>CM041012.1:34773464-35973464 GCA_022984855.1 Dimocarpus longan
TTATGAGTACTTTTCTCTTAACTTAAACTTTATAGTAAGTATTTAATATGATAGCCGAGCTAGAATATCTTAATTGGAATCTTTTTGATCTCAGGCAACTATAGACCCAACACCAATTCATGCGGGGATTAGAATGATAATAAATTCACAGACCGAAGATGGTGACTTTCCACAGCAAGAAATTACAGGAGCATTTATGAAGAACTGTACACTACACTACTCATCATATCGAAACATTTTCCCCATTTGGGCTCTCGCAGAATACCGTCGTCGTCTGCTTTTCAGCAAAATAAATATTAATAGCATAAGCACTATTTAGTGCCTGTTTTACCTGTTTAAATATATGATTTCACCTACTTGCTAGATGTAAAACAGAACACTTGTTTCCCTGCACAGCAAATGTGTACTCTACAAATATGTCGTTTTTAGTATTGTTTTCTAAAAGTTAAAATCTTATTATTTATTATTTTTGATATAATAAATATAGTTGGTAAAATTTAAAAGTAAATATTTGACAATCTGAATAGGTTTGAAAGTAATTTTAAGTAGGTTGGGAATTACTTTTGTAAGGTGATAGAAATAATTTGTTATAGGATTTAATGAAGCTTTTAAGTGGCATAAAACCTATAGAGGGTGTTGGAATTTGAATGCTAAACCAGGTCGCATAAAAGGCCAATGCTAATGGAGCATCAGGAAAGCATGCCAAATTTATTTGTTTATTTCTCGTGTGTCCATGTGTGTTAATAGGTAATTCCCGAGAATCCACAAATTGAATACAGATCCACAACCCAAGACACAGGAGTCGTAAAATTCTACCTGAGCAGTGAAACTATTTTGTGGCTGAGTGTAAAAATTGCGACCAGTCATGGAGTCTGGCATTTAGAACAGAAACTTAAAATTTGTAGCTGTAAGCTTAAGAAAATGTACACACATGAAGCATACACAACTTCAAATAAATGTTTTTGACAATCTAAACCCAAAGCAAGCTCACCAAATAAACAAGCGGTAGTGCATTCCAGTTTTCATTTATGAATTTAGAACAGAGAAGGCGCAAAAATTTTCAGTTGCGTGAGTTACATTACAGTCATAGACATGATTTGCTGAGCTAGACCCGGATCTTGCTGCACCAGCTCTGTCAAGTTGTTCTCCACCTCTGCCTTCTGCTTCTCCAAGTATTCCTTTGAGGCCTGTTACAGACCCAAAATATCAACTTATTTCTATCCCTCATACTTCATTTGGAGCTGAGTATAAGCCAGAAAAGCAGTGGTACAAGAAGAGGATAGTAACTATCATTTAATCTACCTGGACTATAATATCACATCAATTGGTAAGCACAGCAGAGGCCAAACTAAGAGTGTATAAGTGGCTTCAGATTCAACAGTCTTTCATAATTTAAAGACGTTCCTCTGTTTCATACTTACTTGAGCGGATCTAATTTTCTACTTAATGGTTTGTTTTGGGGTTTTTCATTCTTTTGTGGATGGGTTTTAGGAGGTCCATCATATTAGTTTGAGCCACGCCATGTTTATGGTGGAGACCTTCAGTTTAAAGTTCATTTTGTTTGTGCTTTTCCAGACAACTTGTTCACTTGTGTATTGTTTACAAGCTAATATATAATCTTCTTATGAAAAAAATAATTAAAAAAGCCCAGTTAGACCCCTTTGCTATCTTGATTGTAGGCAAGATCTCATATTATTGTAAAAGAGATCTTGGAATAAAATTACAATGGCATCAAGGTTGGTTCGTCTTACTTTATCATAAAAAAAAAAAAAAAAACTGCCACAGCAATAATCAATGGCATCTTAGAGACAGCCAAATGTTCTCATAGAGATAAAAACAAATTGTTTAAATCGCCTAAATAAGAAGAAGAGTACCATCTTAGAATATGTAATATTGAATTCAGAAAAAAGTAACAGTTTAAAATCACCTAATTAAGGAGAATAGCGTCTTAAAAGGATGTAATCCTATATTATCGTTAATGAACTGAATTATTATTTGGTTGTCTAAAATCACCTAAATAAGGTGAACACCATCTTAGAATATGTAATCTTGATTTTTCATTGATGATACACAATTTTAATCAGTAACATTTCTCCATTAAAAAGTTTTAGAATTTAATCAATGGGAGTCAGAAACAAGAGTAAGCGATTGACAGGGGACATACCTGTAATGAGGCAATTGCAGTCTCACTATCCTTAAGTTTCTGCTCTTGCTCTTTCATTAAAAGTGATTTGGGCTCTAAAACAAACCTGGCCAGAACATTTGAGCCAGAGAGACAAAAGGAGAAAGACAGAACAAACAAGTTAGAGAGCAAATCATCCATGACACTGGCAACAAAAACACAAACATTCATTTGGGCTGTCAAGTGCTCACATTCTCCCTGCAAAATGACAAGGACAAGGGCATTAAACATGTGAGTTTCCTTTAGGACAAGCAATAGGCTAAAATGCAATGAAAAAAATCTGATCATGCACACACACATATTTATACATATACAAAATCAGGAAGCTTTACTAATTATTACCCAAGACCAAGATATGATTCTTTCTTAGATCCAAGAGGCAGACCTGAGCAAAGCATGCTAACAGTGACTGTGACCTAAGGAATGTATGCCAAAAAGAAAGAAAAAAGAGAAAAGATGAAGAGAATGGCTCTAAATTGATACCTATAGATTTGTATGTATTTGTATCATCAGGCAACTGGCGCAGCTCCTCTAAGGTTAAGAATGCACGCTTTTTTTCCCCTTCTTTATTTCGCGTCTGGTTCTGCACCTGAAGCAACAAGACCACACACTTCAGTTTAACAGGTTAAAGTCCTTTATATCACTCATTTAAGTTCTTCATAGCTAGAAATAACTCATCCAATGTGAGCAACTGAAAAGCAAGGTGATGTAACATTCACCAGAGCACTGATCAAAGGAAACAAAAAATTAAGGACAAAGAGAAACATCCAACGAGATCAAACAGACAATATGAAATTTACTGAGGAAACTGATTCTTTTTGGACATTGAACAAATTTGGGTGAAATTAAGGCTGCAAGTGCACCTAAGAGTCAGACTTATCTAGCAGCATTATCCCTAAGGCAAAACAAAGTGTGTGGCCTGACATTTCAAACACTAGACTGCACTAATATGATATCTTTTTGATAAGAATAAGAAGATATGTATTATGTCACTCATATTGTGCCAAATTCAAATGATGTAAAACTTCACAATTTGAAGCAAGAGAGCTATTAACTTTAGAGAAGCAAATCATTTTCATTGTTTCTAGCCTTAAAACATAATCACCATATTGCTGCCTCAAAAGAAATTGTAAGAGACACATCTCAGGTGCTACTCCACATGTGAATAAAATTCCAATCCACTGAACTTCCTTTAAGTGGTTATCCAGATTATTTTTCTAGCAAACCAAGAATCTTTAATAATATTATATCCAAAAGTACAAGATGAATAAGCAGTCCACAATATGACCATAAAGAATGCACTTCATTCAAATATTATAGGGCATATAAAAACAGAAACAAGACTTCCCACTCAATGATTGGTGGTTGCTTAAGAAAATAAAGAAACATCACGAAATTCCATCAAAACCACAGCCCATAAAGAAAACATTGGTACCACAGCCAAGAAGCATCCTCTCCTTTAACATTTCTATTCCTTTGTAATCAAATTTACAAATCAGTCGAGTAATAACCTTGTTGTCTTGGCCATTTTCTAGTCATCAATTCCTTGGTCAGTCTAAGTGAATCCCTAACTTCGCTGAGCATAGCCATTCGTGTCCTACTTTTTCCTCAAGCATAAAGCAAATCCCAATAAAACATATTTCAGAGTGTGCTTAGGATGGCTTCTCTATGTCTTCTTAAATTGTTTGGCATTAGCTTGAGAATTTTAATATTAACAAAGCACTTATACTTTGTTACAAAAATAAAGTAAAATAAAATTAAACCTCTTCTATGTCTACCAAGAAAAGCTCAAAGTTTGGATTTATCTGATAAGATTTTTTTAGCTTTATTAAAAGAAATACATTATCTCATATAGCCTTATTATATTTCATAAATTTTCACAAATTCCTTTTGGATAAAAAAACTCTATTTTATTTATCAAACACCTTTCTGTAATTTTTCAAACCATCTATTATTAAAAAAAAAAAAATAGTTTTTAATTGACAATCAAAGAACAGAAATTGATTGTCATAAGCCCTATTTTGTGAAAGCTCTACTCAAAAAGATCTAATCATAAAAGCTCTACTTTACAAGCCATCTCAAACTTACCCTCGCTGTTATATATTGTATAGGGATAAGACACATTACTCATACTATTTATTGTCACCATAAAACTTAAAGCTACTACGTCAAAGCGCAATAGTCATAGATTTACATAGTCTACTAACGTGCTCTAGCCCCATGCTTTACAAATTCCAACATCCCAGTTTGTCATGATAGGAATTAAGAAACAAATCGGTAGGAAGTAAAATAAAAGTAAGCAAATGTGAGGTGTTTATCCCTCCATTCGTTTAATTCAACACAATTATACAACTAGAAATTCCTTCGATAACAAAAGCAACTTTTGCTTTCACTTTTTTGCCAAGATATGGGTAGATTGGATATGGGGATTAATAGTACACAAGTACTTATCTCTGCTCTTTCATCGTCCAGTCATTTTCCTTAAAACAATCAACTGAAAATTATTTAGCCCTTCTCCTTTCTTCCCAATTCCCTCAGCTCCAAGCTTAAGCTCCTAACATATTTTACACAAACTGCGAGCCAAATGATCTTTGCTTATATCAGCTAAAACTAATTATTTCTACTAACCACTTTCAAATAACATACGTCCAAAAAAGTGTTGTATTAAGGAACCAGTGTCGAACCTTGATAGAGTTTCGAAGACTAGACTACATTGCATTACAATTATCTTTGCAACGATCACTTGAAATCAGATATTAACTCTCTCTATAACATAAGCTTCAAATTCAGATAACATTTTAACAAAAGCCTTATATGATTTAAAAAATTAAAAAAAAAAAAAAAAAATCAATAGGTCCCAAAAAGCAAATTTTTAACCAGACAAACAATTTACGACTCAAACATAAGTATTTAAAATTTAAAAAGAAAACAAAAAAAATCACTGATAAGTAACCGTGCAGTTTGTATATAGTAGCACAATCCAATAACATGTAAATGCGATAGCAGTTAACAGGAAGCATAAGTGAAGTATAAGATACGTACCTGCTTCAATTTGCCAGTGTTTTCAATCATACGAGCCTTAATCTCCAGAAATGCCTGTTTTTTTATCCAAAATAAAATAAATAGATAAATAGAAACCAAATAGATCAAAAGTGATACGTATATATAAATATGCAGTGCTTACACTTCTGTTGGCTTCGTCAGACATTGTAGAAGATGGTTTTGTTAGGTCACGATACGCCGGGTATGGATCTTGTAAGTTAGGGTTTCAGAGGCTTGAGAAATTGGGGTTTTGATAATTGAATTTTGAAACTGGGAGAGAGACTGGCCTGGTCCACCCTTTAAATCCGACCCGATACCAGAATCAGTGGGCTTTAAACATTATAAAATTGTCAACTCTCCGTGCAAGTGAAAATGAGCAAATTGCTGACAACCCTACGTACATATCTCTTCGTTATAATCCAAAATCATTTTTACTTTTTATAACAATAACTTTTCTATATTAACGATTTAATTATAGTAACTATATGAGATAACTAAAAAATAATAAAATAGAATAAAAAGATAAGAATACCTTAACTAAAAAATAATAAAATAAAGTAAAAAGATAAGAATATCCCAGGCTAATTAATTTATGATCTTACTTTTGTGGGAAAAAAAATTAAACTTTTAAAAAAATTTAACCGTCCATCTCAAAAATAAACGGTTGAGATCTAGTTAAAAAAAAAAACTTTAAATTCTAAGAATAATTAAAAAAATTAAAAATAATTTTTAAATTATAAAATAATTAAAATTTAAAAAAATAAAAAATGAGATCTGTACCATCCATCATGTTAATGAACTGTGGTGATTAATTTTAAAAAACCAAAATTACAAAAGAAAAAAATCTCAACCCAATTGGTCTCCATTGGAGAGATCTAGACCCGTTCGAGTCTGTAGAACTGATCCCCACCATCAGGAGACCACCTAATATTTTTATTAATGGATTTTTTAATTTTTGATAGATTAGTTTTTGTGATTCATCGGGTAAGGTTGATTGATGATGAAGAAGATGATGGAATGGATGAGGTTGATGAAGAAGGGTGAAAATTGTATTTTTTTTTTTTTTTTTTGAAGATTGAATATCTAGGTTTAAAACTCAGATCTTCAACTTCATTTGCAACCCATGTTTTTTGTTTTTAATTTTTTTTCCAATTGATCAATTGCTTTTTGAAACCCAAGGTAAGGTTGATCTTCAATTGTTTTGTTAAACCTTAGTAAGATTGATGAAGAAGAATGATGGATTATCCAATGCTTCATTTGATGATGGTAACGGATGGCGTGAGGAAGATGAACTAGAGCTATTTAAAACAAAAACAAATATTTTTTATAGTTAATTTTTTTTTAAATCACATTTTTTAGTTTTTAAAATTTTAAATGATTTTAAATGCAAATAAACTATTAATTAATATAAATTTTTATATAATTAACTCTTACAGTTAACTATAGTCAAACCGTTAATATAGAGGAGGTCATTATTATAAAAAATAAAAATAGTTTCTAATTGTAATAAAATATATATCTAGAGGGTTTTCAATAATATACTCAAATCGATATCCTGGCTAGGTGATTGTTGTTGTTGTTATTATTATTATTTGAAAACCAGTGGCTATCTCGTTTTGCCTACCTCTAGGCCTAGATTATTTTTACCGCTTTATTCCAGGTACATTCCTTTTTTCTTATACAAAATTTCACGTACTATTTTATCAGGGTCATTACTAATAAACTAATATGAATTTATGATATATTAATTGATGAATATTATTTATCAATTAATAATATTAAGTTGAGATTAAAGTTGGAATATAGAATATAATATGTCTTAATAACTATCCTTTTTAACATCTTAAAAAAAGGAAAAACAATCTTTTTAAATGATATTGTAATCACGTCCCATCACTAAAATGTTTGATGTATTACAAGTAAATATACATACCACCTTTTAATAAAGGTGATTTTACATTTTTTTTAATTTTAAGAAGTCAAAAATTTAAATCTTAATTCTTATCCAAAAATATAAAATAGGAGTAGTTTTTTTTTTTTTAATTTAATATCATATCTCTTACAACCAAAAAAAAAAAAAAAAAATCAAATATATCATCTATGGGTTAATGATTAGCCGTGAAAACGCATCAAAGGAAAAGACTCCTAAATCCTTAAATTAAGATTAAATAACACGATGCTCTTTATATTTGTCTTTTAACACGTGAAAACAACATTTTATTTTTATTAAACATTGGCCCTTTTATAAGTCAATTTTAGTCAATTTTCATATGTTTAAGAGTAGTTTAATCTATTTAAATTACTTTTTGTATTTTATGTAAAAATGTAATTTAAAATAAGAAATGACAAAAAAAAAAAAAAAGAAGGATTTCCATTATCTATCTTAATTACTTCAAATTTAAAACAAATTTTTCAAAAATTAAAAAATGAAAGTAAAATTATGGAACTTCACCGTTATTCAAAGATGGATAACAGGAGATCCATTCTAGAAAAACACAAAATTGAAGTTACAAAAAATATATATAATTAATTAATAAAACATAAAGGTAGAGATTCAATTTGAATATTCTTCCATGGAGATCCATTAGGAGAGGTGCTCATTGCCGATAGGGGAAGTGGTGAGGCTTGCATTCGCATGGGAATCTTTTTCAACTATAAAGATTCATCGGTAAAATTACTCAATAAATTACCCATATTACCCTTCATTTAATAAAATTAGAAATTGAAATTATTATAGGTAATTTAGTGATCAGATCATTCAGACCATTTACAGTGCAGGCCCAATGGCCTAAAGGCTCAACAATCCGTCCCTCTTCCAGTCCACCTTCTTGACAGGGGATCCGTTCGTCAGACCTACTCTCCATTTTTCAACATGTCCCAAGTCCCCTCTATGATCATCAGTCTGATCATGAATAATATTTGATAATTTGATCGCCCGGCCTGTCCGCTGAATCTGGTCGCCTAGGCTGTTCGCTAAATCTAGTCGCCCAGGCTGTCCGCTGAATCTGACGACTCAGGTTGTCCGCTGAATCTCACCGCACAGGCTGTCCGCTGACTCTGGTCGTCCGGCCTGTCCGCTGAATCTGGTCGCCCAGGCCTGTTCGCTGAATCTGGTCGCCCAGGCCTGTCCGTTGGATCTGGTCGCCCAGGCTGTCCGTTGAATCTGACCGCTCAAGCTGTCCGCTGAATCCGGTCGCCTAGACTGTCCGTTGAATCCGGTCGCCTAGACTGTCCGCTGGATCTGTTCGCGTAGCCTGTTCGCCACATCTGTTCATTTAAGCTATTCACCAAAGGGGCGACCATCGGACTGGTTTCGTCCGGACTTGTTCGTTCAGAATTATTCGCCTGGCTGTTCGGTGACTTCTGAGCATGCTCGCACGTCTGCTCGCTTACGAAATCGATTGTCTAACTTACGGCTGGTCGCGGAAGTATTAATTCATGATCTGCCTCCCAAACTCTCAAGGTGTCTGGTCCGTTAGGAGTTCATCTGTTCACTACTCCAGCTGAACATCCTGTTCGCAGGAAAGTCTATCTCAGTCATGCCCCCCAGATCACAAGACAGCAGAAGCCGAGAACACCATGTGAGACACAGTTCAAAACGTGTCATGCACGCCACCCCCTACCAAAGACTACAGTCAAGATTTCGGTAGCCTCTCATGACCCGTACAGATCAGCTGCCTGAGATTTCGCTCGGACAGAGCTCAGAAGTGACGGATTCGGCCGCATTAAATGTAATTTCAGCCACATTAAATGAAATCTCGACGTATTAAATGTGGTCCATCATTATATTTTCAGTTTGTTATATGTTTTTATCTTATTCTATTTTATTGTAGCTCCTCCCATTTCTTTATAAATATGAGAGGATTTTCATTGAAAAACAACAATCTTTTGAGTGTCGTAACTCTGCCGAAATAGTAAAGAGTGAACAGTGAATGTAGACATCTTTTTGGGTCGAACCACTCTAAAACTTTCTTGTTTTTCTGCTCCTTACCTCTGATCTCTTCTCCTCGTTTCTCCTACTTTGCATGTACCATATCAACTACCCGAAACTGCAGCTTGGGCCCAAAACGAACCTTGTTGACTAGAGAGTCAAATCCGAATGTCAACGGAAATAAAAATAAATTGGAAGATGGAATTTTGACAAAAAAAAAATTATGAATCTTCGCCATTCATTGTAGTATGGACAAAATAAATAAATTAAAAAATTAAAAAAAGAGAAAAACAAAATAAATTTAAAATAAAAAATTTAGAAAAAAGAAGAAAAACTAAATAAAATTGATAATATGCAAAGATCAACTATGGTAGTCAAATTAAAAATAATTAAAAGAAAACAAAAATTAAGAATAGGGATTTATGATGAGAAAGGTGGAACCTCTTTGTTCGCATACAATGGATTTGTAGTGAGAGAGGCCTCATATCCGGACCTGTTTGCTAGTAAGGAGCAAAATCATCATGAATGGGGGAGGTTTGAAGAATGGAGATCTAGGAGATTAGATCTCTAGTTATTTACAAATTTTTGTTTATTAAAATTTCGTAAATATCAGTTTTAGGAAAAGTTGTTTTTCATGTAGTTAAGTAAACCTCAAGTAGATTTGTGTAATTACTTCAAATTTTGATTCACTTGATAATTAATTAATATTTTATAATATAATATACATAAATGAGGTAAAATTGTTTGAAATTATTTTATATGAATAATTTTGTAATTATTTTACGTCATTAAGGATATAAAGAGAAAACAAAGGATAAAAATCATCATATGTTATAATCACATCCTATTAGTAGTTTATTTAATGGAATTTTAAACTAACAACACGATTATATAAAGAAACTAAACGCAAATAAGTAATTTATATTTAGGCACATGTTAAATCCAAAATACAAATAGATAATTTATATTTATTCTTAAAATGAATCAATGCATAATTTTCTATATTTTGAAAAAAAATCATTATAATTTTTATAATCAAATTTTCATCCTTAAAATATTCTCTTACAGAGTTACAGTCATGTTAAAATTTTCCTTTATGTATTCTAATACTACATGGGTTCTATATATTTCTAAAACAATGATTATTGGTTTGGTTTCATGTTATCACTTGTAAATTGTAATTGCAAAATCAAAAGTTCAAGCAATTTGTTTTATTTTATCTTTGGTTGCTTTTTTAGGTATAATTTAGATTTTTATCGAATTTAATGCTTCAACTGTTATCAATTTGACAAATTCCAGTGCCATCTCATTTAACTGATGTTGAGTTGGTGGTTGAAGATATTTGGGATTTTATGGATTCTCATGAAGGATTAACTTTCTATGTTTGTTTATTGAATTGCTGACAAATCAACTCATGGATTAGCCAAGTTAACAAGCTTTGTCTATTTTTTGTGGTACAATTCTGTCAGTGGATGCTCCTCCTAATTATTGCATCAGGTTAGTGAGGACTCTAAATTTGGATATAATGTTGTGTAGGAGTAATTAAAAGGAAACCTAATTACTTCGTTAGCACTTAATTTAAAGATTCCAGTAAGTCTTTAACGTTTAAGATTTTGTAATTTATTTAAACATTTTTGTAATAACTTAATAATAATTTAGAATAAATTGCTTTTCTAATTATAACCTTTCATTATCATATTTTTAAATCCAGTATCAATTAATAAATTTAATTTAGGTTAAATAAAAAAGCACTAATACCCAACAAGGGGAAGGGGGGGATGAGAATTGGGTGGTAAGACAATTCTCCGAAAAATGAGCGGGACCGTGTCCGTACAACCAACGTAATATACACGCCGGTCCTTTCAAAAAAAAAAAGGGCATAAACACGCGACTAACCGTTACCCTGTTACTTACTAATTTACCAAACTGCCATCTTACATTTTTTTTTAGTCCGTATTTATATCAAATTTATTCAAAAATAAAAATGAATTGTTGGTTTTTCATCTCGAATTGCTGAAATTTATTTATTTTTGGATAAATATGTATCATCATAAATGTTGCATTTAGAATTTTTATATATTATATAGATTTTATTCAATACATATAATATAAAATTATCATATTATGACGATTTCGTACTGTGCTCGTACCGTATAAACAAATGGCAAAGTGGTAATAAAGTGGAAGATGAATGTTATGCCGTTAAATAGAAAATGGAATGGCATGATTGGGGACGTACAACTGGTTTCAGTGGTTTGGCGTTTTTGGCGGCTCTTTCTCCGAAACCAATCAATCAAAGCTGTCTTTTTCTCTCTCTCTCTCTCTCCAAAACGTTTTTTTTTTGGGGTTTAATTAAAAGTTGTCTGTATTTTAATGAGTCTGTGTTGCTTGGATTGGGATCTTGACAAGGCCAAAAAAAAATTTCGGTAGAATTCCCGGTGACCCAAAAAATTGATAATGGGAACATGAAAAGCAAATCGAAGCGAGCATTTTTTATTAGATTGATGGGGATTTGTTTTAGCATTGAAGAGAATCAACAACCTCGACAACAACGCCTCCCATCCAACACGCCAACTTCTTCGACTAACAACAATGAAGGTAATAAGAAAATCTCTTTCTAATTTTTAAATTTCAATCTGTCATTATTAATGTTGTTGACGATTTTGACCTTGCTGGAAAAACAGGAGGAAATGCGGGGGGCAGCAGTTTTGCAAGAGAAAGTAAAAGCGGTAGAGAGGAGTCGTTGACGGTGTTGACTCCTAAGAATGTGAATGAACTGAGGGCAAATCCGGGATATAATAATGTTGATATATTTACGTATGTTGAGATGTCATTGGCTACCAAGTATTTCCGGCCGGATTTTATACTTGGTGAGGGGGGATTTGGGGTTGTGTATAAGGGTGTTTTGGATGAGACTGTAAGGTCGTCTTATGATAAGCAGGTTAATGTTGCCATTAAAGAGCTTAATCGTGGGGGCTTCCAAGGTGACAAAGAATGGCTGGTATGGTACTTGCCTTTTTAAGAGATGCTTGCTTGTTTTATTTGGTATGTATATATACAAGGGTTTTTGTAATTAAAATGGTTTGTGTTTGCAGGCAGAAGTCAACTATTTAGGACAATTTAGTCACCCAAATCTTGTCAAGCTAATTGGATATTGCTGTGAGGATGAGCATAGGCTATTGGTTTATGAGTACATGGCTAGTGGGAGTCTTGAAAAGCATCTACTTCGCAGTAAGCCTTAAAATTTTTGTTTTTTGGTTATATAGATTTGATGGGGAATACTGTTTTTTTTGTTGTTGTTTTTACTGACCCCGAAACACTTAATGATAATACACTACATTTAAATATAATGGAACCGAAAAATGAAAGAAGAAAATGTCAACTATTAGTTATTTGGGTTACTGGATTTAGATAAGTAAGCGAAGATATCAGTATAGGAGAGAATCCAAATTTGATCAAATGAACGTTTATTTAGCTTAGTTTTTGTATTTTAGGTGTTGAACTTTTTTTTTTTTTTTTTTTTTTCTGGGTTCTATAGATTGGGTAGGGAATACTATTTTTTGTTTTCTTTTGCTAACCTAAAACTCTTAACGATAATACACTACATTTAAATATAATGGAAGCAAAAAAAATGAAAGAAGTAAACGTCAACTACTAGTTACATGTGTTGCGAGATTTAGATGAGTTAGTGAAAAGATCAGTACAGGAGAAAATCCAAATCCGATCAAATTAACATTTTTTTAGTTTTCGTATTTTAGGTGTTGAATTTGTTATGATGTTTGCTCAGTCATTTGAAGTGACAGTCTTGCATTGTCTGAAACCCTTCAGTTTTCCAAAGTTTGGCTGTTGTTTTCTGAGCATATGTGTTCAACTTCGTATTTTTCTTTGAACCACAAGCATATATATGGATGTGGAACTTGATGTGCTTTTGATGGGAGGTAGTTGTAGAGAGAGAGGGCTGATGAATCATTAGTTTAAGCTTGATATATAGTAATTTTGTAGAGAACTGATGTGTAATTAGCCTAGGATTACGTTACTGCATCATTGTTGGGATCTCATCGTTTTAAGGATATTATTTGGTTTGCTGAGTGTTATTTTTGATATTATTTTCATTAGGTTCTTTATTTGAGTTATTTGCTCTTTCTTTACTTTGGCATCTATAAATAGGCTCTAATGTAGTAGTCTGGGATACCTAGACTGGTTTTAATCATATAAAAACCCGAAAGTTTGCTCTCAAATCTTACTATTATTTCATTTCATCCGTCGTTTGTCGTTCTCATTCTTTCCATCTTCCCCTCTACCTACATGTTTTGATTCTGGTTTTTCTTAATTGTAATTGAAGTCCAACCTTGATCCCATTTGCCATCTTCTGATTCTAACATCCTTCTATCACCATATCTATTTCTCTCTTTCATTTTCCTAAGGCATTTTCCTTCTAATTTTTTGAGATTGTTCTTTCTTTTTTTTTTTAACTTCCTTTTCTAGTCTTATCTATTTCACTTATATTCTTATTCTCTTCTCGTAAACTGCTTATTGCATTTATAGATTAAATGTTCTTTTTTCACTATGCTAGCCCAATTAAGTGCTTTATGATTTGCCACCAAAACTGTGCAACCAATTTCAGTTTGTTGTAAATTGATGCAACACAGCAGAAATTATACTTTTCCTTGGGTAACTTTCAGAATTTTTAAGTTTGCTGGAAGAATATTCTAATGCATGTCACGTGCAATGTTGAGGAATAGTTTACTAGTATGACTCTCTTGGTTTGAGCACACCGGCTTTACTTGCTGAAGTTGAGACTATCTTAGCATGGGGAATTGATGTCTCTCATTATTGCAGGACCTAGGGCTAACTGGCCATTAACTTAGGCCAGATATGGTAGTTGTTATTTTAGGATTGATGCATTCATAGATTAGGCATACATAATTTATAGATATAGGATTTTTATTTCGTTTATTTGGTTTAGGATTTTCTGGTAATTGTTTGATAATTATCTAAATTAGGCTAATCTGGGTTTGCTTTTTTTGGTTATTATTGGATTAGGCTTTCCTTTAAACTTTGGTTTGGCCTCTACAAGTATGTTTTGATGTAATATTTTGGGATTTTTTTTTTACTCCAAAATTGTATAGAGAAAAGGAAAAGATGATAGGATGGATTTGAGCATTTTTATGGTTACCATTACCATTGCTTGAAGGAAAATGTTCTCATGAAAAATCAGGAGCCAAGACAAACTAGAAAAGTGATTTTTGACCTTCTATTTATTTGGGCGGGAGAATGATTTATGGTAGAGTATAAACCTACGAGTAATATGGTCAATGTTATAAAAAATGTACTGGTAAGCCTGTGACAGACTGAGAAGTTTAAAGTAGTCACAAATTTATGTTCACCCTGCGTTACATGTGTACTCAACGTCTCAACCATTACAGGCACAATAGTTTTAAGTTTCTCAACAAGACCATTAAACCTACCTTTAGATGGGTCGGTTATCAATGCCCATTTATGATGTTGATTAAAATTTTATTACATAGATGTCAAAAAATAAACGTATTTTTTATACACACACATTAAAAAAAAAATCATATTTTATACACGCACGCACACATGTATACACCAATACACATACATATTGTGCCGATATTTATGCTACTTAATGCTAATTTATGTATAGAATCAAAGATGATTTCTTGTTAGTAATCCTCTTTGGTTGGTAGGAGTTGGTTCTACTTTGACTTGGTCAAGAAGAATAAAGATTGCATTAGATGCAGCAAAAGGGCTTGCTTTTCTTCATGGTGCAGAGAGACCTGTCATATACCGCGATTTTAAGACATCAAACATCTTGCTGGATGCGGTTAGTTGTCATTTATTTGCTTATACATTGCTTCATAAAGCTCAATTACATCTTATTATAAGGGGCATTTTGGAAAATAGAAGCAGAATTTGGTTCTTGAAACTTCAAAATAAAGTTTGACCTTGCCATCTGATTGACCAACAGTTCTGAGTTGGAAAACTAAAGTGAATTTGATTTAAGACTAAGAAACTAAATGAAATGATCGTAAGAAAGTTTGTTTCCTGACTGTATATTGATATTCTGCCTATCTCCTAAAGTACTGGTGTTGAAAAATGGCTTCTCAATTACTGAAAATAGAAATTGTAGACTGTTAAAGTTTCTTTTAGTAGAAATAGTTAGGATCTTTACTCATAACTCATAAGTTGACTTTTCAGTTTGTCATGTAATGAATATTTTTAACATTGAGGAATTCTTTAAATTTTCTCATCTCAATTGATTAATGATCTGCAGGATTTCAATGCAAAGCTTTCTGACTTTGGGCTTGCAAAGGATGGGCCAATGGGTGATCAGACCCATGTGTCTACACGAGTGATGGGCACATATGGCTATGCTGCTCCTGAGTACGTGATGACTGGTGAGTCATTTACTGTCAAATCACATTAAATTTTTCCATTTCACAGTGGCATTTTTTAGTCTACATTATTGCTTAGCAGAAAAATGGGGAAATTAAAATGTGTAGATTTTCCACTTTCAGTAGTTTACATAAACAGAAGGTACAAAAGATGAAATGTGTACTTCCTTTTGTATTTTTCTGTTAGGACTTGTTCTTCTGTTGCACTTGTAAGGGAGGTAAATTAAAACCCCTTTATTTTCATCTTTTTGGTTTCAGAGAAATAGTGGAAAAAGATGTCTTGATGTTAAACTTTGGAATTAAATTTTGGCTAATTAGGGAACTCATAATCTTCTTTCCTTAAGTAGGTCAGTGGGGCCAAATTGATTCTACATCATATGTATGGCCAAAAAGTTTCAACTTTCAAAAACAACGGCTCAGAAAATTTCTTTGCTCTGTTTCTTCTTCCTCTGCCCTGCCCATCCTGATTTTCTCTTTCCTTCGAACTTGTTTCTTTAATTTAAAAAAAAAAAAAAAAAAAAATCAACTTAATTGATATACCAAAGCTATCTAGGCATCTTTTTATATTTTTTCGTTTTTTCTTTTTTCCTGTTATGTCTATGTCCAGGTAAGATTCAACTATTAAATCTTCTACCTGCATTGCCAATGTCACAATACTAAACCAAGTGTTAGCCTTAAATCCCAAACCATGTTGGTGCAAAAAAACTTAATTATATAATCAAACTTACAGTGCCAATATCATATCAACAAGATTCAACAAGAAGCCAAGTCATGGCACCACAAAGGTGCTTCACAATGCAGTAGATCAGAAGAGTGCAGGAAACCAAACAGAAAAAGGAAAAGAATAAATTAAATAATCATTAATAGGTTGGAGAAATTTCTTAGTCTGTGGAGAGAGGAAAAGAAGGATTAGTTTTTTGCATTCTATATCACAAATACATTCCTAGGTGTTGGAGTTTCATGGTGCCCTGGTTGGGGAAAAACAATTTTTGGGTACCTCCCTTTTCAACAAGAAACCCTGTTGATGTAAGAGAGAACTTCATGTCCCTGTTTAGAGACAATTTTTTTGGGCTTCTGAGGCCAAGGAACCACAAATTTTGACTATTTTCAACATTGCAAGGTTATTAGTTTAATTAGAATTAATTTTCCCTAGTTTGTCTCTTTTGTTGAATCCATTGTATTTCACTACAACTCTATGACAGCATATTAATTCTTGAGTTGAAAGTGACACTGGAAACGTGTTTTAACATATAATACCTGCTTGATCTGTTGTGAGCATTATATCCTTTGTGATGTAAGAATGTGCAATGATTTAAAAATTGAAACTGAGGCAGCGCCTCTAGGGCCTGCCTCAGCCACCTTGCGGCCAGAGGTGCCTTGAGGTGGCTACCTCAGCCTCTAGATGGGGAGAACCACCTCCCTCACTTGAGGTGGCCACCTCAGCACCAAGCCAAGGCGAATTGTTCTTAGGCAACAACTAAGGCAACGCAGAATTTTTTTTTTTTTTTTTTATGTTTATATATATAGAAAAACACATTTTTTTAGTATGACAGAAAGTCAACACTTCCTGTCGAAGAAGGTGCTGACTTCAACCATTTAAGCCCCTAACTCAGAACTGTGGGTACTTAATGTTTCATTTTGTTGGGAAATTTATGTTCCTAATGTTGATTACGACTCATTTCTTAAATGTTATGAATGATTTTCTACTTTCAGCTTTTTTTTTTTTTTCTAAATTGTTTTATCATTTTCGAGTTGAGGCTACCAGTTCACCTCGCCAGGGCATGACTGATTGCCTTGCACCGTCTCCCACTTTTTAAAACATTGAAATCAAGAGGTTGCTGGTACTTAAGAATATTTTTAGATTATGAACTAAAGCAATATTTATTGATCTTATCAGGACATTTAACAGCACGAAGTGATGTTTACGGTTTTGGGGTAGTGCTACTTGAGATGCTCCTTGGAAGACGAGCAGTGGATAAGAGCAGACCTAGCCGAGAACACAATCTGGTTGAGTGGGCCCGCCCACTTTTAAACCATAATAAGAAGCTTTTGAGAATTTTAGACCCTAGATTGGAAGGACAGTACTCAGTTAGAGCGGCAGTGAAAGTTGCCAATCTGGCATACCAATGCCTTAGTCAAAATCCGAAAGGGAGACCCCTCATGAGCCAGGTGGTTGAATTACTTGAGACTATTCTAACAGAGGTGCGAAGCCATGAAGAGGTTATGCTTGAAAGTGGAGTCAATGTTGTGACCCTGTATGAAGCTCCAAGAGAGAAGAAAAAATCTGAGACCAGATCTGATGGTAATAATGAAGGTGGGGGACGGAGAATGAGCAAACCTGCCAATGGAAGGAGCAAGAGTGAACTTCCAGAAAAACTTTTCAGTACAAATAGCTGTCCTACAAAAATAAAAGCTGACGAGATATCAGTATCGGCCAGACATTAAACTTGTACAAACATGGATTTAAGATGAAACTGTACAAGATCTACCAACAACTGTGTCGTGGTGTTTTAAATGCTAGATTGAAACAGAAAGAGAAATCAATGTTGGCCAAACATTGACCATGTACTGATTATGGCTAAACATCATAAACCATACCAGTTTTGCAAGTCGATGCTTTGGTATTTCGTAATGCAACTTAGTCTTCTCTCCCTGAAGTAGGAATCGGGAATGTTTTGATGCAATTACCAGCTGATTTATGTGTTTAAACATCTCTCCGCTCTGTTATATTGAGCTTCAGGTACAGCTGTAGTTTTATTTCTTAGAAGATTCAGGTTGTCGTAAAAGATTAAAGTGGGGAAGCTCAAATTATGAAAGAAATGGATGACTGAACCTTGGTGACCTCAAATTACTTTTGGTTCTGCCGCTGCTTTGCTTGAAATAAAAGAACTTGTATGAGTGATAAGTCAACGATTTTGACATGGATATAATCACGTAAAATCAACCTTACATGTAGCATGTAATCATCAACCAATGCCTTGAAATCTTGGGACGGATATGCTGATCTGCAGGTACTGTGTAATTTCAGTTGAGGTTTATTGTTATAAGCTCCTTTTGAGTAGTGAAAAATCCAAGTATAGAATATATATTAATGTATGATGCTACATTATTATCATTAATAATATTATTATCATTTTGTTCCTTGGCAACTCTGCGAAAAGATGCATTGGGTTTTGCCAGCTAATGTTATTATCTTAACAAAATCTCATAACTTAGTATAGGCACTTGGCATCATGGAGACCTTACCCTTACTCTCAAGATGTGAACGAGTGAACTCGTATAGTTTGGTTTCTTTCAATCAGATTAGAAGAACATGAAGATTTCAGGAAAGGAGAGGGTGGGTCCTTCACTAACTTGTACAATGTCATAAAAAAGACAATAATTTCGAACTTCAATGAGCCCAATGCTAGTGACATAAACAGTATATATATAATTATTATTAGTACTTGCTTATGATGCTATCAAAACCAATTGAGACATGATTTTGAAGTATGATCCAGAAATCACCTCCTAAAGATCAAGAAAGAACAACTCACATTAAATGAAAAAAATTGTTTATAAATAGTAAAACTTAATGGGATTAAACCCACTTAATGTGAGTAGATTTTTGATCGTACCATCAAATCAGACCACTTTTCTCTCAAATAAACAAACCTTTTGCTTTCCTTAAAGTTGGTTTACTCATACCAAACCAAAGTTTTGTGACATTATTTTTCGTAGTCATGCTCTGTAATACCAACAGTTCGGCATTATAATGAAACGAACACCGAATTATGCAAACCTTGCAATCCATTTCAGAGTAGTGGCTTGGTAAAGATCCAAGAGCTATTCATATCCAGGTTTATTGCACATAACATCAAAAGGGCATCCTTTTAAAACTCAGCATTGATCAGCTTCAAAATAAGCATTCTCCTTGCTTCTCACAATGAAATATGAAGTGATTAAAAGTCCCAGCATTGCCTGCAAGTTCCTCTACTAGTTGAAAGCAGCAAATCCTAGTGAAGTGGAAACCTAGCTGTCATTCTGTTTAATATCAGAAGCAATTCCCTACATAATAAAATAGTCGCATTGCATTAGTAAGAAAGATACCTTCTACCAAAATTTTAAATAAAGCAGTATTAGTCTGTTTGTGGAATGACCAGGTCTTTTGAAGAATTCAGCATACTCAAAACTCACCAAAGAACCAAAATCATTAAAAGAACCACAATGATTGTGGGTAATAATAAACTCAGCTGGTAAAATCTCATTTATTGCATTCGAGATCTTTTAGATCAAATCTTCAGAGGTTCTGGGGTATTACAAATTAATGCTGTCAACTTTGCTTAACCTAGATTGATGTATAGATGCAGTCCTGACTTGGATAATTAAAATCCAGCAACTTTTCCCATTGGACTATAATTAACTTTTTCTGATAATCACATACATTTTTCCCTTAGACAGGGAAGCTTAATAGAAATTACTACCTTTGAACTCCTAATTTTGTTTCAGTTCAACTTAAAATGACATGAGTGCTAAGACACCAAAAGATGAAATACTAATTTCAGGTTACTTATCGCTTAACTGCAAATATTATTGAAAAGACGTTTGGCTTACCCCATACTTGACACAATTTTGTTGCCAGATTAGTGACAGATCTTCTCTCAGCGGGACTAGAAAATTCCATTTTCAGAGTCTCCTGAACTGCAGACAAGAACTCTCGCTTCACTTTTGCAGGGAGAACAAGATGATTTGGTCCATGGATTGTGCTCAAGTGCACGATCTACAAAGGCAGAAGAAGTAAAAGGTAATGGCTCTTGTCAGCCAGCTCAAAAGCGATTTGGTCTGTCTGTGTGATAATTTCAAATTGTTCAAGACACTCTGCAGCAAAACCTTGAGACCCCTATTATAACCTAAAACCGAGGAAAACTTTGGAAGTGATCTGATTATTAGTTTCCATTGTTTCCTAGAATATATACTCATACAAAATCTAAGTTGTAATTAAATTTCAACCAGAAGCCCTCTTATCATTTAAATTCATTTGCTAGAATGAAGAGGTGAAATATTGGAATGAAAAGTAAGTTCTTATCACTTCATTACTGCCTACTAGTATGGCTTTATCACATACAACACACCATACATACCTTGTCATGAAAATACATATATATGCATATTTATATAAGATTCAAGCAATAATTTGATGTTCACAGGCGTCAAGATAGCCCACCATTTTATGATTATTCTTTTCAAGAACGGGTTGGCCAATTTCATGCCAAAAATCAATAAAGTTTGTACCCTGAACAAGCTTGGTGTTATACTAGTCACAACACAAACCAAAATGTCTATTTCAAATCAGTCAAATGATCACAAATAATCAATTTTCATTGATAGTGCATAATTAACTTTTGTTCCTGGGTACCTGCTGCTTCAAATCCAAGAGCCCATACCAACCAAAGAGGAGAAAGATATGCTCTCAAACCCAGAAATGATATTTAGAGACAGGAGCCCCCACCAATTCATGAGCAATTAGCGGAGCGCATGAATCTGTGACTGATTCATGCATCTAGGACTTAATAAAATGAAATTGGATGCTTGGCTCAACTGAAGTATATAGTTGTCTATAAGAATGAAGCCCACATAGTTGAATGGTATATAAAATGTGGACTTTACATTGCCATTTGTCTTTCCTATTTATCACAAAGCATATCTAATACATGAATGTGTTAATATAACCATATGTTTCAAAATTTTACTTGTTAAATATAAGCGACCAAGCTAACATTACGCTATTTGATAGGCACCAGCCGACCTCATTTAGCCAACCAAATGCAAATGATTAAAGCAACCTAATAAATAAAGATTCTGAAGAATAAATTAGATATGATTCATGTAAAACAAGCAAAGATGCAGTGCACATTAAGAAGAGAATTAGATACTGCAAAAAGAGACATGAAATTTCACATGCACATCCTGTGTATGATATAGAAGAGATGAACAGAATCTGTGGTGTTGAAAGTTTAATCTAGAAAGTAAGGAACTTACCTGCTGCAACCATGGGATTATAGAGTTCATGAACCTTTGTTCTAGGAAGTAGGATGCCAAAGTGCTGAGAAGATCACTGACGGTCTTGTGTGATAAACTTTCAAGAACAGGGCCAGTTCTATCAAGAAGTTCTATTAATACAAGCTCATCACCAGCACAGAGAGCTTCAACATATGCAGAATCCAGATCCCCTTCACACAGATAGCCCTTCACACAATGCCACAAGCTATTCTTGCTTTCCGAATTATTTAGTCTGGCATTTGTGCTAGAAACAAAATCAAAGACAGCATTGGTTTTCCTAGTTTGACCCACACCCTGTGTTCCCAAACCTGAGCTTTTCTGAATGTCCCTCCCCATAGCAGTCCTGCTATTATTTACAGTAGGGTTAGTCCAAATTTCTGCACCCTCTTTGGCAGAATTGTTTGACCTGCACCTACCAAATGTTTTTTCTTCCCAAATCTCTGAATTCTTTACTGATAAAACTGAAGGTTGTCTATTACGAATATCCACAGATGGCCTAGGAGAGCACATGGAGAGTCTGGGAGAAGGAATACTTTGGGTCTGCTTCATTAGTTTGGAGCTCACTGAGTCTGAATATCTACCACCATGTACAAGGTCTTGAGCTATTCTATCTACAACATTCTCTAAGCCTAAAACCTTAGACTGCAGCATCGACAAACTACCCATTATGCTAGTTGTAAACACCTGTAAATCAATTTACAATTTTTTAAGAACAAAAGAGACGGCTGCAGTATCTTAAAGATGCATAAGAAAACTTAAGCACCGATGACAGACCTGTGTGCCTTGAAAAGAATGATATTTTCACAAATTAAAAAATAAAGAATCAAAAAATTAGAGTACTAAGTACTTGATGAAAACTTTACAGGTGCTCAATGATTAATTCTACCCTGAAGCTGAGGATAACTATGACAGTTACAAGGAAAGTTAATTTCATAAAATGAGATATAAAATAATTAACTTACATCTAATTATTCAAAGATTATAGATTTTGAATATTGTAAATGTTAAAATAATAACAACAACAACAACAATAATGATGATTACAACAATGATAATGATGATGATGATATACAAACTCTGTAAAACTAGCAGGCTTGCATATGTTTGCAATTTCCTACAAAGCTAGTGCTCTCAGTAACAATTTGCACATATTGAGAAAGCATTGATAGCATTCAATACTGGTGTTTTGTAGTTTTACTAAGAAGCTAGTAAACGATTATCATGACAATAAATTGCAGGAATTTCCAACTGATGGTAAAGTTCTAAACATAAACACATATAAATGAATCCAGACATATTTACCTGCAGGACATCCATTAAGTTCGACTGTTTGTTTCCAATCTCTAGCAATTGCTTCTGAATGCATGCTATTTCATTTTTCATTTGTGAACAGCATCCATGCACAATGTGAGAACTAGCCTCCGTAACTGTAGTGTCTAGACTTCTGTGGCCCCGTATCTTATCAGAGTATATCTGTTCCTCACTACAAATATCTTCAGCTCTAAAAGATTGATTCCTTCCCATTAGGTTCTTTAAACCACCATCCTCAGGACATTGGCGTGAAACTGTAACAAACTTGGTTTCAAAGTTCTCAGTTGCAAGGTTTGCGTTTGACACAGAAGAACACTCTTGTTTATCATCAATTGACATATATTCATTTTCAATATCTTGGGTACTTATAACATCAGTGCTCATCCTTTCCAGGTTCTTTGTAACACAACTACCCTCAGATTCTTCATTCTGAAGGTCTGTTAAAGAACCATTATAGGCTTTTGGAACTGCAATATCAACATGCCAACTGTCTGCTTCAGAATGTTGCAAGTTTCCTGTGAAATTTTGGCATCCTTTTCGAACAGACAATGGAGATCTTTGCTTTGCTGAGTCTCGAACAACTTTCTTGAGTGTTCTGTCCTTCCTCCCGGTGTCACTGGGACTCGTAAGACCGCTGAAGTCACCTCTGCAGAAATTTTCTGACCAAAAGTAAATAATGAGTAGACCGAAGCAATATGTTAAAGGAGATTAAAAACATGCAAATAAAGAGAAAGCTATTAAAGATAATGTTTGACCATCTTATTGTAATGAACTTGTTTAATGCTAAGAACTATAACTTGCCACATTAGAAACTTGAGACAAGAACTATTCTCTCACTTGAGTCCAAACCAGTAGAGAATAAAGCCTTCTGAAAGGTCTAATTCTTCTGTGGGAATATTTTGACAATGCATAAAGTTATCATTCCCATAATGATAGGGATGGTTGTAATCTACGAAATAGCTAAATAACAAAATAAATATGATTTTTATCCGCAGATTATTGACATAATAATAATACATGATTTTCGTGTTGCAATATTTTACAGGGAACGTGGCCATCTATCGATGGATAAGTATAATTGCAACAAATGAAGATAAGTTCCTGCTTATTATGAAGGCCTTTTGCAAATTAAAAAAAAAAAAATGGTATGTAATGTTGATAAGCAAGAAAACAAATTGAAACAATGACTTCCAAAATAAACTCCCAGTGAACAAAGCAATATTCAAGCTCAATATATTTGGCATGGCCAAACACACGATTCACTGCCATGTATGTGGTCCTTAGATTATCACAATCTAGAACATCAGGTGAACGAAAGAGAAAATGAAATTCATGAAGATACATGGTAAGCAAAACATATCAGTGCAAATAGAAACAAGATCAAGATTCAGTCAAGCACTAGATGTATACATAAAAGGCCGGTTCTTGACACAGATTATTAGCACAAGGTTAACATGTCAAGGCAAGTATTTTAAATGATCATTAGAACTTTAAGCATTTAAAATTACCCCAAACACAAGAGAATACCAAATTCAACTGACAACTCATTGGAGACATTAAGAGTAATAGACATCAGCAAATAAACCTTTTATAGACGACCCAGCTTCTGAAGGTTCGGGAGTATCAGGACCTGGAAGATTTCTCCAGTACTGTAGGACAGACAGCACTGTCTCCCTAACAGGTTTCACCTATATAGCACATAGAGAATTCTCTTACAAATCTAGCTTAGCCAGTCATAAGAAAGTAAATGCTCCGAATATAGATTTTGAACTGAAACCAACCTTGTCAAAACGACATGATTCAAGAGAACGGATGCAGGAAGCCTTGAAAGTTCCCAAGAATGATCCGCCACTTGAGGCGATTTCCCCTAGTGCTACACTGGCAGCTTTGCGTGTCGTCCAATCACTGTTTTTAAGAGCTTCTTGGATGCTACCAATTGCTGCTGATAGCAAATTTTGGGTTGCAGCACCCCCTGCCTGAAGTTGAGATTGATGACAAATAGAAACATTAGATATGGTAAGAAATAAATAAACTACTTTCCATATGGTATCAAAATTGAGCTTGAATAACTGTTATAATTTACAACAACATCAAAACTTTCTCCTACACAATTTCACGCATTGAAAGCACCAATGAAGATAATTATTTAGTTATGTTGGACATGTTTATGAATAGAATAAACCATCCAAAATAATTAATACTCATAATGTTCCTTCATTTCTCTAAGAGAAAAAGATATCACAACCTATGACAAAAGCTTTTTTTTTTCCCTTTTTTTAATCCAGAAATCCCCAAAACCGCTTAAAATCAGTTCTATAACACAGTTAAACAATATAGAAACAGAATACTTGAACCACCGAAACCACAACAATGCACAATGCACAAGACAAATGGAAACTGACCTGAATAATACTTCTGTTCAAGTCAATCACAGCCGGTTTTGCCATAAAGTGTGGATTTTTAAGCAACTTAATGGTTCGCATCAACATTCTCTGCAAAACAGGAACTGGAGGCTGAGGGGTATTGTCAATAACCCTTGCCAAGCAGGAAGCAGTCCCAAACTGGGCCTGCTTATTTTGCTCACCCAAAGCTTCAAAGAGTGGCCTAACCAATGCAACAAAAACAGCATCGGTGTCACCATGTGGAGGGCCAGTCAACTTGGCAGCCAGAACACCCATAGCTTCAACGCAAGCGTCTCTAACAACAGAGTCAGAGTCCTTGAGCCTCTTGACAATGGCAGCAACCATCTTGGAAAGATGGGGTGCAATGAGATGGTGATGAAATGTAGCCAATGTAGCCATCAATCTAATGCATTCCTTCCTAACAGCAGTCTTGTGTTGAGAATCAGTATCTAAAATGCATGACAGGAAAAGGGTAATCTTATCTGGGCTTAAAAACTCAGCTGTTTTGTGAAGCTCATCAACTGCGATTTGATAAGTATCTCTATCAGCTAGCTTGTTGAGTGCCAGAATCACTTTCTGCTTCACCTCAAATGTCACCTGTTGGGGGTGAACCCTACTTGACCCTCCTCCTCTTCCTTTCATCTTCACAATAATCTACAAAACCAAATCACTGCATCTCATTTCATGCCTACCTCCTTCACAAATGCCAACTACATATAATTCAAACCAACTAAATTCAAAACTCTTCCAGGAAGGGTATAAAAGTCTTTTGCTACGGTTTTAAAATTTTTCCATCCCAAGTAATGGTCAAAAGCTTCTTTCGGGCACGTCTCTCACTTCCTCTCCGTCTATATATATATATATATATTTATTTATTTATATAATTCGAATATTTATCCTAAAACGTATAAAAAATAAGAGTAATATTAAATTTTTTAAATTTTTTATTTAAATTTATTTTTAAATAATATAAATTATCGACGTTGTATAAATTATTAAATGATATGATAATTCGTATAATATTGACAAATCACATATTGATATTATATTTGTGATGGTAAAGATAGCTATCGAAATCAATTTAATAGTTGTAATTATTGAATAAAGTTATTTAACTAATAAAGTAGTCAAATTTACTATATTATTTAGATATAAATTTATATAAGAAATTTAAAAACACAGCATTAGTTTGTTAATTTTAACATAATAACCATTTGAGTAAGTCAGTAAGGGCATGAATGAAATGCAAATTTGGATAGAATATACCAAATTTATAACACGAAAAAAGAGAAAGAAATTGAAGATTTTACAGAGTTTCAAAATTAAAGATTAGAATAATAATTGAAAGGAGCGCTGCGAGTACGAACCTCGAGAGAGAGAGAGAGAGAGAGAGTTATTTTTTGTCTTCGCTTTTATTGTTTTGTTTGAGGGTGTGTTTAAATTTTCGCGCCTTGCTCCTCGTTTCGAATTTCAGGAGCCTGCTGGGATTGGTTTTGGGCTGTTTGATTGGTGCCACGTGGATCTGTCTGACTACTTTCTCGTTTTCAGTTTCCTTTACTTCAAATTTCACTGTTTTTTTCAAATTTTAAATATTTTTCAGCTTTTTCCTTTTTTTTTTCCTCTCCGACAAAACTTTGCGAAAAAAAAAAAAATCTATTGAAATAATAAAATGAGATTATAAAATTCTGTCTTTTCATTGATTTTATCTGCAAAAAATAAAAAATAAAATGTGTACATATATAAAAGCTGCATTAGGATGATTTTATTAAATTGAATTAGATAAAATAAATTTAATTGGATTGGATTTGATTGGATGAGTTTATTAAATTAAATTAGATTAAATGTATTTAATTGAATTGAATTTGATTGGATGAGATTAAATGGTTTCATGTATAATTGGATATGAATATGAATATGATGTGAGTAAATTAAATTAGTTTTTGAATTAAATAAAAACATTAAAAATTGTTTTTGATAAAACAATATAACACAACTATTTAATAAAATTATTATAATTACTTTTAATAATAAATTTGTAATCTATTAAAAAAATAAATATTTATAACTTTAAATAAAATAAAATAATAATATTTTTCATATTTTTCTACTTCCCTAAAATAAATAATATTAAAAAAAACATTTACATAATCCATGAACATAGGCTACACTCAAAACCATCTTCAAGATGGATTTATGTAACCACAATTGGGAGTAATTGTATTTAGTCCAATTATCAACCAAATAGTGGATTTAACACTTCATTTGAATGATCGTATTGAATTAAATTGTATTATACCGGATTGAATTCTTTGGATTTGATTTGATTGAATTGAATACAATATTATCATGTATTTGGTGCATAATCGCATATTAGATTGAAAATGAATTAGGCTCCGTATGGTAGAGCTTTTTAAATAAATTTTTTGGAAAAAGATTTTTTAAATATTAATCTTTTACAAGTAGAACTTTTAAAGATAAACTGTTAGTCATTTGGTTATCAATAATATTACATATATAGCAACATTTGAGAAAATATTATTTTTTGTGATCAAATCTGAATGCAATGCTTTCACTTCTAAATTAAGTAATTACAAGACATTAATGTTATATAATTTACAACACAACGTTCATATATATATAAAATAATAGATAGTAAAAAGGAAATTTAAAAAAGCACATAAAATATTTAAAAATGATTAATGTTTGACTCCCAACAAATTTTGTTCAAATCATATTTAAATTATGTGATATATGAGTTGTCAAAATCCTATTAAAGATGAAGGAAATGGATGATAGTTGTTACGTTCTTAGGGTTTGGGTCTTAAAGATGAAGGAAATAGATGGTGGTGATGTGTTTCCAGATGGAGTGATGGACAATGATGATAGATTTTTTATCATAATTATTTTTATTCAAAATTTTTATTAATATAAATCTGTTATTTGATAAATATTCTTAGGGCAAAAAGGGTAATTTAGTGGTCTATTGAAGGGCAAAAAGGACTTTTAACTTCTAAACTTAACAAAATGTAATAGAAAAGGGATTTTAGAGATTATCGCAAATTTGGGTGGAGAATGGAGAATACCCCAAAAGTCAGGGAAAAATAAAAATTTTCTTAAAAATAAAGATTTGAAAATAATATGAGTGTGAACAAACCATGTTATCCAAATTGAAAGGTATCCCTCATTACTATGGTTAGAGTTAACCATGTACCCAAACAGAAAGGTGTATCTCAATTTTCTGGATAGAGTTAACCATGTGTCCAAACATAAATATGTGTAAATTTTGAAGAAGTTTATACATATTGAACGTCAATTGTATAAAAACATTAATTAAAAAAAAAGAAAGAAAAGAAAACACTTTATAAATTGAAAAATACATATGTATACTTAGAGCGCACATAATGAGTTTTACCTTTAAACGTTCATATCATAAATATTTATATTAACTGAAAAAGAAGAGAAAAAAAATCAACAAAAAAATATGAAATGTTAGTATAATCAAACATCAATCAATGCAAATATAAATATATTTAAATGATCAAATTTATCAATTATAGATCAATAATATAGATAATTTATGTCTGTGTTTTTTTAACATTTATTTAGTCTAATAATATATCAAAATAGAATTACTCCACCATTGGTGGTATATAAAATAATAATAATAATAATAATAATCTCTGGTCTTTATAATTTTCTATACTGTTTTTAATTAATATCCCCATTCTTACCATTATCCAACGTGATTGAATAGTAAAATGTACATTCAATACGATAATATTTAAGAAATTCGTTAATATTTTAGAATTAAATCGTTACTATGTAAAAGGTATAAAAATAATAATAATAATATTCTCCATTGTTACCTGGCACTGAATTATTACCCAGTTAACGTACAAACTAAATATTATATTAGAGAAATAGGACAAGTGATGATAAAATATAAGTGAAAATCCAATTCAGCAGAGCTGTGCAGGGATCGTTTTGTAATTGTGGTGTATGAATAAGGTCTGTATAAATTATAATGACTTGAGAGAGAGGTTGAGATGTGGTATACTAGCTAGTATTAAATAAAGAAAATGTGGAAGCTGAAGGTTTCAGAGGGGAAAGAGGGATGGGTGAGAAGCGTGAACAATCATGTTGGCAGACAGTTCTGGGAGTGGGACTCAAATCTTGGAAGCTCTGAAGAGCGAGCACTTGTTGAAAAACTTCGCAGTCACTTCACCAACAATCGTTTTCAATTCAAACACAGCTCTGATCTCTTAATGAGGCTTCAGGTTCTAATTACGTCATATTCACATATGCATGCACATATATCTCCAGTCTTTACTTGTATATAAAATTGACCTAGTATAGGATCTTGCATGTTCTTTTTCCTTTTAATTTTCGTATAAGATGGTCAAATTTTATCGGAAAAAATTCGATTCTCATTACATACAGTTGATCAAAATTGGACATTCTGCATGAAAAACGTACGAGATTCCCATGCATGATCAGTATTATACATGTGTGTATATATATATATATATTTGACATGCACATAGTAATGTAAACATGTATATTAATAGCTTGCAAAGGAGAATCCATGTGATTGTATGAAGGAAGCTGCAGCTTATTATAAGGTTAAAATAGAGAGTGAAGAAGAAATAGGAGAGGAAGTGGTGACATGTTCATTGACAAGGGCTTTGAGATTCTATTCTGCACTACAGACTGAGGATGGCTTCTGGCCTGGTGATTATGGTGGTCCTTTATTTCTTCTACCTGGTTTGGTATGTCATACCTAGCTACTTGCTTTAATTTTTAAAATCCATTTACTGTAGTATATATAATAACAAGAAGAAGATATTGAAAATCTCCTCTTGATCTTGACATATCAGCAAACTATGCACTAACTTAAGTAGCTAGGATGCCTACCAAAAAGAAAATTAGAAGAATAGCTCGAGATAACGATTTTCGATATTATTAAAGCTTTTTTAGTTTAATTATTTTCTTAGGAAAATGACTTTTGTATTGGCTCTGCATCTTAGGAAAATGACTTATATATTGGCTCTGCATCCTCTTAAAGCATCTTCGATATAAGTTTCTATTCGAGTTTAATTTACTGACATATAAGATCAATAGATAATAAAGTAAAAAATAAAAAAATAAAACTCTCTAATGTAATAAGTAACTCAATTATTAAGTTGATGCGGAGAAACAAAATTAGAAATTATGGAAATAAGTTTCTCCTAAAAATCCTAATCAACATTTTTCATTAATGTAATACAGGTTTTATGGTGGTTGATTATAAATTGAATGTGTATTTTATCGTATATATATAATTGTATATGAGATTTTAATAATAGCATTGAAGATATTCTTTTATATATATACAAACATACATATATATATATAATACCTTTCCTTTTCTTAACTTTTGTATGTTGCCTTTTATAAATAGTGTGATGTCATAATTGAGGGATAAAAGAATAACATATATATATAATCAAATCAATATTGCACAAAACTTTTGATTTTTCTTCATTTTTTAAAATCTTTTCTTTGTAAACGTATCTGAATGCAAGATATCGGTTGTTATATTTGTTCTTTCTACTAACAAAGACAGACCACCAAAAAATTCTGAATATATACATCAACCTCAGGCTTTGTTTTCCTTAAATAGAACTATTTCCCCAGTAATTTTAAGACTACTACCAAGTTATTAATTTTAGGTTTTGAGGCACCTAAAAATTAAAATTAGTTTGATACCAAATTAACCCTTCAAACAATTAGTGTGACCGACTTTGATCAATGCGGATACAAATTGAAACCCCAAAAAAAAAAACTATCCGAAAAACTCTCAAACGAAACATAACGTTTACGTGTGACCGACCAGAAAAAGCAGTCAAACTCGACTCTACCGAAAAAAAAAATAAAACAAAACTATTTTCTCCACCAACACTTCGGGTTTTAATCGATAATCTGTTAAGTTGGCAACCTGTCATTAAAATGGACTTATAATTTAATAATCTGAATACACTTGCTTCTTCCAAATAAAAGTTGTGTGCAAATCTAAGTACAATATTTCGATAAGATTTAATTTAATTGGATGCTTAACACCATTCAATTTTGTGGGTAAATGTTTAAAATAAAAGTAATATAATAATAATTATATTCTCACTCAGAGTCATAAATTAAGATTTTTTTTCTTTTTTCTTTTTTGAAAAAAAAGATTGTTGTTATTGGTAATGTTTGGATAGGTGATCGGGTTATATGTGACGGGAGCATTAAATACCATCCTACAGTTACAGCACCGGCAGGAGATGATTCGCTACCTCTATAATCATCAGGTATTTTTGCATGCATTTTTATATACATCACTTTTAATTAAATATAAATGTATATTTATCATACTAATTACTAGGACAAATGGGATTCTCATTACAAGTATATTTAGAGTCTATTTAAATAATAACTTACTAGAAGTAACTGAGCACTTTTCTTGATTCCAAAAGATCAAATATTCAAGTAATATACTTATTCTAAATACAATGAGTGAATAGTTTTATCTGAATTTAGTTATTTTTTTACTTTCCCAATCACAAAAATAAATAAATAAGTATTAAGTGTATTTATTTATCTATTAAAATACATGTACTATGAGTACATGAATATTAGATAAAAATCAACAAATTGTTTCCTTGACTTTACTTTTATTTTGGCTAACGTTATCGCTTTGTATGTCGATTAAACAAGCGATATCATCTTGGCCAATAATTTATCATCTACAATGCGCACTAGATCAATCACTTCATCATGGATGTATTATTATTATTATTGAAATTATGGCCTGACATTGAGTATAAATAATCCATTTAAAAAAAATAAATGATGTTAATATCAAGTCATATCACTTGCAAATTGTTATATTGTGTTGTTGGACTGATGATATTAACATATGCTTTGTAAATTAATTAATAATGATTGATTTAGACAATTAATAATAATTTATTTAAAAATGAAAAGATTAAATTATTATTGAAATTATGTCCTGACATTGAGCATAAATAATCCATTTAAATAAATAAATGATGTTATCATCAAATCATATCACTTGCAAATTCTTATGTTGTGCTGTTGGACTAATGATGTTAACACATGCTTCGTTAAACAATTAACAATGATTGATTTAGACAATTAATAATAATTGATTTAGAAAAGAAAGGAATATATATATATATATATATATATATATATGGACCTTTTAAAAATAATTAAGAAAATATGAGTTCATAAATTAGTTTCAAAAAAATAATGGTTCACAAAAAATTATACTTCACATTCTTTCTTCATGAATATTAGATGTACTAAAAAATTAATTTTAATTTTTCTGTATGTTCGAAAGCTCATATTTTTCTAGTACTATCATTAAGAATTTTATCTTTCTACGTGTCTATTTGAAAGACTATCAAATTATGAATGAAGAAGGTGGGTGTGGGTATAATAATGCAGAATAAAGATGGGGGTTGGGGGTTGCATATAGAAGGGGAGAGTACAATGCTATGTACAGCATTATGCTATGTGACACTGAGATTACTTGGAGAGGAAACAGAGGGCGGAGATGGTGCCATGAAAAAAGGTCGTGAATGGATACATGATCGGGGCGGGATTATCTTCATTCCATCATGGGGAAAGATGTGGTTATCCATACTTGGAGTATATAAGTGGAGCGGAAACAATCCTATTCCTCCAGAAATATGGATTATGCCTTACATTTGCAATCCAATTCATCCGGGAAAAATGTGGTGTCACACTAGAATGATTTATTTGCCTATGTCCTTTTTATATGCCAAGAGATTTGTGGGGACTATCAATTCCCTTGTCCTATCCCTTCGAAGGGAGTTATACACCAAGCCTTATCACCTCATTCATTGGGATTCCTGCAGAAATCTTTGTTCCAAGGTTAGTGATTCTAATTCCTAATCCTCCAACTATCACTTGTTTACCTTTTCCATTACATATATTTATTGGTTTAATATTTTATGGGGCACACAAGTTATAAGCCACATCGCACGTCACATGCGTGACAAAATAAAAGACAAACCGATTCATATATCTATATTGTTTACCTTTTCCATTACATATGTTTATTGTTTTGATGTTTACGGCACAAGCCACATCTCACATCACATTTATGACAAAGTAAAAGACAAATTTGACCCATGTATATATAGAGGCAGATTTGTATGGCCCAATTGACAAATCTTTTCCGGGTTTTTGTTTTTGTTTTTTAAAAATTTAAATTGTAATTGTAATTATATCAATAATTCTTGTTTTGATAATATAATCTAATCCTCTTTCATTAAATATTGAAATTAAATTACAAGGATGTCATAAACAGTTACATAAATTAATTCTTTATTATTGTAATAAACGTCTGCTCAATTACATGTTTATTAATAATTTAAAACGTGAACGTGAACAGGATAGTGTTCATGGGCGTTAGGCACATAAGGTTACTGTTGATTGGCCTTTACTTTCTTTTAATTAGTATCATTTTGTTAGCAGTTAACTACTGATCAGTTGAGTATTATTGTCATTACGTACTAAAAAAAATCCAATTAAACAGAATTTAAAATTTTAAAAGCAATAAATAACAACTTCCAAAATAATAATAATAACAAAAGAAAAGAAACTTTGAGGAGATTACTTCCTTCCCTTACACTGTATTTGGGATTTGTTCTACTAAAAACTAAATCTACTTTTAATAAAAGTAAATTTATGTTTGATAAACTCAGTTTAAGAAAAAATAACCTTCTTTAAATAATAATAATAATAATAATAGAAATTAACGTTTGGTTTTGTAAATATTATTTTTGTAAAATCTGATCATGGAAAATGATCAAAATGGGATAACAAAAAAGTGTCATTGTGACCATTTTTATTTCCATTTCATTCATCAGGTTCACCTTTTTCTTGTTCCTTTCTAATCAATTTAGTTGAGAGGTGTAAATACCACTCTCAACTAAGTCTGCTACCATATTAAATTCGCTTTTAAACATTAAAGAAAGTACAATTACATAAAAATATTTGAAGGATTCATCTCATTGAATTCACAACTAATTTTAAAAATTTATATTCCACTAACTTTTTTCCTTGTAGTTGTTTTTCATATAAAAAGGTCTATCCTAAAATTTTTGTCTAAGACCTCAAATGATATTGAGCTGTCTCTGAATACACCTATATTTTAGAGTTCAGATGATATAGAAGCTAGAAATAAAGCCTTTCCGATAAAGATATGGAATTTGATGGCCCTCACTAATCGAATAGATAAGTATTTGTAGATAATCAAGAGAGGGAAATTACAAGAGCAAGTTCAATAAATCCTATTTCTATGTTGCTAACATTGGTACTGGGAATGAGATTTGATCAAAAGACTTGACAAAATGTAATATATAGATCACTAATAATACTAGATAATCATCATTTCAATTCAAATAAATATGTAATGATATTGGATGAATTAAACATTGTTGGTTGAGTAGGAAGACCTATACTACCCACATTCGAAGATACAAGACATGTTGTGGGGATGTCTTAACAAGGTTGGGGAGCCTCTTCTGATGAGATGGCCTTTCTCTAAGCTCAGATACAAAGCACTTCAAACTGTTATGCAACACATTCACTATGAAGATGAAAACACCCGCTATATCTGCATTGGCCCCGTCAGTAAGGTATACTACTATACAGCCACAATATAACACTCATATTGAACACATGCATACACATTTTTTTTTTTAAAAAAAAAAAATACATGCATATGATCTATTCATGCAGGTACTCAACATGGTTTGCCGTTGGGTGGAGGACCCTAATTCAGAGGCATATAAGAGTCATCTTTCTAGAATTAAAGACTATCTCTGGCTTGCTGAAGATGGAATGAAAATGCAGGTTCTACGCAATATTATAAAGTGCTTGTTTTCATATATATATATATAGAATAATTAAGAGGAATAGTCTTATTATTCTTTTTTCCCCATTTTAGAACTTTTAAATTCCACCATTAATTCACACGGGTCTTAGCACCATTTAATGAAAAAAAATTAGTGGAAATTGAATGGTTATAAACAAGGATTAAACTGACTTGAAAAGATAGTATGGACGTGATGAGTAATAGAAAATAGTATGAATGTGATGATCAGTAATAGAAGTGTGGAATGGCATGCAGGGATACAATGGGTCTCAGTTGTGGGATGTTGCTTTTGCGGTTCAAGGAATCGAGGCCACTAAACTTGTTGATGAATATGGTTCAATGCTTAAGAAAGCACACAATTTTATAAAAAATACACAGGTATTTCATCACTTCCAAATTTTAACCTTATATTATATAGTGATCGTTAGTAACCACGATGACCATTTGTTCACGTGGACCTTGGTCTTGCTCCTGAAGGGATGTGATAGAAGTAGAGTGCCGTCATATCCTTCTTGAATTATAAACAAATAAAGTAACATTCTTAAGATTTGAATTATTAATTTCATAGATGTTTTGGTTGCAAACCTAATACTACTGAGAGTCACTACACATTACAACATGCATCTTCATATATATATATATATATACATATATATATGTTTTTGAAAAGTAAACTTGTGATCTATATTTATAAGAATTTTTTATTATATTACTTAGTTTAACAAATAGTTTTCTAATTAAAAACATATTTTAGATTGTATAATTACTTTCCAACACATGCAATTAAGTCTTCAAGTACAAATATATATACTTTAATTGTGACAAATGTGAACTATTGCTTTAAAGGTTAAGGAAGATAGCTCAGGTGATGGAAGTAATTGGTATCGCCATATCTCAAAAGGAGGCTGGCCTTTCTCTACTCCTGATAATGGTTGGATTGTATCAGATTGTACTGCTGAAGCATTGAAGGTTATATTTTACACGCTTTATTTATGCATACATAGATAAAAATCTGCATATTTATTTGGAATTTTTGTTTAGTACAAGGGAAAAGGTCTGTATTTGCAAAATAATATTTATTGTGAGATAATAATTTTTTATTCAGGTAAAATAAAAACCAAATAGTAGTAATTGTTAAGGCAATTTTGCAGGCGGCCGTGTTATTATCACAGATGCCTTCGGACATTGTGGGAGAAAAAATACCAGCAAATCGGTTATATGATGCTGTTAATGTTATTTTATCATTACAGGTATTTTTAATTTTTCAATCTTATTGTTTCTAGTTGGTTTACCTCTAGTGAATTTTATGACTTATTTGGAAGTGCATTTTCAGAAAGCCTTTCTTTTATTGACAATATATATATTTTTAAAATAAGATAAGTAGTGCAAGAAATAATAAAAATAGTCAAGTATGATTCGAAACTCTTTGTATACATATGGGTTTGACTATCTTACTAATTGGGTAACCTTACCTATTAATTATATCCAATGGATTAGTTGTAAAGATGATTATTGAAGTTAATCGAATTATTGTAAATTATAATTATTGGATAAGGTTATCCAAACAGTAAGATAGTCAAATCTTGTATATATATAAATAAAACACTGTAACTATTGTAATTAAAATTTATTTTTTTATGAAAATAAATATAAGCCAAATCTTTTCCACTTTAAGTTGCTCTAAATTTACACCATCTAAAATTGTGTAAAGGATTATGTCGCACTTCACATTTTAGTATAGGTGGTTATGCACCTTTCTAATGGATTGATTCTCATCAAATATATTTTATAAGTTTTAAGTGAATAGTTTTCTTTCTTTAGTATGGAAGTGATTATCTTTTGATTATGAAAACAAATATATGAAGATTGATCTCGGTAGATTTTAATATTATTATCTCTTACTTATTCAATATCAACTTAAAAAAAAAAAAATTTGTCATATTAATTAAGGTTGTCAAAGATTTTCATAATCCCAAATTTTACAAAATAAATGTTACTATTATTTTTGTCAGACAAATTCGTTTAAGAGGACCCCGTTTTATCTACAAAGTAGTCAAATTTGAAGCTCTCAAACCAATCCATGCAAGTTTTAATGGCAAACCAACCAACAGAAACTCAAAAAGCTAATGAGAATTTATATGAAAATTGCAGAACAAAAATGGAGGATTCGCATCATATGAGCTGACAAGATCTTATGCATGGTTAGAGGTACACAGTTTCAACTGATTTGTAAAGAAGAGTAATGAAGACTATTTGTTATAGTTTTGACACCCTTCTTCGTTTTTCAGATGATCAATCCTGCTGAAACATTTGGAGATATCATTATAGATTACCAGTAAGATCAATAGTTACTATTTTTATTTATTTTGTTGCTAAGGTTAACAATTTTCATGTAGGTTTCATTTATTTATTTTGTTACTTTGCTACTTGCTAGTATCTTATCACTGGGTTTTACCTCAACTCTGAAGTATAGACATAAAAATAGTGAGCTTACCAAAGTTTTTTGTAGCTATCCTTACTACGCTTAAATTATGTCTTGAAAGTGATTTTAGAAGTAACCTTAAAAACAGGGAGACTTTGTACTGTTATAATACTAAAATTAGAATGGATTTCAAATTAAAATCGAATTTTTAAAATGAGTTTTTTTAGCATCATCGATATTCACAAACTATAATTTATGAACAAAGATTAGAATAAATTATCAATATTCACAAACAATTACCTTTGTTTGCCAACTATAGATCGTGCACATTGATGTTACTAAATAAACTCATTTTTAAAGTTTAGTACTAGTTCGAAAACTCTTATTTTAACATTATTTTATGGGATTTGATCGAATAAAGAATGTTATTCATAATTGCAAATCGCAATACAGGTATGTAGAATGCACTTCAGCGGCAATTCATGGTCTTAAAGCATTCATGAAACATCATCCGGAACACAGAAGGAAAGAAATACAAACATGTATTGCAAAGGCAATCAAATTCATCGAGAACATCCAACAACCAGATGGCTCCTGGTATGTCCCCTTTTCTCTCTAAAACATGCAAAATAATAAAGTGAAAATTTAATAAATAAAAAAAAAAATGAAATTATGATGGAAAATTTATAGGTATGGGTCATGGGGAGTGTGCTTCACATATGGAACATGGTTTGGTATAAAAGGGCTGGTGAGTGGTGGAAGGAGTTATGAGAACAGCAATTGCATCAGAAAAGCCTGTGACTTCTTGTTATCCAAACAACTTCATTCTGGTGGCTGGGGAGAGAGCTATCATTCAAGCCAAGACAAGGTTATTCCTTATTGTTCTTTTTAAGGGTCTGATTTTTTTTTTCCTTTGATGTTTTGCTTCTATAGTCAAATCTTCTATTTCTGTTCCTCAACTAACAGATATATACAAATCTGGAAGGAAACAAATCACACATAGTGAACACTTCATGGGCAATGTTAGCTCTGATTGAAGCAGGGCAGGCCCTTAGAGATCCAACCCCATTACATCGTGCAGCGAAGGTCCTCCTTAATTCACAATTGGAAAATGGAGATTTCCCCCAACAGGTAAAATCCATATTATGACAACATTCCCTTCAGTAATCACTATTTGTTATAGTTTAATTATTTTAATATTGCAAGCAGGAAATCATAGGAGTGTTCAACAAGAATTGTATGATCAGTTATTCTGCCTACAGAAATATCTTTCCCATTTGGGCCCTTGGAGAATATCGTAATCGTGTATTGCTCCTACCTTCTCAAAATAAGTAACAATTGTTCACTGTTAAGCCAAGCGGAAACAAACAGTACCACTTGTATAAACGATAAATTAAACTTCAATGTGATATATAAGGATGTTTCAAGTACTTAATGTTTCTAATAAAAGTAAGACTTTATTCTAAAAATGTATATTACAATGCAATCGAATTTTGTGCTCTAAGCCAAAGTCCACATTTAATATGCATGCAAGTGGAACTAATCTATCTTTCAATGGCATTAAAACCATGGGTCGAATCAACAATATAATTCACTGTAATTTCACACCACCACAGAAGAGATGGATATTTGATTTTCCATAATGTACATCAACATATCATGTCTTACCAAAATTTGATAATGACGCAAAATAAATTACGTTCTATCACAATTAATACAAATATTACAAACATGAAAAAATGAATTCTCATACAACAACAGGACTGCTTTCCTTTGCAGATCTGATATGCAGGTCCAAACGTTAAGAATAAAATAAAAGATCAAAAATAAAAAAAAAGGGAGGAAGAAATGGAGCCTAAATACATAATTTGTAATGATGATGTACTTAGATGCAAATTAAGTCAACTCACTACTAAGGCAAAACTATCATTTACAAAGTAAACTATAATTTTATAAGAGATTAATTTGACTGCACTAAGTCACAAAACAAAAATGTGATACCTTCAGCACACCTAAAATTGTGAATTGCTGAGGAAAGTCACCATGCATCTAGCACTTTGGAACAATTTATCCATTCTCTCCCATATTGTACGTTGCACTTCTAGAAGCTTCCTCGACTTTTCCTGTAATTTTGAGTGGCATCGTATTGTTTCACCGTGTATCTGAACAAAATAAGTAGCAGAGATATCAGAACCATAGAATTTCTTAGACCAACAAAGTATATCCAAATTCAGAGATGTTAACATCCACTTTCTTCAACTTGAATACTTGATTGAAAATCTATAAGAATTGAACACTAGACACCCCCATTGAAGTTTGTATCAGTTTTATGATTAAGAAAGAATATGTTTTTTCTACTAAGGAAAATACATCAAGAGGTAAGAAACTCTTTACCTTCAAAAACAACCGGATAACTGCTTGTATAAACTCAAAATTATTTCGGCAGGCAATCTCATGAATGAAATAATCCAGAAGCAGTTCAATTGAAATAAACTCAGGTCTTTTATCAACTTCTTGCTGAATATCATCATCATCAATAATTTGAAGCATTCTGAGTTCCATATCCAAAGTTGAAGGCGATAAACTTTTAATATAATCAGTAAATGCTGAAACTGCAATCATTAAAATAAGCCAACGTAAGACATTCAGATATTCTATACAAATACTCATGTATATAAGAAGCAATCTTAGTTGAAAAATGATATAGGAAACAGCTAGCATGCTCACAATTTTTCAACTCTGCAGAGGACTGAAGAAGTTGCCCGAACTGGGATTGTGACATATCAAATTTGCTCTTGTTTTCCACTTCATCAGTTCTTGTATCCTTCTCCTTGGTGGCCTCACTAGGCTTAAATGATATTTCTCCAGAAAGAGATGGAACCGAAGGCAAGAAAAAAGGAGCCTTCTCAGGTTTTTTAGGAGGCTCAATTGGTTTATTGCGGACCTGAAAGTTGCGGATCAAATATGCAGAATGGTAAGAGAAAATGATGATATGCCGTATAGACCAAATGCCTCCTTAAAAGGCTAACAAGTTAAGTAAAACTGCATGAAGAAATAAGAACTTAACAAGGTCGACAATTTAAACTGAAAATGAATGAAAGAGTACAGAGAAACCTTTATAATATCCAAATTAATCAGGCTTTGCCATTGGCTTTTTGGCAATAATGACAGAGTGACTAAATCTGGGATCTGCTGGTTGAAAGTTGAAAAGCCAGAACTGTCTTTAGAATCAGTGTGGTTCAGAGCTGTCTCATTAGAATACTGGTCCTCAGCACCTTCTACTGAGGATACAGAAGGCAGTTTAACGCTCATAATTTCATTTCCACTTGCATAAGAATTAATATTTGACGATGCCGAGAACATGCACCGATTAACCCTGATAATATTATGAGCTATCAAGATTTAGCTAAGTAGACCAAATAAGATAATTATAATCAAGAGACAAACAATACATTGCAGCCTCTTCAATTTGCTGCTTCAATAATTATCGCTTTCCAAATGAGGATGTTATGGTTCAAACTTACCACAAGTAAACTCCATTCTGATCAACATGAGTGGTTGCTAAAACATCCATATTTGGTGATAAAGACAATGCTGTGATGGACACATCAACATGCATTGCATCAATTTGTCTTGCCAGGATAACATCCCATACTCTGAGACTCCCATCCATACTGGATGACAAAAGCCATTTCCCATCCTCACTGAAACACAAATCTGTAATCCTGTCTGTATGACCTTCAAATTTACGAACCATTCGTAATGCCACAACATCAAACAAACGGATAACTAAATCATCTGCAACAGTAGCCAAAAGACCTGGACAGTATTTCCAAGAAGCAAAATTACATTCCAATGACCATAAAATAACCATTGAGAGATGGGAAAACAAGAATGTGTGAGAGAGGAGGGGGTGGTTGGGGACAATTTAAAATAAAATATAATGAAAAATTACCATTAACTCGATGGTGAACAATCTTAACCAAAGAACAGCCAATTTCCCATCTGGATTTTTGTTCACGTCCCTTAAAATCCCAAACCTACACAGAGCAAACATTAGAGGAACGGAACTTTTCTTAGTTGATAACAATCATTCTCTTGCATCCATTATTAACCATTACATTTTAGTAGGTGTTCCCATTCAGTCTCTATCTCTCTATCTTTTTGCTAACATATAATCATATTACAAATATAAATCTACAGTCTATAGACGTCATTCATATGTAAATACACATAAAAATCAAAGCAGATCTGGAATGGGACATCAAAACAATCCCCTTATAGGTGGGTGCCACATCTCCCTAATTATCTCTACCACTCAAAAAATTAAAGAAACGATAGGTAACTCTAAAAGGAATAAGCTTCAGGTAAGGACGCAAATGCTAGTAATAAGCTCTCACAATTTCTCACATGCAAGGCCAATGGACTTGCTATGTGCAAACATAGATTCAGATGTAGAACAAATGTTGATAACAATTACCAATACAATCACGTAGGGTGACAAACTCAAAACATCATCTAATAAATTCGACTATGTTACCATGACAGATTGCCACTAAACCCAAATATTTATACTTAACAATGACCCAAACAACAATGTTAAATTCTAAAAAAAATGGGGAAAAAAGAACAACTCAAGTAAATTCTTAATACATTGAATTTCATTAACTTAATCTAGAGGTCAATAGTGGGACACATGACTAATGTTGTTCACCTATTTCAATGATCAATTCATTTTCACATTATTTTAATTGGTTTCTAACAATGAGTCTGGTTACAGAGATGGATATGACTCTGATATAGGCAGAAGTATGATGATTCATTATCATTAGGCTAAGCCATGATATTGAATATATGGTTTGCATTTTATTTATGGCATGGACTAGATATATAACAAATTATGTAAAATAATCAAGATCAAGGAATCCTTAACAAGGTTTTGGTTGGAATTTGGATTAGGCTTGCCAAGAAAAATGAACTCAGATCTGGCCAGGCCTTTCTTGGCATAACCTCAAGTAGAATGGAGAGATAACGTTTAAACTGGTAAATACCCATTTGTTTCTTTCGCAAAATCTCCTTCCAACTCTTATCCAAAGGATTTGACTCTCTCTCTCTTTCTCTCTAGAAATTAGAAGGCAGCATAGATAAAAGGTAGCATTATGATAAGAATATGACAATCACAAACAGATTTTCATCGATCCAAATGATTGTTCAGCAAAGTGCTCATGTATGAGTTAAGACAATTCAATACAAGAGCACCAAAAAAGTATTTGACAGCAAATGAAATTAAAGTTTCACAATGCAAAGTTCAAATATATACATACACAGACAAGCATGTACATGTAATCATATGCATGCTTAAGCTATCAGAACATATATTCTGGACAAGAAATACATACCTTTATATCTCCATGATATCCAGCACTTATCATTAGGGTATTTGTTGAATCACAAGCAACTCCAACCACTTCCCCATTATGGGCATAACTTCTTCCTTCTGACATGTCCAGGTAACTGCCTCGGCTGATTCCTGATTGAAGGTTAAATCGTTCAATCCAACCATCTGCTGTCCCTAGAACAGCAAAATTGCCACATGCACTGATGGAGCAGGCCTGTTACCAGATCAAAGGAAGTCATTAAACACAACGCATATATAATGTAAAGGAAGGACACATTCCACAAATATTTTGCTAGAATTTAGATTTCAGTGTCCCACCATTTTTTTTTTTAGCTATAAAGTCATATCTGAACAGACAGAACAAATCCAGATACCATGTCAAGATTATAGTTATTTCATTTACTGACAATATAAAAGAGAGTGAAGTTAAAGAGAAAATTAAAAATCCTAATTCAACAGCCACACTTTGCAAGAGGCAAATGAAGATTGAAAAGTGAAGAAGATAGAAACTTTACTTTAACAGGTGTTGGATTTTCTGGGCATGGTCTCAGTATATGCTCACCAAGAACAAAGTTTTGAAGCCTCCACACATATGCCTCAGCAGTATCCCTATGACATGTAACCACATTGCACCAATCTCGCTCCCTAATTTCAGCTATAACATTTCCAGCAGAGAGAATGAGATCTTATCATTTTCTGAACTTTTTACAGGTCATTAATAAAAAAGACAACTGATTATAGACATTTGAGCAAGTCCTTGTTTAGGCACCATTGATGTATCTCAATTCTAAGAATAATGTGTTTCAAAGTGATAATCAAATATGGATTTGGTTACCATACAAGTTCAGTATAGTTACTTGGCAATTATGAGAAAACCCAATGAGTTTTTTTTTTTTTTTCAAATTTTTTAATCTTTATTTTTTAAAATATTGATATTTTCTAAACTAGTATCACAACATAGTAAACATCACTCATATACTGAACCAAAATAGTAGCATGGCCCATCAAATATATATCTATGAATCCATTACCAATGAATTTCATTCAAGACTTCAGAGACAGCTCAAGCTGTAAATATGCTTCTAACTGTAATGCATGAAAAAGGAGAAAAATCAAAGTAACAAAGGATAACTCAATGTCCAACCACTATAAACACAAGTATTACAACAATATGCATAAAACACACCTAACACAAGCACTAGTGATTACGTGAGGTGAACCACACAATCATTGTCGAGCATTAGCCAAGGGACTTTTGACAGCTACAGAAAAAAAGATATTCTAATGCATAAACAAACCAAATTTTCAAATATGTTGGATAATCTATATATTAACTGTAGTAAAGAGGCAGAGTAAATAAAATTTTTCTTAACAACATCCTTCTAATGACAATATAACCATGCATCCCTGAACTTATTTCCAGAAAAACTTCCTTGCTAAGTAAGGATTAAATGTACTTCTCATTCCAGTTAGACTATGCATGGCACACCCTTCCACAAATACTTCCCTAAGTATAGCTCTGTTCAGTTTAAAGCTTTTCCATAGCCCTACTTTAGAGTGTGTCATTTGGAGTTCAGTTGCATCTAAATTTTAAGGAACTAGTATAGAGTTATAATATCTCAAACATCTAATTCATTTCTGCAAATCACATTTTAATTGTGCAAAAAGAATATAAAATTGTAGCCAATATCAATCGTTTACAAGATTACCAAGCTTAAGAAACTCGTTTGCACAGTGTAAATGAAAGCCTTCCAGAATAATTGCAAGTAAAAGGGATGGACAAAAAGGGATTTTGATAGAGTAAATACAAGCATGACCAAGCTGTTGCAAAAACAAAAAAGAACCATGGCCTTCTATTAGAACAAACTCTGGACAATGCAATTGCACAAATAAAATCTATGCATCCAACAGAAAATAGTTAAGATTTAAGTATGGAGTCCAACTAAATACAATTTCAGCTACAATTAGAGAAATAAGAGATCATCCAGAACGTAATCCATCTAAGACATCAAGAACTGAAAACAAATGAAACAACTTGAACAACAGGAATTTAATGCGCTAGCAATATTCTAAGAGCTCTGAGAGGAAGATCATACCACAATCAAACGCAATAACAGGCCTCAGTTTTAACTCTTCTTCCTGAAAATTACGCAAATAAGAAGTAATTGATTAATTATAAAATTTTATATCTCTCTACTTAGCAATTTAGACAATAATATATGATCTATGAGCCTCAACTACATTAATAGAAAGTTAAAAAAAAAATCACATTATATGAATTCGCACGAAAGTGTTGAACATCAGTACATTAAAAAGTTCTGAAATGATGTTTCAAGTCTTGGATACAAGTCTCACCATATTTTTTTTTTTTGATAGGAAACAAAACTTTATTAATAAAAGGAGGAAAATACACCTGTGAACCAGAAGTCCATTAAAAAACAAACAAACAAACACTAAACCTAAAGTCACAATTGATAGAAACCGTCAACAAACAACAGCCCTCCAATCTAATAGAATAAGAGATAATGATAAATCTTAAGTCTCACCATATTATAATGTCTAATGGACAATTTTTTCTCAAATCGAAGCAAAGATACAATGTCTAGAGAGTGAAAAGATAGGCAATTCATGTTATAAATGAACTAATTTACATATAATTCACAAAAGAGAGGGGGTACATATTCAAAAATTTCGTTTGAGATACAACTCTTGCCCTGAATTATTGAAAAAGTATTACCCATTACCACTTCATACCTTCATTTTAAGTTTCTTGGCCCGTTTGGATACATGCCGTTGAGAAAGCTCCCTACTTTGTTGATCCTAATCACAACGTGCAAATGGAATAAGTAATCAATTTTTTTCCACCAAAAAAAAAAAAAAAAAAAAAGAAAGTAAAAAAGAGACCAACAAATTGCAAAAACCATGTAAGGCATTACAAGCACTTGAACAAAGAAACGATGCATCTACAATAGATGGAGACAAATAAAAATTTATGCTTGTATTCTTAATAGAATAAAGGAGAACATAAAATTAATCTCAAGCATAAAACAATCCAACAAGAAGCAGACTCATTCACTGTAAATGAGCATGACAATCCACAGCTGTATTAAAAAAAAAATGATATGATAGTACTGCCAACATAAAACGTCAGAATAAAAGATTATAAAAGAAACAATAAATGAAAATTGATCTCCCAGCATATAAGAGCAGCATTCTTTCCCAAAATGCAAGAAAGGCAGAAAAAGAGCTAAGTAAGATGTCTCAAAACCTGTCAACTCCTACTTTAATCGAGTACAATGGAAAACCAATGTAAACTATATGTCTATATCAAGGACAATGCCTATTTTTTTCAGGAATCCATTTTCGTGTTGTTGGATTGAAAATTTTTGAGACACTATAATGATTTCTCCTTCGGGCTTAGGTTATGAGGTTCTAGGACTTCCAGAATGTAAGGTCCACAGGAAGTTAAGGTTTGATGATCTCATGCTCCAAAATATTCATGTTTGTTACTAAAGAAAGGAGAGTATTAGCACAAGTTCGATTTCAACTGCTGCCACCAAAGATTGACTAAATTATTTTTAGTTCTAACAAATTGAAAAAGGAAAGGAGACACTGCTCTCCTTCACCAAAGTCACGGACAACAAGAATACACCAGTATCATGTCAGTAAAAGGTAAAGGGGAAAAATTGAATAAGGCAACACCTATCCAGGGTTAACAAGAACTTTTAGAGGCTTACTGACAAATATTTAATCAAATCAATGTTCACATTGTAATACAATTAAAACCAGACCTGAATGACGGAGAAAAGGCGAAATGCACGATCCTGACCAGCGGATAGAATGTGTCTCCCATTAGCATAAAATCTGTCACAAGTAGGATTTAGAATAAAAATAAAAGGCACTGGGTGAAGTTGCAATCCAAATTCTTTAACCAAATATTTGAAGCTTGAAATAAATAACATCACATATACAGCATTAGTGTGAAAGGGATAGAAAATGCATGAACTTGAAAAAAAGTGGTACACACACACACATAGAAGGAAAAACCCAGGGATATATTAAGTGCTGGAAGGAGCTATAGTTCAATCAAGTTACATGCTGAATATGGTGTTCCCCTTAATATCAAAATACGACAACACCTTTACCTAATGCAAAGTGGAGGAGCACTGTGTCCACTGCGGAAGCGTAAGAGACGAGGATCTCCATCACTTGAGTCAAAAATCCACATCTAAGAGAAATAGTAAGTCAGATGCATGTTTCACATTTTACAAAAGTTATACACACCAAACGTCACATGATAAGCTATTGCTGACAATAAATCAAATATATACAGATAAAATAGCAATTTTAATCAATTAATGTACTTCGCATCCACTACTCCTTAAAATGTCATAGAACTAAAGAATGAAATTACAAAAGAAAGAAAAAAAAAAAAAGACTGAGGGTTCTGTCAATTTGCAACATTATCACTACATTTGACAAAATTGATCATATTGCAAGTTTCAAAAAATTCATTCCAAGAAAAAATATTCCCCACTTCATTGTTCCACTCTTGCCTATTCCTCCTAAATTTGGCTTATGCCCATTATCTCTAGTGCTCTACAATATATTTACTTTATTTAAAAAATCAAATATCTACTTTTTAATGATAAAGTATTTTAACTTGAAGAAGCTGTCCACAAAACCAAGACCCTCCTGGGAGAAATTAAAACCTATACAATGGCCATCACTAGTATATCTACTAATCATAACATGTTTTTCTCTATTTTCTCTTTGTTCCTTTGAGATGCATAAATGTCTCTTTATACATACATACTAAGTTTAGATGTTCACAACAGAAATGATAGGAAATGATAAAATTTATGTTCAAAATCAAATACTTCCTAGTTTGGGACCTGCTATTCTGCATATATAATTGTTTGCAATAGGAACTTAAGGTAATTTTGTTTTAAAGAGAGCAATGTTCAGTACATATAAAGGACACCTCACACAATAATCTACTTTAATTGACTTTGATAACATTAAAACAGATGCATAATGAAAATATAAAGGAAACTAACTGATATTACTTTTATTGAATTATCAGCTGATGAGCTCATGAGCACAGGCTCATTAGCCAAAAAGTGCAGTGAAATTATTGAGCTATAATGAGCCTCTCTTATAACTGATTGAAGCCTTCTTTTCTCAAGATTCCATACACTTATGACACCTGAGGAACCTCCTGACGCTAGAAGAGGCTGCCCATCTAAGAAGGTAAAAAATACATATGAGCATAAACGACCTGATTAATTTGCAAGTAAACAAGAAGAAATTTTCAAGAGTAGAAAAGATAGAAGCGTTAATTGTAAAGAAGTTAACTTCAAGATCGATGTAAAGTCCAAGAATGTAGGGATGAAGTATGACCATCACATATGAGGCACAACTCCAGCTGTGAATTCAGATTATGGTTGCATTCACAAAATCATTATTGTATATTACATCATAAATAACAGAAGGTTCAACATAGAATGTTCGCCACGCAACTGACTATGCAATTTCATTTCACATGCCAAAAATGCCCAAAATAATTCCACACTATTATCAAGGTATCATTCTAAAACATAACAGGAATGTTCTAAAATAAAAGAAGCCAACGTACTCAACAATGCTTCTCCATTTGTTTACCAAGGCTACTTGATTAGTTTCCCAAATAAAATGATAGTGAATGGTGCTTCAGAGCAATCATCTAGACAAAATTTTAGCCCATAACAATGACAATAATAAACTACCATTTGATTATAAACAGAGAGATCACAAGCCTACCTGTGCTAAACGATAATGCAGTAACAGCACCTCGTGCAGAATGTGTAAATGTAACCAACTCTTCATCATAACGAACATTGTGAACGTGAATTTTTCCATCAGTACAACCAATTGCAACAACATCTAGCGCAGGTGATGCAACACAACTAGAGACAGATGATCCCCATCCCTTAAACTCATATAGTTTTTTCTTCGTGCTGATGTTCCAGAGCTGCAATGAACCTTCCTGGCTACCCAGAATAACCTGTCACATGTTCTCAATGTAAAAACAAGGACCCCAAAAGCCGTTCCAATCAAAAAGTTTCCAGTGAAAACACAACGGCTACCTTATTTAGGTAAGTATCGGGATGCATTAGACAGGAAGGAGTAAAGTTTTCATCTAGTTTAACATGCCCAACAGGATCAAGATTATCGTCAATTCCTTTAAATGCCCACACGAACATATTACCATCAACATCAACACTAAGTACGTGTTCCCCAAATAAGAATAGCAAGTTGACCTTAGCATTGTGTCTACTCCAAGTCCCCACCTACAAACCAAACCCATCATCGTTTTAGCAAACCACCACCACCACCACCACCACAACAACAACTACAATTAACTAAGCAAACATAAACATAAACCTGGTGAGCACGTTTAACAATGGCAATATCATTCCCATAAGCAGCAAAAGTATAATCACGATACGAAGCAAGCGCCCTAATCTTCTTCGGCAATTGAGGACCTTTACAGAAAAAATAACATTTCACACTTGGCATCAACAACCAATAGGTAACCAATAAAATCAACTCAAAAGTGAATGAATCAACTTACCAACAAGCACCAAATTGAGCTTTGCGCACTGCAATATATAGATAGATATAAATAAACCGGAGAAGAATTTGAAAATTTTGAAAAAGTAGAAAAAGAAAGGAGCGTACATTGTAAATGTGAAAAGCTTTTCCGACGCTAACAGTGAGGAAAGTTTCGGTGCCGAGACGCTGAACTGAGAAAGGGACGGTGCTTGTTATGTATCCGATTGCTCTGTACGGTTCAAATATTCCCATTTCAAACCGCAAAGATTATTCAGTTTCTGATGCTTTTAGTTCTCGCAGACAGAGAGAGGGGCAGGAAGGAGGGTTTAGGGTTTTAGTTTCAAGTAGGAAGACGATTTTCTTTTTTTTCTCTTGGGGGGTTAATTACACTAACCTACCTTGAGTTTTTAAAGAAAGGTTTAATATTCAACTAATTTAGTTTAATTGCTGCAGCTCCCCTGTCAACATTTGACTTCCGTCAAATTCAGCCGTTGACTAACCTCTGACAGGCAAAGTAAAAAATGCCCCCAAAATTTATTATAAAAGGATAAACTGATGTTTATTATAAAAAAAATAATAATAAATCAAATTTAAAGTATATGGAGACAAAGATGCTTTCTTTACCATTGAAAATAAATGCTGATTCGTTTGTTATAATTACAAGGATTCTTTAGATTAGGTCGTAATTATAAAAACTCTTTCTCAGGTTTCATAAGGATTGCAATCTATCATCAGTGAGGTTCATTGATGATTAATCAAATATATAAAAAGATTAAAATATTTGTATTTTAAAAATAAAATCTAAAATAGTTTTTCATGATTAGTTAAATGTATAAAAAGATTAGAATATTCTTATTTTAAAAGAAACCCATGCAAACTCAAATTCTCCATTAACTGAGGCCTAGATGGTTTTCATCACATGGAGAATCATATCTAGTCTCCATGAATGGAGACCAATTCAGTCTCCATAGAAGATGGAGATCCAATTTTCATCTCCATTTATTTGGAGATGGAGATGAATAAGTAGAGATTCAATCCTATATTGGATTTCTATCATCTATTTTAAATTGGATTTTTAACTTTTTTAAATAAATTTTTATGATATATTGTAGAGAGAGAGGACACTAATGACAAAGAATCAAGCAAGGGAGTAATAGTAACCTAACTTAAGGGTCTAGTGGCGATGGTTTCATGATGGAAGAGAGGATAAGTCATATAGATTGAAAAGTATCAATTGTGACGTTCACAATAAGTGATGAGTATAAAATCAGGAGTTTCTAATGCCTTTATGAGAGGAGAGTGTGAGTGGTATGATTTCTCTTCATTTTTTTTTTAATGTTAGAAGCTTTCTATTTTATTTTTTTTTGGGGGGGCATGAATTTGAGAAGAACCTATTTAATTAAAAAAAATAAATAAAGTTTTATGTCTATTGGGAAACCTCAAATTTTGGGTTTTCTTTCTATAAAACTCATTTTATTTGAGTTCTTTCAAAAGATAAAAATTGTTCCACGTTTGGTAGAATTTCTCTACTTATTAAAAAAGTTTTCTTAATATCAGTTTGGTATAGGTTATCTACTGGTCAAAAGTATTTTTTTAATCCCAAAACACTTTCTAATTTTTTTTCGTCGTTTGGTTATTATCTTAGTAAAGCTTTTGAGTAATTTAAAAAACTAAAATATGTCTATTTGGATAAATTCAAATTTTGAGTTTTTTCAAGTATATCTTTTTGAACTTTTATAAAATAAAATTAAAATATCTAATATAATCTTATCATATTTGGTTAATATCATTATATCTTTAAAACTCTAATACATTTTCTTTAAACATATAAACACTCAAGTCTCTCACTTTCTCCCACCTGCCCATTTATCCAGAACACAAACACAATTAGATTGAAAGAAACAATGGGTTGTTCATTCAATTGAAACATTTTCGACTTGTTCATAGAATGACCAGAAAGGCAGAAACTATCCTACCTGTAAGTCTACTGACTGCGGCATTTTTTCAAGCTACAGCTAGCAATTGCACAATCCAAGTTTTTTCTCTCTAAATTTGCCCCCATATTTGACAGATAAAAATCAAGTAATATAAGCGATCAGCAATGAAACACATTGTATTCAAAATGCAGTGATAAATCACCACATTGTATTCAAAATGCAGTGATAAATCATCTTTAATAACATTAACACGTTATCCATAAAACGAGAAAACACAAAGTACAGTTAAATGAGACAGAATAGAATATACAAGGAAATGAGTTGCTACAGAAACTAGTAAAGGAATAAACATGAACACCATTAAGCCATCAAAAGTGAAGAGTTCATATCACAAAATTTAATACAGGGAACCCACACACATTTATATCAATAATAATTAAAGAACACAATTTTAAAGAGATTTTGTTGAAACAAAAAAAAAAAAAAAGAAAAAAAAAAAAAAGAGCAGTACAATGGTGTTGAAAAAAAATAAGCAAGTTGAAGAACATAATAGGACATATAAATATATATATATATATATTTAATACACAAAGTGGTGTTGAAAAAACACAATGGTGATATAGGTAGAGGTTGATTCTTGATTATTTTCTCATGTCTTTTTTGATAAATTTATAATTTAAAAGACTTTTCAAAAATAATATTAAAAGTAATACAACTAAATAGTCTACAATCTAATTTTTTTTTTTTAATTTGTAATTTAAAAAACCTTTCAAAATTAATATCAAAAGTAATATAACCAAACAGTCTACAATCTAAAAAACTTTTGTAATTGACAATCAAAAGATTAACAACTTATTTTTAAAAACTCTATTTGTAAAATATCTATTTTCAAAAATCTACTCGTAAAAAATTTATTTAAAGAAGTTGCACCAAACGAAACTTTAATCCCAAAAATTCTTTTAGATTTAATTTTGTGTCATTCAGTTGTCCTTCAATTAGAGCTTTTGGGCAAAATACATTTAATGGAAGAAACTCAAATTTTAAATTTTTTCAAGTAGTTATATATATATTAACATTAATTTATTTATCGTAGTTATATTATATTTTATTAATTTCACTCTATATTTATAATTTCTAATAAACTCGTTCCTTAACCTATCTTGATCTAATAAACTTTTTCCTTAACATATTATAAATACCTCAACTCTCTACAAATTTGCTTCAATAACAATTTTCGTACTTTTATTTCACAAAAAAAATTTCTAAATAAATTTTTGTATTTTTATTTTTTTCTTTTTCTTGTTTCATTTTTAAAAGAAATTTCAGAAGCTCATTTTCAACATTTTTTAAATGCATATATTATCTACTACGGTAATACCCTTATTTTATTTAATAATATTTTAAAATATCCCTTTTAAATATAAAGATCTATTTTATTTATCAAAAACCCTAACGTAATTTTATTCAAAACCATCTATTATTTTAAAAATCGACAACCGGACAATATTTAACTTTTTACTATAAACATTATTTTGTAAATGCTCCATTCTAAATGATCCACCAATAGAAGTTCTACCTTAAATACTACACCAAACACACCCTAAATCATCTCCAATCAACTTTTGGGCCCGTTTTAGCATTTATACAAAGAGGATCGTGCGCACTTAAGTCCCTATTAAATATTCCAACTAAAACAATACCTTGAATTTTATTGCAAAATTTGACAATTTTTCCATTTTGAAGGGCCAGTTATAAATTCCTTACGCCTGAAGTAAACATTTCAAAGAACCCACCATGAATATGATTACCGTCAATCTACACCTTTGTGCCCACAAATTCAAATTCAATAAATCATCAAATCCACTCATGTCATCAAATATGAGTCCAAAAGCAATAAATAATTCATAAAAAAAAAAAAAGATTATTGTATGTATACAACATAGTTGTAACTCTAAAATATATCAAACACTCTGTAACCCTAAATTCGAATCCTCAACCTTTTCTTTTCTCACCGCCTCTTTTTTTTTTTTTTTTTTAATATATATATTATTTTTTCCCTTGACAGCAGCTTATGTGAAACTTACAAAAAGACCGGATAACAGCTTTCGTCTCCTCCATAGTAATAAATGAGCAAGAGAAACAATCAAGGTCGAAATCCCCTCCAGTACTAGCTCTTGTCCATCCCATCATTATGGTTACAAGATTGGGACATTAAATCCTTTTCATCTTGCCTAGACTCTTCAGTTTCAGTCATCCTGGCAACGGAATCTTCGAGTGCCTCGAGGAAAGACAAAACAGTGAACTTGTCTGCAAGATAAAAGGAACAAGCTTTTAAAACATACGTACCACTATATTAATATTTCTGTTAAGGTGCTGTAAAACCCAGAAGCTGCTGGAAAAACCAGAATTAGGCTGCTTCATGGGCAACCATTTTAACCAAAACATTTACTGTCACATGGCTTCAATATGATATCACCCTCTCAAACTAATAAGTCCAATAAGAACCATCTATATGTCCTTACCCTTCTCAAGGAAGCACTCTTAAGATTCAGTTATTTAGAGTTAAAACAAAGATATCCCTATAACTTGATAACTAAGAAACATAATCAACTGAGTATTCAAAAACAAAATCTTCACAAATGAGCAATCAATAAACGTGAAAGTAGCAGATCCCTGAAACAATAGCAAAGTTAAGAGACTTCCCGAGCTTTAGAATACTTACATTTACTTGGGTCCACTCCAAACTGAGACAAATCTATCTGTCCAGTTCGAAGTACCTAGAAACAACAGGTGGAAACCACATGATTAAATTGACTGCCGCCCAGCAAAATAAAAAGTGAGAGGATGGGACTCCAAGTTCTTACATAAGTAAATGAATCTACTTGTTGACGGAAAGGTGGACTTTGCAGCAATTCTAATATATCCTCTGGACTCCTATGATCCTGCAACATCATAACGAAATCATCTTGCCGTTGCGTAAGAAGTAAGAACATTCACGGAAACAAAGGAAAAGACCATAACACAAAAATAGTGCATACTTCAGGTAAATATGGAGCTAATCTTTGTTCCAGTGGCAGAGTCTCAATCAATGGCATTATCAACTCTGGCTTAAAGATATCACCTAATCCCAACCCTAGCACAACAAATGAAAGCAACATAGTCATGTGGCCGAGCATTGAAGTAATCATGTTTACAGATCCAACGAGTCAGCTTTCTACAATTAAGTGGTTGATTCATTTTAAGTACACCATAATTAGACAATAAAAATGTCATAAATCGGCAACAAGAGCAATTGATGATGTCACTTCACCAAATCAATTATGCAATGCATCAACTATTGATATTAACTCAAAAAAGAATTCATGTATTGACACGCAGTACTATCTACTCATTGATGCCTACACAGTTGAAAATATAATACAAATAAGAGACAACACCTCCATCTGGATCTGCAGCAATACCTGAAACATGTTCATCAAATAATAACCTGTCAGAGCCGAGAGCAATAGCCAAACAAATTCATTATAATTAACTCTCTGGATGGGGAACAGTACCAGCAGGTTCAATGTTACTCAAAATTCTCTGCAGATCTTCAAGTTTGACTGGTCCAGAGGAAGAGCTTACATCACTAATTACTTCTGCACCAGTACTTGGTACAACCAAGTTTCCAGTTCTGAAGAATACAAATAAAAATTGGATAAGAATATGATCGTCCAGCAAATGTCAACACTATATTTCAGATGTTTCAACCATTCCATATATCTACCAAGGTCAAGTTAATTATATAGTTACGTTCTAAAGTCTCAACTAAAACTCAAAGCAACCGATCTGCAATTAATAAAAGATTGACCTGATTTTCCTTATAAAGGAAAAATAAGATTTACTTGTTACAGTAAAGGTACCTTGATGAGACATCATCTTCAACCATGTCTTCAGAAACTTGTAGAGGAACAGAAGCATCAGGCTCTTCTTCATTAAGGAATTCTGCAGAAAAAAGAATAAAAAGGACCACAAGATTGAATTAAAAATGTTCTGCAGCTGGGCAAAATCCTAGTTCTCGATGATAAAGGTTTCGAAATGCAAACCACTAAATCACCAACCCAAGTTTTTAAAATAAAATTTATCACACAAGGATATACATTTATACACGGCAGATCAGGATAGAAAGAAAATAATAAATCTCATGACCATGGTGAGGTTAAAAAAAAAATACATATGAACATAGGTTGAAGTAAAGATGCTCTGAGAAACAGAGGTAAAGCAAAATAGAATAGAAGTATTACATTCAAATTTGATAGAAACTAGAGACAAAATGAAGCAACAGCTTATATACCTCTAATTCACATAAGTCTAAAAACAAACTAATGAATAATAACAAAATCAGAATTCATCGATCAAACGCCTTAATCACACTCTAGGAGGACCACAGACAGCATCACAAATTCACAATTAGTATCACAATTTAACGAACAAGATGACCATGATAAACCTAACTTTAAGAAGTTATTACAGAATTATTTGATTAAAGTAGATGATCTTAAATGGAGTAAGAGGTTCTGATGCTTTAAAACTGTAAATAGCGGAAACAAAAACTAATATAGATACCTAATGGTCGATTGATGTAATAATTGACAGAGCTACACAACTGAGAGTCACCTTCAGCTTTAGGCTCCTGTAAACAATGTAGACAACAAGGGTGGTGAGACTCAAAGAACTGATAGCAAAGGCACTTTAACATAAAAGAAGGAAAAAGAAGGAACTAAATACGAAATCGACCTGCATCCAAATGAAGGACTTCCGATCATCGGCATTAAACTTTAAAATGTAGACCCTTCCTGATGCTTGATTAACCTAGGTCAAACAAGAAAAAATTATTGAAGTTGCTTACAAGAATGAAAATTATGAACACCAAGAAAATTATGAACACAGCCAAACAATTTGTGAGATACCTTCTCAAACACTGCCTCATCGGGAAAAATAATCTGATCCTGTAGTGCCCAATGTCAAGGAATAGCAAGAAGTTCTTGCAAACAGGAATAGCTTAATAGGTATAGTAATGCCAGAAACAATAAGAACAGGAAAGACAGAGGGGGAGAAAAAGGCAGCAACTTCAAGCAAGCAGACATAATCATAATAGCATGGGTGAATCTAGGTTCTGTAATGGACAAAAATAACGAACAAAGAAGCTAAACAGCTCACCATGTCAATTCTTTTTTCACTCACTCAATCAAAATTTGATTTCATATCCTCATAATTAACGACCAATACCAGAATAAAAATCTTCCACCGAAGATAGAATAATAATAAGTTGTTATAGTTGTACATAGTGATATATATCGTCATTATCCATTCATTTCCTCTTATCAGAAATAATTCTCCATTCTCAGATTACATTGGTTGGTACAAATCATGGTACAAAATCAGTTTAGTTTGGTTCAGTTCAAATTTTTCTGAATTTCAATCCATATCCAACCTGAAGCCGACCTAAATGGTAAATGTCCAGCCCTACCCCAGCCTAGCTAGGTCAATTTGTAGCAGCAGCAAAGATGGAAGCAAGGTAGGTTGTAGTTTATTTTTGATCATTCCTACACATATGGAGCAAGAAGGAAGTGAGAATATAATTCTCTCCGTGAGCATAGTAGACAGTCTACCCCTAGCTTTTCCAAACTAGTCCCTCGTTAGGACCTTTGAGCCTAGTTTAATAGTAGCTGGATTCATGTGGGGATTTACTTTACAGCACATTGACAACTATATTTGAAAGAAGTTTTATAGCTGCAACTCTTTGCATACCATTCCTGTTGCAGCTCTTATGTTACAGGTCTCTCATGTCATGACATACTGCTAATATTTAGGGGACTACATAGACAGATATATAGGGACGGGAAAGGAAACATATAGAAAATACTGCATACAGAATTATAGTCATTCATTTAATCCTATTGAGTCTTGATCATAAACAAGTGTCACAACCAGCTAACAGCACTATCTATCTACCTCAATGTTCAGATAATGTTTTCCAGATCAAGGCCGTAGAGCAATTCAAATCAAAATGTTATTGCTTTCATTATGAGACGAAAGCACTGGGCTGTCACCTCATATTTCAGTCCTTCAACCTTGTCTTGTGGTTGAGCATTGAGGAGTACAGGTGGCATCTAGAGATGGGAATTCAAAATGGAAGATCATGGGACAGATAGAATGGAAAATCAATGGTTGTTAGAGTGGAAACAGGCAAACGTTACCTAGGAAACCATTAAGGAGACAGTAAATGGCTATGATCATAGGACTAGTACAATAACAATTCACCTTCCCAAAATAACTACTTCTAAGTGCAGATTTTAATGAAAATGAAAAGGGAAGTATAAGATTTCACCATATAAATTGCATGGCCAATATAAATTGCCAGGATTCTAATGTTCTAGAAAAGACTTTAACTTCAATCCAGACGCTGGCTTCGAATCTGGCACCAACTTTTTGGGTTGGTTAGAATATAGACATTATGGTTTCATTAGATGGGGGCTATTTGAAGGGCAATTTGCATGGAGAAGAAGGAAAAAAAAGTTATTAGTACGGTTAAAGAGGGGATTGCAGTTTTTATGGGACAAAGCTCATTTCTTAGCTTCAGTCTCTAACGAATTCTAAAAACATTCCCTTTCTTTTTTCATTTTGCAAAATTAGGAAGGTGTTAGATGTATTCATTGATGCTAGCAGTGTATTTTAGATGATTTAGGTCAAATAAGCTGTAGCTGTTTGAGGAAGCTAGTCCACCTTTATTTACTCATTTTCATATTCATTAAAATTCTGTTTATTTCATAAATTAAAAATATAATAATAATAAAAATAAAAACCTCATCTTCAGTATTCTTCACATAAGCTGCTCTAGACCCATCAAACAATACAATCACGACCAACAAAACGTAATCATTTCAAACCAATAATGAAGATCAAAATAAAAAATTTAATTTCAACAAATATAAAACAGCAATGAAATTGAAACTTGACACAACATCCTAATTTACATGACTTAATGCAACTTTTCATACTTGAAAAACTTATAGCATTTTTTTAACACTTAACCTAGACACAAAAAATAAAATCAACCTAAAAACATTACCATAAAAAGGATTCAACACATAGAAACTAGCAATTTATAGCAAAACAAACCAAGAGAGCAAAAGCAAACACATATTTATAGGGATACATCTTCAATCACGTTATTAGCGCGATCAAGCCACTGAAAATGGACCAACCCCTCCTCGCCCTAACAAAAACAATTAAATGAACATGAAAAATCAACCTAAAATTCAACAATAATCAAATTATATGCTGATACTCGATACAAAATAAAACGAAGAGTGATGTTGAATTGATGATACCCGTGCTATACGAACAAGGCCTTTACGAGTATCAGGGACGACCCGCTTTCCTTCAAAAAGCATTTTACCAGCACGAAACTCCAGCAGTATTTCCTGCAAACAACGCACTTTAAAACTAATTAATTAAAAGAAATAATGAGAAAACCTAATTGAAGTCTCTCATAAAGAATTTGTTGATGAAATTGAAGGAAAAAGTTGAAAGAGTAGACCTGCATTGCATTTGGCGGTTGAGTTGAGGATGAATCCATTCACGCTCTATTTTTCAAAATTAAGCCCTAACTAACTCTACTATTCCAGTCCATAGGTGATTTCTCTTCTTATCAATTGTCGTGGCCGACTCCTGTTTTTCCTTATATTTACCAAAATGACACTCTTCTTTCGAACTTTTTATTTTATTGGATGTGATTTTACCATCCTGGCCCTTGTTCTTTGAATAATTATTAACTTTTGTTTTGTTTTTGTTTTTTTATTTTATCCATGACACTGCGTCCGATAACTATCGAACCTAATTAAGATACGATTTTATTATGTGGTCCGGAATATAATTTTCAAAAAGCTTGAAAGATCTACCTACACTAAGTGGGAGTATTGCCCTACATTTTTTAGGGTTGTTGCCCTCGAACCTTGTTCCTTGCTCTGTGAAAAATGTGGACAAAGGGATTGATGCTATTGTACTAACACATTTTGAAGCATGACCTTTTGTTTCTGTTATTTATTTTCGTGTCGAAAAGTGCTTGTTAATTATTTTATAATTAGAACAATTCTTATTGTTTCAAATTATTATAATAGTTTTTTTTTTCATCACACATAATGTTGCAGATGAAGAATTTCAAGAGCTAACTTGGATTAAAAATTATTAAATTTACTTAAAAATAATTTTTAAGCTTTTGTTTAATTATTAATTATTTAATAAGTAATATAATTATTAACTTTTGTTTTGTTATTTTTTTTACGTCGAAGAGCCCTTATTAATTACTTTATAATTAGAATAATTCTAATGGTTTCAAAATTATTATTATAGCACTTTTTTTATTATTATTTCATACATAATGTTGCAAGTGAAATATTTTAAGAGCTGACATGGGGTTAAAGGTGATTGAATTTACTTTTGAGCTAAAAACATTTTTTTTAAGTTAAAAAAAGATTTTTACTTTATTGAACCGTTTCTAATAATTTTCCTTTAAAATTGTTTTTATTGTTTCAAAGATTAAAGTGGTTTTTTAAAACTTATGGTCTATTAATTTTTGTGTTACTCTTCAACCGTGAGTATGGAGGTTGTTAGGTCTTAAGTTCTGATCGATCTAAAAATAGCAATGAAGACAAGTTGGGCACCATTTACCTTGCTCCAAACATATTATCCATTTGGTGTGAGGTGACTTTGTCCATCCATAATCAATGTTTTCTAATAATTGAAAAAGTAATTCTAACATTAAAAATATAATATAACACAATATCTAGATAAACACAACAAAAAATTAAAATTTGTTAACTATAAACCACAACATTTAAGTTTGACAAAATTAAGTTCAAACATAAAATACAAAAACTAAAATAACTTGAAATATTCAAAATTTGACAAGTTTTTTAAACACAAATCTATATATAATATATAATTCTCTTACTCAAAATGGTTGTGGCGTATTGGCCACAACATACCTACTCTGTCTTTCTCACAAAATGCACCATGGGTTTGAACGCCGAGTCTACCAATAGCGGATAATTTGCATAAGTCCTCTTATAGAAAGACTAATTACACATAGATCCCGCCACTTGGAGGGCTAGTTTTTTCCGATCGATATAGGGTCCCTCTTTCTTTTCTAATAAAGGAAGTAGAGTCTAATAATTATTATGATTCGAACTGTCATTTAAAGTTAGTATTTAGAGAATTCGATAATTATAATTGTATTTGTAACATAGAAAAAAAAATGGTAATTCTCTTCATGAATGAAGTAATATGAGATGGACTTAAAATGCTTAAATAATGTTTACTAAAACCTTAAATAAAACCCTTAAATAATGTTTATGTTGACCAAGACTAATTTTTTTTAAGCTAAACGACTTAAAATGCTATTATGAGAAGGAAAAATAAAAGATGATATTAGAGAAAAAGAAAAAAAAAGGAGGTAGTCAGTAGGAATTCGGCCGTAGCATAGCCATTGGGTATAGAAATTAGGGATAGAGAAGAGAGTGGGAGAGAGTGGAAGAGTGGGAGAGAGTGGAAGAGGAAGCGAATGGAAGAAGAAGTGAAGAGAACAAGAATCTACGTAGGAGGAATAGGGGAAAGGGTCACAAGCGATGATCTAAACAATATATTCTCTAGTCTAGGAAAGGTGGAGTCTGTGGAGATCGTCAGGACCAAATCACGTAGCTTTGCGTATTTGGATTTCTCTCCCTCCCATCAAAATTCCCTTTCCAAGCTATTCAGCAAGTATAGTGGTTGTGTGTGGAAAGGAGGAAGACTGAGGCTTGAGAAGGCTAAGGAACACTATCTTGCCCGCTTGAAACGGGAGTGGGCTCAAGATGCTCAGCTTCCTGCTCCTCCTCCTCCTCCTCAACACACCACTGCCAATTCCAACAACGACGACAACAACAACAACAACAAGATCAACATTTTCTTCCCCAGATTACGTAAAGTAAGCATTTTATTACACCCTTTATAATCTATCAACTTTGTGTGGGTAGGGAATAGTTGTGTCTCGTTCTGATTGTAGATATTCGGATTGTGTAAGTGGCGTTTGATTCATATTGGGTGTTATCTTTTTTTAAAAAAAAGAGAAAAACTTGTTATAAATGAATTTGGCTACCTACTGGTTGGGTGAGTAAGATGATCCATCGATAACAATAATTGAATATTCTTTAATAATCATCCTTATAACCAATTTAAGGGATGTTATTGATAGCTTACCTTACTCGACTTGTAAGTTAGCACTGTTGTAAATTAACAACCTGTGTTGTGTAGGTGAAGTCTTTGCCCCTTAGTGGGACTGGCAAGCACAAATACAGTTTTCAGCGTGTTGAAGCTCCTCCTTTACCGACCTATTTCTGTGATTGCGATGAGCATTTGGGAACTTCTGAGGGGACACAAGAGAAAGAAAGTCATGATTTGGAAGATCATCACAATGGTGATGTGATGGATGAGCAAGAGCTTCACATAATGAACTCAGTGATGAACAGGCTCTTTCAAAGGGAAAATGTTTCGAATGAAGCTGACATAGATAACCTCGTAACTAATGTGGTATCCAATGACGTGGCTTTGTCAAGGAGCCAGCAAAACACTACCATCTCACGAAAAAGTCAGGTAGAAATTCGTTTTTGTTAGCTGCTTTTTTTTTTTTTTGCTTGGTTTGGTTGTTTATCCTTATTGCCATTGGTAGATAGCTGACTGCTTTTTGTACTGAATTGTCTACTTTGGCTATTTTCCTTTGCTAGAAATTATCAGCTGGTGAAACACAAGCTTCTAAATATCGACCAACTCAGAATGATATAGAAGTACGGAAAATGAATATATTGCCTCCTACAAAAAAGAGAAAATCACTTCTTAATGAAGAAAGCATTAAGAGTGAGTCTATGTCTACAAAACCTGTAGGTGATGTGAATATGCAAACGCGTCCAAACAAGTCGATGAAGAAAGCATCTGCTGAGACTCAGTCGGGTTTCAAGCAATCAAATGCTAATCATTCATGGTCCCAAAAACTGTCTTGGAGAAAACTTGTTGGAGACAAGGACAGTAGTGTATTTAGTGTCTCCAATATATTGTCCACCTTTACGCCAACCAAGGAAGTAGATGATGCCTTGGAATCGATTGAGAGTATGCAGTTTGATGAAAATGAAGTAGATGAAGATGACCTCATAGTTAATGCGGTGTCAAAGAAAAACAACAGAATGGCTTTATCGGGGAGCCAGGAACGAGAAACAATCTCTATAGCAAAGCAGGTACTGCTATGTTTTTCTCTGTTGTTGTAGCTCTGATGAAATCAGTACTCTGTGTACTTTCTGGCCTGAATTTCTTACTCTTTGATTTATTGAATGCGCAGAGGTCAACATTCAGTGAGACTCAAACATCTACAGATATGCCAAAAACGCAGAAAAAGAATATTGCTCCTAACAAGAAGAGGAGATCACTTCTCAATGGAGAAAGTGATAGAAAGGAATCGGAGTCTGCTTCCCCTGAGTTCGATGGCAGTTTGCAAACTGATATAAATGAGTCAGGGATGCCCATGGTAGCTCAACCTACTGAACCGGAATTACACGTCAAGCAATCAATTGCTGATCATTCCTTGTTCCAAAAATCATCATTAGTAATATGTGTTGGAGACCAGGACAATGATGCATTTAATGTTTCAAGTATGTTGCCGAGCATATCTGCCAATGAAGGAGAAATCACATCTGATGGTCCAGATGTTGCTGAGGCAACCAACAGTCAACAAAATCTGAGCTTAGAAAGGAATCAGAACTTGGAAGGCAAATCAGATGAGAAACAAATTGTGGAGCTTCCTGCAGAAGCTCAACCTCAACCTATTAACAATGGTGCGGCATCAAACAAGTCTGGCAGAGGTTCATCATGGTATCAGAAATCCTCATGGACACAGTTGGTTAATGAGAATAACAGTTCATTCAGCATCACACAAATTTCTCCGAGTATTAATTTTGAGAAGCATGAAGTAACAACACCTTATGTGAGTAAAGACGCTCAAAATCTGAATAACAGCAAGTTGAACAATTTAGTAAAGCAGGATATAAAAGAAGGTGCAAGAGACAGTTCAACTGCTTTGGAAGGCGAAAAAGCAGGGGATGTTGCTGAGAATTCTTCAGAGAAGAACAAGCAGACTGTTTTTGGTGATGGCAAAACTTCTGCCTTAAGCATGGAGAACAAGAATGATCCAACGCAAAGGCAAGCATTTAATCGAGATGTTAGGATAGGCGAAACCTGCTCGTTCATGAGAAGTGCTGCTTCCATAAAAGAATGGGCAAAAACTAAAGCAGCTCTTAGTGGGTCAGACAAGAAAAAAAGTGTTGAGAAGTAGGTGCTTTCCGCACTCAAAAGGGGAGGATATTTGAGGTAAAATTGATGGGTGCTCTTTGATTGTCATTTTTCAAATTCATAGACTAGTGTGATATTGTAAGCACAATATCATTTCGGGTTTATTTTAGACAAGTCAGTCTTTTATTTGCCGCATTGTGGGTAATTTTTAGACTAGATTTTGATTTTGATTTTTTCCCCTCTTTTATTAAATCACTTGCAAACTATATGATTTATGTGCTATTGCATTGGCCTGGGAATCGTAAAAATACAGATTGTTTTCTTTCTTTCCCCGTGAAACAGCTAAAGTCTGAATACCTATGGGATGAAATGTTTGTGTATCTTGTATGCTTTCGGGGAAAATGATTTGCATAAATTAGTAAGATATTCCAGTTGTTGGTAACTTAATGCTGAGTTAGAACAACCTATGGTTGATTAATGTCTAATTGGAAAGTGCTTCAGGTATCTTATTGTATTTGTTCCTTGCATGTTAAATGTTTGGTGTTATGCTTAAAAGGCTTGGATATGGAGTTCAGTCCTCAGACACTTAGGGGTTATTTGTTTTTTTGTCTGAAGACTGAACAGTATTACTGAATATTAAAGACTGAATAGTGATTGAAACTTGAAATCTGAATAACATATTTATTTTTTTTTTTTCCTTACTTTTAAATATGTTGTAAATTTATTTGTTTTTTATATTTAAAATTGTCTGAAAACTAGTAACTTGATATTTGTATCTTTTTTATTATTTGTTGTTATATAATTTTAATTAATTTAATACAAATATCTAAAAATAAATGATGTAATAAATTCCAAAACGTTTTTTATATACATATTAATAATGTTTTTTTATTCATAATTAAAATATGATTAAAAAATATAATAGTATTTATCATATTTATATATTTAAATATGTTAATATATTTAAGAACACAACTAAAAAAATGAACGTTTAAATTAAAAATTAAAATATATTAGTTTAATTTCAAAAGAATTCGGAATGAAATGTATTTAGGTTTTACTTTTTAAATATATTTTTTTTGTAAGTATAAAAAAAAAAATGAAAATTTGAGTAATAGAAAATTAGGTTAAATGTGAAATTATGTTATTTTGGAGGATAGATTTGGAATAAAAATTTTTAAATATTATTAATTGGTTTATAATTAAGTGAAAAATTAAAAACTTTTGTTTAATTTTTTGAGTTGTTTTTTAGTAGTTTTAAATGATTTATCATTTAAAAAAATAAATAAAAATAATTTAATAGGTATAATTTAATATTATTAAATTTTAAGTGGAAAAAATAAACGATCTTAATCAATTATTAGAATTGTATACTAGGAAAAAAAAAAATCCTGAGTTCTTTAAACACTAATTTATTCACTAATTATCTCATGCAAACATAACTCAGTTTTCTTTTTCTTTCCATCCCTAGTTTTAAAATCAACACTTTTTGTAAGACCAGGGAAAGAAAACAACTCCCACTAGATATATAGCAAACCAATCGATCCTGACACTACTGAAATACAATAATTAGACATGTGAAAGCTCTTCATATTTCTCTACAACTTAATATATCTGAAAACAAATATGACATGCCTGAAATATATATCCAGAATCTGACAGACTCCAGAGCTCATCTTATTCTTTCTTTCATTATATTATTTAATTTATTGTTATTGTAATTTGTAGGAGATAAAGTTTTGATTAATATTTACTTGCAAATGGCTCTTGAAATGTTTTGTGGTCGACTCCATTGACGTGCATAATCTGTATGTTAAACATACATACTTCAAAGTTGGAATAGTTGCCATTACTAGTCATTGTTTTGACAAAGATAGACATCAATTAATCAATCTGGCGTATCTGCCAAAACGCAAACAACAGATTTCATAGTCTTAGACACGAAAAATTATCGCTCATTGGATGACTTCATTGCATACTTAAGCCAGGACCACAGCAGTTTAACCAACACCAAATGCAAGAAATAACCCAGCAAAACTTAATTTCATGGTGTACTTCCTTAATTATTGCCAGGAAAGATGATTATCTTACGTTCCGTTACAAATGCTAATGTCCGTAGAAAGATAATCAATCTTGCGTTCCGTTACAAATGCTAATGCCCGTAGAAAGATGACTATCTTACGTTCCGTTACAAATGCTAATGCCGTAGAAATAATTGTTAATGATAACTTATAGAATACAGTTACAGATTAATAATCAAGATCAAAACCAGGGTTTCCATTGTCGATAATCCCAATGCTGCCACCCTCCTACCTGTCTTTAAGTTCCTGCTCAAACTGATGCAGTTTTTCACGAATAGGCGGTAAGAACAGCCTCAAATCCTGGCTGATCTGCAGCTTATCTGGTTGCAAAAGATCCTTTTCCTCACTCAGCTGCACTTGCATCTATAATATTAAAAACAAAATTAGCTATAATAAAGGAAGGCTGCATCTGAGATACAGGATACCTAACACATTTTATTATGTTCTCACTGTAATGTAAACAACTGAGTTCATTATACAAGAATAGCTTTAGAGTAAGAAAAAAATATTAGTAAAATAACAACATTTATCACATTAACTTGGCCAAGGATTATGGCTCCTATGACTCGAACTTGACTAAAGTTTAGATTATTCAAACAAAACTGTTCTTATGCCCCAACTTGATTTCAGGGAGTTCAGTGCATGCATATCTTGACAACATTCAACCTGACCAGGCCCAACTTAGTATTCACAAGCCTACAACAAATATGTTTATCTTTCTGCTGCCAATATATATTAATCAAACTTACTAAAGTGAACACTTTTCATGCAATAGGTAACGGCTGACTAGTGTTTCTATAATGTCTGAATAGCAAAATTAGGGATCCTGAAATTACAATCTAAAATCAACATAAATCAACCAAATTTTTATGAATGTACAGAGAAAAAACAAATTATAGAAGTTGTTTCTGTCAGTCTCTGTGAAAGATCTTTACCCATTCACAACAAAGCGTTTTGTGTCTCTTTTACTCTAAGCATAGAAATAGGAGTTTATACATCAAGAAAAACTACATAAAATCTTGAACGAAAAAGAACTTTTGGTTAATACTGGTTTTTACTCCAAATATCAACAAATGTGAACGTGGGTAATTCGGAAAGTTATAAGACAGGTTTTTGTTTCACTGGGTCTACCAAACCAGAAGCTATACATATATATATAGCTTCTGGTTTGTGGACCCAGTAAAACAAAAACCTGTAGTGTAACTTTCCAAATTACCCACACACACATATATCTAGATTTGTTAGAAAGAATTTTTCAACACAAGGCCCTCATGAAGTGAAAAAGAGGGTTAAAGGATGTCAGCAATCAAACTCTAAAGCAGAAGTCAGAAGAAAGGTTGACATTCTGGAATAGTCATCTAAGAACAGATAAGGGCACATAAAAACCATTCGACAACATAACCCTTATTTTTATTCTAGACGTTTGTCTAGGAGTAGGCATGGTTGAGTTCATGCTGAACCAAACCGAACCAATATAATTTTGTTTTCAAGAAATTATAATTTAACAAACCAAAAGTTATTTTTAGAACCAAACCGAACCGATCTACCAAACCAGAAGCTACATATATACATATATATATAGATTTGTTACGATGCATTTTTCAACGCAAGGCCCTCATGAAGTAAAAAAGAAGGTTAAAGGACGTCAGCAATCAAACTCTAAAGCAGAAGTCAGAAAAAAAGGTTGAGATTCTGGAATAGTCATCTACGACCAAATAAGGGCACATAAAAACCATTCTACAACATAACCCTTATTTTTATTCTAGACGTTTGTCTAGGAGTAGGCATGATTCAGTTCATGCTGAACCAAGCCGAAACAACATATTTTTGGTTTCAAGAAATTGTAATTTAACAAACCAAAAGTTATTTTTAGAACCAAACTGAACGTAACTGTCAGTTCGGTTTTATTGGTCCTGGGCACTATTCATGCCTTTGGACTAACCCGTTCAAACACGTAAAAAAATGAGAGAGACAAATTGAGAGAGGGACAGAGTGTGTGCAGATTAGAGATATATTGAAAACATAGAAAACAACCATGGAAACAGAAATATTGAAAATAAGAAAGCTCAATTCCCTCTAAGAAGCCTTCACATTTTAAAAGATATGTTGAGGAGACAACCGAAATGAGAGCATAGAGATAGAGTGCAGATTAGAGAGAAAGAGTGAATTTAAAGGATTTTATCCTATTTACAGACAAACTGAAACAAAATAAGAAAACATGTGTTTCTTCATGTAAGGCACTGCACCATACTGAATACAGGTACAAAATTAAATCATACACATAATTTCGATTCAATTCAGGTCGGTAAGCTTCGTGTTTTTACGTCTAATCCAAGGTTTGTCACCATAAACGCATATCAACTGACTTGAATCTTAAAGCTGGATTACCTACAACGACAACCTTTGACTATCTTTTTTCTTGCATGATAGGCATGTACCCAAGAGAAAGTCCATTTCATTATTGTCATACACCGACATTCCCACTTAACCATTGCTTTTGACATAAAACCAGTATCAAAACTTATTAACATAAAATAGAATGCCCAAGCTATTTTACAAAACATTTTAAATGAGGGCGGTGTTAAAATGCCACACAAGTATCTAACATTTTATTACTAAGTCCAACTAGGGTTAAACCCTAAAGAAAGTCCATCTCCTTACTGTCTTTATGCACACAGCCCCACTTAACTGTTGGTATTGACATGAAAACCAGTACCAACGCTTTGAATTACTAGAACCAGAAAGCCATTTTACAAACGTTTGAGTGATGGCAGTTTTAAAGTATCATACAAGTTTTTTAACATTTTCAGCTGACTCAGAATCTCTACAAGGTTCAGAAAGGATAAGAGGCCCTATTGTCCCACAGTATAATTGCTATACTTATGAAATCACACACTCAGGAGATCATAGCATATGTACAGTCCTTAACCAGTTTGCAAATCTAAAATCAAGTGAAAAGGATGTCAAAAGACATAGCACCCCAAATAATCATCTCAATCTTACTCAGCTCATCAAATGTTACTATGAAGTAGAATATTACTGCAAGAGTTTTCACCAGTATCTTGTATCTCTTACAATTTAAATCAACACATAGAACATACCTGCAAGTCATCAAGCTCCCCAAATGAGAACTCTGGAATATCTATGTGGCCCTTGACCATCTTTTTCTCCCCTCTGATAATCCATTCCCCTAATACCATTTCCATTCCAGTTAAATCAACACAAAATATATAAATTGAAAATGCAAAAGGAAACCATTATATGTAGAAACAAGTTACCTTTGACTTTCAATGTCAATTCATAAGTGTAGCCAACTCGTTTCCTGTTTCGCACAGTCACCAAGAAGGCCTGTTCACCCAACAAATAAAAATTAAACAAAACTGCGGAAAAAAAAAAAGATAATAATAAAAATAAAAGTAAATGGCATGAAAAGAAGAAAAAAGATTATCAATACCAATACAGTAAGGGAGTTGAACATTACGGTCATTGAATATAAGCTATTAAAAGAGAGAGATTCACTCATTTACAAAAAGGTACAAAATAAAAAACATTTTATTGCAGATCTTCCACTTAAGAAAACCCACCAAACACAATTATCTAGCACCAATAAAGAAACCAACCAACCAATGATGCATGCAGAAAAGAGATTGCTCTTCTTAAAAAGGTTAGCAGGAGGTAAGATTAACAAGCAAGCACAGATATATCTTAAAGTTAATCACTTTCTCGAGAGAGAAACTGAAACAAAAGAAAAATCATTTCACAATTAAGTCAGGCCCCTATCTGCACTCCACATGCTACAAACACAGACTTTCTATCCAGTCAAAATTTTCTTGGCATGGAAATTAAATGCTTCACCTCCAAAATGCTGTGTAAGAATAAATTGAGAAACTAAAATGCAGAAGATATTAGCAAATTAGCAATCAATCTTCCATGATAGTAATAAAAATATCCGTGGCCATACACACACATGTATAAGAATCTATAAAGCTGCTGAAAATGCTAAATATAAGCCACAAGAACTCACATCCCCCAAGCACTTCGACACTTCAGTTATTTCCGCCTTGCCACCAGAAAACTCCAAGGAACCTACTGATGGAAGCAGCTCCTACCAAGAAAGCAACAAACTAAGACTAAAATAACCACCACAGGATTTGATGTGACAAACAAAAGCAAAATGGTCTACCACACTCACTTCGAATAAAAGCAACAGTCAATGTCTAACAAACACAAATACTGCCCCAACAGCTTAGACCAAGCAAATAGAAGATACATAAAAGTAATAAGAACAGAAAATGCTAACCGGTTTATCAACATACAGACCTTTATTCTGTCAGTTGCCCAGTTATTAAGGTTTTTCTCCTCCCAGGTTCCAGCCTATACAAAACTCAAAACATACCAACCATCCTGTCAAGCTTCTGAGTCGATAACTACCGAATTTGACATCATCAAAGAATATATAATGCAATGCATAAGAGCATACAAAAATGGTGCAGCATAACATTCACAATTAGCTTGTGCTACACGTTGACGCTTTGCAAAAAGACTTGTAATTTACAAGTAAGGCTATGTTGACTTTTATTTATACATTCGTTTGAATGATTACAAAGTAATGACTGAAACAAATGATCCAATTGCACAACGCAAAAACTATAAGAAAAGAGATTTACCCGATTCCAGACAGAGCCGAGGATGGCAGGCTGGTTGGAGATCACATCGTCTGGGTTGAGCTTCTTGGGAAGAGGTAGAGGAGTCGCATCTGCCGTCGCTTCCCTCACCCAATACGTGTAAGATGCTGATGCTGCTCCTTCTTGCTTCTCCACTCCTCCATTTTCCATTCTTACTATTCAGATTCACCCTCTCTCTCTCTCTCTCTCTCTCTCTCTTTCTATATATATATATTGCCTAGCGTTTCTTCCCGAATCTTCGCTCCGCTTGCACCAGATAATGGGGATTCTTCTATATTCAGTTCTACTAAATGCACTCCTTTCTTTTCTAAACCTACCCCTTCTTCTTTTTATAATTATCAATTTCACTTCTCCCACTTCTATTTTATTCTTTTTTTTCCAAATATTTCTCCTACTTCTATTTATAATTATTATACTATCTAAAATCTTATCTAAATTTATTGTTAAAATTATATAATAAACTTATATATAATTACTACATCATTAATATATCATATCATTTGACTAAAAAGTTTGTTAATATTTTTGAAAAGTGTTACATATTATTATTATTATTATTTTGAAAACTGTTACATATTATTATTATTATTATTATGTTATTTTGAGTAAATGTTATTTTGCCCAAATTGGTAATCAAATTTGATGTTTAAAAAAATGAATTTGACTATCTTACTGATTAAATAAGATTATTTATTAATAATAACGCTTGAATTGGTTGTAAAAGTGATTATTGAAAAATATCCAATGGTTAATAGTGGTGGGTAACTTTAACCAATCAATAAGATAGTGTTGTATGAATTTTTGGACTACTCCAAATGGGCTAGTAAAAGTCCAGAGGTCCAATAAGATAACATGTTAAAACCGTTCCAACAGACAAGGATCCAAGCTACTGATCCAAAGAAACGGGCATAACTTTATGTTCGGTTGTCAGATTGCTTATTATAATATGTTTTCGGAAAAGGATTTTCATGCTTCATGACGTGGCAATCAGGGTGGTCTCGATTGATGCCGTTTACATCCTAAAAGTTGTTATTTTAGTGGATGTATTCTTGAGGTTTAGGTTTGCAATCCCCTTATTCTTCAAAAAGTTTTGACCGCAATCAGCAGCAACAAGGCGCCCAGAGCTGCTCACCGAGATCTACTCGTCTAGATCTGTTCGCCCAGAGTCACTTGTCTAGATCTGCTCGCCCACACGTATTCATCCACCTGCTTAACTCCTGACGAGTTCCAGCTTCCCAACGAGCTCATGCTCGCCTAGAACAGTTCTAGCTCGCGGATAGCGTGACGTGCACGCCAAGCCTTTCTCAGAATAGTAGTAGCGTGATTTTCGGATCTCACCTACTATGTCAGAAAATACTGCTTAAGTCTCAAAAGTCAAAGGTGTCAGTTATAGCAAGTCAATCAACATTTAATGTTTTCCTATTTGAGTTGTACTATTGTTGTAGCCCCTTCATCTCTCTATAAATATGGGAGAATTTTATTGTAAGAGGGGCTTTTTTCCCTTTCTCTCTACCGTTCTCTCTCTCTACAGCTGTAACAAAATAAACAGTAATAACAATGACTGCCGTCTTTCACCGGAGTCGGTGCCGGCGCCGTAGATGTAGGTCTTCTCCATAGCCGAACCACGTAGCTTCTGTGTCTTTTCTTCTCTCAGTTTCTTTTTCCTCTCTGCCTCTGTTTTCTCCTCTATCTCTCTCGTTTCAATAGATCTGCAGCTTGGGTTTCAAAGAACCTTATTGACCAGATTTTAACGTCAACAAATAGTCAAACCCCAAATAATATGACATTTTAAAGATAAGAATACTAACCAATTAAATTTTAATTGGTTACCTTTCTATTTTAAAAAATGTCACATCATTTAACTATCAAATTTGAACAAAGAAACATTATTGTTATTATTATCCCTAACTTCCAAAAAACTCTTTATATTTTGTTGAATCCTAAACATTTTTTAAAACCAACCTCTTTATTACACCAGTATAAAAACAATTATTACTTCTTTTGTTTTATAAAAATTAATTACTAGTGAATTTTATACTAATTAATAAGTGGCGGATTTTTTAGAAGTCTAGATTATTATCAATTTTTTTCTTTTTAAATTTAAATTGACTAAAACAAATTATACACTTTAAATTAAGGTAATTAATGTGATTAACTTTCGTTAATGGATCTGTCCCTAATATAATAAGGGCATTTATGGCGTTTTCCTTTTCTCATCCAACCTAGGGGTGGACGTTTTCGGGTTCGGGTTGGGTTGGGTTGAAAATCTCTCAACCCAACATTGGTTGGGTTAAAAAATTTTTAACCCAACCCAACCGAATAAATTCTTCAACCCAACCCAACCCAACCCAACCCAATAATAATCGGGTTGATTTATGTTAAGTTGATCGAGTTGAATTTAATCCACTACGAAAGCATAAAAGGTTTAGTTAGTAACTTTTATAGTCTTAGCAAATTAATTACAAATAAAATGAATACAAATAAATATTCAATAATTAAAAATAAAAGATTTAATCCACCACATAGACTATTCTTGATCTTCATCTCTAGCAAATGTGCTTTTAGAAAAAAAAAAAAAAAACTTGGATTTAGAATTAGGGATAGGCATTTTGTCGGGTTGGGTTGGGTTGGGTTGAAAGGGTTAAAAATTTTTCAACCCAACCCAACCCAATTTAATTTTGAACCCAATTCAACCTATCTCAATTTTTTTAAAGATATAACTCAATCCAACCCGATAAAAAGTGATTGGGTTGGGTTGGATTGGTCGGGTTGGGTTAGAGATGCCCACCCCTAATCCAACCTATTGTTAAAATTAACCTCAGTCAAGTGGTTTGTATAATTAATGGATACGTTGCACATGTGGGTCAAAGTTTACGAAATGTTTCTCTAATAGGTAGTCTTAAGTCTTAACCCCTGTTTGAAGACGTTGAGAACTGATTTAATTTCTTTCTCTTTCCTGCTTTCATTGGCTGTTTGTGTTGTTAACTTGTGCCTAAAAGCACATATCAACACTCACTTTGTACAATTTACCATATCAGTAATAATTGAACAAAATAATTTTTAGTTATCAGTAACAATAATTAAAATGTGTCCTACCATAATTACAAAGGTCAATGAGTCAATATGCCATCTTACCTTGAAAAGTCTTTTTGATTGAGGAAACACCTGTTACATGAAAAAATTTATTAACTCACAGCTTGGAGTTTACAGGTCACAACATAAAAGCCATAACAAAAATATTAAATTAATATTTTCTAGCATAACATCGTATGACAAAATCAGAATTCATAGTAATTGTTTAGTGTGCAGGACTAAGTAGTTTTTTTTTTTTTTCTTCCTAAGATTGACTCATAAGATTACCAAAACCATACGGGATAGAACATTGATAATATAACTCGAAAAGTAGCTCCCATGCGAAAGAGGCCGGCACACACAATGGTAAGAAGATGGCTCACACATAAGGTGAGAAGATAACCACTATAAGATTACAGTACATGGGTGTCAAACTCAAGTTCACAATGAACTTGGATGTGGTGCTACCACCACGGCAAAACATAAGAGACATGACTAAGTAGTATTTGAGATATCCATTTTGACATATATTGGAGATTGAGCCCAACATCCCAATTCCTTAATGTCATGTACCCCATAAGCTATTCACCCATAACAGATGGTTAAGATTAAACTCCTGCATTGTCAACTAAGCATCACTAGGAAATTAACATAAAAATGGCCTAACATTGAGCAAGGATGAACACAATTTCCTTTTCGAGGTGCTAACTACTCGGTACCTTTCAACTCCCACAAATAGAATCCTAATTCGTGCAGCCAAGAGGACATGGCTACCATAATGGTGAGAGGTCGACTCACATAATAGTGAAAGGATGACACACAAACAAGGTGTGAAGACAGCCACTATAAAACTGGAGTACATAGATGTCGAATTCAAGTTCACAATGAACTTGGGTGTGGTGCCTACCACTAAAGCAAAAACATAAAAGATATGACTAAGTAGTCTTTGAGATATCCATTTTGACATATATTGGAGATTGAGTCCTATATCCCAATTCCCTAATGGCTTGTACCCTATAAGCTATTCACCTACAACATATGGTTGAGATTAAGCTCTTGTATTGCCTGCCAACCACCACCGGGAAATGAACATATAAATGGCCTAACATTGAGCAAGGATGAACACAATTTCCTTTTCGAGGTGCTAACTACTTGGTACCTTTTAACTTCCATAAATAGAATCCTGATTTATGCATCCAAGAGGACATGTCGACAACAATGTTGATATCTTTCATGAGAGCTTTTAACTTTGTGTTTGAAGTAAGACCCCAATTATTATTATTATTATTATTATTATCATTTTGAAGATCAAGATTGGTCCAAAGGACTATCGAAATAAATCGAGATAGAAACCGTGGTGGTGAGAGCTAGGATACTACTTCAATATAAGAGTAATCGATTCATACAAAGGTATGAGAGAGACCCATATGAAGAGGAGGGGAGTGGGGTGTGGGCGACAACTCACACGTAATGATGGGAGAGCTGTTATTTGACTACTCGAGTGTTGAACCCATGCCATCAAAGGCATGGAGGTAGCTGACGCCTAAACCAACGACGCTAACTGTCATTGATGTAAGACCCCCGTTTTTGTCATCTTAAAAAAGGTCTTGAAGTAAAACTCCGTTTTTGAGCATTAACAAAATAAACATTAAGTATGATGATAATAATATTAGAAAATATTGTGATTATAAAAATTATGATATTAATAAAAATATAATAAAATAATAAAATTAATAATAATATTTATGAAGGTTGTTGTTATTTTTCCTGTTAGATATCTTAAATTTTAATTGAGTTATCAATACCGATTTATATCATTATTAGTTTATTGGGATAATCGTACTAAGATATATTCACATTATGTAACATATAAAATATATCTTACATTTAGAAAATTCAACACCAAAAAACCTTATTGTTAGTAAACTAATCTCAGAGATGATTAAATAATTTGATGTAGTGTGATTGTGGGAAGAAATAAATCAAAATACCCATAATTAAAAGAAATAAAATTAAAATTTGAAAAGGAAAATAAAATATGAAAAAGATAATTAAAAGAATTCTGAAAAAGTCAAAAAACAAAAATTGGAAAGACAAATTTTTATAAGTGATGGATATGTGAAGCAAAGTCATGAGTATCGGGTATACAAGTTAAAAATAAAACATCATACGGGCTGAAATAAGCATCAAAAGGCTGGTATATTAATATAAATGATTACTTTATTAAGAAAGGTTTTCTTAAATGAACAAAATGCACAGAACCCCCATTAGGTAAAGTTTTAAACATCCATAATCAAAGTTTGGTTTTTATAACACCATACCCTCGTTTTAACGGTCAAAATGAGTTAAATATAACGGTTGACTGTATTATATGATAAAATGACGAAAATGCCCTCAGAATCACCTCAGCATCATCATCAAATTCGAACCCAGTATCATCATCATCAACAATAAATCATCATCTCAAATCATCATCATCAACAATAAATCAACATCATCTCAGATCATCATCATCAAATTCGAACCCAGAATCATCATCATTAACAATAAATCATCATCACCTCAGAATCATCATCAAATTCAAACTCAAAATCATCATCATCAACTATTAAATCATCATCATCTCAGATTATCATCGTCAAATTCGAACCCAGATAAAATCTGGGTTTGTCTGGGTTCGACGAACCTAGAACCCAAACGTCCAACGAACCCAGACTTCTGGATTCCAGATCTGGGTTCGTCAAACTCAGATTTGAACCCAGATCAGACGAACCCAGATCTGGTCTGGGTTTGACGAACCCAGACGACATTGACGAATCCAAATCTGGTCTGGGTTCGACAAACTCAGATCTGATCTGGGTTCGAAATGAAGAAGAAGAAGAAGAAAGTGGAGGATGGTGGTCTCTGGTGGATAATGGTGGAGGCGACAGAGAGAGAAGGAAAATGAGATGGAAATGATTTTAATAACTTTTGTTATTAGTAAATGACGAAATTACCCTTAGTTAATCAAATATTGACTAACAGATTTTAATGGCGTAGGGGTATTGTGTTATAAAAATCAAACTTTGATTATGGATGTTTAAAGCATTACCTGAGGGAGTTTATGTGCATTTTACTCTTTCTTAAATGTCGTTATGAGCAATGTTTTAAAAGGTGAAAGAAGAGGTGAGGCAGTTGCCTTAAGGTGATTGAGGCAACCGCCTTGACTCAAAATGAGAAAAAAAAATCAATTTTTTTTTTTTTTTTTAAAAAAAAATTATATCTCATAAAGTCATCCATAATATTGAAAAAAATTGCAAAATATTATGAAATCATAAAGGGTCTTAGAGCTCGAGGGGTAAGATGAGTCTTTTGGATATGAGATGCATCGTTTTGTAAAAAAACTCAAAATATAATGAAATCATAACGTTAGGGATTTTTATAATTTTTTAAAATTGTAGTTTTTTTTTTTTTTTTTCAAAATTAAATGTTTTGATTGAGAATTTTATCAAAAGTTGGGGTTTTATTCTTAATTTTTACTAATGTACATGTATATGTATATGTATATATATATATATATATATATATGAAACTTGCTCTAGAAAACCTAAACCCAATCGCCACCCACCTCACTATCGTCTTCCCCCTCCCACTTCTCCCTTTTTTGCTGCATCTAACCACCGGAAAGCATGCGCTTGCCAACGTCCCATCGGAAAGCAACTTTTCAAGCCGATGACTAATCGGAAAGTATCTTCTCTTGCTGGTGACCCACCAAAAGACATCTTCTCTTGCCGTTGATGTGTTTTCTTTGTCAGAACTCGTTAAAATGAAAGAAAAGCATGAGGTGGCGAAGAAGAAGAGGAGTGATTGGTTAGATAGGCTTTTAAAGTGGAAAAAATTTGTTGAAATTTCATTTTTACCCTTCTAGTTGCTTTAGCCATGCCTCAGACTACCTCGAGGCAAGGTGGGTGCCTCAAGGCAGGATTTTGCATCATTTTCGCCTAAACTGGACACCTTGAGTCACTAAAAGCGGTAAGGCGGTGAGACGCTGTCTCACCTCGCCTTTCAAAACATTGATTATGAGCACATATTCTATATTAAAGTTGGAGATGACATTTGTGTGTCTATATGTTGCTGATCTCATTTAGATAAATAATGATGGAGGTATGATTAATGATTTTAAGAAATTTATGATTACTAAACTTGATCAGATAGATTTGGGGCATGAAAAAAGGTGGATAACCTCTTTACAAGTAGACATGGAGAATCCAACTGAGTTCATCTCTTAGCAGCAAAAAAATGTTTTGCTATTTGAAAGGTATTGCAGATTTTGGAATTATGTATAAAACCGGTGGAAAATCAAAGCTGATTGGGTTTCAAATAGTTGTAATGCTGGAGGTTTTGATGATAAAATTTCTGTAATAAAGCTTTTAAAAATTTCAATTTTACATGGGAGAAGCAAGTAAATTGATTTGAGGTTTTACTTCCTTCATGATTTATGTAAAAATGGTGTCATTGAATTGGTGTTCTTTATAAGTGAAAGATCAAATTGCAGTTATTTTGGCAAAGACACTCGAGCTTGTTGTATTTGTGAAACTTCGAAATATGCTTGGAGTATGTTTCTTCAAAAGGTATTGTTTAAGGGAGGGCGATGTGGAATGCAGGGTGTTAAGGAGTCTATTCCTAAACTGATTTATGCAAATATTAGTTTTAGAGGTGGCATTGAGAAATAGAATTCTTATATAGTATGAATGTACTGAAATTTTTATTTTTATTATTCTTGAATATAAAATTTTTATTTTAAGATCATTCATTACAATAATTTATTTTTAGTGGATCTTATCAATACAATGGGATTTACTGAAAATTAATTATTATAATCAATAATCTTGAAGTAAAATTTTCATAATATCTATCCTTATCCACTCCACCTTTTAAGTTAGTGTTTAGTGCCTTTAACGTTAGTGCTGATTGCTTTTGCTATTGTTGGTTCTGTTACTATTTTTTAAGTGAGTACGGCCTATTTAAAGGCTTTTGTTTAATCAAAGGATTGAGTACAACTTTTCTTTTGTCGCTTTCAATACTTTAAAGTAAAATTTCTCCGTCTGCTAGTCTTTCATTCCATGTGCATCGTCCATAAATAGACAAATGTTGAGTATACGCAACAATGAAGTTATTCTTCAATGAAAATGACCTTTATCGAGGAAAAAAATGAGAGCATCCCATTGATGGAAAATGATGATGAAATGGTCAAAGAGAATAAACATAACAAGCTAAAAAAAAAAAAAAGAAAAGATGTACGAAGAAGGAAAAATATAAGAATATTTTTAAATATTGATGGATGAATATCTAATTTCATAAATAAAGAATAATTATTCTGATAATTAAAAAAATTACCCATATAAATTCAAAAGAAACATCAAATCACATTAACTTTGAATTTGTGCCACGATAAGTTTAGGTGAAACATCAAATCATCAACTAGTCGACGAGCATGGGAGATAATTATCTCCAATTGGACCAGCGCAAAAATGATCTATTTTTATTAAAATAATTATAATAATAACCTCTTTTAGATATCCATCTAAAAAATAATCTTTATATTTAAAACTTTTCGGTTCAATAACTTTTATATTTAAATCATTTAAATTTTAAAGTTGAGATAATTTATATTTATGTTAAAATTTATAATCTAAAAATTATGATTTACTATTTTTAGGTTGGGATTGAGTTAAAGTTGAGATTTGAAGGAATCCTTAAAAGTAGGTTAGTTTTTAACAAAATTCCGTTTGACTTCTAATTGGAGCGGTGCAATCAATCATAGCAGAAGATGAAAGGGCATTTGTCGTCATGAGTAGAATGAAATTGAGGTAGAAAACAGAGGGGGTTCGCGGTCCATTCATTTTAGTAGAACGAATCATCAGTTGCTGTTTGACTAATCTACTTGAGAGATTCTGATTATGATGATGATGAGGATGTCCACAGCAGTATGACTCAACCAATAATTTTTGTAGTCTCGCCTCACCATGAGTCTTCTCTCAGCTGAGGCCACTCTTCTCCAACATCAATTTCCAAAGGTAGTCGTGTTTTTGCTTTTCATTTCTTTGGTTTTCATGTTGAAGATAAGCTTCTCATTGTGTTATGTGTTTGGCTGGCTAGATGGAAGGTGGAAGGGATGAGTACAGGCTGGATGAAGCACTTTCTGCTATGGGATTTGGGAAGTTCCAAGTGCTGGTGCTTGTGTATGCCGGACTAGGTTGGTTTTCTGAAGCAATGGAGATTATGATTCTATCTTTTGTTGGACCAGCAGTGAAGTCAAAGTGGCAACTCTCATCTGCTGAAGAGAGCCTGTTAACAACTGTTGTTTTTGCTGGTATGCTGGTTGGAGCTTATTCGTGGGGTCTTCTATCAGATAATTGTGGAAGGAGGTTGGTTATTTATTTACTACCCCTTGATGTTTCTTTACTTGGTATACTTGCTAGGATTTGTGTGGATAGCTTCATAGTAACATGTCATTTATCGTCTTCTTCTCTGGTGGGAGTATAGCTTTTTAATTCTTTTATCCTTGATTGTTTTTACTCTAATGGAGACTATATGCTGGCATGATTTGGTTTCTATTCATGTGTTTCTAGAAATCAATTTTTATGAGCATAATTTACTGCAAACTTCAGTCTTGCCTGCTATAAAATTTGGATATATCGTTTGGCTTTGTTTTGATTATTTTGAGTTAGATATCTGGATGTGCATATCAAGTTTCAAAGGTTCCTAGTGACAGTTGCTATTCTTGTGAATTGTTTGTGTTGAAAAAGTCATCAATTGTGAAGTGCTTCTAGAAATCACTTTTGTTGTGAGCATATAAAATTAGGGATATATCTTTTGGATTTGCTTTGACTATTTTGAATTAGATGTATCTGCATATTTAGTTTCAAAGACTTTTAGTAACGATTGGTATTGATAGTAACTTTTAAATTATTAATTGTTGTGTTGAAAATATAATCAGTTGTGAAATGGATAAGGTGAGCACTTGATTGATCGTACTTTTAAAGTGTTGTGAAAGTTTAGGTTGGTAATATTTGTTAAGTGTTGTAATTTATTACCATGACTAAAAATAAATATGATGTAGTAACAATTCGTGTTTTTATTTCCTGTATAATACAAATCAAATCAATATACTAGTTAGAAGCCAATTCGTGTTTTGTAAATTATTGGTGAGAATAAGCGTATAATATACATTTTAGGATTTATGCATATTACTTACAACTCCATAATTGCATAGCAGAAATAAGCATATGTTGCAATTCACCATCTTCTGTCTATAGTAGCCCATTATGGCGGCCTATGGTCCTACAACACTTGTTCTGTGTACTACAAAATATAATATTTAGTTTATTTCTTTCCACAAGTTCAATGTTTTCTTTTTTCTGACATAATTATTATGTGAATCAAGAAGTTGCTCTTGTCTATTTTGTTAGAGCCATTTTTCCAAATAATTTATTTGTAATGATAATATCTTGGGTAGGAGTAGCCATTTGGTTTTGCATGGATGTTGTTACTTCTCTACCCCCATATATACATTTTGTTTTGTTGATCTTGTATTACTTTTCTCTAACTTATTTAATATTCTGCTCTTTCAGGAAGAGTTTTCTCTTCATATCTACAGTTACTAGTGGAGCTGGATTGTTAAGTGCTTTCTCACCAAATTATATGTCACTGGTAATTTCACGTTGTTTGGTTGGTGTTGGTTTGGGTGGGGGACCGGTGTTCTTATCATGGTTTCTGGAATTTGTCCCTGTGTCGTATAGAGGCACATGGATGGTAGTCTTTTCAGCTTTCTGGACTGCAGGAACCATTTTTGAGGCTTCTCTTGCTTGGGTAGGTTTTGGTTTTCCTTATTTCTCTGGTTATAATTCATTTCACTTTTAATTGCTATTCATTTTAATTGATATTCATTTTTCATATTCAAATATTTTTTCATTATCCATCATACAGCCTAATAGCATGAATTAACATATTTGGCACACCATATAGTCTCTATTGGGATTTGTATTGTTTATGGTTGTATTATATTGTATTAGACATTACATTATTAAATTTAGTACTATATAGCGTTTGGTATTGGATTGTACAAAGACTTGGGATCAATTTAATTTAAACATTAAATTTTATATACATTTTAAAATATTTAATTAAAATAAAATTTTTAATATTAAATAAACTAAAAGCATGTTAAATTTCAAAATCAAAATCTTGCCTCCTTGGGTTGATCTCTGATCTGTTGACTGCTGGAGGCTGTATATGTTGGAGGAGGTGCTGGTTTTGCTGCTGCCTCCTCTTTTCTTCATGGAGTAGGCCATGCCTCTTCTGCTCATCCAAAAATGATCATTGGTGGAGTTGGTGGTTTTGCTAAGGATGATTTGTGGAAGAGGCCACGTCTCCTCTGCTTCCCCCTCCTAAAATGATTGTTGGTTGCATTTTTGACAGAAGAAACTGATAGTATCCGCAAAGGAGGAGGCTCACCTCCTCTTTCGATGGAGGGGAGGTATTGCCTCCTTTTTAAAGGAGTCGATTGTTCCTCCTTTTTTAGGGAGGCTGCTAGTCTCCATTATGGAGACTGGCCAGCATTCTCGATCAGTATCCGTCGGCATCTTCCTTTAACAGAGGCCAGCAGCCTTCTTGAAGCCATCTTATGCTGGTTTCAAAATTCTATAATTTTATAATATTTTAAGTTCTGAAATTTAAAATTGTAATTTTCTTATTATTAAATTTTGTTTAGTCCAACTCAGTTGAGGAACACCTTTTCCAACGGTACAATTTAATACAGTTTGAATTGTATACATCCCCACACTTATAACTAAGTACGGCATATAAACCTTGCAATATTGTACAGTCCATTACTACAGTGTTGTATGGTGCAACAAACATGGCCTTAAGAATCTTAAAATATGAAAATCTTTAAGGGTTTTTTTTATAAATGGAATACACAAAGTAGAGATAAATCAATACTGGTTTAACCTTTACAGTTAGATTCTTTCTCCCTTCACTCTATGTCCCTCTATAGCTTGGCCATTTTAAGCAAACAGTTCTGCTGCTCTATTTGACTTTCGTTTAGTGCATTTGATGTTTATGAACAAATCAATTTTTTTATTTTATACCTTTTTTCTTTATGAAGTATTACAATATTTATGCGTTCATAGCTCCCAGTTGCTTTTACTGTCAAAATTCTTGGCCTGGTGTCAATCGAAATTCGTATGATAACTGTCTTTTTTGCTTGGTACTGAGAAAAATTTAATATTTCAAATCATAGCTCCCAGTTCCTTATACTGTCAATCTGGTGCGAATTGAAATGTCTTCCGATAACTGTGTCTTTTCTTTTTTATAATTCAGAAAACTTTTGACATAATTCCAGAATATATGTTTTACCTTAAAAAGCTTAAAACATTTTGGAAAAAGATTGATTTTCTCTTCACATAGTGCTAGAAACATTAGTTCTAGGATGTTTTGGCAGCAAAGTTAATCCACCAGTCCACCTACAGATTGGCTTAAATGTGAAATTGGAGCTTGCTAAGAATTTTTTGAAAACATTGTGTAAACTTATCAAGATTTATTGAGTAAACAAAGTTGATCTGTTCTTAGTTGCCATCTGAACTCTTGTTCTTCAGGTAAATAACTGATACTTGCATGAAATTTGAAAACTAGACATGTTCAGCGCATTTAATGATCAAGGCTTTAGGAATTCCAATATTTCAATGTTATCTTCATTTTAAGGGAACTGATATGCTGGGGATTGAAACCATATAACATTTCAAAGCACTGTCATTATGTAGATTGTGATGACAAAACTAAATTGGAGGTGGCTACTCGCATTGTCCTCTATACCATCATTTGCTCTGCTTCTCCTTTATGGCCTTGCACCAGAGTCACCGAGGTATTTATGTGTGAAAGGAAGAACTATTGATGCACATAGAATTCTTGAGAAGATAGCTCTTGTCAATCGAACGAAACTCCCTCCTGGTGTGCTTGTTTCTGATGGATCTACTGGACAGAATGAAGAATCTGCATCATCACAACATACACTTCCACTCTCAGCAACAAGAAAAATGACCAGGAACATTAAGTCGGCCTTCTCATCTTTTTTTATGCTTTTCTCATCAAAACTTATCCGAACTACTCTTCTCCTATGGGTGCTATTCTTTGCCAGTGCATTCTCATATTACGGTATTGTATTGTTGACCTCCAAGTTAAGTAGTGGGCAAAGTAAATGTGGCTCAACCGTCCTGCATGCTAACCAATCGAAAGACAGTAGCCTTTATGTAGATGTGTTTATCACTAGTCTGGCAGGTGCTGCATGTATTCTATCTTCCTTTCTTTTTTTATTTTCAATCCAGTGTGAATATGTGCTGTTCTTTTGACTCTTCATTTTTTTTCTTCACCAATTTTGATTGTTCAATAACTTGTCGTAAATTTATTTTCCAGAGCTTCCTGGGCTTGTCTTGTCAGCGATAATCGTGGACATAATTGGGCGCAAGTTCTCCATGGCTATTATGTTTATCTTAGCTTGTGTTTTCCTTCTGCCACTGGTCGTCCATCAGTCTGCCGTATTGACAACAGTGTTACTGTTTGGAGCTCGCATGTGTGCTACAGGAACCATAACAGTGTCATGCTTCTATGCCCCAGAGGTAATATCATGTGAATCTTGACTTGTTTAAAGGTCTTGATATTTGGTTGTGGGTGGATTTGCAATAAAGAACTAGGTTCCAATTATTTTAAATTATTCAAGGTTCACCAAGATTAATGAAGTGAGTTGTGTCAATGTATTTTCTAAATCTTATTAAGTAGCGGAAATCTCTGCTTCTCTCACATTTTTGATAGTTGCACTACTGGATGAAGATCAGTGTGTAAACATTTTATTTTGATGGTTTGATGGTCTATGTTTGTGTCACAGGTACTCTTAAGGGAATGCTGTCCAAAATATGCAGAAATGATATTTTGTTTTTGTTCTCTTTAGTTGACCTTATTATTTGGATGAATTGATGGCATCATAAATTAGGATGAATTGATGGCATCGTCAATTTTAAATTTGGCTAATTCCTTTCCTCTGTAGGTATATCCGACCTCAATGAGGACAACGGGTACTGGAGTCGCAAGCTCAGTTGGGAGAATTGGCGGCATGGTGTGCCCTCTCGTAGCTGTTGCACTTGTCACAGGTTGTCATCAGACGGCTGCTGTTATTCTGTTTGAGGTTGTATTTGTTCTGGCTATAGTCGCAACCCTACTATTCCCATTTGAAACCAAGGGACAGCAGTTGAGGGACAATGTGGATGTAGTTGATTGATTCATAACTGGGTGTTTGTTCTGGGAATGTTTGCCTCTGTAAATAATAAGATAAACTTATCTTATATTCGATATTAATTGTGTCGAAATAAACTTGCGGCAGACTTAAATTTTCCATCATATGGAATCTTTTTTCGAATACTTGAGTTATTTCTGCAATTACATCTTGTATAATACTATTATTTTTCTTTGCAATATCCCTTCCAAGAATCTTTTGCGAATATTGAGAATATTCATCTTCATTAAGAGTTCAAAAAGAACAATAGTTGCATTTGCATGAGTCACATGTGAAATATAATTTGCAATTTGCAAGGGTTTTTTGTCAGATTTGAAAATCTTGACACTAGTCTTCCTTCTGCAATAACATTGCCAGTTCTTAAAACTAGATAATGCCATCATTAATTTCATTATTTGAACTGGATGATCATTCCATATCAGCACCAAATACTTTCGAAAATAAACAAAGAGATTGGGAAAAAAAAAAGAACAAATAAAAAAAATTGAAGAAAGTGAGATAATAAAGATAGAGCACAAACAAAGAAATTGCTCAAAAAAAAAAATTGCACAAGAGAACTGCAAAGCAGTGGCCTGCGCGCTGCTACCGTTATTCATCAACAACGGTAGCTTTTTTAAATTAATTTTTTTTCTTTTATTTTTTTCAAAATTTTCAATCTTGTAATTTTTCAATCCATACAAGGGTAATATTGTCCATAACCAAAATTGTACAATTCCACTTCCTAGTATTGTTTCCCGCCATTTCTATATTATTTTACCTTTTTTCCCACAAAAGTAGGGGTAAATCTGTCATTTCGGCCACCAAATAGTTATTCAAAGCATTTTCATCTTTCACCGCTATTTTGGCAGTCAGACATCCGCTCTCATGGTCAACAACGGTCAAATCGTTAATGTAGGAGACGGAGACGACGGTATAATAAAAGTCAAAGGTTGGTTCCGTTTGTCGAAGGGCAAACGTCATGGCAGAAGACGAAGTGAATGTGTGATCAGCGTCAAGGGGATTAGAATGAAAATTGAGATAGAGAACCTAGGCGGCTTGTGGTCCGTTCTATTTAGTAAAATGGACTATCAGTTGTTTGTCTGCATTACTAGATATTATGTCTGTGATGATGATGTTTGATGTCCACAGAAGTATGACTCAAATAGCAGCCAGCTGACCAACCAATTATTTATAGTCTCATTTCACCATGAGCCTTCTCTAAGCTAAGGCCACTCTTCTCCAACATCAGTTTCTAAAAGAACTAGGTGTTTCATTTAACATTGGTGAATCTACGCGGTTTTGGTTGGTATAGGCCTAGGCAGCGGGCCTGTATTCTTATCCTGGTTTCTAGAGTTTGTTCCTGCTTCAAGTAGACGCTTCCTTGAGGCTGCACTGGCTTTGGTTTGTTCTTGTTCCTGCATATCGGCATCTATTTCTTTTTCATTTTGCTTTTTGCCCATAGCAAAGGTAGTTTTGGTCTCAGCCAGTTGATTAAAATCTGATTGTGATTTCTCTCTTGGGTCAGGTGTAATTCTTCTGCAAAGAAAAGACGTGTTTTTCCAACATCAATTTCTAAAGGTACTTGGTGTTTTTTTCAATTTCATTTCCTTGGTTTGCATGTTGAAGATGAATTGTTATCAGACTGTGATTCTGTTGCTTGTTGTTAGATGGAAGGTGGAAGGGTTGAGTACAGGGTGGATGAAGCACTTTCTGCTATGGGATTTGGGAAGTTCCAAGTGCTTGTGCTTGGATATGCTGGACTAGGATGGTTTTCTGAAGCAATGGAGATTATGATTCTTTCTTTTGTTGGACCAGCAGTGAAGTCAAAGTGGCAACTCTCACCAGGTCAAGAGAGCCTGTTAACAACTGTTGTTTTTGCTGGTATGCTGGTTGGAGCTTATTCGTGGGGTCTTCTATCAGATAATTGTGGAAGGAGGTTGGCTATTGATATCCCTTCATATTTCTTTATGTTTTGCTACTTTCACATGCAAAGTTAGGCATCTTTACTTACTTGCTAGGATTTGTGTGAATAGCTTCATAGTGACATGTCATTTATCTTCTTCTTCTGTGGTGGAATGGGAGTATAGCTTTTAATTCTTTTATCCCTGATTGTTTTTACTCTAATGGAGACTATATGCAGGCATGATTTGATGCTATTCATGTGCTTCTAGAAATCACTTTTGTGAGCATAATTTACTGCAAACTTCAGTCTTGCCTGCTATAATCTTTTGGCTTTGTTTTGACCATTTTGAGTGAGATGTATGTGCATATTAAGTTTCAAAGATTCTTAGTGACAGTTGGTATTGTTGTAACTTTTAAATTATTAATTGTTGTGTTGAATAAGTAATCAATTGTGATGTGGATAAGGTGAGCACTTGAGTGATCATACTTTTAAAGTGTTGTGAAAGTTTAGGTTGGTAATATTTGTAAGTGTTGCAATTTATTATGACTAAAAATAATTACGGTGCTGTGAAGCTTTTGAGAGAAGAAAGTCTAACTTTATTTCTTTAACTTTCTGAAAGAGAAAGTTGGTCGTTTATACAATGAAAACAGCAGCTAAAGCTTTCTCTCCTTGAAACAGTGAAACTTTTCCAACTTATCTAAACAACTATAAACTTTAGCTAGACTCTATCGGCTGAGATTATGTAACAACTTACACTAATCTCCTTTATTTTCCTATTTTAACTTGTAACAGCAGTAAATGGAAGAATTTCCACATGTTGAAACATTCATCTTTTTATTTCCTATGTAATACAAATCAAATCAATATACTAGTTAGAAGCTAAATTCCACCAACTTATTCTCGCTTTCACTGAAATTGCTTACATCGGCAACAAATGCATAATTTACATGATGAACTACCCCTGAAATCTGTTCACTAACTGTGATTGACGTTAGTCGCAAAAAGTTTGAGAAAGTTCAACATTGCCTATGGCATGTGAATAATGATGATGTTAGATGAGGTGATGTTTTAAATTTTTTTATAAATATTTTATGTAAACAATAAAATTATGAAACAACAATAAGTTATATGTTTAGTAATTTAAATTAATATAGTATTAATAAAAACGTTGCTGGTGAAGATTCAGCATGTGATCGGTGAAGGAGATCCATATTTATTCCACACGTGGATAAAATCTGTTGGAGAAGATCGCCACATATCTCCTTCACGATGGAGATGGTGTGATTTCTTCCTTGATTGGAGGAGACTTGTACATTTTCCTGCGTAACCGGAGGAGCTGTAATGAATCTCCTCATGTTGCCAATCAAGATCTTTGAGTTGCTGATGGAGGAGATCATGCACCGATGAAGAGCCTTGAGTTGTCGGATCTTCACCAACAATGAAGCCACCAGAAATGGCTGCACATATAAGCAATTACTCTGACATTAGAAATTCTAATTCAGAACAAGAACAAGTACAACTTTTATTTTAAAAAAGAGCTTTCACACCATCAGAGTCTGCATAATTTACAGAAAATTAACTTCTTCTAAAGGTGAATTAATTCTCATGTGTAATCTTCGATACACCAAAAATAAATTCTTGGTCTTCTGATCCTGTCACTGTATGCATGAATAGAATCTACATGGAACAGTTTATTCAGTGACAATATGGCTTTTTCATTCTGTAAGTGTAATTTTTGTGAATTATTGGTGAGAATAAGCATATAATATACTTTTTAGGATTTGCAATTCACCATCTTCTACATATAGTAGTCCATTATGGCAGCCTACGGTCCATACAACACTGTTTCTGCGTAATATAGAATATAATATTTAGTTTATTTCTTTCCATAAGTTCAACCTTCTCTTTTCTCTGACATAATTACTATGTGAATCAAGAAGTTACTCTTGTCTATTTTGTTAAAGCAATTTTTCCAGAGAATTTATTTGTAATGATAATTTCTTGGGTAGGAGTAGCCATTTGGTTTAGCATGGATATTGTTACTTCTCTACTCCCATTTTGTTTTGTTGATTTTGTATTACTTTTCTCTAACTTATTTAATTATCTGCTCTTTCAGGAAGAGTTTTCTCCTCATATCTACAATTACTAGTGGAGCTGGATTGTTAAGTGCTTTCTCACCAAATTATATATCACTGCTAATTTCACGTTGTTTGGTTGGTGTTGGTTTGGGCGGTGTACCTGTGTTCTTATCGTGGTTTCTGGAATTTGTTCCTGTGTCGTATAGAGGCACATGGATGGTAGTCTGTTCAGCTTTCTGGACTGCAGGAACCATTTTTGAGGCTTCGCTTGCTTGGGTAGGTTTGGTTTTCCTTATTTCTCCGGTTATAATCCAAATCACTTTTAATTGATGATTTTACATTTTAAAATATTTTTTCATTATCCATTGCACAATCTTACAGCATGAATTAACATATTTGGGTACACTATTAATTTATTACTGTATAGCGTTTTTATTGGATTGTACAAAGACTTGGGATCAATTTAATTTAAACATTAAATTTTATTTGCATTTTAAAATATTTAGTTAAAATAAAATTTTTAATATTAAATAAACTAAAAGCATATTAAATTTCTAAATCAAAATCTTGCCTCCTTCGGTTGATCTCTGATTCGGTTGATCTCTGATCTGGTTGACTGCTGGAGGCTGTATATGTTGGAGGAGGTGCTAGTTTTGCTACTGCCTCCTCTTTTCTTCATGGAGTAGGCCACGCCTCCTCTGCCTCATCCAAAAATGATCATTGGTGGACTCGTTGGTTTTGCTAAGGATGATTTGTGGAAGAGGCCATGTCTCCTCTGCTTCCCCCTCCTAAAATGATTGTTAGTGGCATCTTTGACAGAAGACACTGATAGCATCCACAAAAGAGGAGGCTCACCTCCTCCTTCGATGGAGGAGGTATTGCATCCTTTTTAAAGGAGTCCATTGTGCCTCCTTTTTTAGGGAGGCTGCAAGTCTCTATTATGGAGACCGGCCAGCTTTCTCAATCATTGTCTGTCGGTATCTTCCTTTAACAGAGGCCAGCAGCCTCCTTGAAGTCTTCTTACGTTGGTTTCAAAATTCTATAATTTTATAATATTTTAAGTTTTTGAAATTTAAAATTGTAATTTTCTTACTTATTAAAATTTTGTGTGAATTTACTTATTAAAATTGAAGTCTTCTTACATTAGTTTCAAAATTCTGTAATTTTATGATATTTTAAGTTTTTGAAATTTATAATTGTAATTTTCTTATTAAAATTTTGTGTGAATTTATGAGAGGGTTTGTGATTTTGTGAGAGTTGTGATTTTATGAGAGTATAAAACATCATTTTTATTAATCTTCTCCACTCCTCTAACAAATGAGTGTTTAAATAGACAAATCTAATACATAAATAAATAACAATCACCTAATCAATCACTAATAACCACCTAATCATTCACTAACAATAACCTAATAAACATACCCATCTAACTAGTAATTAAATAACTCTACCTAACACCTAACTTCAACAAAAGAGATCAGAATAGTTGACACATCTACACTTCCCCTCAAGTTGGGTGATAAATATTTATCATTCCCAACTTGGAAACCAGATTATCAAAAGTTGTTCTAGATAAGGCTTTGGTTAGAATATCCGCTGTCTGAAAACTGGTAGGAGTATGCAACATCTTGATCAATCCTTCTTCAAGTTTTTCCTTAATGAAATGCCTATCAATCTCCATATCTTTTGTCCTATCATGATGAGCAGGATTCTTAACAATACTAATTGCTGCTTGATTGTCACAAAACATCTTCATTGGCTTCTCAACACCTATTTTTAGTTCTGCCATCAACCTTTCTAACCACATTCCTTCATATATAACTTGTGCCATTGCCCTGAAATCAGCTTCAACACTGCTCCTTGATGCAACTGATTGCTTCTTACTTCTTGAAGTCACCAGATTGCCCCAAACATAAGTACAATAGCCCGTTGTGGATCTTCTACAAGTCAATGATCCTGCCTAATCTACATCTTAGAATAATTCAATGGCTCTATTGGTGTTCTTCTTGAAGTAAAGTCCCCTTCTTGGGTTCATTTTTAGATATATTAAAATTCTGAATATGGCAATCATGTGTTCCTTGGTTGGGTTATTCATGAACTAACTTACAACACTCACTGAGAACCCACTGTCTGGCCTTGTGTGAGAAAGATAAATTAACTTTCCAACTAACAGCTGATACCTTCCCTTATCCAGTGGAGGACTATCTTTAATAGTTCTAACTTTAAAGGTGGTATCTACAGGAGTTTCAGCTGGCTTGCAATCAATCATTCCTGTCTCCTTGAGGAGATCAAGTACATACTTCCTCTATGATACAGAGATCCTTTTACAAGACCTTGCAACTTCATTCCAATGAAATACTTAAGATTGCCCAGATCTTTAATCTCAAATTCCTTGGTTAAGAATCTCTTAACTTCACCAATTCTTACTTCATCACTGCCTATCAACATAATATCATCAACATAAACAATGAAAACAAGTATACCTCTTTTGGATGAATGATTAACAAAGAGTGTAGAGTATATGATCTGCCTGACACTGAGTGAACCCAAACTTCTTCATTGCTTTAGTAAACCTATCAAACCAAGCCCTTGGTGACTGCTTGAGACCATAAAGAGACTTCTTCAATCTGCACACTTTATTTGAAGTAGTGTGTGATCCAAGTTCTTGTGGGACTTCCATAAAACTTCTTCTTCCAAGTCCCCATTCAAGAATACGTTCTTTACGTCCAGTTCATGTAGTTGCCACTCTAAATCTACTGGCAAGGAGAGTAAAACTCGGATGGTATTCAACTTTGCTACTAGGGCAAAGGTTTTGTAGTAATCAATACCATAAGACTGAGTGAAACCTTTTGCCATCAACCTTGATTTAAACCGCTCAACACTGCCATCTGCTCTATGCTTGACAGTGAATATCCCCTTACATCCAACCGGTCTCTTCCCTCTAGATAGATTCACAATTTCCCAATTCCCATTCCTTTCAAGTGCACTGATTTCATCCTTGATGGCAGCAGACCATTCAGGTATTTTCAAGGCTTTATGTATGTTGTTCGGAATCTACACTTGGGAAATCTTACTAATGAACGCATAAAAGTTAGGAGAGAGACCAGAATAAGATATATAATTATGCACAAGATAGAGTGGTCGATTCCTGCACTGCCTGTGTCCTTTCCGCACTGCAATAAGTAGATTCAAACTGTTAGAACCAGTTTCATTACTGCCCTGCTCACTGTTTTTTTGTCCCAAATCTACCTCAGACCTCTCTGTGCTGTTCGATTGTGATGTTAGGACCTCTTGTTCTGGATTGGACACTTGCTCCCCCCTTTCTGAGCAAAATGCCTCCTGGTATAGACAATGATGTTTTTCTGATTTTCAGGTGAGATAGATGTCCTAGGACTAGGCTGATTTGGAGACTGTGTAGGTGAGGTAGAAGACTGATTTTGAGGCTGACTTTCAGAGACATTAGGCTCATGAGAATGAGGCGTTTGGCTCGGATTAAGAGACTACTCAGAAGTCGTGTTTGATGAGTCATTAGCTAACCTAAACACATCATTTACCAGTAGTGATAATGAAGAAGGTCGGTTTCTATAGGAATCATATGCTGACCGTCCACCCTAGAATGCAATTGAGGCTCCGGTTTCCTAATATGATTTAAATTAAGTCCCTCAGTTTCCAATAAATCATCCCAAAGCTGATATTAATTAGGATTCTCTCCCTGAATATCAGCTTTGGAATAGAAAAGTTTATATTCAAAGAATATGATATCGAATGACACATAGAATTTTTTAGTAACAGGGGAATAACATTTGTACCCTTTTTGTGTTGGAAAGTATCCAACAAAGATGCATTTGATTGATCTTGGATCTAATTTACTATGACTTTGTTTATGTACAAACACCAAACCCCCAAACACTTTTGTAGGGATGTTTGATAGAATTCTAATACTTGGATAGTTTTGAATTAACACTTGACATGGAGTTTTAAATTTTAAGACTCTAGAGGGCATCCTATTAATCAAGTAATTTGCTGTAAGTATAGCTTCTTCCCAAAAATTTTTGGGAACATCTGTGGAAAACATTAATAACCTAGCAACCTCTAACAAGTGTCTATTTTTCCTTTCTGCAACCCCATTTTATTTAGAGGTATTAACACTTGAACCGTATCCCTCACTAGATAAATATTGTCCAAGTATTGAATTGAAAAATTCCCTACAATTATCAGTTCTTAAAATCTGAATTTTTGTGTTAAATTGTGTTTGTACCATTTGATTAAAGTTTTTAAAAATTTTACTCACTTCAGATTTCTCTTTCATGAGAAAGATTCAAGTAGTCCTAGTATGATCATCTATAAATGAGACAAACCATTTAGTCCCAATTACATTATTAGTGTTTGATGGTCCCTACACATCACTATGAACCAGTGAAAAAAGGTTGAGTAGATTTATATGATTGAGATGAATATGGACTACGAGTGTGTTTAGACAACTGACAAACCTCGCATTGATAAAAACTAGCCTTTTTATTGATAAAAAGGGAAGGAAGCAATTTTTCCAAATACTTGAAATTGGGATGTCCTAATCAATAGTGCCATAACATGATAGAACTATCATTATTTTTAGCAATTGAAAAAGAATTATTACTTTGATTGATAGTTGAATACCCTGACTCTTGTCTACCAGGATTCCTTTGCACTTCAAGTAGGTAAAGTCCAGATTTCACCTCAGCATTCCCAATCGTCCTTCCTGAACCCAAGTCCTTAAAAACACAGTGTTTAGCATAGAAGCTAACAACACAATTCTTATCTTGGATAAATTTTCTAACAGAAAGTAGGTTACAATCCAAATTAGGAACAAGGAGGACTGAATCAAGTACTAGGTTTTCTGAAATTTTTACAGTGCCTACACCAGTCACCTTTGAAATGGAACCATCTGCAATTCTAACTGTAAACTCCCCCTTACATGTACTATATTCGTGGAAAACAGCAGCACCACCTGTCATGTGATCCGATGCTCCTGAATCCACAATCCAAGTACCAAATCTCCTATTTACAGTTAGGGCACTTAGAAAATTACCTTTCTGGGCTACTGAACCAGTTCCGATCACTGAGTTTTCCTGTGAGAATATTTTCTGCAGAATTTCCATCTGTTTCTTGAGTGCATCAAACTGTTCTCTACTGATGCACGCTGCTGTTTCCGTTCCTGAAGCTGTCTCTCCGCTGTTGGCAGTGTTTCCACGGCCTTCAGATGCTGTTTTTGGCCTTTGAGGGGTTTTGAACGGGGGTTGAAGGGAGTCTTTGAGATGCAGTTTTCTGCAGAATTCTGCAGAATATTGACAGCCCTCAACAGTCGTTCTTAGCAGCCTTGTGAGTGTGTTGTTTGGAGCAGGTTTTGAGGATTTATTTTGGAGAGAAGGAATCATATAATCGGCAAGGTGTGACAGCTCCGCAAACCAGACTTTTACAGTCTTTTGGAGAAAATTTCATGCAGTTTTAACGCAGAAACAAGTGCAGTTTGGGAGAAATCGTTGTGGAAAAATAACAATTCATCATCAACGTAGAAAGTGCAGCAGATTAGAAAGGTGGCTACAAATAACAGTGGAGGAAGTGCCATGCCGTATTTAGTCATCTAGGGAAGGGAAAGACTGAATATGCTCTAATACCATGTGAATTTGTGAGAGTATGAAACCTTATTTTTGTTAATCTTCTCCACTCCTCTAACAAATGAGAGTGTTTAAATAGACAAATCTAATACATCAATAAATACCAACCACCTAATCATGCACTAACAACATCCATCTAATCAACCGCTAACAATTACATAATCATCTACTGACAACAACCTAACAAGCATATCCATCTTACTAGTAATTAAATAACTCTACCTAATACCTAACTTCAACAAAAGAGATAAGAATAGCTGACACATCTACATTTTGTTTAGTCCAACATGGTTAAATCTGAATTTGGAGCTTTCTAAGAAGTTTTTGAAAACATTGGGTAAACTTATCAAGATTTATTGAATAACCAAAAATTATCTGTTCTTAGTTGCCATTCGAACTCTTGTTTTTCACATGCATAAATGATACTTGCGCGAAATTTGAAAACTAGACATGTTCAGCGCAGTTAATGATCAAGGCTTTAGGAATTCCAATATTTCAATGTTGTTTTCATTTTAAGAGAAGTGATATGCTGGGGATTGAAACCAGACATTGGAACTATATAAAATTTCAAAGCACTGCCATTATGCAGATTGTGATGACAAAACTAAATTGGAGGTGGCTACTTGCATTGTCCTCTATACCATCATTCGCTCTGCTTCTCTTTTATGGCCTTGCACCAGAGTCACCGAGATATTTATGTATGAAAGGAAGAACAATTGATGCACATAGAATTCTTGAGAAGATAGCTCTTGTCAATCGAGCAAAACTCCCTCCTGGTGTGCTTGTTTCTGATGGAACTACCGGACAGAATGAAGAATCTGCTCCATCACAAGATACACTTCCACTCTCAACAACAAGAAAAATGACCAGGAAATTTAAGTCAGCCTTCTCATCATTTTTTATGCTGTTCTCATCAAAACTAATCCGAACTACTCTTCTCCTATGGGTTCTGTTCTTCGCAAGTGTATTCTCATATTATGGTATTATATTGTTGACCTCTAAGTTAAGTAGTGGGCAAATTAAATGTGGCTCAACTGTCCTTGCGGACAAATCGAAAGACAATAGCCTCTATGTAAACGTGTTTATCGCTAGTCTGGCAGGTGCGACATGTATTCTATCTTCCTTTCTTTTCTTTTCTTTTTTCCTTTTTTAATCAAGTGTGAAACATGCGCTGCGCTTTTGACTCCTCATTTTTCTTTCAATCAATTGTGGTGGTTCAGTAACATGTTGTGAATTTATTTTCCAGAGGTTCCTGGGCTTGTCTTGTCAGCGATAATCGTGGACATAATTGGGCGCAAGCTGTCCATGGCTATTATGTTTATATTAGCTTGTGTTTTCCTTCTGCCACTGGTCGTCCATCAGTCTGCCATAGTGACGACAGTGTTACTGTTTGGAGCTCGTATGTGTGCTACAGGAACCATAACAGTGGCATACTTCTATGCCCCAGAGGTAACATTGTGTGAATTTTGACTTATTTAAAGGTCTTGATATTTGGTTGTGGGTGCATTTGCAGTAAAGAACTAGGTTCCAATTATTTTAAATTATTAAGGTTCACCAAGATTAATGCACTGAGTTGTGACAATGAAATAAATCTAAGATGTAGAAATATGTGATAATACACTTGTACACACAACAAATGCAGTAAGATTTTATAGTCTTCAATGCAGTTTCTGTATCATATTAAGTAGTGGAAATCTCATATTTTTGATAGTTGCACTACTTGATGAAGATCAGTGTGTCAACTTTTTATTTTGATGGTTTGTTGGTCTATGTTTGTGTCACAGCTACTCTTGAGGGAATGCTGTCCAAGATATGCAGAAATGATATTTTGTTTTTGTTCTCTTTAGTTGACCTTAATATTTGGATGAATTGATGGCATTATAAATTATAAATTTGATTAATTCCTTTGCTCTGTAGATATATCCTACCTCAATGAGGACAACGGGTACTGGAGTCGCATGCTCCGTTGGAAGAATTGGCGGCATGGTGTGCCCTCTTGTAGCTGTTGCACTTGTCACAAGTTGTCATCAGACGGCTGCTGTTATTCTGTTTGAGGTTGTATTTGTTCTGGCCATAGTCGCAACCCTACTATTCCCATTTGAAACCAAGGGACAGCAGTTGAGAGACAATGTGGATGCATTAGATTGATTCATAACTGGGTGTTTTTATTTTTTTTTTGAAGAAAAGATAATATATTAAAGAGAGGAGAAATCTCCAACATAGGAGGAGATACAAGAATCCAACTTAGCTAGCTTGACAAGCCAACTAGGAAACGAATGCAGCCATAAACTCATATTCGATATTAATTTTGTTAAAATCATTGTTGCAAAAATCATTATACGCTAATCGATTGGTGAGGCAGTGGTTAATAATTTATCGGTTATTCAGTGAGTGATCAGTAATAAATCGGTAAATACTATTTTGAGGAAAAATTATTATTTTATAAAATCTAAAGTTATAAACTGATTTTTTTTTAAAAAAAAAAATTTTTGGGGCTAAAATCAAATATTTTTGTAATTTTATTAATGTTCGGGGAGTTTGTGGAAGTCTTGATATATATATATATATATATATCTACATTCACCAAACCTTATCATTCAGCCATAGCCACCTCCACTCCTCCCCTTTCTCTCTCTCTCTCCAACATTGGTTTCTTCCCCTTCTTCTTTCTTTCTTGTTTTCCCTTCTTCCTTGCTTGTTGATGGAGACAATGATGAATGGCGGAGACGGTGATGAATGGCCCCGACCTCATCCCTTCTTCTTCTTCCCTTTTGTTTACATCATCTCTTGAGTCAAGTATGTTTCTTTGTGTTTGTTATGGTGGTTGGATTTTTTGGTGATATTTGGAAGTTTTCCAACCAATTTTGTGGTCGGTTTTTGTTGAGTTGGACTGATTATTCAATTAACCGGTCGATTACTCACCTCCGATAAGCAAAACCCTCGATATGGGGGTTATCGGATCGGTATGGTGCCGGTCAATGATTCATCAATGAAAAATCGTCGATAATCGGCGATTTTTGCAACAATTGTTAAAATAAACTTATTACACACTTAAATTATTCAAAAACTTAATGATAAGCACCTAAGGTTAAGTTTGGCATGTGAGTTTGAGATTGAAAATAAGAATGAGATTAGAAGGGATTGACATTTGATTAGATTAAAAAAGTAGTGTCTAATGTTTGGTACTAGAGATTTAATCAAAATTATATCACATTGTATTTGGTGTAGGTTGAGATTAAATTAAAATTAAATTAATTTAAATATTTCATTAGACGCTGTAAATTATTTTTTAAAAAAGAAACTTTAAAAAATGTGAAAAAAATAAATAAGTGACCGTCTTCAATCCTAAATTGTTTCGGGTACTTAGATAAACTTCATCTAAAGAACACAAATATTAATATCAGGTAAAAAAAAAGTGAACAAAACTAATAAACAAATGAACAAAACAAATGAGCAAGATTAACACAACTCGATAAAGAGCCTGGTGAACACAAAAATGAAGAACCATCTAAAAATTTCAAACAAACAATAAAATCAAAAAAAAAAAAAAATTGATGAACCCAACAACTACAATCTTCAATCCGTTTGTCTTCAACCTAACAACCACAATTTTCAATCCCTTCATCTTCAATCAATAGCACAACATACAAAATCAATTCAAATCTATTATCATTTTGACAAAATTTATCAAGAAAAAACCCAAAAAGAAATCAAAAAATCAAAATTAAAAAATTAAAAAGTTCAGTTCGATGATCTAGGTTTGAAACACCTATATCACTGTTTGGTATGGACTCCTCTTGGGTTCATCATCGGAATAACCCAAAAATTGATATGGTACAAACCATTTCGAGTTCGTCATTGAATGAACCCAGGTGGGTTCATCGTCGAACGAACACCTTTTGAGTTTGTCATCAGTTGGGTTCATTGTCCAATGAACCCCTTGGGTTTGTCATCGAACAAACCCAAATGGATTGCTACTGTTGATGTAGGGAAGGCGGTTGCTATTACTGTTGGATTCATTGCAATGGGTGGAGAAGGAGAGGGGAAGGAGATAGAGCAAGAGAAAGAGAAATAGATCGAGGAGTGAGAGAAGGAGAAAGAAGGAGAAGAGAGAGAGTCATTTTTAATCCCATTCGGCCAAATCCCACCATTTTACTTAGGAATGTAAATTCCTATGAGAATAGGAAACAAAACAATTTAGGATTGGATTTTGAATCCCTCCCAAATTGCTCCAAACACAGGATTTGATAGGATTAAAAATTGTTAATCCCAATCCCATCAAATTTCATGTGTACCAACCATGCCTTAAAAGTATTTATTGATGTATTAAAAGTGAACCTGTCATAAATTTGTGCACCATTGGTCATAAATTTCTATTGGTGCAGACTTTTTTCCCTTTGAAGGAGAAATTTGACACTCTCCTTTGTACATTTGGAGGAGAGTATTGTTAGGCATTTCACTATTATATTTTATTTGTATATTAATAAATAATATGATAATTGGAGAATAAACTTAGTTGGGATATAAATTGGGATGTTTAGTGTTAATCATATGAAGATGGTTTTAATATATTGAATTAATTTTTCAATTTTAGTGGGATCTACAATTAGGTTTTTGGAAAAGTGAAAACCATATAAAATAGCACCTAAGAATTGAGCACTTATTTGACTAACACCAAAGAACTAAGTTAAGTTTTATTAACACATTTACGAATGAAAAGATCATGATACTCTTCATTAAAAAAAACTAATAAAAAACTTTTCATTAACCTACATCAACCTTCAGTAACCTTCATGACAGCTGCCGACCGATTTATTCAATTTCCAAATCTATTATTTTCAAAATAACATATTTTCGAATTTACTCTAATTTTGTAAAATACAAATTTCAAGATCAACAATGCCAAATATATATTAAATTTGCAACAACTATGTATGCCATGAGTCACACATTGAGAAGCAGCCTTTACTCATGCATATACACTAGCTCTTACACAAATACAACCAACCATTACTCAAGTAGTGATTTTCAGTCACTACTCACAATATAATACCAAGTCGTGACTCAAAAACCTTTTTTTAGAAAAAAAAAATTATTAAGAAAGAAAATGATGATTTATTAGTTATCAAGCAGAAAAATGAAAATAACTCATTATAAACTTGCTAAAAAATTTTTAGAGTGCAACTAAGGTGTTTACACTTGCTAGACGAATGCTAAGTCAGGTTAGCTGGTAATTATAATTTATATCTTGCATTTTTTTTTTATTAAATTGAGACTAATTCAAGTGATAACTGAGACTAATCAAGATACGAACTATGACCCAATCCGAGATATTGTTCCCAAATAGGAGAGATTCACTTACACGGAGATGGAAAGAGACTCACAAGAGGGTAAAAGAGTAACCCAAATATAATGAGGGAAAAACTGTTATTTTTTTGGGCTACACGAGTATCGAACCCATAGCACCGAAGGCATGGGACAGCTGGTGTCGTTACCAACAGTGCCGGCGGCCGTTAGACATTTTTTATTCCCAACATGTGATTATATTATGCTTTAAATTCGCATATTCATGTAATGCCAAACATTAGAGGTTATTTGTGCAATTTGCTTAACAAATATAAGCATTGGTCCTAATGACCTTATCATTGGAATAATAATAAGGGACAGGGCCAAAAATGGCCTCATAAATTAGTGAGTTAACATTCATGTCACTTTTTAGTAAACATAACAATTGAGTCCTAAATTGGGTGTGAAAATACCAAGCTACCCTTAACTCATTTCAAACTTTTCTCTCTCTCTTAGTCTGGTTCTTCTGCATTTTCTCATTTTTCCCGCCCCCTCCTCATCCTTTTTCTTCATCTATTCTTCATCTTCACTTTCTCCTCTCTAACAGCCCCTGCTTCTCTTCCTTTTTCTTCATCTATTCTTCATCTTCACTTTCTCTTCCTCATTCATTTGTCTGGCAGCCGTTGCTTATTCTTCATCTTCACTTTCGCCTCTTCCTTCATTTCTCTGACAGCTCCTAGTTTTTCGTCACTTTCTCTTCCCGCTTCATTTCTTTATTCTACCGATCTACTTATATCTGTTTTCTTTTTTGGTCTCTCTTCGCATTTTCGACTACACAAACACTATCCACCACCCACCATCCATCTTTATTTGCTTCTACAGTAGCAACCATCCATCTTCATCTTCTATGCTACGGGTAATGTATCTTAACTTTTGAACACTTTTGACATGTGGAGATGGATCCAAAACAGAAGCGAAAACACTAATCATACCAAGTGGAATGAGTATGAATCATACTGGGCACACTTGGTATGATTAGTGGTGCCACGTGGAGATGGAACCAAAACAGAAGCGAAATCACTAATCATACCAAGTGGAACGAGTATGAATCATACTGGGCACACTTGGTATGATTAGTGGTGTCATGTGGAGATGGAACGAAAACAGAAGCGAAATCACTAATCATACCAAGTGGAACGAGTATGAATCATACTGGGCACACTTGGTATGATTAGTGGTGTCATGTGGAGATGGAACCAAAACAGAAGCGAAATCACTAATCATACCAAGTGGAACGAGTATGAATCATACTGGGCACACTTGGTATGATTAGTGGTGTCATGTGGAGATGGAACGAAAACAGAAGCGAATACACTAATCATACCAAGTGGAACGAGTATGAATCATATTGGGCACACTTGGTATGATTAGTGGTGCCATGTGGAGATGAAACGAAAACAGAAGCGAAATCACTAATCATACCAAGTGGAATGAGTATGAATCATACTGGACACACTTGGTATGATTAGTGGTGCCATGTGGAGATGGAATGAAAACAGAAGCGAATACACTAATCATACCAAGTGGAACGAGTATGAATCATACTGGGCACACTTGGTATGATTAGTGGTGTCATGTGGAGATGAAACGAAAACAGAAGGGAAATCACTAATCATACCAAGTGGAGCGAGTATGAATCATACTGGGCACACTTGGTATGATTAGTGGTGCCATGTAAAGATGGAACCAAAACGGAAGCGAAATCACTAATCATACCAAGTGGAACGAGTATGAATCATACTGGGCACACTTGGTATGATTAGTGGTGTCATGTGGAGATGAAACGAAAACAGAAGCGAAAACACTAATCATACCAAGTGGAACGAGTATGAATCATACTCGTTCCACTTGGTATGATTAGTGGTGCCATGTGGAGATGGAACGAAAACAGAAGCGAAATCACTAATCATACCAAGTGGAACGAGTATGAATCATACTGGGCACACTTGGTATGATTAGTGGTGCCATGTGGAGATGGAACGAAAACAGAAGCGAAATCACTAATCATACCAAGTGTGACCAGTATGATTCACACTCGTTCCACTTGGTATGATTAGTGTATTCACTTCTGTTTTTGTTCCATCTTCACATAGCACCACTAATCATACCAAGTGTGCCCAGTATGATTCATACTCGTTCCACTTGGTATGATTAGTGATTTCGCTTCTGTTTTCGTTCCATCTCCACATGGCACCACTAATCATACCAAGTGTGCCCAGTATGATTCATACTCGTTCCACTTGGTATGATTAGTGATTTCGCTTCTGTTTTCGTTCCATCTCCACATGGCACCACTAATCATACCAAGTGTGCCCAGTATGATTCATACTCGTTCCACTTGGTATGATTAGTGTATTCGCTTCTGTTTTCGTTCCATCTCCACATAGCACCACTAATCATACCAAGTGTACCCAGTATGATTCATACTCATTCTACTTGGTATGATTAGTGATTTCGCTTCTGTTTTCGTTCCATCTCTACATGGCACCACTAATCACACCGAGGGAACTAGCATGATTAACGCTATTCACCTTGGTGTGACTAGTGTTTTAAGTACTGGTTTTGGCCAACTGAATATACCCTTACACGAATGATCATCATACCATATCAATAAAATGCAAAATATATTAGTAAAAACCATAAATGTTACAGAGCCTCAAATAAAGTAACTTTATATACATTTATATATAAAATGTGTTATATCATTATTGACAATTACTCCACATTTGCATCAACAACATTACAAAATATGGCGAAGCCATATTCCCTTCTCATTTTGAGAACTTCTGGTACCCCCCAATTCCATGATGCACCTTCTCATTTTGAGAACTTCTGGTTGTACGGAGGAAGAAGCTGAAGGGCTCGGTCACTGAGGAAGAGAGGGAGGTCGTGTCCCGGTCTGCCAAGGAAGATAAAATGAGTAGGAGGAGGAGGAGAAAACGAAGAAGCAGAAGGGAAAGAGGAGCATCATACCTGGTCTGGTCGTGCAGAGGAAGAAGATGAAAGTCGCGGCCACTGACGGAGAGCAAGAGCTGCTGTACCGGTCTACCAAATCAGATAAAAAGGATAGGAGAAGGAGATGAACGGCGGCAGAGTTTGTGCTGAGAAGGAGGAGGAGAAGAAAATGAAGAAGAAGTAAGAGCTGTCGGCGGTAAAAACTGAGACAGAAAACTTTGAAATGAGTTAAATGAGTTTTTAAGGGTATTTGTGTCCAAAAAAGATGGGGTTGGAACACAAATATTAAGTTTATTCAAATGAGATAAAAATGTCTATTCAATAATTGAAAGTAACTTGGGTTGACATTTTCTCTAATAATAATAACTATTAAATCAAATTTCAAATATGATAACTAAAAATGAAATAATAGTAATCATGGAGAATAGAGATGGCGATGAAAGATTGAAGGGGATGTACACAGTTGATGAAGCAATTAGCTATGTGGGATTTGGGAAATTTCAATGGCTTGTTCTTGTTTATGCTGGACTGGGTTTGGTGGCAGAAGCTATGGAAGTAATGATTCTCTCCTTCATAGGACCTGCCATTAAGTCTGAATGGGGCCTTTCATCAACCCAAGAAACCATATTAACAAGTGTTGTTTTTGCTGGATTGCTTGTTGGTTCCTATTTCTGGGGCTTTGTATCTGATAACTACGGTAGAAGGCATGTCTAATTCTCACTGCTCTCATTTTTATCATTGAAAACTGGCTTTTAAATATGATTTCTTTGTTGGACCATAAAGATTTACTTGGACTCTTATAATGGCCAGTGTTATTCACGATTGTTTCTTTTGTTTGCTGTTTCTAGGAAGGGTTTTCTTGGCATAGCTGTGGTAGCTACTGTAACTGGGTTATTGAGTGCTATCTCGCCAAATTATTTAACATTGGTGACTCTACGTGGTTTGGTTGGCATAGGCCTAGGCAGCGGGCCTGTATTCTTGTCCTGGTTTCTAGAGTTTGTTCCTGCTTCAAGTAGAGGCATGTGGATGGCTGTTATATCAATTTTTTGGACGCTTGGAACAATCCTTGAGGCTGCACTCGCTTTGGTTTGTTCTTGTTCCTGCATATCTGCATCTATTTCCTTTTTGTTTTGCTTTTTGCCCATAGCAAAGGATGATGGACAATGCAATGGTAGTTAGTTTGGTGTAAGTTGTTTGTTTTCTCATAGTTAAAATGCATGATCATGTTCCGTGCTACTTGAAGCAATTTAGATGTAGAGGTGTATTATTTTTTTTAAACCTCTGACACTAGGTCAGATATCTGCCGGGATTTAATTAGGATAGAACTTTATTACATGAGCCGGATAGCTGCTTCTAGATGTGGGATAGGTTGACCCACATTTTTAGTGGGAAAATTGCCACTGATTTTTGCGTGGTTGACGCTCGAACCTGCCCCTTGGTTGTGAAGAGCGTTGGGCAGATGGATTGGTGTCCACCACACCAACGCACTTGGAGCTGTGGAGGTGTATTATTATGTCTTCTTTTTCAGTTCTTTTTCGTTTTAGTCTCAGCCAGCTGGTTAAAATCTAATTGTGATTTCTCTGTTCGGTCATTCGTAAGAGATGTAATTCTTCTGCTTAGAAAAAGACGTGTGATTATTAGCAATAGGAATGGTTAACCAAAGTAAGGCTCCCAAATTAGATACTAAAGAAATATGAACATTTAAAAGACAGCCAGCCTGTTAAGCTTTAGTTCCTCAAAACATTTTTAAACTCTTCTGGAATTTATTTTCTGTTTGGTTATTGTTCTTGCAGGAGATTATTGTAGGTCTACTTAAGTTGGCCTCTCCTTTAATCAGAAAAGCTTTTGCACATTCCATAATTTTTATTCTCTTTGGCTCTAATTAGCAGAATATAACCATTTGCTTTTGCTCATTCGTTTAATATTGCTTATAGCCCTTGAAATTATTATGCGCCCTCTCTGCATGCTCATCCATTTTTTTTTATCAACAGGGATTGTTAAGCACCAGGAAAAGTATATGCATGCAAGATAGGCATTTGTAAGAACATTACGTATATAATGCTTGTTTAGATCTTTAAACTTTGTGGTGTTTGATACATTTGTAGTAATTTGGCTGGATCAACAGTCTATTAATACACATTGAAAATAACATGTTATGAAATCTCAACCATCGAAAGTGCATTAATCTAAAATATACAACTTATGTCATAAATTCCTGTGAAAATTGTGGCTCTTTATGCTAAACTTTGTCGTTCACTTCTGCTTTAACACTGGAATCACTGAAGATTGAAAAGAAAAGTAATTTAATTTTCTTTAAGCACCCTATGTAATTAACTCATGCTGTATCCACAATGCTACCCAGTACCCTTCCAGCTTCAGAAAGACATGTTTGGTGAAGGAACACATCTCTGTTGGTGGAATCCTTTGTTTTCTCAAGATAAAAGAAGAAAACTGTAGAAAAGGGATTAACCAGAATGCGAAGGTGCTACATGAGAAGAAATGATCCACTGAGCTGTTTGAAGCATGGTATCAAAGATGCATATCATCGACCAGAAAAAAAAATGACATACCCATTATAAAGAAATTTGATAATCTATTACTGTATATTAGTTGTTGATTTAGGCATAGCATTAAAGATGCTATTGACCTTCAAGAACTCCTTATAAATAAATTCATATTCTATCACACTACACTCACACAAACACATACCCTAACACGAAGATAGGAATGACTTTATATGTTAAACTCCATCATGTTATTATTACAGATTGTCATGCCAAGATTGAACTGGAGGTGGCTACTAGCCTTGTCCTCTATACCATCATTTGCTGTGCTTCTCTTTTATGGTCTTTCACCGGAGTCTCCAATGTATCTATATATTAAAGGTAGAAGTGATGATGCTTATCATGTTTTGGAGAAATTAGCTATAGGGAACCAGAGAAATCTCCCTTCTGGTGTGCTTGTTTCTCGTAAGACTGCAAGAATGAATGAAGAATTTGTTAATGTGGAACACACCCTTCTGCTCTTGCCAACTAGGAACAAAGCCACAGACGTTAAATCAGGCTTCTCATCATTTTCAATTCTTCTCTCATCAAGATTAATTAGAACTACCTCTCTGCTATGGTTTTTATTCTTTGGAAGTTCATTCTTATATTATGGGATTGTATTGCTGACCTCAGAGTTGAGTAGTGGGCAAACCAAATGTGGCTTGACTTTCTTGCTTATGGGAGATTCCCAGGATGCAAGCCTCTATATCAATGTCTTTGTTACGAGCTTGGCAGGTAATTCTTGTTTAATGCCCACTACGCTGTAAAAGGTCTGAAAACCTGTTCCTTTCGGTGACTCTTATTATGTACTTTTGATGCTGATGGTTCACTAACAGTTGACTTAATGTTGTTTTCCAGAGCTTCCTGGGATTCTTTTTTCTGCAGTAATTGTGGACAGAGTTGGTCGTAAAGTTTCCATGATAATTATGTCCATTTTGACTTTCATATTCCTTCTACCACTGGTTATCCATGAGCCCGCTACTTTAACAACAGGATTATTATTTGGAGCTCGCATGTTCGCTAATGGAACGTTCACAGTTGCTTCTATTTATGCCCCAGAGGTTTGCCCTGGTCTTTATTGCAGTCTTTGAGAGAAAATGTTTTATTTCTTAGACTTCAAAGCACCAGTCATTGTTTGACTTCAATGGCTTATAAATAAATTGTTTTGACACAACCTAAATTTGAATTTTGGTGTTTTTAGGTGATATATCTGTATGTCTTTTTCCATTCTAGATGCAAAATTTAGTAAAATGGTAAAGCTACTAACTTTCATGTCTGCGATTCACTGACACTTTTACACATTCAAGATATTCATTGTTTCCAATGTTAATCTTGAAGTGGTCTCTGGGTGTTCTCATGAAGGGGGAATAAATCCAGTTTTGTGGTATTTTAGCATGAGAAACAACTCAACTTCAAAGCATTTAATACATTTGAGTGGTGGCAGATCTGTTTACGAATTCACAAGTGTCATAGCTAATTGTGCTATCGGGTTTCTTAGTTTGTTTTTCTTACTGATGATTTTATTTCTATATATGCTTTTTCTGAATGCTTCACTGTCTGTACTGCCCATATGAAGCACAAGTAACATTGATATGTACTTACAAAGTGGAATTTCTAATTGAGTCTCTGATCATGTAAAATGTACCCTTTTGTTATTGTAGGTATATCCAACTTCTATAAGGTCAACTGGTGCTGGGATAGCAAGTGCGGTGGGAAGAATTGGTGGGATGGTATGCCCTCTTGTAGCTGTTGGATTGGTGAATGATTGTCATCAAACAGCTGCCGTCATTCTCTTGGAGGTTGTAGTTTTTCTTTCAGTGGTCTGTTTACTTCTTCTTCCATTTGAAACCAAGGGACGAGAATTGACTGATGCTATCACTCTTGTATCTGACTGAAATGAATTGTTTCAGTTTCTGCCCTTTACTTAATATTTGTATAAATAAAAGACATTTGATAAAGTTTCATCATTGCTATGCTATAGCTTGCAACAATAGTTATTAAGACAGTATTTAGTTTACCTGAGTTTTTGGAACATCATTATCATGTGTGGTAAAATTTGTTCATCTGCTGTATTTTTGTTTTTATTAATTTCCAATAACTAGCCTTATTTTCCTTCAAGTAAAAACCCAAATCAGCAAAGAAATTGTATCAGGTATTCTTGTTATGGTTGATTACTTGTACTTTTGAGATAAACATTCTGTAGGACTATAAAGAAAACATGAATAATTTTTGTTGAAAATGAATTTATCAGGAACACTCATCCTCCTCCCATGTAGTTTATGTCGGGTATTAACAGAAATGCAGACTCTATTTTCATGCAACATTATATATGTAGCACTGACAAATGACGATGATGTCTATAATTGAAGAAAATATCCGTCTTCTATTCTTGAAAGTAGTACAATGAAATCAAATTCTAATAAGAATGTGTCCCAGACCTCAGTCAAATTTTAGTTTTGTTTTTCCTTATATATATTTCTCAAGTGTGGAATGATTGTATCATTGCACCTTCTTATGTTTTATACTCATTCTAAGTAGCCTGTTGAGAATTAATTTGGAGAATCATAATTGAAAAGCCTAGTTATTGTATATCTTAAAGGTGTTAGTGTTCTCCACATGCTTATGGCAAACTGTAGGAAGAATAATTGTAAACTCTTTAAATGTAGATGTTCTATGATTACTCAGGTAAAAATCACAATTATGTCATGTGAACTACTTTAATCAAGTATAACTGTTTTTTCATTTTTGTATTCGATTATAAGATGAAAAATTAGCAATGTATTTCACCATTTGATTTGGTTACGTAGATGGATGATCAGAACCTTGATACACACTAGATGAAGCATTTACTTTTATTGGATTTTGGAAAATTCTAGGGGCTTCTGCTTGCCTATGCTGGTCTTGGCTGGTTTGCAGAAGCAATGGAGGTTATGATTCTCTCCTTTGTGGGAATTGCAGTTAAGTCCGAGTGGACATTTTCCTCTGTTGAAGATAGCACTATTACAACTGTTGTTTTTGAGGGAATGTTAGTGGTAGTATACTTATGGGGCCTTGTATCAGAGGAATGAAGAAGAAGGCAAGTCTTTTCTTTCATTTGTTCTTACATATTTTCTGCATTGTTTATATTTCTCTATTGCCTCTAGTATACAATATATTCACTAGGATGTTTCTGAAATGGTGTTCAGAACTTATCATTATGGTCAATTAGTCACTGATGGAAGTGTAGGTTTTTGCATGTTTTAAACCTTCTTGGTTTTCACTGAGTCTATTACATGGACATTAAATGTGAGCATAACCTCTAGCAAATAGCAATTGCAAATGACTTGTAAGGTTGTTTGTGACATCAGGAACTAGTCTTCTGCAGCTACCATAGATTAAAAAGTCCAATATAACCAGCAAATAGTCCTATACTATCCAATTATATAATAGCTTATTAACGTGGTTTCGAAATGAAAAAAAAAAAAAAGACAGATGGTTGTAGCAGCAGATGTGTAAAAGTCACTTTTCTGATGCAGATTAGATCTTCAGAAACTTGTCATTAAAAACAAATGTATTTCACTATACACTTTCATCTTCGTAAATGTTTAAAGACATTCTGGTCTTCAGGGTGTGGAAAAAATCTATTTTTAAAAGACATGAAAGTAGACGCTCTCTGTAGAACTATAAGGATTTGCATATCAAAATCATGACTTTATATACCATTATAAAAAACAAGCAAAATTTCCCCTAGTCTTGTTGAATTTCCAAACGTCAGAACTTCTTTAAGACTAATAGTCTCATTCGCATACTGCACTACTCTTACATATGATCTTCTAGTCACAAGACCTCAGAAAATGCCTGGTCTCCTGTAAAATTAGTGTGTTGTTGCATTTTCGTATTGCAATGATTATTAGAACACTCACTGGGATTTATGATTTGATCTTCTTGAGGATTGAGTATTTATGGTGATAGTTGTTCCTTCAATTTGGATCTGCCTATTTACCTGCTATTTCTGCATATTGCCAGTTTCTGTAGTGAAAAGCTTAATTTCAATTTCTAACAAACAAGGAAAAATTTCAAAAACCTTAGTTCTCGTATATAAACAAAACTGTTAGTTAACCTTTCTTGCTGAGGGTTCATTGCTGTTTAGGAGAATGTTAGGGATGCTTTCATAGGCAAGCAGTATAGGAAAAGAAATGCATAAATCTTTCAATTATTTTCCTTTATTTTTGGAGTCTTATTTGGTCTTTAGTTTCCTTTACTTGTAATATTTTATTTCCCTATTTTATTAGTCTTGTTTTGGTAGTTGTTTTAATTCAGGATTTTCTGAATAGACAACATATATTTTGTATCCTTGTTGAAGCCTTTCTTTGGCTATAAGAGAGAAAGTCATGAAATAAAAACATTCACTGAGATTTTGTAATAAAAAGGTTAAGGAGAGTTTTGAGTGGTCTCTTAAGAACAAACACCCAATTTATCTTTCAAAATAGGTTCTTTAAAGAAAAGCAGGAACGAGAATAAAGGAAATCAAAAAGATTTTCTGGTGAATCGACTTGTGACGAGATCCTATTCATGGAAGCGTAACAATTTGGTACCAGAGTCTGGTTTCATGGGTGATTCTAACCAGCTAGCGTTCAAGGTGCAAGAGTTGGACCAGTGCATGCTAGAATCAAACCAGAAAATCAGCCAAGAGATGCGTGACCTGCGAGAATCTGTCAAGGCAATCCAGTGCATGCTAGTACTGCTGTGTGCAGGAAAGGGGAAGGTTGTTGAACCAGCAGAGGGTTGCAGCAGTAACAGCCACAATTTGCGCAGACTGCTGGAAGACCAGTAGGGCGGACCGCAAGTGGGACATCCAGGCAGCATAGTGGTTCCGCGTTATTCCAAGCTTGAGTTCCCCACTTACAACGGCATGAAAGATCCTTTGGGCTGGCTATATCGCTGCCAGTAATTTTTTCGTAATCAACGAACAAGCGAGGGGGACAAAGTGGGATTGGCAGCTTTCCACATAACAGGTGAGGCACAGTTGTGGTCTTATCGGCTTGAGCAAAAGGAGCTTGGGCTTACATGGGAACTGTTTAATAACTACTGTCTTTTGCAATTTGGACCTCCACTGAGCAGCAATCCTTTGGGCGAATTGATTAGCCTTAAACAAACAGGAACCATTGATGAATATCAATGCCAATTCCAAACCCTCCTTGCTAGGGCGACTTCCATCCGCTCAAAACAACAACGACATGTTTATTGCAGGGTTAATTGAGGAGTTACGGGTGGATGTTGAGATGCAAACTCCTCCGAATTTGGTGACAACAATGAATATCACCAAGACCTTCGAGTGGAAGATGTAGCTTGGTTGTGGGATAGGAGGGAGATGTTCTCTTTCGTGGACAACACCCAAACCAGTGGTATCAGCCCCCTCCATTGTTTCCAGCAGCGAGCAAAAAATGGCAACGAGCACTACTTCCACGATGTTGAATGTTGGCAACACACCTTCACCATTCATTAAACGGTTGTCCCGCACAGAGATGGTTGAACCACGTGCAAAGGGGTTGTGTTATAATTGCAATGAGTCGTATTCAGTGGGGCATAAGTGTAAAAAGCCTTTTTGTCTCATGGTGGAGGACTCGGATGATAATTTAGAGCAGCCAGCTATAGTGGATCCTGGTGGGTTTTTCCCTTAGTGAAGTAACGAGGGAAAATGCACTCTACTTCCAAGAGTCTTATCCTGATTTCAAACTTAAGGACAAGCTCGTTGTCGACGAGGGGAATAATGTTAGGGATGCCTTCATAGGCAAACAGTATAAGAAAAGGAATGCATAAATCTTTCAATTATTTTTCTTTATTTTTGGAATCTTATTTGGTCTTTAGGTTCCTTGTAATATTTTATTTCCTTATTTTATTAGTTCTGTTTTGGTAGTTGTTTTAATTCAGGATTTTCTGAATAGGCAACATATATTTTGTATTCTTGTTAAAGTCATTCTCTTGCTATAAGAGAGAAAGTCATGAAATAAAAACATTCACTGAGATTTTGCAATAAAAAGGTTGAGGAGAGTTTTTGGTGGTCTCTTAAGAACAAACACTCAGTTTATCTTTCAAAATAGATTACTCGAAGAAAAGCAGGAACGGGAACAAAGGAAATCAAAGAGATTTCTGATGAATCGACCTGTGACGAGATCTTATTCACGGGAGCATAACAGAGAAGTATATACACAATGGCTTTAGAATTCAAAATATAATCATCGATTGAGTTAAGAAGATAAAAACTATCAGCTAAGTGGTCATTCTATCAAAAAAGTCCTTTAATGTAATTTCTTTGCTTAAAAACTCTTAAAGGTTTTATTGTTTTTTTTTTGCTATTGCTTCATAACATTTTGATCAACCTCTTATTTACTCTCTTCTTTTGGTTCATCTTTTTCAAGAACGATTTCCTTGGCAGTTGGCTTAGTGATGCTGAATAGTGGAGTTAGGTTGTTCATGTTAGGTAGTCTCACATCAATTGAAAAAGTAAATTTGTATGGTTTATAAGATGAGAGTAAACCTTCACTCATGAGTAAACCTCCACTCACGAGCTAATTTTTGTGATGAAGTTAAGCTCAAGAACCTTTCGAACGTGGCATCTGAGGTGGGTCTTTTCAATGGTGGGTCGGGCTCTATCTACCCAAGCTTAGTTGCATGCCAAGTAGGCACGTTGTGCGTGAGAGAGGATGTTATACAGTTTCACTTCGGTTGAAAAGGTAAATTTATATGCTTTTTGTGGTGGAGTTAAGTTCACGACATAGTTTAGAGGATTCTCCCCTAGTTATATAACATTATAACATTGGTGTTTCTTCACGGTTTAGTAGGTGTTGCCCTAGGCAGGGAACATGTATTCTTACCCTGGTTTCTTAGTTTGTTCCTCCTTAAAATAGAGGAATGTGGATGGTTGTCTTTTCAACCTTTTGGACATTTGGACCAGTTTTGAGGCTGCACTAGCATGGGTATGTGTTTCAACTATACTTGAGTTATTATCATTATTGGAGTATCTTCTGGCTCTATTTAATTCAATTAGACGACACGTTTTTAGAAACAGAAATGTTGCAAAATATAATGTAACCTTGATTCAGTGTAGCAATGTACATCACCTGTTTACTTCCTTTTGCAATTAGGTGATTTGTTTAATTCTTAATCTAAGGAGATTTGCATGTACTATGTTATGGAGGTCTTTGTGGTGATAAATCTTGAAGTTGAGTGCCCTTTTACCTGTAATTTTAGGTACACAAAAGAAAATCAAAGCTTGAAAATGCTGAAGCCAGATTTTATTAACACTGCCTGGTTGAAGTTACACAGATTGTAGTTGACCAAAACTCTCTGACAAATTTCCACACCATCTGTGCCTTGAAAGCTACCAAACTTAATGAAAGAAAAAAAAAAAAAAAAATTGACATCACTGCACATGAATATAAGGAATCACAGGATGAGCAGTAAGTTTTGGTAATGATTTTTTACATGCACAAATCTAGTGCATGTGCTATTGTGCTTCTTAAATAATTATTTATCCTTTTGCCATCTTCGTGCTGATAAGAAAACTAAAGCCAGCAATTTAGAAAATAGTTACTTATTTTTAGTTTCAGTCCATTGCACAAGTGTGGAAAATTTATTTTATTTTCTTTGCATTTTGTTTTATTTATGTTTTTGTTTTTCCTATTTTGTTATGTTGTCATGAACAAGAAAAAAAATACATCTGATTCTATGGAACTTCCATATTCTGTCTCTTCTGTAGCAGATTGTCATGCCAAGATTGAATTGGAGGTGGCTACTGACTTTCTCCTTTTTATGTTCATTTGCTGTGCTCATATTTTTAAGGTATGTGCCGGAGTGTCCAAGATAATTGTGTATAAAAATGTAGAATAACTAATGCGCATAATGTTATGGAGAAAAAAGCTGTCTTCAGTAGAACAAACCTCCCTTCCGTTATTCTTATTTCAGACAGAACGACCAGATTGAAGAAGGAATTTGCACAACCAGATGAGATTCCTCTACTCTCTTCAATTAGATACTGAAACAAAAGAGCTCAAATCAGGCTTCTCATCCTTTTTTATGCTTTTCTCCTCAAGGCTAATAAAAACAACCCTTCTCTTCTTGTTATTTATTAATTGGGAACTCATTCGGTTATTAAGGCAGCATATATCTGGCATCCAAGATAAGTAGTTCACAAAGTAAATGTGGATCAACTATATTGCTTTGCAAAAATGTCCAAGATTCTAGTCTTTACATAGATGCATTCATTACTAGCTAGCTTAGCAGGTACATAACTCCAATATCTCCTTTCTAGTACTCATTTTTGAGTTTGTTTACAATTTGATCTTATGTTTATTTTTTTTAACAAAATACTTGAATCATTTTCCAGCTTGTATGAGGTCAACAGGTGCTGGAGTTGCAACTGCAGTGGTGGAGTGATATGCCCTCTCATAGCGGTTGGACTAGTGACTAGTTGCCATCATCATAATAGAGCTCATTCCATTTGCATTCATGGGGAAGCAGTTCAGAATTGATATAGATGGTGGATCCAATTCAAAAGAGTTCTTCTTGCTGTGTAATGTAATCCTACCATTCTCCATTATTCAAAGTAAAACCTCTGCTTCATTGAAGTCTCTCTAGTCTTACTATTTCTTACTCTAAAAAGTGAATACCACAATCAAAAAGATATATACATATATTGGCTAGTTACTTATGTTTGTCTGAATTCAAATCTTACTGTTTTGAAGTCTAAAAAATGATTTTATATTCTCAAATGTTGCAACCTTGCTGATAGCAAGCTCTCTAAGCCCACTTTAAACGTGTATAATATTTTTACATGAAAAAAATTATTTTAAAATATCATATACGATATAATAATAGGAATTTATAACCTATTCTGAATAAGTTATATATCATATTTCTAGACTAGACATTCCTGTGTATCTCATAATTGACATTTGATAAACTAGATTAATTGTGGTATTGCCACTGGTCTCTTTTATAATGGTAGAGGTAACGAAATTTAGACAAGGGACCCTTTGTTTTTTTGATAGCTGGTACAAGAGGAGATGAGATTTGACTCTAAGCCCCATTTACTCTTTCCTTTTCATTGTTGTCTTTATTTTGGATATCATATAAAGTGAACAGTGGAAAGTTGTTATTTAAATCAAGCAATAATCGTTTGCTTTACACCAAAGGCATGTTTTGCATCTCATTACGTTTTATTTATTTATTTTTATCGTAATGAAATCTTTCCAACATCTTTCTAAGGATAAACAAATATTTTCTTTTCTTTTCAAATAGATATTGTAAGTATAGTGGTGCAGCGGAAATTTTGTTTCAAAATCGAAACAATAACAATAAAGAAACGATAAATTTAAACATAAACTTTATTATCACTCATGAAAAATAATCAATAACATACTAAACTTAAACAAACTAAACCCTTTTATAACGACTCTTGTCCTAAAACTACTAGTATTAGGAATCCTAATTGACTCTTAACTTTCTAATTTAAAACTAATTAAAACTAGAAAACTTAACCTTAAAGAAATCTAAATTTTATTCCTATAAAAACTCTATTTCCTAATCTTGTCCTACATCAAATCCCCTCCTCTTGAAAAAAACTCGTCCTCGAGTTTTGACTCAGCCATGCTGTAACCTCTAACAAGCAACTGATTCCCCTTCATCTCCTACGGTAAACTCAGCCTCTTCGTAAAAATCATTATCTCCTATAGAATAGCCTATCGTTTTCTCTTCTTCAGCAAAATTAACAGTTCTTCGATTAGGGCAGTTATTTGAAAGATGTCCAGGTTGGTTACACCTAAAACATTTGCCTAGATTAGGTCGCGCGTAGGGGTTAGGGTTGGTTCGATGTAGCTGTTGATTTGGTACGGTTGCTCGATTAGGGACAGTACTTGAACTTTGTCCTTGTTCTGGAGTCTGAGGTGCAGGATTGAGTTTAGAGTTGTCCTCACTATTATCAGTCATTGTAGACTCCTTTGGAGTGGTTGAAATATCTGGAACATATGTTCGAAAATTATTCGGACTCCTGTTAATTGGTCGGCTTAATTGAGTCTCAATTTTCAAGGCCAAATTGACTGCATCACTTAAGGTCCAGACAGTGTGAAGAGTCAACTTATCTTGAATATCCAATTTCAAACCTCCAATATATCTGGCCACTTGTTGATCCACAGTTTCCATCAAGTTACACCTAGCACTTAATCGATAAAACTCTTCAGTATATTCTGTAACTTTTCTATTCATCTGTCGACAATTCTGAAACTGTCGATATAAGAATTGTTCATAGTCAGGAGGAAGAAATCGTTGTTTAAGCAAACGTTTCATCTTCGCCCATGTTCGGACTCGCTGCTTTCCTTGTCTTTGACGGTTGAATTGTAACTGTTCCCACCAAGCTGCAGCTCCTCCTTTCAACTTATATGCCACTGTTTTAACTTGTCGTTCCTCCGGAATCTCGGAATAATCAAAAAATTGTTCAACGCCGTACACCCAATCAAGGAAATCCTCAATATGTAATCGACCATCGAAAGTAGGTAAGTCCATCTTCATCTTGTAATCTTGTCGTTCTTGACGATATCGAGTATTCCCATAAGTGTTGTTGACTAAATTGACATTATCCTCGTCTCCCGAAGAATCATCAAAGCCTCCAACGGGTGCAAACCTACCTCTGCCACTACCATAGTCCACTTGTCGACCTCCTCCGCTGTCATACCATCGAAAAATACCTCGATTACCCCTCTGATATACGCGAACCGGGTCGGGTTGGCGTGGTACAGGCTGGGTCACGGCTGCTGAATCTCGAAATCCATTCAACCAACCTTGTTCGTCGCCAGTCTGGGGTCTGCCGCCGCCGATCTGGGGTCGCCGGCCTTCGCCGTTCCTGTCCCAACCCCTTCCGTCTCCGATCTGGGTCGGATTACGACGATCTGGGGTTCTAGGGTAGCAAAACGGGTCGCGAAGGTCTAGGTTTCTCGGGTTTTGAAACGGGTCGCGTGGGTTCCATGAAGTCCGAGACAGATCGACCGGAGTTCGGGGGCCTGGGCACTGGATCGGACCTGCACGCACGGCTGGAGGAGCCGTCGTACCCGTGTACGGGTCAGGAGGCGTTGGTCGCGGGTCACCTTGTGGGTTGCACAGATTGTGCGGATCTTGCGGGTCTCTCCTGCCCAGATCTGGTTCCCGCAGGTCACGACCATCCAGATTTCGGTCTCCTTGCCGCCTGCTGTCGTCTCCGGCGTCCTCGCCGGCAGTCGCCGTCCGGTCACCTGGCAAGTCAGGTTGACGCTCACCGGCAACTTGTCTTCCTTCGAAAGTTATCGCAGCAAGAGTTTGTTGGATGCTCCGAAGTGTTTCCTTGATTTCATCGAGTTGTTGAAGTTTTTCTTCCACCCTATCGAGTCGTTGCTCGATAATTGCGAACCGCCGTTCGTTGTCGGGGGTTCGTTGTCCACTTGAACCAATTTCAGCCATCAGTCGAGGGCAAATCACGCTCTGATACCAATTTTGGTGCAGCGGAAATTTTGTTTCAAAATCGAAACAATAACAATAAAGAAACGATAAATTTAAACATAAACTTTATTATCACTCATGAAAAATAATCAATAACATACTAAACTTAAACAAACTAAACCCTTTTATAACGACTCTTGTCCTAAAACTACTAGTATTAGGAATCCTAATTGACTCTTAACTTTCTAATTTAAAACTAATTAAAACTAGAAAACTTAACCTTAAAGAAATCTAAATTTTATTCCTATAAAAACTCTATTTCCTAATCTTGTCCTACGTCATATAGGCTAGCTATAGGGTAAATCATTTTGAATAAAAATAATCAGGCAACTTGGAATTTAATAATTTATATTAATAGTACTATATATTATTAATATGTGTTATTAATAAGTTGACCTTACAACTGTTTTCAACTTTCCTGTCTTGTTTTTATTATAACTTGAAGGGTAAATTGCACCAACCTCCATTGAGGTTTGGCGAAATTGCACGAAGTGACAATTTTTGCGTAACTTGCACAGACTTTCCCTGAGGTTCCAAACTCAACACGAAGCTCCCCCGTTATTAGTCAATCACTATTAAACTCTTACGATCAACGGTCAAAGATATAAAAAGATTAAAATACCCTTCAAATCAAATATAAAGTTAACATTTTATTTTTTATAAATTTAAATTTTTTATAATATATTTTTTAATTTATTTAAAATCATTAAAAAAATAATAATAACAAAGTAAAAAAAATATAGTATATTTTAAATTTAAAATCAAACTGTGGAGACTATTATTTTAAAAAAATATATTTTAAAATTTTAATAAAATAAAAAATAAAAAAAAAAAATCTCACTCAGATTGAATCTGGATGGACGATGGAGATCTGAGAGTTAAAAAAAAAAATGAAAAAATGTTAAAAAACAAAAGAAAAAAATATATTTTTTTCTCTTTTTCTTCTTTCTCGCATCATCTCTCTCTCTCTCTTTACACCTTCTTCTTCCTTCAACTCTCTCTCTTTCTCTCACAGTAGATCCAACACCCTTCACCGTCATGACGTCTTCATCCCTCAGAAATTAGATTTCTCAGTCTCCTCTAGTCTCTTCGTCACCTCTCGCCTCTCTCCGTCAGTTTCTTTTCTCTTTCTTTTCCTTCTCTCTCACATAATCCAGCTGTCGTGTTCCTTCTATCTCGGTTCATCTAGGTTAAGATTGATGCTATTTGATGATTGATAAGTGGGTTAATGTGGGGGATTTTTGTTTTCGGGATTGATGATAATTGCTGGAAACCCTAAAAATTCTAGAATGGGGAGATGATGTTGATGATGTTAATGATACTAATGATATAGGTTGATGATGTTAATGATATAGGTTGATGATGATGCTGTTGTCTGAATAATGTGGGTTGATGATGTTGATAATGTATGGATGATGATAACAAATTGTTGATGAACTAGGTAATGGAAAATGTGAGATAAGATGGACAAGCTTGCTAATGATTATTATTATTATTATTTTTCATTTTAATGATTTTTATTTTTTATTTTTTTGTTAAGTAAATTAAAATATATATATTAAATTAAAATATTTATAAACCGTGTATTGACCATTTTACCTTTGATAATTTTGATTTAATGGAGGTTGACCAATGGTTGGCTAACAACATGAGAGGTTTATGCTAAGTTTTTGAAACCTAGGGGAGGTAAGTGAAAGTTACCTAAATATCGTCATTTTTGTACAATTTCATCAAACCTAAGGGAAGAATATGTAATTTGCCCCAACTCTTGAAACATTGGGAAATCAATCATTAAATCTAAAGACTTTGCCCTAACGCTAGACAAGTGGCCATTGATAACCTTTCAAGTAACCATCCTAATGGTGTTTATAGTTTCCTTAGAGATCATGTTGTAGCCTTGTGTAAGGAGGTGAGCAATTGTGAGTGTCGTGCAATTTCTCGTAAAGCAAATACAATGGCACATCGCCTGGCTTCTTTGGCTTTCTCCTTTAAAAGAGATTTGTTCTGTGAGGTGGTTAGCCTTGATTGTATTTTTCCCTGTTCGGTTTAATGCAATTTCAATTTCCTTCAAAAAAAAAAAAATCCGAAGGCTTTGATCCTATTAAGAGAACAAAGCAACGTCACCTTAACCCCTTCAAAAGTTTCCTTTTGGGTGTGTTTACCAATCTGATATTCTTTGGAGGAAAAAGGAACTCAATTCCAACTTTGTGATCCTAGTATTTACTAAATATAAGAAATAAAATTATGTGAACCCTATACCTAAATCATAAATTAAGTTTCAATTGAAAACAAAAATTCTCCCCTTCCATCCAAGGAATTAGTAAACGTGCCTTGGTTTATTTTCTACCATTGTCTGTTAGTTAACATGTGCTTGAAATCAATTGCATTTTTGAGTTACTCCTTGTAATTATTGATGAGAGTGATTTTATTTTAAATATATGCTATAGTAATATAATATATATTAGTTGAACTATACAAATTCTTTATGCATACACGTAAGATGATTGAAAAGCAGCAGTGAACTTTGAACTCCATGAGTATCTCTCACTTTTGGCCTATACAGATAGATATAAAATCCACATGGTCAAAGAAAATGACACAAATGAAGCATTCTTCAGCTTGTGATTTTGCTAATATGTATGTTCATATGATTAGGTTAGAGAAGGTTTGTACTGATCTAGCTAGACCCCGAAGTATTTTGGCACCTCTTTCTGTTGGGGTAATTATCAACTTCAAGTAAAGCTGCATTTCCTTTCTTCAAAGGTAAATTGTTTTCTTGAATTGATGTTTCTTGTTCATTCTTTGTTTGGATGGAGTTTTTAAGATATGTTGAATATCAATTTACATTATTTGTCAAGCTTGTCTGATTTGCACTGGCCATGCAATTTAAGGTGCACTTGTTGAGTAAACATATCAGACACTCATTCGATATGACTTACGAGACAATAAAATGACGTCTTTAAATAATTTTCAAGGGAAAGATTGTTTCACAATTTACAAATATGTATTTTGAATGGTATCTGAGTCAATTTTTGCATATGTTTTTTGTACTATATTAACAACTTTTCTTTTATAAATGAAAAGGAGGATCAAGTACAAGACTAAGGTAGTTAAGTTGATAGATTATAGTTTGGCTGGTTTTGGTAGATGGGAGATGAGAGGGAGAGGCAGAGCTACACAGTGGATGAAGCACTTACTAGGATGGGGTTTGGGAAGTTTCAAGGTGTTGTGTTTGGATATGCTGGGCTTGGTGTTTTTGCTGAAGCCATGGAAGTTATGATTCTTTCCTTCATAGGAACGGCACTCAAGTCTGAATGGCAACTCTCATCCATTGAAGAAAGCCTCTTATCAACTGTCGTATTTGTTGGGATGCTTGTTGGAGCTTATTTATGGGGCATTGTATCAGACAACTTTGGAAGAAAGTAGGTACCTCTCTTTTTAGTTCAGTCATACAAACCTTAAATGTAGTAGTTCAATAAATTTTTAATTTCTGAGACAGGAAGGGTCTACTTGGGATAGCATTAGTGACTAGTATCGTTGGCTTGTCAAGTGCTTTCGTCCCCAACTATGGATTGTTGGTGACTCTTCGTGGTTTGGTAGGTATCGGGACAGGCAGTGGTCCTGTATTCTCAGCCTGGTTTCTCGAGTTTGTTCCTGCTCCAAAGAGAGGCATGTGGATGGTTTTCTTTTCAGTTTTCTGGGCACTTGGATCAGTCTCTGAGGCTGCTCTTGCATGGGTATGTGGAGTCTTGTACAAAAATTTCCTGCTGAGTCTAGAGAAAGCTGTATGTGGAGTTTTGTACAAAAATTTCCTGCTGAGTCTAAAATATGTCATTTGTGCTGCTGCAGATTGTGATCACTAGATTGAATTGGAGGTGGCTACTTGCATTCTCCTCTGTACCATCATTTATTATACTTGCCTTATACAATCTGGCACCAGAGTCCCCGAGGTATCTATGCATGAACGGTAAAACAGGTGAAGCACAGCATATCTTGGAGAAAATAGCTCTGCTTAACAAATCGCAACTCCCAGATGGCATGCTTGTTTCTGGCAAAACAACAGGAGCTGATGAACAAGTTGACTACCTAAATCATACCCCTTTACTGTCCTCAAATGGAATCAAAAACCCAAAACAGAAATTAGGCTTCTTTTCATTTTCTACACTTTTCTCTTCAAGTTTAATTAGAACAACCTTTCTATTATGGTTGTTATTCTTTGCAAATTCATTCACTTATTATGGAATCATTTTGCTTACCTCCAAGGTAACAAGTATGCAAAGTAAATGTGGACCAAATAACATGCTTTCGGAAACTCTACAGGATTCGAACCTCTACCTTAACGTATTTCTCGCTAGCTTGGGAGGTACTATACAACCAATCTCAACTTTCTCACACTTGACTTTCCTTTTACTCTCCATATGTTCATTTTTGGAATGTGTATCTTTAATAGAACCCACAATTATTATTCTTAAAGCTTCCTTGTTCAACGAGTAATGTAAGGTATATGATTCAGCAGAGCTACCTGGGCTTGTATTAGCAGGAGTAACAGTGGACAGAGCAGGTCGGAAGCTTTCCATGGTGATGATGTTCATCTTAGTATTCATATTCCTTATACCACTGGCTTGGCATCAATCTAGTATTGTAACAACGGCATTATTAGTCGGAGCAAGGATGTGTGCTTTTGCCGCTTTCACAGTTGCTTGTATTTTCGCTCCAGAGGTAACCCCTTGGCTGTAGCACTTCTTTAGACCCTTATAATACACAAAGGGAGTCAAACCAATGGACATTTAGTCTCTCTCTTCTTCTGGTTTATATATAGATATATCCAACTAGTGTGAGGTCAAGTGGAGCTGGATTGGCAAATGGAATGGGAAGAATTGGTGGAATGATAAGCCCTATTGTTGCCGTTGGATTGGTTAACGGTTGCCTACAGACAGCTGCAATTATTCTCTTTGAGGCTGTTATTGTTATTGAGGTAATCTGCATTATGTTCATCCCATTTGAAACCAAGGGACAGGCATTGATCGACACTCTAGATGACTAGTGGAATTCAGAACAAGTTGTTTGGTAACATCAATTGTCACTTTGTACAACCTTTGGTTCATAATATGTAAATACACTTTAATATGGCATTGATCGGTATGCTGAACTGAAACACTGCCATCTGGTGAATAAGTTTGGATTAGCCAATGGATCTATTACACAATGTACCGCCACAAAATTTTCAACATTGTTACATTATCAGCAAAACTCAAGATATACAACTAAGTTCAAAATGACTTCCATCACATTACAGGGGTTGAACAAGCACTTATGATAACTTCGACACAAGGCATTTTCTTTTAGTAACCCGGTAAACAAAATGTACCATACATGAAACCTACAAGCAATTGTGATTTGACTAACCAGGTGAGTGGAGGGTGTCACTACAAACTAATTCCTATTTTCTCTCCGAACTATTGTTTTGCTGCCTTGGACAGAAAGGAAAAGAATTTAGTGTATTATCTATTTTGATTATCAGGGGGCAAATTTTTGTCATTCCCCTTGAGTACATCTCTGCAACGCCTTGAACTGATCAATTTTTGTCATTCCCCTTGAGTACATCTCTGCAACACCTTGAACTGATCAACAGTATATCAATTAGCTATGATGACCTCTGCTCAGAATTGTCTCAATTAATCTTAGGCTTCGGCCGTCTTGGTTTGAACACAAAATAGAGAATACCCAAAACAATCAAGAAAGCAGGAATTGTTGTCAGATCAAACTCCACATCTACTTTCCTCTCCCTTGTGCAGTGAATTGGGTGCAGTAGGGCTATAGTTGAATTAACTTGTTCAACAAACCTACAAGAGAATGAAACTCCCAAATAAGCTAACTTTACATACAATCTTGCGCAGTGAACTGCTTATTAAATATCCCACTTAACATCAACATCTGAAAAATAAGTAGGATAGCCACATTACAACAACAGATCAACTTCTACCAGCAAAATGGAATATTATTGTGAAATCATTTGATTGTCAACTAATCAGCTCAACTTGAGTTAAATCAGCCTTCCTTAGGAATTTCTGTGTCTAAGTGCCTTACCTATCAGATGCGTCCTCTAAGATATACAGTAGCCTCAAGGCTTCCGCATAACGCAATTCTCCAGTAACAGTTGAAATCTGGAAAAACAATGGGAAAGTATTATAAATTGATTATATAGATGCTTAATAAGGACTTCTGATTTAAAGAGCTAGGTAACAAAAAAGTGTACTCACTCTTCGCCACAAGCTAATAACATTGTTATACTTGTTCACTAGCTCGCGCTCTTGAGAATGGAAGAGTTTAAAAGTTTTTTCAGCTAGTTTTTGTTAAGTCTGGATCAATAGAAACCTTCATTTCAATAGCAACAATCAAAGCACATATACAATCTAGAAGCAATCTTTCACAGAACAACTCATTTCAACTTTACAAGATCTCAGCTTTCAACTTTACAAGTTCCAATTTGTCGTAAATGAGATGTCAACAAAAACGATTTTTCCCAACAGTAAAGGCATGATAGACACCACATGCAGATAGCCAGATACTCAATCCCGATGCACTAAGTAGACCTAAAAAGGACATAGATCACTCTTTAGCACGGTCCAACTCATGAATGGCTGCCCTTGTCAACATCTGACCAAGCATGTATAATGCATGTATAGTATGTATATCTGTATGTATATGGAACTAACAACATAATTATACTCGTAATACATGTATATCTATATCTACTATCTACCTGTGCTTATCTAGTCAATGTGTCTTAACTTCTAACATAAGCAACTGCTCTTGATCATTGATGTGAAGATCTTGTTCAACTTTCAAGACCTTCAAGATCCATCAAGACCACAAAAGCTATGATCAGACTTTCACAAAATTGATAACGACAATAATTATTTTCTAAAGGATGATATAGACCTTTAACTTCTATCTATACCAATATAGGTATGTACATCTACTTTTATATGTAGCTAAAAACATAATTATACTTGTTCATTAGATCATGCTTCAGGGACGGAAAGAGCTAAAAGGTTTCCTGAAGTAGTTTCTGTTAAGTCTATCAATCTATAGAAACTTTGTACCAATGAAGGTTACAAACATACCATTATCTGGAACTTCAGAAGCAATTCTTGATTGAGAAAACCATTAAACACTAGAGGCAGAAATGTAATGGATATAAGCCTTTGCAATCCAAGTCACGCTGTGGCTTAAACACACAACTACGAATCCAATCCATTACCTCGTTATCATCTCTAAGCATGGTGCGGCTTGCTGCACTTCAAAATGTTTAACTACCCTTACATTACCTTTTGAGTAAAATCTAGCAAACATGTTTCTTTGCACATTAACCCTACAGTTCAAAGTTGTATATGCATGCATGTAACCTGAACAATATTATGTACAAATACGTTCACGAGCGAATGTATATGCAAATTATTTCATTTGTCATAGGACAGCAAAAGGATACTTGTACGCTCCATGAGTAGAAGATGAATGGCTGAATTAACCAGTTGTATTGATTCTTCTAGAGTTGTGATGATATAACTCCGAGCAATTGTATCAGACTGAAACTGTGATATGTGCCAGCCTTGAGAAGTAACGGAAATGGGGTTGCAACCCACTGACCATATCCAGTCCTGCAAAATTGCGTGCAACAGTTAATAATTTCACTAGTACAATGGATGAGCATGTGACTAAAAGCAATTAATTCAGGCGTCTAACGGAGGCCCAAAAACAAGACCAATCGTGTACGTGGACATGCACACATATTCTCACAGTGAATGAGTGTGCATGACAGAGTAAGAGAGACTAAAATAAATCTAATACAAAAGTTTAAACGATTAAAACATAGAAACATTGACCATGAGGAAATTGGTACAAGTTCTTTCACCAACAACCTAAAGTAACATTATCTAAAAGCATATCAGAACTAAATCCTTCACATTTTTTATTTTTGAAACAAAAACTAGAAAATTTCATTAGACAAAGAGAAAATAACGAAGAAATGAATAGCCAACCCTAACTAACAAAAACTGCCAAGGCCAGCAGCAAAAGGATACACAAAATCCATTAGGCAGGCCTATCCAAAAGAACTAAATTTTTCACTTGAATATATAAATTCACCATGGAAACCGAAACAAACATAAGAGAGCATTGATCTTGATTGAAATATATGCATATTGATAATAATATTAGATTTAATTTCAATATTCATAAAGCACAGATAAGATAGAGAATCTGATAAGTTGTGCAAAAACTTCTGCACAACAGAAAACAATTGATCCTCAGAGCAAATCCTAGGTTAGCAATGGTGTTTCTAAAACCAGACAGGAGTATTAGATAACAAAGAACACCACTTGGACAAGGCAAAGACTTGTTAAAGGAAAATATAACACTAAAATATTTTACATCAAACTTAAGGGTCCTAACAAGTGGTATTTCATCAAAGGTCAAACTAATGGCTAATATCACAAAGGGATATCAATACAATTTAATTATATTTTCCTAAATATATTGCAAAACTCAAGCTTCAAAAAGAAAATGAAAAAAAAAGAAAAGAAAAGAAAAGTGATTCAAATGTCAAAATTGTTTGAAGACTAGATTGCAATAAACTTCGGCAATTTTTTAATAAAAATGAAGACAGTGTTATTTCCTACGTTTTACATATTTTTTTGATAGGAAGACTGGAACATACTATTTCAGAAGTCATCAAGTAAAACCACCAAAGAACAGTTTTATACTCTCATACAGCGTACCTCAATTGCAGTTTCATGGGCTTGACTGTAGACAAGATGAAGGGGAAGCAAACCAGCCAGATGTTCAGAAACAGCAGCCAATGCAGCTTTTACAGGCTTTCTGATCAAATCAGGAAAAGAGAATTCATAAATACAATTATACCAACTGGGCACTCTTCTGAACAAAACTGACGAACAATTTTGATTTTTATAGTTAATCAGTTTTAATTCAAATTACATATTTGAACAAAAATGGCCAGAAAAACAAATAATAACCTAACAAAAAATATAGCATTTACCAACAATTATACATGTATTTCATCATTTTCCAATCAACGATACATACTAAAAGGCAATGAGTTAGGCATTTCAAATAATATGTAAATACACTGTATAACTTGAAATACGAGCAGTACCAAAGTATACAAAGGCAACCACCATTACCATTATTGCAAATTCAAGTTTCACACTCCATTCATTCATAATCCACATATACATAGTTATCCAAAACCAGACTGATCCAAATGAAAAGTGAGAGTCAGCTGTTGCTATAGAAGTAAACATAAAGCAAGTTAACATTGCAGAAAGGAAGTACCCTTTCCCCCTTTTTGTTTATTCTAGTGGCAGACTGTTTGGAAAGATTACTTGATAAAGCTAAGAAATGTCAGGTGATGGAAGGTTTTTTTGTTGGAAAGGAAAATGCGTTGGTTACCTATTTACAATTCGCAAATGATGCTATTTTCTTTTCCTCAGGGAATGAAGAGAAATTCGGTTCCTTATTTGTGTTAATTCATTTGTTTTGTTCTTTATCAGGGCTTAAAGTTAATTTGGCCAAGAGTGTGTTGACAGGCATTAATTGTGATGAAAGAAAGATAGCGGACCTATCCAAAGCTTTTGGGGGTAAGGTGGGTTTTTGGCCTTTGAATTATTTAGGTTTTCCCTTGAGAGGTAAATCAAGATCTTCTGAGTTCTAGACTCCAGTGGTGAAAAAGGTAGAGAAGAAATTAGAAGGGTGGAAAAATGTTTTTTTTTCTAGGGAACGGCGATTAGTGTTGATTCAAAGCGTATTGCATAGCATTCCTACTTATTATCTGTCCTCGTATAGAAATTCTATTGAGGTGGCAAAAAGAATTGAAAAGATCATGAGGGATTTCTTGTGGAATAGTCATGGTGAAGGAAAGAAGATCCATCTTTTAAGTTGGGAAATCGTTTCTCGATCACAGGATAAAAATGGTTTAGGTATTGGGAATCTAATAAAGGAAAATTTGGCTTTGCTTAGCAATTGGTTATGGACGTTTCCTTTGGAAACTAATTCTCTGTGGTATAAAATGATTAAAAGCAAGTATGGTCTTAAAGAAAATGGATGGGAATCCAATGCGGCTTGTACAAGCTCTAGTCGGTGTCCCTAGAAAGCTGTCATGCAAGGCTTCAATGATTTTCCTAGTAATTTGAGGTTTGTGTTTGGAAATGGTGCTAAGATTCATTTTTGGGAGGACTGTTGGTTAGAATCGCTACTTTAAGCTTAAAGTTTTCAAGGTTATATAAGTTTGCTTCCTCTCAAGGTGCGTCAATCGCAAATAAATGGAATGGTTATTCTTTTTCTAGGGGTTGGTCGTTTGATTTTAGAAGAAATTTGAATGATAAAGAGATTGAGAAATTTTCTTCTTTTATCTCTTCTTTTGAAGGAGTTTCTATAAATTTGGGAATGGAAAATCGAAGAGTGTGAAAGCTGAGCTCCAATGGTTAGTTCTCTTGCAAGTCTTATTTTGATTGGTTAATCCACGATGATTCTCACCTAAGATTTGATTTGGCCAATATAATTTGGAAGTCTAAGGTTCCAATCAAAATCAAAGTCTTAGCGTGGCTTATCACTCATGAGAAATTAAACTCTTGTGACGTTATTCAAAAGCGTTTTCTTAAGTCGTCTTTCTCCCTCTTGGCGTATCTTGTGCAAAAGTTCTCAAGAAAATTTGGATCATGTCTTTTTTCATTATCCGTTGGTTAGTAAATTATAGAATAAATTGTTTTTTTCAGTAGGCGTGATATGGGTTGCTCCTAATTCTTTTCGTTCTCTTCCTTTGGAAGATTTTTTAATTCTCAGAGGAGAAAAGAAAGCCGTTATTCTGTTATATTATGGAGTTTTTGCAATTTTATGGGTTATTTGGAAAAACAGAAACAAGAGAATCTTTAAAGATGTTGAAGATGAGACGAGTTTTTTATGAAATAGAGCTTATTATTTAGCTTCTCTTTGAACATCTTCCAGTGAAAATTTCAAAGATTATTCCTTATTTCTCATTCTTCTTGACTGGAAGGCGGCTATTCATTGTGTCTTATTTTTGTTTTAGTTTTTGGTTTTTTTGTTAGTAGACCTCTAGTTCATGGTTGTAACTACTTTGTTTTTTATTAATAAAATTTTGTTTCCTATGCCAAAAAAAAAAAAAAAAAAAGAGGCTTTGCTCCCATTCTAGCTAGACAAATCACTACGTAAGTTTGCACAAATAATCCGACTTCCTTTCTCATTGTTTATAAAACATTAAGTCTCAATACACATAATAGACTGAATAAACATGTGCATAGCCTGTGTGCAACAAAGTGACTTGAAATAAATCCGATTTCCCTTCTCATAGTTAATAAACATATGCATAATACTTTGAATAAACATGTGTGTTGCATGCGTACAACAAAGTAACTTAAAATATATATTTATTATAATTTATGATTAAGTCACTAAAATGAGCACCATATCAACATGATCTATCTATATCCAAAAAGGCTTATGCCTAGACTAGACTACAATAGTAACTCTGAAGAACGAACCAACTGAAGCACCAACACTAAATTACACAAAATTCTAACCTTAAATCCCATAAAAGTGATTGTCCGTTACACTGCAGATGGCTTTCCCAGGACGATGAATCTGACTGGACGACAATAACCATGTCAAAAAGTGCCTTGGCTTGATAATGCTTGTCAACTAGTAATGGGTCCCCATGAATAAACCAGAATATAGGAACTTCCAGGGTGGACCTGCTATGAGCATGTGCCCCTGTTTCATATAAACATAAATTATAGCGTTAACTTTTGAAGGGCAAGAAAAGCTAAAACCTTAACATTTTCAATAATGGTTGTGAGTCAACAAACAAATTTCTCATACATACCAAAGCAGACAAAAGAAAATAGAAACTGGAAATGGAATTAAAAACCGAAAAGGACACTATGTACCCGAAGAAGAATAATTATAACCCAAACAAAATCTGGTAATTGGGTAGGTGAGGCCAAATTAAATTTGGTTAGCAAAACCTTAACTCTAAACAACTGGATTACACATCAAGTGAGGTTAATGATAGGCCAATTTCATCAGATTCATAAATGGACATCCAAACCCATTTATTTCAAGTGGATTTAAGCCATATTCAGACTTCGAATGGTACATGTTCACAATTCATTCATACAAGTTAGAACACTCAACTGAGTCAAATTCATTACGAAGATAGCCTGGCTGTCGTAACCTGGTTTTCACTAAGTCAAATTCATAAATGTAAGTGTTGTAAGTCAGTTCATGAACAAACCCACAGAAGAACACGTGTAGGCAGTTGTGAGAATCTTGAGATAGCTGAAATTTACTCCAGGTAAGGGTCTATTTTTCAAGAAAAACAGGAACAGAAGAGTAGAGATTTTCACAGATGCGGACTGGGCAGGTTCAATCACAGATAGAAGATCTACATCTTGCTACTGTAGCTATGTGTGGGGTAATTTAGTCACTTGGAGAAGTAAAAAACAGTCGGTTGTAGCAAGAAGTAGTGCCGAAGCTGAGTTTCGAGCTATGGCGCACAGAGTGTGTGAAGGAATTTGGTTAAAAAAAGTTCTAACCAAGCTAAAGATTCCTATGGATGGTGCACTACAACTGTTTTGTGACAACCAGTCTACTATTAAAATTGTCAAGAATCCAGTGCTACATGATAGGACAAAGCATGTAGAAATTAATAGACATTTTCTTAAAAAAAAAAATTGAAGGAAGCATTGATCTGGTGTATACACCTACTGCCTCTCAGACAGCCGATATTCTCACCAAACCATTAATTCGAACAGTTTTTGATAAGTTGTGTCCAAGCAATGTAATGTTTCAAAGAGAAATAAGATGAAACATTTATCACTAAATATTGTCACAAAACATGACAGGACTTCCCATTATTAACTTTCACCTTAAATATAACATCTAAAATAATATTTAGTTATCAGAGAACCCACATGTAAAACTAGAGAAGATGGGATGAACTCCACGTTCCAAAGATTTAAAGGTGGAGAAGGAGTGGCCTCTATATATATCAATAGATCCCACAATCTAGTAAGCTAGTTTTGTGTTTTAAGGCTATCCACTAATATACATACATATATATATATACACACATATATGTATGTATATTAGTGGATAGCCTTAAAATGCAAAAAAAAATAGCCTATTGGATTGCGGGCCGAAATGTGTGTGTAATTTTGAATGAGAAATGATATGTATATATATATATAGACTCCACCCAGGTTGCACAAAATGGTGAATGATAAACTCAGATACACAAATAGTAAAACAATCAGTTATAGGAGACTGTCTCTATATGTTAAACAATGCAAGAAACATCACTAGATAAAAAGATTCACAATAAATTCTGAATGGTAAAGAATAGGTAAGCAATTGCAAGTAGTAGATGACCTTTAAGGGAGCCATGATCATTGAGCCTCTGCAATTGACTTTGGAGGATAGCAGAATCAAGATAGGAACGAACAGTTTTCCTGTATGTTCCATTAACAAGCAAAAGAGGCACCGCTGCTGCTCGCCGTGCCACTGAAAAGGCCATTGCTAAAGCAGGATCCTCTGAAAGCGTAAACCTATAGTTCTAATCATCATCAGTGGGGCTTTAAACCATATATTAGTTGAAGGACTGACAAAGTATCACCTATACCAGATATAAGAACCTCACAACAAATACTCAGAATTTACTGTTACGATGAAAAGATATAGCATTAAAGTAACCATAGAGGAGACAAAAGACGTAAAAGTGACATCCGAGCTTACTCAGTGTCCAATACACAGGCATTTTTCAAGAACATGGAATGAAATAGCAAGACTGTTAGAATGCATACATGTGTTGACTAAACATAGGCTTCTGTGAAGGCAACAACAGAGAGGAGAGCCCATCCATAACAGCCTTGAGATCCACAGGCAATTGTTTGACATGTCTAACTTTCTGCAACAATGAAAGATAAAAGATAAGGACTATTTAATTTTCAAAAAAGCCCCTTTAAACATCAACAGTGTTCTAAAACGCAGCCACAGGCCATGCCGCAAAGTGCCTAGGCACTGCCACATGTAGGAGGCAAATGACCTGATTAGTCCTAAGTAGGCACATAGGCACTCCTAGGCACTCTCTGCTACGTAAGCACTATGGAGATCCTTTTTTTTTTTTTCTTTCCAAAACCCAAAACAATGCTGTTTTAGGAATTAAATTATTTTTTTTAACACCCCTAAAATGGCACTGTTTTAGTTGTTTTTAAACAGACCCCAAAATGGTGCCATTTTTGGTGTTTGTTTTACAAAAAATAAAATTAAAGCACCAGAACAGAGGTGCTTTCATCTGTTCTTGCTGCTGCCAACCCCCCAAACTAACAAAACCCTAAGCTTGAGAACTCCCACCAATCACCACTTCGTGTGGCCATCCTTGAACTCCAGCGGAGTCCTTGACCACCAGCACCTAGGTGCTAGGCGCAGGGCCACTGCCCAACTAGCACTTAATGCCTTTTAGAATGCTGAACATCAAATACACATCATACCTCCTGCGTGATGAAGAACAACTGAAAGGATATCTTCTCATAATAATGGAATGCACCATCAGCAATTGATGGCGATATGACATGCCTCATAGATCCCCATAGTGTAGCACCTAAATGTGCAAGAAAAGTATCACGTGCAACTGTGTAATTTTGAAACTCCTGCACAGAAACAATTTAATTACAATGTAACCAATGTTCTAGTTAAAGGCATGATCTTAACTTAACCAGGAAAATTACATATAAACCTCACTTAACAGCCAGGTGGCATACCTCATATGTTTCACTAAATAAATTCCAGTTCTCCATTCTTTTTAAAGCATCTATGGCCTTTCTCTTATGATTTTCATCATATTCTTCACCTTCAAAAGACTGGAGTTCGTTTTTCAAATCTTGCATCCTTTCATCAAGCTCTGAAATTAAGTTAAGAACTTATAAATAATTGCACGATGAAAAAATCATGCATCACCATAAGCCTAACGAACCGATAGCACAAACATCATTTAGAATTCAATAAAATCACATAATCATCATACCAACTCTTAGTCTTACAACTAAAAGAAAAGTTTTCATCTCCTGCAGACATTTTTTTTTTTTTTTTTGAGTTATTGGGACTAGTCGAGGAGACAACTAAGATGAAGTTGATAAGAAACAGATGGCACCGCACAAATAAGCGGCTCCAATACGACTAAGAGTCATCCACACCTAGGTGGGAGGCAACTCATATACATGAAAGAAAATCCCACTTTTTTTTTATTAGGAGATGGGCTGTGCACAGTTTTTTTTTTTTTGATAGTAAACAAAACTGGGCTGTGCACAGTTTTGAACCCATGACTCATGGGAGAGGGATGCAATGTTTCACCACTCCACTGACCCCCCTTGCGCATCTCCCGTAGACATTTATCAACAAATAAATCTGATAATAATTTTATGTTTGTACCACAAATCTTATACATCATGTCAAAAACACAAAAACTGACCTCACCATAACAGATGAAGTGCATATTATAAGGTTATTAAGCAAAGTTGATAAATTTCTAGGTGCCCCCAAATCCCTCACCCCAAGAGAGCAAGAGAGGAAAAAAAAACAAATAAAATACAAAACATATTTATATTAAAAAACTCAATAACTTAAGGACATGAAAGACACCCGGTGCTTTCCAGTAGTCGTGTTAAAGCCTACAAGGAAACAAGCGTACCTTCACAAAGAGCAAGCTTCGTTTTTCTTCCCTTGCAGTGTTTGAAAGCAAAAAGCTCATAAATATCAATCTCAGCTAAAAGAATATCAATGGCCTGATGATCTTTCTGCAATGTTAATATTCACAAACAATTACTACAGGAAATAACTGAATACTATGATAACCTAATATTTCTTACACCTATAACACTCATATTGAAGTTAGTTCCTTTTGTGTCTCAATGCAAATATATACTCCTTGATATTTCTAAGAATTGTCATAACCTAGGGACGACAGATCCCTAAAAAATTTAAGCACATACAACCACAATACAAATACATACAATCTCAACTACTTGTGATTCACAATCTTAGTGTATTTCTGAGTGTACTACACATACTAGAGACAAGTAAATGGAGACCTCAAAGAATCTTCCAATTTTTCTTGCTTCCAGTCGAAAACCATGACATATTTACAGAAAGACAATTATTCTCCTGTTAAACTCATCATAAAATGCAAGAAAAAAAATTCATCTCCTTTGGATAAACAATAAACGTTTTACAAAATATAAATGCATCATAAAGGTGGCACAGAAAGCCCTATATTTTCTGTTTATTGTCTGTATATTCTACCATGTATGACGAGCTTTACAGTAAAAGGAACACTTCTCAAAATATAAGACTAATTTCCAGCACGTAAAATCTGATGCAAGCACAATACTGATAAATGAAACATCTTTGCCCTCGTTCATCAAAAATATTTCCAGCAAGGACAGGTTTCTCACTTGCACTAAAAGGTCAAGAACTTAGGAACTTACAGTAATAAACAAAACAATAACCCATATATTCCAAAACCAAAAAAGATTGGAAAGGGAAAAGGATCTAATGTGAGCAAATATATAACATATTTAATCACTTCTTAGTTCACCACAGAGCACATACATCACCAAATACTGCAAACTTTTCCTGAATTGCAACTTGCAAGCGATCTTCAGCTTCATCTTCAGATATTTCTAGTTGCCACAAAATAATTAGATAAAAGAAATTATCAGAAGTAATATAACAATGCTCAACAAGTTATGCTCAATGATACTCACACCAATAAAATGAAGTCTGGCTAATTTGGTCAAACAAAAAACAACAGAAATTACATATTTAGCACTCTATGTAAGAATTACAAGCAGATTCTGCAGGAAGGAGAAAATAATAATTCATAGAGAAGGTGGAAACAAGCTGAGTATTCAATATATTAATGGGCATATTAATTATGCAAATTAATGTAATAAAAATACATTAGACCAAAAAATTTATGGTTGTGCTGATAAAAATACATGTCAACATCAAAATGTATTATTTCATTTATCCTTAAGGACTAACTATTTTTATTGTAATGGTGGCATAATAGCCGTACGTCTTCACTCTATTGTCTGTATGATCTACCTTCAAACTACGATACTACTTTCCAGCATGTAAAATTTCGACGGAAGCACGATACTGATAAATGAAACTTCTTTGTCCTAGTCAATCAAATAATGTTTCCAGCAACCATAATAAGTATTGATGAAAGAGTAACTGAAATATAATTTGTCATTAATAAGGCAGCAACATAAATAAGCATTCAGGAAAGAGTAACTGTAAAATCACCTTCGATTGCACCAATGGTCTTTCCCACATTTGGTAAACTAAGTTCTGTCCGAACACCTTCTCCACCGACAGCAGGACCCCATGAGAAAGGGCCAGCGGTTAAATCAATAAATGCCCACCTGAGGCAGTACTTTATTGTTAAGAATCATAACACTTAATGTGCGCATGCTTTATTGTTAAGAGTCATAACACTTCATGTGCGCATGTGAGAGACAGAGAGAGAGAGGGGGAGGAAGAGAGAGACAGAGAAGAGATCAGGAGAGAAAGTGAGAGAGAGAAAACCTGTCCTTTCCTATCCATGTATCTGTCAGACAATCTGCATGCAGATTGCCCAAGTCCCCAAACTTGAGTTCCTTCTCAAAAAGAAGCTTCATATCTTCATTCTTCCCTTTTAATAACTTGAAAAACGATGACAGACAAAGAGTTTACTTAACAAACATTGACAATAATTCATAATCTAGGGTTTACTTAACAAACATTAACAATAATTCATAATCTGCTTCTTACAGCAAAAAGTTGACAAAAGAAGACATATACCTGTAAAACTTTGCTCTGAATGACATTAGCAGTGTCCTTTCCTCGATATAAGTTCTCAATATGATTCAGTGCATCCAAGCAAATATTATACCATTCCGCCTAAAGAAATAAATCAATAACAAAAGGCCTTTTGATACAATACCCAATGGAAAAAAACAACATTTTTTACATAGGAAACAACAATAAAATAATTTTATTAGCACTAAAACTGTGAACAAGCAATCCACTGGCTACTAAAAAGAGTTGTTAAGGATAAACCAAAAACTCTTTACAAATGATTATACAAACAAAAATTCAATCCCAGAACCAATATCAAGCACCAAACAACAGCCCAATAAAGGAATAACATTCAAATAATCACATTTTTTAATTGGTGCAGAAAAATATAGTTGAATCATTATTCAAAATAATAATGACATCTTGTCTGATAGGCAATGATGCTGACAGCATCCAGTAGAAGTGTCTAAAAAGAAGGGACAAATTGCAAGGCCCAAACTCAAATTTTGAATTCAGACACAGATGTACAGCTGATGTACCTGTGAACGATATAAGTTCAGGTTTAGTCTTAATCTTATGTTCTAAAAAGTTAAAACAAGATATTCTAGTTCAGTTTACTGCATCCTAATCGCTAAGGACATCTTCGTAAATTAAAATTTTGACTACATGCTATACTTTCCCAAATTATTGAGCCATCAATCCAAAAGCATTTTTGAAATACTATCTTATCACTCCTAGCCATTGTTTTCAAAAGTGGTTTGAGGCGCCGCCTTCAGACGTGCCTCGACTGCCTCATGGCTGAAGGCGCACCACCTATGGTTGGTGGCCACCTTACATGCCTGAGGCAGCCGCCTCAAGCCTGAGTAAGCCCAAGTCGCCTGAGGCAATGGTGAGGTGGCCACTTAATAAAAATTTCATTTTTTATTAAGCATATATATATATATAGATATAAATATAGAGCAGCCAGCACTTTCTATTTAAGAAAGTGCCGACCCCCTCCTCTTTTCTCTTAACCCCAACTAAGTGGATTTTCCATTGAAATCTCTCTCCAATCCTCTCCTTCACTCAAGAAATCTCTCCCACTCAATGTTCATCTCCTCCACTAGTGATGAGGAGGATGACAAAGGAATCAGATATAATGATGACTCTTTAGAAGATGATACTATAGATGATGATGGAGGGGATGAAACCTTGGATCCATATTTTAGGCCGCTAGACACAAATGATAGTCTATTTGATATATAGCAGTCATTAGGATGATAATTTTGTTGGTTTTATTTTATTTTATTTGACATTTATGTTTGTGACATTGGTTATGACTATTTTGTTCAATACTATCACTATGGATGATTTCTATGTTAGGATTAAAAAGAAAAAAAATTAACTATTTTATTGTGTCAAATTGAGGTGGCCGCCTTGACCGCCTTGCCTCACCAAAGCTTGAACGCCTCACACCACCTTTCGTACATTAAAACTTTGCTCCTAGCAAAAACATTTCAACAGCTTTGTAGTACGATGAGGTCATGACTGCTTTCTTTCCTACAAGGTTCTTCTATCTATTCTTCTGCTCCCTTTTTTTATGTTGGATATCAACATAGCAACTCCAAACACAAATGGCACCAAGATTTCATAAGATAAAAACTAGGAAAAAACCTTAAATTAGAACAATGACGAGATTCTAGAAAAAGAAAATACTATGTATTAACGCTTTTCAAATACCAGCCTTCAATTACAAACTAAAATTTTATGATTACCAGATTTACATGGTAATCTTACATTTCTAGAGTGCGTGTGGTCATATTTTACAGAAACAAGGTTGCTCCTTAACTGTTCAAAACTCCTCTCCTTGCAATTTTAACTTGTCTTTGACTCTCCATTGGGTTACAAATTCTTTTCCATGCACTCTTAATGCTCATATCATTTGTGCTTTTCTTTGGTTGCAATCTACATACTTATCAACCAATCAAAATGCAGTAAGCTTTTGATTGATCCTATTAATATAACAACTCCCTCTGCTTCCTAAACCAACTACGAAATTACTGTTGCCAAGTTTCATCTATATGTGATCTCACCAATACAAAAATAAATACATGGCATAATAGATTGACAAAATTAGCATCATCACGTCTGTTATTTGGTAGGTACTAAAATTAATAAAGTTAAAAATTAAAACACCTGGGCCCAATATATCTGTTTTTGTTTGTTTCGATGGTGGACTACTCGTTTACTCTTGTAACTTCTCTCTTTATTTTTAATAAAGTTTTGTTTCCTATCAAAAAATATATATATATCTGTTTTAAATAATCTCAATGTAGGAGGTCAGACCAACCCCAGCTAACAAAAGCTGAAAAGATCAACAACAAAAGAACCCAAAAGACAGACTATACAAAGAGCCCTCACAAAAAGGAAAAGAAGAAACCCTCATTAGATTACAGCAGCCTCCCAATTCAGGAATTAAAATTTATACTTCCGCTTTTCAGGTAAATAAATCACTACATGATTACCTTATGCAAAAAAAGTACTAACCGTATCAGTGTCTTCAGCTATCGTCCAGGCAAATTTTGTCATTGGATGCTTTTCATACAAAGGCCTCTTAATCTTTTCAAGAGCTGCAAAGTATTTAATATTCAGAATATCTTAATTCTGAAAAGCAAGTAGGGGTCTGGTCCTAACATCTCTAGAAATAAAAAGAAATATGTCAAAGTCATAATTTTGTTCATACCAAGAATGCTCTCTGGAATGCTGCCAGACTGAAGAATTTTTGTTTGCAAGTCCTTATTCTGTACAACAAAATAATGGTAAATGCTTGTTAATCGACATAATTTAGGCACCAAGGCAAGAATAACAGAATCCACTAATATCTTCATTAATCATCAAATTTACCAAGCATTCTATTTGCAGATGAAATGTTTGTAAATTATGAATGACAACAGAACCTAACAAATTATAAACTACTCCAAATGATGGCAATAGTGATACAAAAGGCAACAAAGATATTTACGCTTACCTCTTTCAGAAAAGTTATTTCTGATTCAGATAAGCCTCTCCTGAAAAAGATTTTGATATTAGATATTGATGAAATGGATTAATGCAATGTCAAACAAATTGGAAGACAATGTAAGAACATCCAATGCAGTTAAGACACAATAAAAAGAAAATGGGCCAGAGATTTTGTAAGTATAGAAGTAGCTAAAATTAATATACATACTGCAACCAAAACAAGATGTAACAATAAATTTAAACTGAATCATTAAGCAATGTCACTAGTTCAAAAAATTAATCATCATGTAAAGTAGTCATCACGTATCAACTAAAATTATTGCAGCCTCACTCCAACAAAACCAGCCTTATCAGCCAAAAGTGAAAGTTAGAAGAACCAACACAATTTTAAAAGGCGCAAGGCGTACTGAGGCACAAAGAGGCTCTGGAGTCCAAAGCGCAAGGCGCACCTTTTCAACGTGAGGCGCAAAAAAAATAAAATAAAATATTATAAAAACATAAAATTGGAGTCTTATTAATATATGTATATATAATTATAGGGATTTTTTATTTATTTTTCAAATTAGACGGTTTAATTGAGTATTTTTCCATAGCTTAAGGGTTATTTATAATTTTTCCTGATTTATTGGATATTTTATCATAAATTAGGGAGTTATTTATAATTTTTTGGGTTCAATTAGGTATTTTATCATAAATAAGGGGTTATTTCCAATTTTTGTATATATATTTTAAGTGTTGACATGTTAGAGAATTAGGTTTAGCCGACACTTTCTTCCCCACCCCACACGTTCCTCTTCCTCACCCTCTCTCTTCACTGCAATTTTCTTCCACCACCTCTCTCTCCTCTCATCTTTACTTCCCTCCCTCTCTCCCTGTCCTTACTTCCTTTACTCTCTTTATTTTTGTCTTTCTTTCTCCTCAATCCTCACCGTATTCTTCATTGCAGCCATAAAGCCACCTTCGGACCGTCGGTTTCGACTATCGGAGCGCCAATTACTACTGGTTTTTGCCAAAGCACGCTTAGGCTCTCCTTGGGCTTCTGCAACTAGGCGCTGCAGACGCACGCCTCTTTGAGGGGGCTGCGCCTGGCCGTCATTCAGGTGCCGGAGGAGCGCCTCTTGCCTAAGCGAGCCTTTTAAAACTATGAGAACCACTATCTCAATTTTGTTTAAAGCGGGTTTAAGTTTTACATGAGATAAACTAAGCAAGCCATGTTTCAAGCTAGTACCCTTTTGGAAGCACTTTTGTCATACAAAGATATCACTTTTCCATTACTAAGCAGGCCATGTTTCAAGCTAGAAGAGCTCCTAGTACCCTTTTGGAAGCACTTTTGTCATACAAAGATATCACTTTTCCATTATTCATGCCATTATATAAGCCTTGTACTTGGCTATGTATTGTCATAAAAGTCTACTAAGTAGGGGAGGATGCCAAATTACAAATAGGTCGTGGCTCTCAATTTAAAAGTTTTTCTTTTCTTTTCTTTTTTCCTCTTGACTAAGTGTTCTAATTTCTCTAAATTCTACTATCATTATACAGATCACTAAACATTGCTTCACTCTCCCCTTAAATTACAACTCCTTGATATCTCATCAATGTAGAAGAGGAAACTCAAATTTTATCCCTCAAACTATGGTATATCAATTGAATGCTTCAGCACATTTAGGAAAAAAAATTAATTCATGGGAGAATGTGCAAGTGCATCTAATTGAAGTTTCAATTGATCTCAAACCACACTAAAACTACATGATGCCAAGTTATTCAGATTGAAGCAGGCTATGCTTTAAAAAGTGACATAATTTGGTGTTCAAATGTCATATCCTGTATCAAAATAAATCAGAGAGAAAATATCATAATAAAAGTACACACCTATAGCCATATTTAGCTCTGTTCACTTCATGCTTGGGATTTAAAACGAAAATGTTATATGCATTATCAAGTTGAAGATAATCAACCAGGCTAGTGAAGAGAGCATCCATCATATCAACATCAACTTGCCAAAGAGCATCTTTATCATCCCTGTCAGAAGTGAGCTAAAAGTTATTACTGAATCAGCAAAAAAGACAAAATTCAGAGAAACAAAACAAATAATAATAGTGATATAAGATTAATGTGAAGAGATAAACATGATAAATATAGAAAAGAATAAAAAGAATTAACAGTATCTTCCATGCGAAGAGAAGCAATTGATCACACATTAAATTTTGTGCCCACTATGCAGTTTTGAATTTATCAAATCAAAAGAAACCAGATATGTAGCAAAACCCAGTAACCCTTTTTTTTTTTTTTTTTAATAGGAAACAGAGACTAAAGATCAAAGCTGATCTCTATAGATGGAATGACGTGATATTTACATTGATGAATCCCCATATTCTATGAATGTATCAAGCATGTAATTAGGCTATCATAACAAATCATCTCAGAGGCTATAGCATTAAATAAAGTGTGTATGAGGCACATCATGCACAAGGAAAACAGCAAAATTGAAATGGATAAACCAAGTTTCAGATGTTTGTAAGATTCAAATGAAAAATCAGATTTAGCTAGCATGCAGAAAGAAATGCCTGATGTTTTTCTCATATATATTAAAATAAATTTGAAACTGCAAAAAGTTATGGATACAACTAATAACCTGTCAGTAGACACATCATCCTTGCGGGCTAAAACCTTTATGGCATGCTCAAAGATAGAAGTAACTTTTTCACCCATTTGTATAGCATGAACAGAGAAACTGAAACAAGCAAATATATTGTCATCAATATAAAGATAATCAGGGTAATAAAAATGATAATTCAATATTTCAGAAAGAAAGGAATCAAAAAGATTATTACTTGTAATTTATGTGACTGAGGATGGGAAGGTGATGGCGTTCCATTTTATCTACACTAATTTTGTAAAATGGGGTGAGAACTTCTCCGATCTGTGGAACTCGTGTATGTTCAAATATGTGATCAATTTTTGTGAACCACCGCTCAAGTTCCTCAGGATGAAGCTTGAATTCTAAAAATTTGAAATACAGAGTCATCAGAGAACTCATACAACCATATAATAAACATAGACCACACAAAAAAATTAAGCCATTCAAAGTGATGTTGCATACCTTGGTTCCCTTTTCCTTCAAATCCTATAAAAATGAAATTTACAGGAACTGGAAGATACATAGAATCTACTTCCATAAGCTTTAGATAATTAGCGATATTACCTGCTACCAAAATTAAAATATTAAAAAAAAAAAAAAAAAATTATGGCCTCAATACCATCCATATACAAACAGCGAGATCCTTATATGGAAAATTAATTATAGCAACAGCATCATTCATAATTAAGCAGACAGATTTCTAAGTTATGAAATATTAATACTAGAGGCATCCAATATGGCTTTATCACAAGTCACAACCCATAGAAAAATATTGGAATCTAAACTTTTGAGCAATCGACAATTTACAAGAAAAGTAACAGGCAATTGACATTTAAGTTCCGAACAAAAATTAAAAGCAATAAACACCGAAAGACAATAGCATCAAATCTACAATTGACAAAATGAAAATATTGAAAATAAAAGGCAGTGACAGCTAGAAATATTAATAAAATTGAGGAAAATTTTTTAAAAAATTATTAAAAAATAATAATAAATTGCTATTTGCAAACCACTTATATCTAATCAGTAATCACAGACCTCTTTTACATTTCATTAATTGAAAATAAAATAAAATAAATAAATAAATAAATTTCTATCGTAATATACTCAATCTGATCCCAAAATTACCCTTTATTCCATCTCACTATTCCTAGTCTTCATATTCTTAGTTCTTTAGTTAGGATGCCAGCATAGCAGATTTACTAGTTGGGTCTTTTTTGAATTAGTAAATTAATTAAACAATCAGATATATATTGTTTTTAATATTTATTGTATGAAATATTGTCTGAACCATCATCATCACAACTAACTTAAAACTCTGTTTAAACATTATTTGTTTCTGGTTAGGTTAATTTGATTAGCTGGGACATTTAAATTTATTTCCCCTTTCATTTGATTCTCTCAAGCTGATTCATAATCATACCCATGGCCAAATTTGTTTCTTTCTTTTTCAATGAAGTGTAATTAAAAATTATTAATATTAAGCTTTTATATGACATCAGTTTTATTTGTTCAGAAAGATCTCTAATACAGCTCTTGTAATGAAGCTCTGCATTAATGTAGACTAATATATAGACATAATATGGGTAACATATATACATATGAAATGGAAAAGAAGGAAAATATTGATCTAGCTTTCTAGTGGGTGGGGGATGCGGGCCGAGTGACAAACTTACATTTGGGTCAGTGATTCATTGGTTTGTAGACTAACAAGGTGCAGAACAATATTATGCTGAGTGAGTGAGGTGATGGAACTTCAGGGCATCGATTTAACCATACTAACTTTGCCAGTAATGTTTAGCAGTTTAGAGCATTCTGCGCTTAATCTCTAATTGCTAGTTTATCTAGGCAGGAAACAAGCTTGCTGAAAACAATCATGTCATTGTTTAGAACTTACAAATTTCTTTTTGTCCTTTTCAGTAATTTAAAAAACAATAAAGATGATATATGAATTGTTAATAGCAGCACTCAAACTACTACAATGACAAAAGTAACTGCATGCTGTGCCAAAACGCAAGAGCACACGACAGGAGATGAAAAAGACTAGAATCAGATCCATAATCTGTAATATATAATAAGTGAATGGGACCGATGTAGCCATTCAACCTAATAAGACAGTCCATGCAAATATCTGGCATGCTGAGAACAATTCAACCAGCGTAAAGTAAGGTAATTCAAAAACATAATGAGCAGCATTGTTCATCATATAACACGTCACATGTGTAAAGCTGAATGAATACCCATCACGTTCCGAAACCCCATCCAAATCCCCATAAAAAGAATTGTTTAATTCAGCTAAGAACACAACTTCAATACATCTACCATATTTCAATTATAAATTAATTTTAACCCAAAATATTAACTTAAGCATCAGAGGTTTTCTCACAGGAAATTTTGCAGCAATCCTCTACTTTCTGATTATTTTGTAGGAAGCAAATCATACATTTCCACGCAAGAGTCTTTTAAATTTAATTATAAAGTCAGTAATCCACTCAGGAACATATTTACACTCCAATGGAAGATAGCCCAATTTGATCAAGACTCTGTTCAAAGTTCATTCAGACAAAGCAATCATTGATCCGTGTAGCTATGCAAAGACAATTTTAATTAACAAGAAAAAAAAAAAAATCATCTCCTAAAACGGAATAAAAAGATACATAATTTTGTCCAGAGGCAATACCAATTATTCACATATCAACACTAGCATTTACTAAAAAATTCGCAAACCAACAGTGTATGTCTAATAATTTATATTTTCTGAATTATGGAGTTGAAACCTCCTCTCAGGTACTATTAATCAGAAACTCGACAACCAAATCCTGAAGCAAGACGAATCACTAACCATACATTCCACAAACTCTCACACCACTATTTCGTTAACAGGAAATTGTAATTAATTTATATAGTTATTAAAGCAATTCAAAAGCAAAACAATTAGGATATCCAGAAACACAAGTACCTGCCCTAGTGTAATTAAGAGCTCCCATTTTGCCGAGACTAGAAGATTCCAAATCATCAAAATCTGAAAAATCAACGTGTGTGTATATATATATATATATATGTAATCATAAAATTGGCGATACAACAGTCCTACTCGAGTAATCGAAAAGAAAAGAACGGCAATGAAAGGGACAATACCGCCTCGTATAACAGACTCAGACCAAAATTTACTTTTCTCTCTGAGATTAAACAAAGAGAAAACCGATGATTTGCCAGTTTTACGAGTTGGTGATGCAGATCCATTTGAAGCAGACGCTAGCAGCTGATTATTAACGTAACTCACGCAATCAATTGCTGTCTCATAAAAGCAAACACAGAGAGTAGAGATGATGGTTATGGCTTACCAATAAAACAAGGCAAGTGAAGAGAGTGAATATTCTACTACTACTATTACTACGATCATCCATTTTCGCCTTTCAGAGTCCACACTCTGCCGAGAGAAATGGGGGTTTTTCTTTTGTATCTACCAATTCCAACCCGATATGTTTTCCTCAGCAAATTACGATTAATGTCCCAAATTAATGTCCAATTTTGTTTTTCACCCAAAAATCAAGTTTTTTATTATTATTATTGTTAGGACCGGGACTAATACAAGGAATTACCGTAACCTAGTGGGATAAGAACACTAGTACACTAGTAAGGCCGCTCGGGATAATTTTTCTGTATAAGAGAAAATCATCCATAGGAAGGTAGAAGAGAAACCAACAATAAATTTGGATTGGGGAGTGAGGTGGGGTGCAATCTACACATAAAGATAAGAGAACTGCTTACTTTTATCTTTATCGGGTGTCGCCCATGAAAAATACGTGGACAGTCGGTACCTAAACCAACGACGTCAGCTGCTATTGACCAAGTTTATTATTTTTAGTTTCAAATAAATGCATATTTTATAATATATTTGGATATGAATACATCTAATAACTATAAATGACCAATTATATTTATTATATCGGATTACATATTTATTATTTTTTATTGTAACTAAATAAATCGGATTGTATCATATTAAACGTGACTCATTAAAATTTGATCGAATTAATTTTGTTGTAATTATATATAATAAATATATAATTAGATATAATAAATATAATCAATAATTAAATAATATAATACCCAAATGTATTATAGAGGAGCCAATTTTTTCATTTTAATTTGTCATCACTCCATATAATATTTCACGTTTGTGAATGCAAGTTCACATTCATATACTTAGAGGTCGTTTGTTTTTTCCACTTAACACTTAATGGTGCTTAATTTGGTTAATTAAGATATTTTTGTTTGTTTTTTTAAACGGTCAAATCACTTAAAATCACCCAAAAACCACTTAAAAAAAAGTAACATTTTTTTACTTATCACTTAATACAAAATCACTTAGGGGTTGTTTGTTTTTTGCACTTAACACTTAATGGTGCTTAATTTGGTTAATTAAGAGATTTTTGTTTGTTTTTTTAAGTGGTCAAATCACTTAAAATCACCCAAAAACCACTTAAAAAAAAAAGTAACATTTTTTGACTTATCACTTAATACCAAATCACTTAATGATTTATAAATATATTATTCCAAGTTTATCCTTCCTAAAATAATATGTTTCCAAGTTTGTTTTAGTTTTGTATTATAAAAATTTCTTTTAATACTTTAATAAATAACATTGAAAAATAAAAACTCTAAACATCTTAACATCAATTTTTTTTTTTATAGCTGGATTACTATATTTTTCTAATTAAATTATGGTAAGAATCTTTATTGATAAAATGTTAATGCAATAACTCAGAGACCAAATTACAAATCAATTTGTTTAAGTATTTGACTATTTTTATTTAATTATATCAGAAAATATATATTACTTTACAATTTCAATTTTCGTTGTAATAGTAATTTAATTTAAAATCATTTTATTTATTTTTATTTGAATATATAAAATTAATTGACTCTACTATTTTAATTAATCTTATTTTAATTATGAATAAAAATACTATATATATAAGTTACAATTTCAACTTTTGTTATAATAGTAATTCAATTTAAGATTATTTTGTTTATTTTTATTTGAACATATAAACTTAATTGATTCTACTATAATAATTAATCTTATTTTAATTATGAATAAAAATATTATATATAAATGTTTTAATATTTGTTAAATAATTTATTACAATTGTTTGTATCATATTAAATAAAATTACACAACAACTAATAGTAAAAGGATATAAATGTCAAATTACTAGTAATCAGATAATTTTAACTTTAAAAAACAAACAAGATTATTATACATTCAGAGGTAAGAAAAGAAAAAACAAACATGTCAATCAGATTTCAGATTTCAGTCACTATTCAGCTTTCAGTCTTCAGCAGCACTGTTCAGTCTTCAGATAAAAAAATAAACGACCCCTTAATGATTTATAAATATATTATTCCAAGTTTATCCTTCCTAAAATAATATGTTTCCAAGTTTGTTTTAGTTTTATATTATAAAAATTTCTTTTAATACTTTAATAAATAATATTGAAAAATAAAAACTCTAAACATCTTAACATCAAATTTTTTTTTATAACTGGATTACTATATTTCTCTAATTAAATTCTGGTAAGAATCTTTATTAATAAAATGTTTATACAATAATTCAGAGACTAAATTACAAATCAATTTGTTTAAGTATTTGATTATTTTTATTTAATTATATCAGAAAATATATATTACTTTACAATTTCAATTTTCGTTGTAATAGTAATTTAATTTAAAACCATTTTATTTATTTTTATTTGAATATATAAATTTAATTGACTCTACTATTTTAATTAATCTTATTTTAATTATGAATAAAAATACTATATATATAAGTTACAATTTCAACTTTTGTTATAATAGTAATTTGTTGACGTGGTAAACCAGCCAACCAGATTCTTGAGCCCAATGCCGCACAGATGAGGAGACCTGCAACAAACAGACCAGATAATGGCAAAGAAGAGAAGGAAGGAAGAAGAAAGAACACACAAAGTTTGAAGTGGTTCAGCCCTTTTAAGAATGGCCTACGTCCACTTTATCTGGCATTAATGGTGATCTCTCACTAAATGAATGCTCACTCTCTCTGTATTTCGACAGAGTAACAGCCCTCTCAACTCTCAAATTTCTGGATCCGGATACAATAAATACCTCTCTCTATTTATAGAGGAGATGATGCTACAGAATAAACAGACAAAAATGGCTGATCTTGTCGTAATTAATGCTGCTGAAATGCATTTAATGCTTCTGACTTCTGCCAGGTCAACTCTGGCTTCAAGCGTGGGCCGACTGCTAACCCATACTGATTTGGTGAGATTTCTCGAAATTAAGCTGCCATTAGGTAAAAAAAAAAATCCTTGCTTATCGTATAAGACACGCCATCTTACTGTCTTGCACTGAAACTGGGCGAACTGGGTAGAAAACGGACTGAATCTGTGTTGTAACGATCTTGGCTTTGGCCGACCTGACGACCTGGACGACGCAATGACCGATCTGCGACCTCTAACGTCGTTTCCATCGCGAGCTGAAATTGACTTCGCTAGCCTGCTGGCGGGTTCGATCTCGCCAGTCTTCTGAAACAATCTAGCGATCTGAAGAATAGTACTTTTCACTCGGTCTTGGCAACTTGGGCCACTATCTTGATGGGCCTTTGCTGGCCCAATTTTGAGGAATCTAAAAATACCCATAACATCAACCCCCCAGTTCTTAGGTCGTTTATGGCGGCCTGAGAACTCAATAGTCAACAATGATCTTTATGACGAACTGAGACTTTATATGGCGGTCTGACTTCAAGAGCGAGCTGAAATCTTCATACCGCTCTGAGAAGCTTTCCAACGGTCTGAATGTTACGTTGGAGACTTATCCGAACTGAAGAATTACCTAGCGAACTGAGAAATTTGTTCAGCGGACTGAAAACCTTTCACCGATCTGAGAACTTCAAATTCTTAATAAATGAATTTTTCCCTCCTTTATCTTGGACACGTGGCAACACCTCCTGAGGCGGTTCGGCTTCTGTAACGGGCATTAAATGCACGTCTCTTTGCCTGATGGCGTCTCTTCGGGTCACGTACCTTAGATCGCGCTGCACCGTTGGATTTGAGGCGGTTGGCATGCTACCAGATCCAACGGTCGGAGCCATGACCTCGGGACTGGCTATATAAGGGAGACCAGTCTGTTCTTTTTGCTTTTTGCTTGTCATTTTCACGCTTCAGGCTTCTTCTTCGTCTTCTCCGTTTCCGTCTGCCATCAGCCTTTAGTCTTTGATTCTCCGGCGTCCACTACTCAGGCGACGCTTCTGCTCTCCGGTCACCGGTGAGTTCATTATCTTTGTCGTTTCTTCGTTTTTTCCAGCATTTTATTGTTTTTTTACTTCTGGTGATGATTTGTCTGCTGCTTGGTTTTTGGCATTTTGTTCTTCTGTTTGTGTGCTTGAATGTCTGTGACTCTTCACATTTGTTGTTTTTGATCCGTTAGGCTTTCGTAGATTGATTGATTAGTTGTTTGTGAGAGATTGAGCGATCTTGAGGTCGCATAGGAAGTAGAACACGATCTTGAGATCGCTAATAACCTTGTGTGGCGTCTGCGACCTTTTAGGAAATAGCTAGATGGCAAGCTTGGAGCTTTAGCTCGATAGGAACGGTCCGCATTCAGCGGCCTAATTGTTCCTTTTTTGTTTGTAGATGTCTTCAGGTCGCAAACGCCCACTGCACATCGTAGGAGAGGACGATTCCTCCAGCTCGGAGGATCAAGTGAGGGAAATCCCTCAAGCGTCCTTACACAGTGAGGAGGTCGCTGAGGAATTTTCAGCTCGGGAGAGCTCCGGAGGGGACCAGCCTTCAGAGGCCGGGGACCTTGACCCTGTAGAGGCTAGGCGAGGTCGCCAGATGTTTAAATTCTACCCCTCTCGGTTGACACGCGAGGACCTCTCTGGTCTAGGGATACAGTACCACTTTCCCCGGGGTTGTCGTTTGATGGAGCCCGCTCCCATGGACCATGCGGCCACACCCCCCAAGGGTTTTGTGGCCATCAGCATCCAGCACTTGGAGGCCGGACTGCGATTTTCGGTTCTGCCCTACCTGATCGAGCTTCTGAACGATCTGAGGCTCGCTCCAGGTCAATTGACCCCGAACACGTACACCCAGCTGTCTTCCTTGGCGATCTTCTTTAGGAAGTACGGTCTCTCTTTCCCAACTTCTGGAATTATAAGGTATTTATATACCTTTAAATCTACCAGCAAGGGACAACCTCGGGATGGTTTTTACTATTCCTCCCCTCGTCCGTCATCCATTTATAGGGAAGTTTTGCCGAAGGGCGAAGCTAAGGGCAAATCCAACGTAGGCCACTACAAAACGAACTGGTTTTACGTATCCTGCCCTTCATTATTAAATCTTGCGAACTTCAGCTTTCGAGCTGAGCCAGGTAGGGCGTTCTTCAAGCTGCTTTCCAGCTTTTGTTCGGCGATCTTGGATGAACTAACCATTCCCTTTCTTTTGCAGATCTCACCGCACCGTTCCTTGGCTTGACTCAGGGCGAAACAGCTGACCTCGAGATCCTTGGAGCTTATAGGTCCGACGAGGACAACGTCAAACTAACGAACGAGCTTCTTCGCCAGTATCTACTTGCCCCCGAGCCTACGGAGAGACTGATCCGTTCTAAGCACATAGGGTCTCGGCAAACTCATCCCGTAAGCTCTGTCTTTGACGAGGTCGTCGGAACAAGCTCGAGCTCGGAATGCGTCGAAGAGGTGATGGCGCCCTTAAATAAAATTCCTCCCCCCAGGAAGAGAGTTCGCCAGACCGGGGGTCAGGCCGCGACACCGTCATCAACTCCGGATTTCTCGGCCTCAAAAGGGCAACGGGCCGCGAGCACGGCTGAATCTCTAGCCCCCCAGGCCGTTCGGCCTGTTTCGCAGAGGGCTCCTCCGATCAAAGACACTGTTGCTGTGGACAAGGGCAAGCAGGTCGCGACTGAACAGAGGACGAAGAGGAAGGATCACGTCGTTCCCGCCGCTCTCTCTCTCTCCAAGAGGACCACGCTGGAGAAGGGAAAACAGGTCGTTTCCTCACCACAGGAGCCTCCACCCCAGGTCACCTCGGAAGCACCTGCCGAAGCCGTTCCCGGGCTATCCTACCTCCATCTTATGGTCGAACAGGTTTCCAGCCTCTTGGGAAATACGGTCAAGTTTCTGGATGGCCTAAACAGCCACGGGGCGAACCTGGTCTCCTGGGCAGTTCGCGAAGCCGCTAAGGTAGAATTTCTTTCCCATTTCTTTTTATTTCTTTTCGATCTCCTTTTCTTCATTGCTTTTTGCTGTTATAGGGCGCGATGGCGATGGCGAAAGTGCTGGACAGTGAAACGAAGAGGGAACAGGAGGAGAAGGAGCTCAAGGCCGCAAAGAAAGAGCTCGAGGCGACTCTGTCAGAGCGTGACGTCGAACTTGCGGTGGCGAAAAGCGAACGCGAGATCTTTCAGAGGCAATTGGCCGTGGCTGAGGCCGCTCGTCTTCAGTCCGATACCCTCCGGGCTGAGGAAAAGAGCAGGATGGAATTGGTAAATAACAGCCTCAACTCTCAGCTAGAGACGGCCAAGACTCTGGTGGTTGACCGCGAGATCGAGCTTAAGGCCGCAGAGGAGAGGTATGCCGGGGTGGCTGCTCAACTTGAAGAAGCGCAGACCGCGGCTGCAGTTCAAGCTGAGGAGATAACCCAGCTCAAGAAGGCGCTGGCTGCTGCGGAAGCTCGGGCCGAAGAGATCAGGGTGGAGACGGAGCAAGGCATTATGTACACCCTGTGGACGCATGACCCCAAGATGGATTTTTCTATCTTTGGGGAGGAGGCCGTGAAGGACGTTGAGTTCTACGCCGAGGAAGCTCGCGCGGCAGCCGAAGCAGAGCAGGGCCAACCACAAGAAACTTGCTTGACGCCTGCTGAGATCGTCCCTCCAGAGGCCGCCATTGACCAAGTGGCCACCAGCTCGACACTCCAAGACCCTCAAGATCCCTCCAGCTCGCAACCTTAGTCCTTTTTTGTATTTGTTTTTAAACTTACCTCGTCTGAGGTCTTTATTTGTAATAATAACTTTTTAACTCAATATATGCTTTATTTCATTTCGCTTCAATCTGTGTGATGCTTTTGTCGAATAACGTACATAATGATTGCAAATGTAAGTTATTATTATGAATGCGCTGATGAGGTTGTTACGACGTGCAGGACTTGTTGACGCAGTGCAAGTGAGAGCAAAGACAGAATATTCTTGAGAAGCGATGCAAATCTGCTTGAATATATTCACACGTATAGACAAAATGTCAAAAGATTACATTTAATACAGATAATTTCGACCTGAATAAATTACACAAAATATGGTCGAAGCTTCTCGCCGTTCCACGCTCTTGGGACTTCCGTTCCATCCATGTTGCTTAAGTGATAGGCCCCGTTTCCCAGATCCTTCTGAACGATGTAGGGACCTTCCCAGCTCGGTCCTAAAGTGCCTTCGCTTGAGTTCCGTGCTGCGGGCAGAATGAGTCTTAGCACGAGATCCCCGACGTTGTAGTGGCGAACTCGGACCTTCTTGTTGTAATACCTGGCAACCCGTTGCTGGTAAACTGCCAACCTCATCTGAGCTTCATCTCGCAATTCGTCCACGAGGTCAAGGCTGCATGTAAGCAATTGCTGATTGTCTTCGTTGTTAAAGGTCGCTCTCCGATGTGTCGTTACCTCGAACTCTGCCGGAATCATAGCCTCGCATCCATAAACCATTGAGAAAGGCGTTTCCTGGGTTGTACTGCGGGCTGTAGTGCGGTAGGCCCATAATACCTTCGGGAGTTCGTCTACCCATGCTCCTTTTCTTGCTTCCAGCTTCGTCTTCAGGATCTGCTTTATGATCTTGTTCACGGCTTCGACCTGCCCATTAGCTTGGGGATGATCTACTGCTGAGAAGCTCTTGGTGATCCCGAGCTCATCACAAAAGTCGACGAACTGCCCACTGCTGAACTGAGTCCCATTGTCCGTTATTACCCGCTGCGGAACTCCAAACCTGCTGATGATGTTACTCCACATAAACTTGATGATCTTCGAGGTGGAGATATCGGCCAACTCTTTTGCTTCTGCCCACTTCGTGAAATAATCAACCGCAACCACGGCGTGCTTGCAATTCCCACGAGCTGTCGGCAGGGGCCCGATCAGGTCCATTCCCCAGATCGCGAACGGCCATGGACTTACCATCTGCTGCAGGAGTGCCGGAGGAGCTCGGGGCACTTTAGCGAACCTCTGACACTTGTTACATTTTCTTACCAAGGCAATAGCGTCCTTCTTCATTGTTGGCCAATAGAAACCCTGCCTCAACGCTCTCTGGGCCAGAGCGAGTCCCCCGGAGTGGTTTTCGCAATGGCCTGAATGCATGTCGTTCAACACTTTCTCGCAGTCCGCCCCATCTATACATCGCAAAAGGGGAGCTGAGAAACCCCTTTTATACAACAGATCATCATAAATGCAGTAGCGTGCAGATCGCGCCTTCAACTGGCGAGCTTCATTCTTCTCTTCGGGGAGAGCCCCGTTCTGCAGATAATCAACCAACGGCCTCATCCACGAATCTCTGGCCACTACCAGGGCCATCATAGCTTCCCCCTTCTGAATGCTCGAAACCGGTAGGAGCTCAACAGGCACGGGCTTCAAATCTTCTGCTATCTGAGTAGTCGCTAGGCGAGCTAGGGCATCCGCATGGGCATTTTGAGCTCGCGGGATCTGGTTCACTTCGTACCTCTGGAACGCCTTGAGCAACTCTTGCACCTTCTCAAGATACGCAGCTGTATTCGATGTTCGAGTTCGGTACTCCCCTTTTACCTGGAATACAACGAGCTGAGAGTCACTGAATATCCTCACCTGATCAGCTCGCATCTCCCTAGCGAGCTTCAACCCTGCTATAAGCGCTTCATACTCAGCCTCGTTATTGGTTGCTTTGAACCCGAACTTTAACGCATAGAAGATCTTATCCCCTTCCGGACCGATAAGTAAGATACCTGCCCCGGCTTTATGCTCGTTTGATGACCTGTTAACATATAACTCCCACATCGGTGCTTCTGATGGCCCAGCTCCTTCTTCTGGAGCTCCTGTAAATTCTACGATAAAATCTGCCAAGACTTGAGCTTTGATGGACGGTCTGGGAACGTACTCAATGTCAAACTGGGCCAGCTCGACGGCCCACTTCAATAGGCGACCTGAGGTATCCGAGGTCTGAAAAATCTGCTTCAGGGAATACCGAGTCGGGACCTCGATCTTATGAGCCTGGAAATAAGGTCGGAGCTTTCTGGATGCGGTTACTAAACAGTCAACGAGCTTCTCTATCTGGGAATACCTTGTCTCCGTATCCGATAGCCTCTTGCTGACATAATACACGGGGAGCTGCGTCCTGTCTTCCTCTCGTACCAAGGCCGCACTGAGGGCGCTATCAGATACCCCTAAATAAAGGATAAGCTTCTCCCCTTCTACAGGTTTTGACAAAAGTGGAGCCCGGCCCATATACTTTTTCAGCTGCTGGAAGGCCTGCTCGCATTGCTCCGTCCATTCGAAATCCTTCACCCTTTTCAGCACGTCAAAGAAAGGGATGCACTTGTCAGTCGCCTTCGAGATGAATCTGCTTAGCGCCGCAACCTGACCTGTGAGACTTTGGACTTCCCTGACCTTCTTTGGCGACCTCATATTGATTAAGGCCTGGATCTTCTCTGGATTGGCCTCGATCCCCCTTTCGTTCACCATGAACCCCAAGAACTTCCCAAACGCCACTCCGAATGCGCACTTCAGGGGATTGAGCTTCATCCGGTAATTCCTGAGGATCTGAAATGTTTCTGCCAGATCGTTAACATGGGACTCGGCCTGCTTCGATTTGACCAACATATCATCTTCGTATACCTCCATCGTCCCACCGATCTGCTTCTCAAACATCTTATTGACCAACCTCTGATAGGTTACTCCCGCATTCTTAAGGCCGAAGGGCATCATCTTATAACAATAAAGACCTCTATCTGTAATAAACGAAGTATGCTCTTCATCCTGCGGGCTCATGGGGATTTGGTTGTATCCGGAGTACGCATCCATGAAGCTCAGCAACTGATGACCAGCAGTTGCATCCACCAACTGATCAATTCTCGGAAGAGGAAAACTGTCCTTTGGGCACGCCTTATTCAGATCGGTGAAATCAATGCACGTCCTCCACTTTCCATTCTTCTTTTTTACGAGGACGGAGTTGGCCAATCAAAGCGGATACTGGACCGGTCTGATGAAGTTATTGGTGAGCAGCTTATCAACTTCTTCTTTGATGGCATCAGATCGTTCCTTGTTCAACGGCCTTCGCTTCTGACGAACTGGTCTGCAACGAGGATCAATATTTAACCTGTGCGACATGACCTCTGGATCAATCCCAACCATGTCCTCATGATTCCATGCGAAGACGTCCACATTCTCCCTGAGGAAATCCACGAGCTGACTTTTCACATTTTGAGTCAGACTCCGCCCCACACTAAGACATCTTTGCGGATCTTCCTTGCTGACCTGGATATATTCAAGCTCATCAACTGGACCCGATGTCCCATGCTCATCCACCTCGCGAGGATCAAGATCCCGATCAAAGCCTTCTTTACTTACTTCACTTGGCTTTCCTCCAGTCACCATATCCACTCGCTTATATGTCACCTCAATCTTCATAGCCTTCACATAACAACGCCTGGCCGCATACTGCTCACCTCGCAATACCCCCACTCCGCTGGGCGTTGGGAACTTGATTGTGAGAGCTTTGGTTGACACGACCATATCCAGATCGTTCATCGCGGGCCTCCCCAAAACCACATTATAAGCAGATTCCCCATTAACGACGAGGAAGTCTGCTAGGGTAGTTGCTTGGCGAACTGGGTCTCCTATGGAAAGCGGAAGTCTTACTTGGCCTATTGGGATGATGGCGTCCCCGGTGAAACCGTAGAAAGGCTCTGGAGACGGCTTCAACTGATTAGCTCCTAACCCGAGCTGATCATAACAATCTTTGTACATGACATTGATCGAGCTGCCTGTGTCAATCATAATACTCAGGACCTCGGCATTGCTGATTCTCGCCCTGATAACAAGGGCGTCATTATGGGGAAATTTCACCTCGCTTTCGTCCTCCTTTGTAAAAACGATGTCTTCTGAAGTTATTCTGACCTTTTTCGTTGGCCCTTCCTGATCACCCCGTCCTGTAAGATGGACGCGGTTTGCCTCCCGCACATATCTTTCATGAGACTTACTAGAGGATCCGGTGATGTGGGGACCGCCATGGATGGTATAGATAGTCTTCACCGTCAAATCAACCCCCTGCTCCTGACCCTGCTGACTTGTCTGCGCGGGTTGGTGATCTCGACGAGGACGCTGGTTTTGGGGCTTCTCGTGCGCGGGCCGTACCACGTACTCCTTCAGACGGCCATTTCTTATCAAATCTTCGATGGCGTCTTTGAGATTCCAGCAATCAGATGTATTGTGCCCGTTCTCCTGATGATAAGCACAGTACTTACGAGGATTTTTGAACTTACCCGGGAAACCAGTAGGGCTCGGCCTCCCGAAGTCGACTTTGTGCTTCTCTGTCTGAAAAATCCGGTCTTGCCTGTCTGATAGGGTGCTATAACGATGGAAGCGGCTTCGAGGCGGGGAGCGATCTCTTCTGAACTCTTTTTTAGCCCGCTTCGCCACTTGATTGCTAGACCGGTTTTTTCTATCTTCGCCACCGATCTGATCCCTTTTCTTGCCTTGATGGGATCCACCTGCTTCATTCTTCTGGTGATTGGCTTTTCTCGAGCTAAATGATTCTTCCCACCGGATCTCCCTATTAGCTCGTTCGTAAAACTCACCCAGATTTTTCACCGGCATCTTGTAGATGCTCTCGTACAACTTGCCGTCCTTGCGAAGTCCCGACGAGATCGCATTTAAAATTCCCTCATCAGACGGGCTTTCCACGTTGTTTATCTCGCTTCGAAATCGGCCAATGTACTCCTTCAGCAATTCCTCTGATCGTTGGAAAATTGTCGCGAGGTGACAGGCCAGAGCAAGCGTTCTCTTCAAGGCCTTATATTGATCGAGGAACTTCTGCTGGCACTCCTCCCAGCTGCTAATGCTGCGAGGTGGAAGGTTTCTGAGCCAAGTTCGCGGTATTTCTCCGAACGTCGCTGGGAAAACACGACACTTTACCAACGAACTGAAAGTCTGCAGGTTCATCTGAACGTTGAAGGCGTCCAGGTGATCATACGGGTCCGATTCCCCATTATACTTCGGGATGTCAGGGACTTTGAACCTGGCAGGGAGCGGCTCCCGATCTATCTCCGCTGAAAAATGACTCCTATCTTCACATCGCTCCCCTGCTAACTGGGCTCCAGGTCGCGCTTCGAGCTGCTGCATTCGCTCTAGGAGCTGCTCAATGATTGGGTCTCGAGCTCCGAGCTGTCTCACGGGGGATCTCTTACTTCCCTGGCTCGCCCCAGCGAGGGAATGCTGATCATGCCTCCTGCGTCCTTGGCCTACCTCGTAGTTTTCATTTTCCCTACGCCGGTCCTCCTGGCCTTGACGCAGCTCGTTTTCATTTCTGCGAGCTAAACTTGGGGATGTTCATTGCTTACCTCAACCCGCCTATGACCGTCCTGGCTGATCCTTATCCTCAAGTCAGAAGGTCGCGCCGCATCCCCGTTCTCCCGAACTCTCTGACCCCGGGCTTCAGGACGTCTGTTTGACGAATGAATGAATCCTTCTGGAATATGCACCCCCCTTGCGACCTCTACTCCGAGTGGTGGGATCACAGTCGTCCTGGGAGCATTCTGACCCTGACCTCGCGCCATTAATCTCAACGTATCCAAGATCTGCGCCACATTAGTTTCTAACCTTTCCTGACGTCGAGCCAGGTCATGCACGGCGTCCCGTCCTGCATGAGATGGTCCTGCACCGGTATCAACCATCTGAGCTTGATGTCGCAGCTCGGCTTCTTCAGCTCGCTCGTCCACAGAGTTTCTGGTCGTTCTCCCCCTTACCATGGTGATTGCAGTGCTCCGATCGCAGTTGGGCCCTGCTTCTAGCGCCAAAATGTTGACGTGGTAAACCAGCCAACCAGATTTTTGAGCCCAATGCCGCACAGATGAGGAGACCTGCAACAAACAGACCAGATAATGGCAAAGAAGAGAAGGAAGGAAGAAGAAAGAACACACAAAGTTTGAAGTGGTTCAGCCCTTTTAAGAATGGCCTACGTCCACTTTATCTGGCATTAATGGTGATCTCTCACTAAATGAATGCTCACTCTCTCTGTATTTCGACAGAGTAACAAGCCTCTCAACTCTCAAATTTCTAGATCCGGATACAATAAATGCCTCTCTCTATTTATAGAGGAGATGAGGCTACAGATTGAATAAACAGACAAAAATGGCTGATCTTATCGTAATTAATGCTGCTGAAATGCATTTAATGCTTCTGACTTCTGCCAAGTCAACTCTGGCTTCAAGCGTGGGCCGACTGCTAACCCATACTGATTTGGTGAGATTTCCCGAAATTAAGCTACCATTAGGTAAAAAAAAAAAACCTTGCTTATCGTATAAGACACGCCATCTTACTGTCTTGCACTAAAACTGGGCGAACTGGGTAGAAAACGGACTGAATCTGTGTTGTAACGATCTTGGCTTTGGCCGACCTGACGACCTGGACGACGCAATGACCGATCTGCGACCTCTAACGTCGCTTCTATCGCGAGCTGAAATTGACTTCGCTAGCCTGCTGGCGGGCTCGATCTCGCCAGTCTTCTGAAACGATCTAGCGATCTGAAGAATAGTACTTTTCACTCGGTCTTGGCAACTTGGGCCACTATCTTGATGGGCCTTTGTTGACTCATTTTGAGGAATCTAAAAATACCCATAACATAATTCAATTTAAGATTATTTTGTTTATTTTTATTTGAACATATAAACTTAATTGATTCTATTATAATAATTAATCTTATTTTAATTATGAATAAAAATATTATATATAAGTGTTTTAATATTTGTTAAATAATTTATTACAATTGTTTGTATCATATTACATAAAATTACACAACAACTAATAATAAAATGATATAAATGTCAAATTACTAGTCATCAGATAATTTTAACTTTAAAAAACAAACAAAATTATTATACATTCAGAGGTAAGAAAAGAAAAAACAAACATGTCAATCAGATTTCAGATTTCAGTCACTATTCAACTTTCAGTCTTCAGCAGCACTGTTCAGTCTTCAGATAAAAAAACAAACGACCCCTTAAAATATTGACTAGTTTAGAATATTTAATGAGCTAAGAAGAAGTTAAAAATAATTAAAGTTATGTGTACAATTAAAAATAAAAATGATTAATATTTTATTTTGGATTAAAAACTAAATTATTCACTTTTATTTTGGTCAAAAAATTGGATTTATCCCTATTTTCTTCCTCAAAATTCAATCCTCTAAATGCATGAATATAATACACGTCATTTGTGCTTATGTGGACATTGACGTGTCAAACACCTCTGCAGCTCCACTATGCTGCTGGCCTGCTGCTTCCCGGCGGTCGCCAATTTTTCCCTTATATTTTATAAATATTTTTTACCAATTAATTTATATGCCTTAGAGTATTTAAAATATTGTTTTAATGAAAAAATATTACTCGCATAAAATTTATAAAATATTTATTTTTAAATTAAAATAAAAAATTCTACAAAACATTAAATTGGCTTGTAATTACTATGTCTCTAAATATTATCGTCGCACTAATGAATTGATTATATAGTGATAGTAGATCTTAATCTAAAGAATGTCACAGACACGTATTAAAATAGTAAAGTAATTTAATATATCAAGAAGTAAAAATTCTTAGAGTCTTTCGCATGCTCTGGGATCTCATGCAAATAAATAGAAAACATTTCAACAAAATTCGTATAATGGTCTATTGCATATATACATTTTTCTATTTCTTCCATTTGAAAGTTTACATTAAATAAGTCAAAAGGTCTGTTGATATGTTAATATTAATCAATATTTATATAACTTGAATATTTACTACCACGATATAAGAAACAATTATCCACAAAAATTTATAAAAGTATTTGATAAGATTTAAACTCTTAAACGGAATGTGCATAATAAATAATCTGCTATTAGACACTTACTCACATAATCAGGAGATAATAACTTTTACCAAGAGAGGATTTATATCAACTCATTGTGTTTTAATTAAATAATGATGAGACTTGATCCTCGGAGTCCTTAAGCCTAAGAGGTCAAATGATGTACTCAATCACTTCTATTAAATAGTAATGTATTTTATTTGATATATGCTTAAATTTGATTCATATGCAATTCATATACATTAAACTCACCAACTAAATAGAAGATTAATTTATTTGTCAACTTGTGCGGTTGGATAATTTTTTTTTTATTCTTTTGACACCGTAGTTGTATAATCGTTTAAAAATGGATAAATCAGTTATGGAAATAATTAAACTTTCTGGATAGCATTTGTCCATACCTGTAAGTGTTTGACGTTATTTAATTTACTAGCTTTCGGAAGGGAGGGATTGTTAGAACTTCATGTCGGTTGTTTCATAATCAGGGACGTAGTTATAGTTTAATGTTGGGTGGGTTGAAAAAAAAAAAATCAAACATCTATGCATAATTAAAGTTTTCAAATGTATGATGAATAATCTAGTAAATCTTAATCCTCATAATACATATTTCAAAATAAATAAATCATTAAAAAATATAATTATATATATATTTAAAATGATAGACTATATTTCTTATTTAAATTACAACTAATACAAATTATATGTTATGAATTAAGTCACAAAAAACACTAAAAGATCTAAAAAATAAAAAATATATAATAATCATAATTTAAATCACAAGAATTCTATAAAATTATCAATTAAAGAATCATTCTTGATCAAAATAAGCAGTCCTAAAAATTCGATTTTAATTCTAAGGTAATTTGATAACCAAAGATTAAAAGAAATAAACATACTTTATTTTCATATTTAATCTTAACTTATAACCAACTAGATTTTCGAATAAATAATACATTATATAGTTTTTTTTTTGAGAAAATATAGTTAAGTTTTTATTTACTCTAAATAGTATATTATAATACAAAACTTGATTACAAATTTTAAAATATAAGGCAACATTTAATACGCAGGATTGAGATTGAAAATAAGAATTAATTGAATTAAAAAAGTATTATCTTATATTTGATGGAACTTAATATTGGATTTAAATATTTTATTATCTACTTAAAATTAATTAAAAAAATCTTTAAAAAATATAGAGAAAAAAAACTCACTGTTTTATAATCAAATCGACCATCTTCAACATCATCAAACAACAACATGAATAACTTAGTTATCATTAACATCATCATCATCTCCCACCATATTCAACATCAACAATCATCAAACCCACTAACTAAAAAACAAAAAATTGAAGACCAAAATCATCATCAATCCTCAACCCAAATAAAAAATCATCAAACCCACAAAGATTGGAAAAAAAAAAAAAATCAATATGTTTTAAATGGCTCATTTAGGTTGTTCAAAAAATCAAAAACCCACAAAGATTGAAGGTTCATCTAGATGAAAGACGGGAAGGGAGCAGAGCACTAGCGATGGCTGATGATGAAGAAAAAAAAGATGATGAAGGTGACGGCTGATGAAGAAGAAGACAATGACGATCAAAAGAGTGATGGACGGGTGGAGATGAGTCGAGCAAATATAAGGGAGATGGGTGGATGCAAATGGTGAGAAAAAGAGAGAAAATAGAGAGTGAGAGAGAAAAAGGGGAGAAAAAGAGAGCCAAAGAGATAGAGAGGGGCAAAGAAAGAGGCAATTATGCTAATGCAGAAAATGAATTCTCACCATTTCAATCTAAAATCCATTTTCTACCTTGGCAAGAATTGATGGTAAGTTTGGAAAAGGAAATATCTCTTCTATTTCTTGGGCCAAATATGAGATTGAGTTGGATTGAGAAAAATCTTTACCAATTCTAACCCAAATCTCGTGAATCAAACATGGCCAAAGGGAATTTGCTTTGAAGAAAAAGAAGTCAACACAAAAAGTGTTTTAATAAATTCAATAAAAATAAGTTTATATTTCACAACAAATTTTTAAAATTTTTATAAAATTAAATATTTAAAATTGACTAAAGTCTACCATAGTCCAAAAGAGCTACACCCCTGTTCATGAAAAACATATGTTATAATTTTATCAAAATTGGCTCTCTGAAACATATTAATACTTAATGTAATGAAGAGGAGAAATCCAAGGCACAAAAATTAAAGTTATGAATATATCTAATTTGAATGTTTTTATAAAATATCAAGTCTCAATTTTCATGCGCGCAGGAGGGGTCAGTTGAGTGGTAAACAACTGCACTCTCTCTCATTACTTCATGGGTTCAAATATACGTACCTCATCTCCATTCATAAAATGGTGAGATTTTCTCATGTATATGAGTTGTTTCCCATCCAGATACAGGTAGCTTTTAGTTATGTGAGAGTTGTTTATTCGAGTCGTGTCATTAGTATCTTATCAACGTTGGTCCCGATTATTTTTCGAGCTAGTTTCAATAACTAAAACATATATGTAATGCCCCGAATTTTCTCTATTTAAGAAAAAAAAAACAAAAATATATATCTAGATAAATAGTATTTCAGAATGAATAATATTTTTCAGATAAATAGTGATTTTCGGATGAATAGGATGAATGAATAGTGTTTTTGAGAAATGGATCTCGAAAATTATTAAAAGTGAAATTTTTTATGAATAGTATTTTCGGATGAATAATGTTTTCGGACAAAAAAGGTCATCGTGAATAGTAATTTTTGAAAAACCGATTCTGAACATCAAAAGTCTCGAAATAGGAATTAGAGTTAGTAAAAACTGAAACAAAGCAAGAATGAGTCAATTTGAGATAAAATGGAACAGTTTCCGGATCCGATCGAAAATTCGGAAGGATTTTCGAAAAAAAATCGAAAATTTAGATAAATATCAAAATGAGTATGAAAATACTCAAGAAGTATTTTAAAAACTCAAATGACACTCTCAAAGGAGATTCGGATGAAAATGGAATCAATCCGAAAATCGTCAGAAGTGATTTAGTGAAATTCGGAGAGCGAAAAAAAAAATCGAAAAAATCGAATTCGAGCGTTACATGATCAATTTAATAATTAGATAATTATGGAATATTTTTAGAATTTATTTAGACAAAAATGTGAATTAAATACATTAAAGGGCAAAGTAGATATTTCATTTAGAAATCGTCACAAAGAAACACACATTCATATCATGCAAAATGAGTCAATAAAAGAATGACATAAGGAGGTCCAAAATGATGATTCATGTCATGTAAAATTAGCTAATAAGAATGCCACCTAAAAGTGAAAATTTTGTAATTAATTATTCATTGGTGTATATTGAATTATTATTCGAAAGCTACATGAAGTATAAAAGTTATAGAGAATGATTTATTGAGTTTTTTTATATTATTGAAAATGATAAAAAGGAAAATAATTATTATTTAGAATATTATAAATATTTATTATTCAGAATAGTTATAGGTGTGAATTGTTATAATGTAGAATATATGATCTTATATATGTGAAAAAAATTGGAGATTTATTTATAATAAAATTATTATGATTATGGATGATTAAATAAAAGTAATGACTTTAAAGTAAGATATTTTGAGCTGAGATGATTCCTAAATTTCAATGATGAAATTTCATAAGAGATGATAAATTGTGAGGTCCCAATTCTGTTAGACTCAAGAGATTAATTGAAATTTAATTTATTATCATTAATTTGGTTCATTTTTAGTTTTAGAATTATAGAAGTTTGTGGATAAATATCTTATTGAATGATATTTTTAAAAGAAATTAAGAAAATTGGGTTAAAAGGAAAAAGGTTATAAGGGAGAAAATGAAAATTTACATAAGTTAAAAAAAAAAAAGATTAAACAGTGGGTTGGGATTTTTTATATATAATAATAATATAAATATATAAGTGGTGGGATCATTGGATTAGTGGATAAGAATGGATAAATAATAATAATAATTAAAAAAATAAAGGGGGTAAATGGAGACAAGGATGTGAACGTGGGGTACTGTCTGGATATATATATATATATATGGGTGTGTGTGTTTTGCTCGACAACAAGATGAAGAATGAAAAAAGAAAAGAATAAAAAAAAAAAAAAAAAAAAGGGAGAAGCTGGAAAGGAGATAAGAGAGAATAAAAGAAGAATAAAATATTTTGAGTCCGATTTATCCAGATAAAGTGGATCTAGGATGATAAGAAAATCAAGAGGGAACTCATTTTATATTCAGAAATAAACAAATGAGTTATGTGAGTGGATAGTTTTATTTTTAAATTAAATTGTTTGAGTTATATTTATTTATATTTCAGATTTTGTTATTTATTTCAAGTAAATAATTAGCTAAGTTAATTGATTTTATAGATTATAAATTATATTTTACGATTGGAAGAAAAGTTTATATATGTTTCAAATTTTATTTATTTAAGTATTATTAGAAGAAAATTATTTAATTAGTTTATTGATTTATTGATTTTGTATTATGATTTATAATTTGACTATAGATTATGTATTTTAATAATTATATTTCTATTTAGAAATCGAGTTATGTAATTGTGCATATAAAATAATTTAAGATTTGAAAATGAATAAAATGAGATTTTTAGTACGTTTACTTGTATTTCAGTTTTTATTATGTATTGAAAATAAATTAATTATTTAGTAAATTATGTGAAATTATTATTTTTAATTGATTTAATTTCATGTTTATGTGAAAATCATAGTATGAATGATTTTGTGACAACTGTTTAATAAAATATTGAAAGGTTTGGTAAATAAACATGTTTGGCCAAAAATAGAGATTGGGTGTATTGTGAAATTATTTTGATAAATTGTAATAAAGGCTTATTTGAATGTGATTTTAATGATTTTCGAATGAAACTGAAAAATAATCGAAAAGAAACGGACAAGTTTAGTGTTTTGACTGAGCATATATCGAAAGAAAGACACGAATAATTTGAAAAGATTTGATGAGTTAATTGAATGCAAAATAGAGTTTTGTGATGTGTATATTGATAACTTGAATATATAAAAAAAATTGCGACTAAAGTTGTATTTATCGCTTCCCGAACGAAACTTTTAGTTAAAAGTAAAAGTTGTCAAATATATGAAATTTTTGATAAATAATAAAAATTGAGAAGGGTCCGAGTAAACCTAAACATTGGTAGGTGAGGATTGGTAATTGACATACCAATAAGGTAGATTAACAGTACTGCGTCGTTACATCGACATACAGTTTTCGACAGATAGATTATAAAAGGCATTAGGTGTTCGGTTCTGAAGTTGAAACCCTATTATGATATGCGATCTGATGGGTAGCCATCAAGTGGCTGATGCTGGGGACGCCGTTCATTCTGGTGAGTAGCCACTGAGTGGCAGATGTTAGGAGACTCGATTGTGATATGTGCTCGACGGGTAGTTACCGAGTGACGGATGTTGGGAACGCCGTTTATTCTTGCGGGTAGCCATCGAGCAGCCAATGTCAGAAGACCCATTATCAGTCCATAGTATCGCGTTAGTGTTTACGAATGACACTTAAAAAATATAAAAGAAAACTGTGTTGATATGGTTAAAAATGACAAATGTTGTGTTTTATGTGTGCATTAATTTGAAATTTTGTTCTTTAAAATTTTATTTGTAAAAGCTTGAAAATTTATAAAAAATATGGATTTATGACTTGTATTTTAGGAAATGTTGCATTTTACAAGAGTGTTGATTAATTGGTGAATTTCTGATATAAAATTGAATAAATGGTGGTTAAAAGTGACTCCTCAGTTTCATTAGTTATTCACTTTTTATTATGTTATATTATGAAATTTGAAAAATGTCGAAAGTGTGAGTTTATGTCATTATGTAATAAAACTTTGTGACTTTTAAATTAAGTGTATCCCCACTAAGTAGAAATACTTAACAAGTTTGATTTTTCATGCTTAGGTTAAGACTTGGACACTGTAAATAAAGATAGACGAGAAGTTAGCTGCCGCACCTTAAACGAGTCACATCTCTCCACATTTTGAATAGTTAGTCGTTTGGACATTATGCATTTCGTTAACGTGTATTGACACACATATATATGTATATACACAAATATGTGTACTTGAGATTTGGTAAAATGATGATGTATATAAATGGTATAGAAGATAGTGGTATTAAAAAGTGATTCTGTACATATATTTATTACTTTTCTTTTAATTAGAAATTACTTTTATTAATATGATTTTTAGTAACTGTTGTGTTTATAAATGTTTGTGTGGTGAAGTGAAAGTGGAGTTGGGAAGGTCCAAATGAGAGTTGAAGAATTAAATATTCTAAAAGTGTATTTGTTTTTCCATGTAAGTTTTATCTTTTGGGTTTTCAGAAAAACAGGGAAATTTTATCGGATTTTCTGTCAAATCAAATAATTAATTAAGTTAAATTAAATAAACGATTAAATGAATTTTAGTAAGAACTAAATTTGTGACGTAGCATCTTGTCTCGGATTCCTAAGAATAAGAATCGAATGAAAGGTGTTACGATATATGTCTATCAAATTTTATGATTAATCCTAATTTTACTTGTACCATACTTTGTCCCTATCTAATGATTGTTTGGTGGAATATTTGTTGCTGAGGTAAGGTTAAACAAAATTTAGTTTACTTGGGTAATAATTTAGTACCACCTAGAAAGTTTGGGACCAGTTAATCCTTTATCATGTTCTTTTTTATTTTTCATATTTTTTTTTTATCAATGATTTGTATTTAAAACATTTATTCTATTTAAAAATTAATTTAATATATTTTATTAATATTTCAATCCTAAATACCAAATATATTACAATATTAATTTAATTTAATTATTTCTAATTCGATCCCTTAAAGATGAGGATAAATTTCAATTACGTTCCTAAGTTTTGAGAAAACTTTTCGTTTTGAAGTAAGAATTAGTTTAAAGCTTCATAATTCCTAAAGTTTTAGAAAAATCATTAATTTAATCCCAAACATTAATCAACCGCTTGTCAACCTTAATAAAGATAGAGGTATTTTCATCGTTAGACATATAAATACCACATGTCAACATCAAATAATTTGAGAAATTAAAACATAAAAATTAAATATTTAATTACTAAAATATTAGAATTAATTCAAAATGTTATAAATATTTAGATAAATTATTTATATTAAATACATATATAAAACAATTAATCAAGTGGAAGAAGTATAAAATAAGTAATAAAAGGGTTTATGTGTAGTTTTAAGATCTCTCCATTCATACATCATAAATGAAAAAAAAAAAAAAAAAAACTGTTAAGCTTTCATGATGTAGAACTAATTAGATTCAAGTGTCAAGTCGACTTCAAATCTTATCAAAAAAAAAAAAAGAAGGAAAAAAAAGAACACTATCTATAACATTTTGTTTCATTTAGTAATTGAATTATTATCCATTTCCTTCCTGACGATTGATGAATCATTATTTTTCTTCTTGAAGATTTTAAAAAAGTTAAAAAACCCCAACTGAAATAGTATTAATTCAAATAAAACAAAAAATGAGTAAAATGATGTTTCCTGAATCAATAGAATAAAAAATAATGATTTATTAATTGTCAGAGGAGAAATGATAGTAGCTCTTTTGAAATTACAGTGAAAAATTGCTATTTCATGAAACTAAATGTTTTTGGAATTTACCCATTATTTATATGTAACACTCATTTACATTCCATGAAATAATTATTGGCTCTTGAATACCTTATTAATGCTTTAAGAAATTGAGAAAAATTGTTCACATAATCTAATTTGCTAGAAGCTTGATGAATTATAATGATTAATGAGTCATGAACACATGGATTATTTGACAATAAATGTTTGACGGTGCCCACACTCCAGGTGCCATCAGAAGCCTAATATACGTCCGATCCAAACTGCCACCCGGGCGTTGACCCCTATGTAGAGGATTTTTTCTATCACTTTTTTAATTAACATTATTGTTTGGGAACTAATCGAAATTCCCTTGGACTATGTAAATTACGCAGAATTTGGGATGCGATTGCAATTTTCTTTTTTTCTTTTCCAATCAAACTTAATCCTCCGCTGGGCCACCTTCATTTTCTGCCAAAGCAAGAAATAGAATCCCACCTCACTTTGTGAGTTACAAAATCCTGCTTAGGAAGGAAATCGATTTTTTTCTCTCTTTAGAACCTACCACCAGTCACCGTCTTTTTCTCCCGCCACCAATCACCATCTCTAACTTCTTCTTTTAGCCCTCTCTCTCATTTTTTCTCTCAACGTAGTCTTTGATCTCTCTCTTTCTCTCAATATTTTTTAGTTGATGATGGTGCGATGCCATTTAGACAAACCTAACATCATCTGCATCAAAACCCAAGTGAACATGATGGCTGATGTTGATGGTCGACTGGTTCATCAAGTTTTACTAGTTTGACTGGTTTTTATGTTCGATCGGTCTATGCTTTGTGGCGAACCACCTTGTTTTTGATGATTGATGAACTTGTGGTTTATGGTTTGTGGCGAACCCTAATTTTTATGATTGATATTTGATTGAGTTTGACTATTTTTGTAGTTTGTGGTTTGATGATTGTTCGACTAGAAGATAATGTTGTTAAGACGAACCTTGTTTTTGATGATTGATAAACTTCATTTGGGTTTGATGATTAGATCTCCATTTTTTTTTTCAGATTTTTTAAAAATTAATTTTAATTTAGGTTAAATAACAAAATATTTAAATTAATATTATTCAAATCTAATTTCAACCTATCAATATCAAAACATGATTCAATCTCATTTTCATTTTTAATTCCAATTCTTGCAATCAAACATAGTGATATCGTTTTAGGTATTCTCCATTGCCTCCAAATATTTCAGTTTCTATCACTATATCTAAATGTAAAAGTCTATTTTACCTTGTAAGATATTAAAAAATAAATGTCTACAAGTGGTTATCAAGATTGACCATTCTACCCCTCAACTATGAATAAAATTACAAAAGAAAAAAAAAATCAATTTATCATTATGATGAACGATTTTTCGGATCTAAAAATTGATTTTTTTTTTTTTAAATTGATTTGCGGGGCCTTCCTTTTTCTTTTTTTTTTTAAATAAATGATTTCAGACACACATTTCACCTAAGAATATCGAGACAAGGATTCTCTGTTAATGTTGATATAGTGCTAATCTTTTTATGAGAACAATTTAAATTTGAATGATGTATAAAAAAGAAAAAATCTATCAATCTTAATCATTCATTTTTTCAATGCTGATGTGTCATTAGATTATCAAAAGATTAACAAAAAAAAGATGATAAAGAATCCTTATTCAGAATACCAACCCAACCCACCTCCAACCACCCAAACCCACGTCTCATAAACAACACTTAAAACCACCCATATAAACGCCCAATGATTAGAACTCGGTCTACAGCCAAAACCACCCCAAATACCACCCACAATCACCAATCCAGAAACGTCCTCGAATACCACCTATAATTACTAACTAAAACTGGATGGAGAAATTAAAGATAGGGAAAGAGAGCAGCCAGAAATAAATGTAGAAAAGTTGCCCCCTTCCCCACCATTAAAAAAAGGGAAAAAAAGAAAAGAAAAGAAAAAGTTACCTATCGTATATTTGTGTATCTAATATGAAAGATATAATATGACGTATTTACTTTTTTGTCCTTCAGTTTAATAATTTCTAACGGCTACTTTTACGGAAAAACTCAAACGTTGAGGGAATTTTATAGACGTTAAGGGGAGGCAGGGGTGGGTTTAAAAACCGAAATATTGGGGTGGAAAATGGAGAATACCTAAAATATTAAATTTCCCCTTTTTTGGGCCAAATATTCAAAAACATCTTAAAGACATTCATTTTTAATTTAGGTTTTCATCAACTGCTATATAAATATTTTAAAATATTTTTTAATATGTGATGGTGATGTTATTTACAATTCATCGTATATCTATATTACACTTTGTTTCAAAATGTCTCATAATGATAATTTTATCATTAATTATAAATAAATAAATTTTAAGACACATAAATACCACCATTACAATATATAATTTCATATATTGTTTTTAACTGTTTTTATGTTTTATAAATCTTAAACCTAAAATTTTTATATCTCTTATTTTTTTAGTTAATCATAATATTTACTTTTACAATACTAATTTGTTCAAGATCAAGCATAGAAGTAAATTGCTTAATTTGTGGTAGCTAAATAATAAAAAAAATAAAGAGAAGTATAGTCAAGGATTCTCTATGCATTCAAAGTTAAAAGGCATGAGATTTAATATTGTTTGGGTGAAAAATTGGCAATAGATAAGCTACATATGCGAAGGGCCAAAGTCCAATATCAATTCCCAAGGTAAGACATAATTTATCAAATGTTATTCATTCATTATAAAAACAATAATTTAGACAAAACTAATAATAAGAGAGCTAATGATAATATTATTTTTTTTTTTTTTGATTTCCTCGCTTATTTTTAGAGTTAGAGGACTATCAAAACCAACTTAAACGAGTCTCTATTAACATAGTTCGACCGACAGATTTTTTATATCAAGAGAGAATTACCACATATTTTTTTATGAAAGAATGGGACGTTTATTGAACTCAAGCCTATGACTTTTATGGAGAAGCAAAGACAGGTGAGAGCGGCTACCACCGTGCCACCACATCGTTCATTTGTTATAACTGATAAGTTATCGTAGCATATGAATGTGTTATGTCAAGTATAGGGGATGTGAGTGTAAAAATAGCACCATGAGTGATCTGGGTGCAATTACGGTAAACCACAAGAGCGTATGCAATTCTGGTTTAAAAATTAAAACATGTGACGACGTCAGGTGCCCTGAAAATAGACTGCCCAACCCAACACAAGCCTGCTGTCCTGCCATCGATGTTACTGCAAAAGATGCCACAACACAAAACAATATTTATTTACTATGTTCGAACTAACCATATTTATTTATTTATTCGTTTGTTTGTGAGACAAAAAAACTGCGTGAGGTAGCGTGGCACGCCTTTTTTTTCTAAGCTATGCTTTAACTGAATTGTAGTGTCGCCACGGTACTCTGTTGGGTTGTAACTAAGCATAGCTAAAGTAGACTGAGAGAGAGAGAGAGAGAGAGAGTGTGTGTGTGTGTCTGCTTTTGTGCTGGCTGGATAGATTCTTGAGCTCATCTCTTACTCTGCAACAGGGATCCCCTTAACTCGGTCGTACTCATACGTTATTATCATCTTGTCTTCTTTTTCAAGCTTACCTGCTTCTCCTGTTTTGTTCTTTTGCTTTTCTCTATTAACTTGAATCTCTTTACACGTATCTCTGCATCTTCCTTCTCATCTCAACTACTTTACTATTAACTCCTTTAACTCTTCAAGGAATCTTTGGAAGGTGGAGTGTTACCAGATTTAGAGCAAAGAAAACGATGGGTGGTCGTGGTTTTCCATTTTCAGTTAGTGTTAGGATGGTTTTTTTGTATTCATTGGTTAGTGCAGTGAGTGGGTTGGGAGCCAACTGGGGGACACAATCATCCCATCCTCTGCCACCAGAAACCGTGGTGAGGTTATTGAGGGAAAATGGGTTTCAAAAGGTTAAGCTGTTTGATGCTGATTATGGGAGCCTCAGGGCTCTTGGTAGGTCTCAGATTGAGGTCATGGTTGGCATTCCAAATGACATGCTCGCCTCTTTGGCTTCCAGTGTCAAGTTTGCTGAGAAGTGGGTTTCCAAGAATGTCTCCCAGCATATCACTTCCAATAATGTCAATATCAGGTAATTTTTATTACTCTTTGTCAACAGATGAATGTGGATGTTATTTGTTTGTTCGTTTTTTGATCATGTGCTAGCTGTCTGTCGTGTTGCATCCTGACTAATCTGACTTTAATGAGCTTTGTAACAATTTAATGCTATCTCTTATGATTTCAAGCATCACAACATCACTTAGAAAACTTTGTTTATCCACATATGCTTGGAGTTGGGGATTTGGGATATGCTTGTGTTAGGCATCTTCATATTTACTAGCTTGGTCATTTGTTATAGCTCTAACCTTCCAGGTCTTGTGTTACTTTGCATGGTACTAGTACAAGATTCAAATCTCCCCACTATCATTTGCATCTTTTCTCTACATTTGTACGAAGCTTAGCCTTTTAGGTTCATTAGTTACTTAACATATTTTAATCCCAATGGATCTTTCTCTTGCAAATCCTTTTTTGAATGGCTGATTCAGGAACATTCTCATACAAGGTTTGAGTTTGCTAATCTTATTTGGAAGTCGAAAAGGCTCCAAATAAGGTCAAATTTTTAGTTTGGCTAATCGCTCGTGGGAAATTAAATACTTGTGATGTTCTTCAGAAAAGATTTCCTAGTCATTATCTTTTTCCCTTTTGGTGCATTATGTGCAAGAGTTATGGGGAAAACTTGAATCATCTTTTTCTTCAATGTCCGGTTGTTGGTAAATTTTGGAGTAATTTTTTTTTTTAGATTGGGATGAAGTGGGCTGTTTATGAATCTTTATTTTCTTACTTTTTGGAAGATTTTAAAGTTCTTCGTGGAGGAAAGAAAGCGGACATTCTTTGATATTGTGGAGTTTTTGTCATTTTTTGGGTTATTTGGAAAGAGAGAAACAAAAGAATTTTTGAAGATGTTGAAGAGGAGGAGAATTTTTTATGGGATAAAGTTTATTATTTATCTTCTCTCTAGGCTTCTACTAGCGAAGATTTTAAAGATTCTTCTTTGTTTTTTATTTTGTTTGATTGGAAGTTTGTTGTTCATTGAGTGATTTCTTCGTTTAGTTTCTTGTTCTTGTTTTTGTTTAGTGTTTTGGTGAACCGCTGGTTCACATTTGTATATTTCTTTATTATGAAATAAAGTTTTTGTTTCCTAGTTGTAATCTAGTCGTACTGGTTTTGAGACGCGACACAAATGTTGCTTATTGAAACCTTTATTATCTTTGATGTTCTACTTCTACTTTTGCTTGGTTTCACTTAAATTTTAACATAGGATTATTGTTCGTAAATACGGCCACATATGATTATATATACACCGGTACGGGCGTATTGGTAGTGAGACGTATTGGTACGCCTATATGAGAGTCAGAAGATGACAAAATCCGTATTCTGTGTACAAGACGGCTATATATAGTCGTTTCAAACTGATACGGCTGTTTATGGATATATACGGTCAGTCAGGTAATTTTTTTTTTTTTTTTTTTTTTTTTAAATCAGCTATATAAATTAGAAAACCTTAAAGTCCCTTAAACTAGACACGACCAACACTCATCTCTCTCAAATCAATACTCCTCTCTCCTCACTAGCGACTGTAGCTTTGATTTCCGACGACTTCTCTCACATATAGAACCTTTCCGATGACTTCTCTCACATGGGATTAGAGGGAAACAAAAAGCAGAGGAGAGGAGGAGAAGAAAAGATGAAATGGGTGAGAAAGAAAAGTCATGGGAATGGAGAAGAAGGCTCTACTTTCTCTCTTTTGTGTAACCTGTGTTGATTGTTGAATATAAAGTAGCTTTTTATTTGTTTAATACCTATAAGTAAACATTAAAAAATAAAAAAAATTTAAGTGAAATAAAAAATAAATATTTATTTAATACAAAATAAATATTAAAAAATAAATAATGTAAATAAATAATGTTTTTAAAAATAATTATTAAAAAATTATTTTTTTAAGCTATTTTTGATCGATATGTTTGTACCAACCATATCAGGTGTATCGTATCGCACGACGACAGGGTGTCCATACTGCATCGTAGTACGTATTTACAAACATTGCATAGGATTTAAAAGTGTTGGATTTCACTTTTGCCTGAGCCTTTTCATCCTATCAAGATAATGCCTTGACTATTTGAAGTTCTTATAATTATTTGACTGCTGGTAAGCATCATCAAGTGGTATTTGTCACTTACTTTAGTTCTAAAACTGTCAACACATATATAACTAAAAGCTTTTCGATATTTCAAATTAGATTGTCCTTGTTCTCCCCTTTTCGAATTTTAATTGTTTTATGCAAGATATTCCGATTATACATTGAGTTATTATAGGAATTGGAAGGAAGGATGCACAAATAAATTGTCACGTGTTTGGTGTTAAGAAGACTACGGATTTATTTATGTTTTGTGAAATTTGGATCATTGATCTGGATTGTTTTTGAATTGGATGGAGGATACCTTCCTGTCTTCTTTTGCTAGTAACTGTGTATGTTAAAAGGTGTTGTTTCAAAAGGGGCAGATGCTTTGGATTTCTTTCCTTTTGCCTTCCTATGATACATTATGGAAGGGCAACATTTAAGTATCTGATGGATCAAAAGTTAGCATAAACGTGATCAACGGAAGTACTAAAACATATCTTGCTTTTTGGCAACTCCATATGTTATGGTTTAATGGTTTTTTCAATTAAGATTTTACTTTAGTTTGTTAGAGGTGGTAGTTCTACTTTTTTATATCGGTGCCCATCTTCTCTTTTAAAAGTAGACAATATACCTTTTTACATGGAAATTTTTCATTTTAAGTGAGATACATTTTGCATCCCTTAAATGAAAGAAGAAAGAAGAAAAGCTGTCGTCTGTAAGCAAACCGATAGCCTTTAAAGTGAGGAATGAGCTCTTTGAGCATGTATAATGTTCTTAATATTTAATAACTGTAGTTTGATTGAAGGACTACTCAATTTTGTGTAAACTCTGTCTGCTTGATATGGAGATCCAGAAATATCAGTGGAAAGGATTGAAGCTTTGGGAAACAACAGAATATTTTAATCTAAATTTGATCTTTGAAGTGTAACTGGTTCTTCTAACTGGGGGATTTACAATTACTTGTAGTTGCCTGGATTTTTTATTTGACATTTCTGTCCTTTTAGGCCATGTCCTATTATCAACATAAGCAAATTGCCCTTTCTCATAGTCATGATTGTGATTCTTGGCATCTTCTTGTCGTCATCATGATGAACATTTCAAATTGAAACTAAATCACTATCAACTACTAGTGCAACTGCTAATCTTACTGCATAAGACAAACCCTCAGTTATAGAATGGTCTTAACACAAACTGTTTCTACCTCTAGCTTTTTTAACCAATTTTCTACATCGTCATTTCTTGCCTAAAACTTGTGTTTCTGATTCCTTAAAAGGAATGTTTTATATTTTTTATTCTGAATTATGAAATTTCATTCTCATGGACATATGCATGAACTCTGTGGGACTTTTGGTGACTTTATAGTTTGAAGCATATAATTGCAGGTCTGGAGTCAAGATGCTTCCTATATGGCTTTTGATTTTGATTTATTGCTCTTAACCTATGACTTCTGCTATCAAGTCTTGGTTCTTAATATTCTTCTGGTGCCTTTATGTTGGGGAATGATAAATCCAGAGATAAATTATTAGTGACCAAGATGTGAGAGAGAAAAAGTCAAAATTGCTTCAGTATCAACAATGTTTGCTAAGATTCAACATGTGCATGTGTGTATAATGGAGGCGTTTGATAAGGAGTACAATAACTTGAAATCTCATATTTCTTCATATTATTTAACATTTACCAATTTCAGTTCATGTTTTCATAGGGTATAACTAATAAAAAAAGTTGATAATTTGCTTCTGTGCTGTATCCTCAATTCTTTATGACCGTCTGATAGTGCTCATGGATCTGCTTGTTCTCAGTATCTGAATATGATTGTTTTCTTGGGCCTCATCTGCTTCTAAATCACATTTACTTTACGTTTTAAAGCATTTCCAGATATACATTTTTGAGTCTGAAGTTCAAGTCGTAAAAGACATAAAACATATTCTTTGTTGGCATCTACTAGCTGATCTGACTTGTGTTTCTTTCTTTCCTTCTTTTTTTTTTTGTTAAAAGAAAACCTTTAAGAAGGCAAAAACTGAATCTGTAGTGTATGCGAATTTAGCTTGCATTTATCTCTTTTTTCAACTTCTTGTGCAATTTTTACATGCTTTTCAGATTGTTTATGCCTGTACCATACTCCCACCATTCACAGACAGATTTTTTGCCTAAACATGCTTGTTACTATGCTTGAGCAGTTTCACCTTTGAATTCATGTGAGTTGGCATTCATCATAGGAGTTAAAATGGACGTTGATATAGAGAATTATGCATGTATCAATGATTCAATATTTCTATCGGAAACATGTCAATGCTTGAATGAGTCTTTATTTCTTTTACCTGATTATTTGTCATCCGAAGCTTGACAAAATTCCAGAGCATCTGACCATCAGTATTTTCAGATATGTTGCAGTCGGGAATGAACCTTTCTTGGAAACATATAATGGAACCTTCATCAAGGCAACCTTCCCTGCTCTCCAGAATGTCCAGTCTGCCCTGATAAAGGCTGGGCTTAGCAACCAAGTAAAGGTCACTGTTCCACTCAATGCTGATGTCTATGAGAGCCCATCTGGCCTTCCATCTGGAGGCGACTTCCGAGCTGATATCCATGATCTCATGCTTGCCATTGTCAAGTTTTTGAGTGACAACGGTGCTCCGTTTACTGTCAACATCTATCCCTTCATAAGCCTTTACACCGATGCCAACTTCCCAGTTGAGTATGCCTTCTTTGATGGCAACTCATCACCCATTAATGATGGTGGGACAACTTATTCCAACATGTTTGATGCAAATCATGACACGCTTGTGCATGCCCTACAAAAGAATGGGTATGGGAACTTGCCTATTATAGTTGGAGAGATTGGGTGGCCCACTGACGGAGATCGAAATGCTAACATAGAGTACGCTCGACGGTTCAACCAAGGTTTTGTGTCCCATATTTCAGGTGGAAAAGGAACCCCAATGAGACCTGGGCCAATTGATGTCTATATGTTTAGCTTGATTGATGAGGATGCTAAGAGTATTGATCCAGGGAATTTTGAACGGCACTGGGGGATTTTCACCTATGACGGTCAGGCGAAATACCAACTCAATCTAGGTACCACAAACTCAGGAACATTGATTCCAGCTAGGAATGTAAAATACTTGGAGAAAAAATGGTGTGTGTTCAAACCTCCAGCCAAACTTGATGATCCACAAGTGGCACCAAGTGTGAGCTTTGCGTGTGGACGAGCTGACTGCACTAGTCTTGGTTATGGGACATCTTGTGCTGGTCTAACTGCTCAGGAAAACATTTCATATGCATTCAATAGTTACTATCAGAAAAATAATCAGCTTGATGCTGCCTGTAAATTTTCTGGCCTTGCAGTAATCACTAAAGCTGATCCATCTGTTGGAACCTGCAGATTTGAGGTAATGATCCAGCCATATTATGGAGGTGCAAACAGGAGATCTGGGAATCCCCAAAAGCTACAGGCTTTGATTCTGGCCTTAATTTCCATTTTGCTAACAATTATGTGAATTCTGAGGCTTTTGACTCATGAAACATCATTTTTCCATCGCTACCATTTGATTTGTAGGATGGTGTAGCAGAAGCCAAGTGATCCATAAATGGCACGGGCATAGTTGTAATAACTTGCATTTTACCAAACATTGAGATCAATTATGCTTGTTTAAGATTAAATTGCTTGAAGTAGGATTTTTTTATGTGGACTCTGTAAAGTATGTGAACTAGTACTGGGCCATAAATCAAGTAGGTCTTGAGATGGTATCCTGCATTTGGCACAATGAAAGAAAGCAGTTTTATATAGACTTCTCATCAATTTCTTAATCATGCACAGTTCATTATCACTTCTTTGTTTTGTTGGTTGGAGTATATGCTACTATTTTATGCTTGTCATTCAGATATCAATATTATGTGACTACAAAACTATCAAAATTTAAAATAAACCTGACACAACTCAACATAACTACAAATATCCATAAACTGATTAAAATCTGACCTAGGAAAAGAAGAAGCATGTATATATTATATATAGATACATATATATATATATATATATATATGTATGCAGCTTCGGTTATTAGATTGAACAGTTATATATATGCAGCATCTGTTATTAGATTAAACAGTTATTGCCAAGACAAGTCATATATCTGTTTGATTTCCAAGTTTTTGTATTCTCTTTCATGCAGAGTCTTCAAACCATGGACTTCGGTTAGGCCTCCCAACATTTCTAAGAGCCTTCCAAACAGCACTGTTGCACTTAAATCCTGAACCAAAAGCAATTTGCCAAATCCTATCTCCTCTCTTTATCTTTGCGTTTGCTTCCAAGTAAGCCAATTCATACCACACGCTACTGCTTGAAGTGTTGCCAAATCGCTCCAATGTTTTCCTGGATGCTTCCATGTACTCCTCTGTTAACTCCAGGTTGTTCTGAATTTCATCAAGCACTTTCTTGCTTGTGGCCAGTATGCATACATGCTCGAAAGCAAGCTTGTAGTTGGGTATGTAAGGCTTTTTTTTCTTCTTGAAGAGCATGTTGGTGAAGAAATGAAGCTGCTCGGAGACAGGCAGAACCAAAGGGCCAAGAGTGGTGATGTTGGCCTTGAGTGCATGGCCACCCACTTCAATCACATCCTTGCTTACTGAGAGGCCTTGTTTCCCTTCTGCATCTTCCTTGAGATGTATGCATTTGAAGCTTCTATTATTCACACCTTTGTGAGTTCGAACCAGCTGCATCCAAATAAATCATCACTTAAATACTTATATAGGCACACAACACAAAAGACTAGTAAATTATACATTGATACCTGCTTGAGTTCATACTTGGAGCGCCATCTATCAAGGCGGAAACTAGAGAGCAAAACAGCGGCAGCCCCCATTCGAAAGAAGCAATTAGGAAGAAGCATGTCAGCATCATTGCCACCATACCATGAACAACTCACAACTTCTGTGCTAACAACCAATGCATAAGAGGAAGGATAGGCATTCAACAGGTCTTTTGCCAGATCAATGGCTATGATACCTGCTGCACAACCCATCCCACCAAGATTGAAGCTATTAATATTATGCCTAAGTTTATAATGGTTTATTATCATTGATGAGAGTGATGGTGTAGTGTTCAACACTCCACAGTTAACCACCAGGATTTTTATGTCCTTTGGCCGTATTTTGGTGGCAGCAAGAAGGTCATCAATCACCCCAAAAAATACCATAGCTGCCTCCTCTCGACCATCCTTGAGGTTAGCTCTGTAACCAGGCCGGAAAACTGTTCTAGGCATGTAAGTTTGATCTCCAATCCCCGAATTCTTGAGAACCCTTTGCTTAAACTGGAGTGCAGCATCGTTGAAGTTGCCTGACCTTCTTGCTAGCTCTATGAACTTCTGCTTTGAAATCTATAAATACATATACTACTAATTAAACCAGTTGTTCGTTTTCGATAAACCAGAAAAAGGAATGTGAGATAGTTAATTACCTTAAGGTGATTTGGTGGACGATAACATGCAAAATCAACTAGATAGGTAGAGCGCGGTGTTAAGTCAAGATAAATATAAAGACAAAAAGTGAAAAATCCAGCAAGAAAAAGAACATCAGTGAGGTCAAATACAGGCCAGAAATCATGGCAAGTGAGGTTTCCAAGTTGAGCAGTGAAGATGAGAATTATTGCAAGTGGTGCAGATAAAAGGTACAAGCCATGAGTAAGAAGGTAAGCATAACCAAGCCTGACATATTTTAAGTTGACAGAAGTCAGCCAATTCGGGAGGCCTCTTCGGACCCTGATGGAGAAGCTAGGTGACCCTGCATAAGGACCTGAGTCCTCAATGCCACGCTCCACGATCTCAGTTGACAGTAACTCCTGCTCCATTGCCATCCTGAAGAGAAGAGGTTAGATGTGGAAGATCACGTTATTAATAAGAATAATGCATGAATCTGTAGTAACAGAAAACAGGCTCTTGCTGCATGAATGCGTCTCAACAGCGGGTTTGTAGCACACAAGTGTTGTGTGCCTACTTACACATTTCTATCAACCCCACCTCTCTCCAATTCTTGTGCACAACACTAATGTTTTATTCCCAAAAAATTGGAACTTGTAGATTAATTTATTTGAGCAATAAATTGTTGAATAATGTGACATTATTAATCTTTGCATAAACTTTGAATTCTTGCTCTCCCGACCATTAAAATCAAATGCAGACTTTATTTCATATATATCAGAGACCACCATATAATCTCTCATATGTTTATGTAAGTTATTCGATCGGTCGCAAATTAAATGCCACGTTTTTACACTTTCCTAAGCAAAAGGTATAATTCAGTTCCATCAACAACAACTTTGGGGTTGCTCGGATAGGCTTCCTTGGCCAAGGTAGAAACTGTTGAAGTTGTTTTTTAGTCAACCCAGTTCTCCAAGCTCAATACCTACGATTCAACAACTATAAAACAGAAAATCGAATATGGCAGAATGAGAACACAATAAAAACACTCCTTTTTTACGTGGTTCGGCAATGATAAAGCCTACGTCTACGACTGTCATCCTTTCTTCCGATAAAGTAACAATATATTATTTTCTTGAGCAAATTGCAATTAGGCTGTCCAATTAAAACATATTTACAGATGGAATAATAGTTTCACTTTTATTACAATTGACCCATCTGCCGTTGATGGATATTCGTTAGTTTTAACTGACTTAGGGGTAAAAGTGTCATTTGATGTTATATTTAATTTTTTAAAAAATTAAATTTTAAAAAATTTAAAATAAATCAGGTTTTCTCTCTCTCTCTCTCTCTCTCTCTCTCTCTCTCTTTTTCATCCCTCTAGCTTCTCTCTTTCTTTGCCTTCGCCGTCGCCGTCCCTGTCTCTCCTTTTTTCTTCTTCTTCTCAGTTCATTGCCTCTCTCCGCCGCTCTCATCTCTTCGTCCCTCCTCCATCCGCCGTGCTCATCTGCTCTTCTCTGCCTTCTCTGCTGCCGCTCTCCTTTCCGCCGCTGCTCTCTTCCCTTTTTTTTTCTTGTCCCTTCTCTCCTTTCTTCTGGTCGTCGTTCTCTTCGCCTTCATCATCTGGGTTCATTATCGAACCCAGATGAACCTCCATCCGGGTTCATCGATTCGAACCTAGATGAAGGTTCATCTGGGTTCTCAAGAACCCAAAAATCTGGGTTCTGACGGTTCGTGAGAACCCAGATTTCTGGGTTCGTGACGAACCCAGATTCTGGGTTTGTCAGAACCCAGATTCTGGGTTTGTCAGAACCCAGTTCTGAGTGATTTGAGTATGTTGGTTTTTTCCAGTTCGATTGACAGTTTTGTGGGAGATTTGGGTTTGATGGTTTTGTGGGAGATTGAATGATGGTTGATGATATTTGAGGTCATTTTTTGGGTTTTCAGAAGTGGATTGATGATGTTGGGTGGTTGATTGATGCTTGGGACCATTTTTTGTGGATGTTTAACACCATGTTTTAGGTTTCCAGTTGTTTGGAAACCTAAATCTAGGTTTCCATGCGACTGGAAACTCAAATTCTGGGTTTCCAGACTGGAAACCAGACTGATTGGTTTCCAGTCTGGAAACTGGTTTTCAGAACTTGAGAATAAAAAGGGAGAGAGACAAGGGACAGGAAGAAGACTAATGATTTTGAACCGGATGAAGATTGATGATTGATGATTTTGAAGGGGAAGAAGATTGATGGTTGAATAAATGTTTAATTTTTATTTATTTTATTATTTTTTAATATATATCTTTAAAATTTTGTTTTAATTAATTTTTATTTAATTAATTAATTTAAGGATATTTTGGTCTTTTCGTTATTTTTTACTGTTTGATGTTAGATTTAACGGAAAATTATTAACAGCAGGGGGGTCAATTGTAATAAAAGTGAAACAGTTATTCCGACTGTAAATATGTTTCAATTGGGTAGTCAAATTGCAATTTACTCTATTTTCTTTTTTACCTCTCCTTGGATTTGATCCCCTATTTATAACAAGAGATTATATAATTTGAGTTGGTTTGAATTACATACAGATAAGGCAAAAAAATATTTTACATTAATTATTGTTATGGGTAATTTACCGATCAGATCATTTGAGCCCAGGAAGATCTACAATGCAGGCCCAATGGCCCAAAGGTTTAACGATCCGTCCTTCTTCCAGTCTACCTTCCCGACGGGGGATCCGTTCATCAGACCTACTCCCTATTTTTCAGCATGTCCCAAGTCCCCTTTATGATCATCAGTCTGTTCGTGAATAGGTAATTGATAGCCTGTCCGCTGGTTCTGTTCGCTCAGGCTGTCCGCTGGTTCTGACGGCTTAGCCTGTCTGCTGGTTCTGTTCGCTCAGGCTGTTCGCTGGTTCTGTTCGCTCAGGCTGTCTGCTGAGTCTGATCGTTTAGGCTGTCCACTGAGTTTGATCGTTCAGGCTGTCCGCTAAGGCTGTTCGCCAGTTCTGTCCACTAAGGCTGATCGTCAGTTCTATTTGCTCAAGCTGATTGCCAGTTCTGTTCGCTTAAGCTATTTGCCAAAGGGCGATCATCAGACTTGTTTCGTCCGGACCTGTGCATTCAGATTTGTCTGTCTGGATTGTTCGGTGATTTCTGAGCATGCTCGTGTACTTGCTCATTTATGAGATTTCTTGCCTATTATTATAACCAGTCGCGGAAGTATTAATTCATAATCTGCCTTCCCAACTCTCAAGATGTCCGATTCTTTAAAAGCTCATCTGTTCGTCAGTTGATCTGAATATTCTATCTGTTGGAAAGTCCATCTCAGTCATGCCTTCACAGAATCACGAGTCAACAGAAGTCAAAGGAGCCATGCAAAATACAGCACCAAACGTGCCATGCACGCCATCTCTGCCAGAGATTACGGCCAAGATTTAGGTAGCCTCTCCTGACCTATGCAGATCAGCCACCTGAAATCTCTCTCGGGTAGACCTCAGAGGTGACATTTTTGGCCGCATTAAATGTATTTTCGACCGTATTTAATGCACCGTCAGCCGCATTAAATGAAATCCTGGCGCATTAAATGCGGCCCATCATTGTGTTTTCAATTTACTGTACGCTTTTGTCTTATTCTATTTTACTGTAGCACCTCCCATTTCTCTATAAATAGGGGAGGATTTTCATTGTAAAACGTTGGACAATCTCTTGAGTGCTGTTATTCTACCAAAATAGTGAGAGAGTGAACAGTGGACGTAAGCATCTTTTTGGGCCAAACCACTCTAAAATCTTCTTGTGTCTTCTTCCTCGCCTCTGATCTCTTCTCCTCGTTTCTATTACTTTGCATGTACCACACTAACTATCCGAAACTGCAGCTTAGGCCCGAAACGAATCTCATTGACTAAGGATCCAAATCTGGACGGTAACAATTATGATAATTACGACATTTATCTTGATAATAATAACGCCCAGATCTTCTCCAACAAATCAGCAACAGAATCCGAGAATCTTGGTATTTAATTCTCTTCAAATCAGAAAAGTTGACTCTTTCCTGAATTAGACTACTTTAGGCTTCTAGAAGGTCAACTGGATAGTTCATAGTGAGCTCATGAATTGGTAGGGTTTTTGGGTGAACTAATCGCGAGCAAATACACTAGAAGATACATGAGTATATACTCGATCAAACCATGAACAGTCTATATACGAGCTGATGGACGAGCAGATATCATACCAAGCATGCTGTCCGGGGTGGTTAGCGAACTGATAGCCTTTGTGCGCTTGTCGAATAACTGTCCGTGAGCTCAGAACCCACCGTGCTAATAGACGGTCTCAAAGCATGGGTTGATGAAATACAACGAACTCTTTGTATCGACCAGTTTACCGAGCTCATAAAACGACCAGATTATCGAGCTCACGCACAAAGTGACAAACGAGCTAACCATCGAGTAAGCAGCTGAGATGTAGCAATATGCATTCCTACGATACCGTTTTGACTTTTGGACCTCCTGGATTTACATCCACTTAAGCTGAAGTACTGAGCCTTAACAGCCCATTCCTCAAGTCCATAAAATATGCACAACAGAAACTCTCATAGTTCTCGCTTAGGTTCTCGTCTCAACAATAGCATGCTTAGTCATTGGTTGTCGCTCAAAAAAATAATAATAATAAATAAATCTCAACTAAAATGGACTACAGCTTTAGGACACTTGTTTGTTGGTCGTCCTGCACAAATAAGAATTCTCAAGAATCCTCATTTAAGGTAGAAGCTCTTAGGATTCTTAACTGTATATGTCCTTACCTTAATTAGATTGTGTGAGAAGGCAAATAAGTGACCTCACTTCATGGTCATCTGACGACTGACATGAAAGGAAAATTAAAATAAATTACGTCATTTTATGGTCAGTTGACATCCTGTGAGGAGAGAGACTAATGACATAAATCATGACTGCTTCAACTCTTAGGAGCTCAACTTTATATTCTATGGAGACACTTTACAGCAACATACTTGGATTAGAAGGAAGATCACTATAATAGAACAAACTAGGATAAATAGCATAAAATATGATATTAGAACAACAAAAGAGAAACAAACGAATGGTCCCAACCCCACGTATGTAATAATGTTATTTCATAATAATAATAATAATAGCAGTTTTAGTTAGAATTATACTATCCCTAAAAAAATCTTTTTAGGATTAGTAGTTTTACAACTCTGCAAAACTAACTATTTACATAATATATTCCTAACCTTCTATTAAAACTGCTAGTCGAAGATGAATCCTGACTAGAAAGTGGTGAGACCCGTGTGAATGAATGATGAAATCAATCTTAAAAAAATGAGGACTAATTCTTGCCACGAATCACTCTATTTGAGTAATGTTGTGAGGTACTAAAGTGTGGTATTTATTATATACATGAGGTCTTATTCTGGCAGCCATGTTAGCAATGCAATCATAAGTTATAATGACAATGAGAACGAATTGGTTAACTTGCCATCACTAAACTTTGAATCTCTCTCTCTCTCTATATAATTAACATATAACTATGGATCATGAGGCAGATATGGCCATGGAGATGGAGGTCTGCTCTTTTCCTCATTGTTTGCTCTTAATGATTTTGCAACTGGCCTTGATATAAACACGAGTTTCTTGTTAAAATGCAGGTGGTGGAATTGAAGGTTGGCTTGCATTGCAAGAGATGTGAGAGAGCAGTGCGCCTAGCCTTGACCCAGATTACAGGTACTGTATATCTCAAATATTCATTTGACTACTCTACATTAGCATTTATAACTAATAGATGCATGCATGCATGGATGGACAGGAGTGAAGTGCGTAGAAACAGATGTGGTATCCAACAAGATCAGGGTGTTGGGTTATATCAACCGTAAAGTTATTGTAAGAGCTATTCGCAAAACCGGAAGAAAAGCTGAGGTCTTGTCATCATCTTGTCGTCGGCAAGACGAGCTGCAGAGTCCCAGACTGCCTAGAGGCTTTCGCTGCATCATTCCTAGATGTGTTTATCCAAGTTTTAAACGTAATAATGCTTCCGCACCCTTCACTTCCACTGTATGAACACTGTAAAATTCTGTTGTGCCAATTCTCTTGATGAGAATTTAAATTTATTAACAATCTATTGACTATGGATTTTACAAAGCTAGCATCGAATAGATCAGGTGTTTACTAAGATTTATCGATATCAATATTATTTATACAGTTTTATACTTAAGCTTGTAAAGTACACATCACTTTAGAAAAAGGATAATTCGTCTCTCACTTACCATACCGTTTAAATGTAGATTCAAATGTCTTACCATCTGTATTGGTTGAAAATAGAGTTTCGAACCGTACCATTAGAGTTCCTTCTAAATTGGTTTTCTCTTAGTAATTTGAGCTATAAAATAATAAATAAAAAATAATGTACAATCATTTATGCTAGCAGTGGAAGCTTATAGTATTAAATAAACTTACCTTCACAGATCATAACAATTAAGTTAAAATTGTCAAAGATGACATGACAACAATGATCAGAAATTTCACAAGTGTGTGGAAATGGAACATGAAAACTAAAGTAAAAGACATGGTTTCAAAGGGATTATATGAGGAAACCCTTCAACTCTACCAACAAGAGGTTCACCCAGCAGGACTTGTTGCAAACTATTACATTCTTCCGTCAGTGATCAAAGCATCTTCTCTAGCTCAGTCCCACCAACAACACTTGGGCTTTCAACTCCACTGCATTGCTCTTAAATCGGGTTCTGATGCTCACCCAGTTACATCTAATTCTCTCATTTCTATGTACGCTAAATTTTCAAACCTCCACTCTGCATACCGGCTGTTCGATACAATGCCTCAAAGGGACACCATCTCTTGGAACTCCATCATAAATTGCTTTTGTCGAAATGGGTATTATTACCAGTCATTGAAAATGCTAAAACAAATGTATTTTTGTGGTTATGTACCAAAGTCAGAGCTCATTGCTAGCATCCTATCGGTTTGTGCACGAACAGGAGACCTCAGAGTAGGGATGCAAATTCATGCTCTTACTATTGTTGATCAAAGGATTGAATTGTCAGTTTTCATTTCAGCTGCTTTGTTAGACTTGTATTCCAAGTGTCATAATTTGCTGATAGCATTTCGTGTTTTTGATCGAATGGAGATTAAAAACGAGGTCTCGTGGACTGCCATGATTTCCGGGTGCATTGCTAATCACAACTACAACATGGCCATTGATTACTTTCGAGCGATGCTGAAGGAAGGCGTTGAGCCTAACCGCATTACAGTAATGGTTGTTTTACCATCCTGTGCTAAGTTGGATTACGTTAGGTGTGGGAAAGCGATTCATGGGTATGCTTATCGTCATGAGTTTGATTCAAATTATCACTTGTCAGCTGCTCTCATGCATATGTATTGTGAATGCACTGGAGCATTACGTTCTGCTAGGATTATGTTTGAAAGATCGAAAGTTAAAGATATTGTGACGTGGAGTTCAATGATCAAGGGCTATTCACGAAGTGGGGATCACGGTGAAGCTATGAAGCTTTTAAGTCGAATGAGACTAGAGGGATTTCAACCAAACTCTGTTACATTATTGGCAATAATTTCCGCTCATACCAGCCTGTCTTCCCTAAACCATGGACTAGGAGTCCATTGCTATGTTTTGAAATCTGGCTTAAATTTTGATGTTTTCATAGGGAATGCGCTTATAAATATGTATTCAAAGTGTGGCTGCCTTGCTGCTTCCCGTCAAGTTTTCAAAGAAATGGCTGCTAAAGATTTGGTGTCATTCAGCACATTAATCAGCTGCTATGGCCTTCATGGTTGTGGTGAAGAAGCTTTGCAACTCTTCGATGAGATGCAGGAGAGCGGGATGGAGCCAGATTCCATCACAATACTCGCCGTTTTATCTGCCTGCAATCACAGTGGACTTGTTGAGGAGGGAAAACGTCTATTCAACAAACTGCTAGGAAGTAAGAAAATGGAATCAAGTGTGGAACATTATGCTTGCTATGTTGATCTACTTGGAAAAGCAGGGAAGATTGAAGATGCTTGTGAGGTAGTGAGCAAAATGCCAATGCAACCAAGTGCAAAAATGTTAAGCTCTTTATTATCAGCATGTAAGATTCATGGAAGATTGGAAGTTGCACAAGTGGTGGCACATAAGCTTATAGAGCTAGAACCAGAGAATGCTGCCAATTATAATATGTTAAGTATGGTTTATGCTGAATGTGGCAATTGGGTTGGCGTAGAAGAGGTGAGGAGATTGATGAGACTAAAACGATTCAATAAATGTTATGGATTCAGCCAAATTCAGGTGGGAAACCAAAAATCCTAGCAGCACAGCCCAGATTGGATATTAGCCAAAAACTAAACTCGTAGTGAACATAAATTTAATTTTTAGCATTGTTTCTTTCCATGACAATTTCAAACATCGATTTTCTCTAGAAATATTTATTGATGATTCTTTCAAATGGGTTTTTCTATTGGAACATCCATACATAATCACAAAAAATAAATAATATAAACAACATGTAAATTATGCTAGACAAATCTGTTTTGGTGTTATAATAAAACCAGGTATTATACTAAAACATATATAGATATTAAATTACTGTCTTCACTCAATGGTATTTTATTTTTTCCATTATCACTTGATATGTTTGAATTGAATTTATTAAATTTTATTCTGGTTGCATTTTGAAGTGATCAAACAACTTAAAAATATTTAAAAAAAAAAAAACTTAAAATAGAATGGTAGAATTTCTAATTTATCAAACAATCTTAATTAAAATATTTTTTTCAAAACTACTCATCTAAAAGTAACATATTTTCAAATTTGTTTTCATCATATATTCTATAAATTTACTTTTTCATTTCCAACTTTTTTTTTTTTGTCTTTTTCCTTTTATAAGACAACATAACAATATATTATCTCATTTTAATGTTCATAGTTTCATCGAAAAGATTAGCACTTCATCTATTCAATAATTAAAATAGGTCATTCTACTACATAATTGCAATTGTACACCATCCAAGAGAAAGGGATAAGGATATGTAACCTTAAATTTTGCTAATAGTGATCCAAGTGCAGGTAGAAAAATTATGACCACCAAATTTTCAAGATAGTAAAAATGACAACGAATGAAACAACTTGGAAGTGAATCAAACTTTCAAGCAGCTTATTGGTCGTAAAATAAACATATATGCAGATTATTACATAAATAAAAAGATAAGGTATAGAGTAGTGTTCATTTGATCGAAATTATTAAATATATTTCAAAAATGAAATGGTAATTTGCTTTTGATCTAAAAAGATTGTTAATTATTTTTAATATTGAACGAGTTATTCGTTTTTTACCTGTTTCATATTATGAAACATTTCATGTCATGAGAAGAAAACAAGTTAAAAACTATCGGAGTTTGTCTGAGACTAAAATGAAAAACATTTATTTTAGGTAAAAAAACAAAATAAAATTACATTTTTGTTTGGATCAACATGAATGTATCCCTTTTTTTTTTTAGTGTTTAAAAGATAGATAATTACATAAATAAGAAGATTGAGCAAAGGGTAGAAAAGTAACTTCAGAAAACAGGTTTATCTGAAAATCAGATAAAGGGGTTTCAATCCATCCTGTCATCCACACTCGTAGCTCCCTAACTTACAATTCAACCTATTCGGCTCTTTTTTGTTTCACTACATTCCATTCCGGTCAAGTATATTTTGAAGGGTGTTTTGTTCCTTTTGGCTTTTACATTTCTGGGTTGTTGTTTATTATCTGATTGATCTGTTATGTTAGCATTTCTTGGATTATAAATTGTTGCTTGTGCAATTTGGTTGGAAAGAATGTGGTTTCACTTACATGCATGTCCGCTCAACAACTCAATGCTTCTTTGAAGGGCTGAAAGATGTGGGGTTGTCATACACTTGTTCTTAATGAGCACTTTAATGGTCTTATGTGACAAATTAATATTTTTTAACCAAAACCAATCTAGAAACTCACTTTTTTTGCACAATTCACCAACTTGTTCCATTCAACTAAGTGCGAAGAAACAAAGATTGAGTGGCTTTATCCCAAATGCAAAAAAGAAGAATGGCAAGAAGAGGAAGTGGTGGCAAAGGTTCTTTTTGGATGATGATGGCAATTGGTTTGGCTTGAAAGATGATGATATGGTTGAAGAGGAGAAGGAGTCTGATGAGGAGTTATCGGAGAATGAGAAGTTTGAGGCATGGAAGAGGAGGGCTGAGGCTATAGTAGAGTTGAGGGAAGCACAGGAAGATATGAGGAATGAGGAGAGTAGGAGGTGGGAGGATTGGATTGTGGAGGACCATGGAAATGGTTCCTATTCATCTTGGACTCAAGATTGGGATGATCATCGGAATAGTGGAGGAGGGAAGGATGATATGGGTTTGGATTCTAGTAGTGATTTGTTTCCTGAAAAGGGATTGGTTGAGTCTGTAAGGGATTTGGTGCTTGGCAGAGAGGACAATGATATATTGTATGAAGACCGGGTTTTCCGGTATGCGTCCTTGAACTCGGTGAGTAGTATTGTAAAATTGTGTTTGTAGTTGAGTTAGCTAAGCTTGTTTTTGTTATCTGCTTGTGGATGTTGAATATGCACATATGCTAGTTTAATAATGTTAGAAGATGAACATCAATTGGCATGAATCAGCTACCATATGTAATAAATTATCAGTTGCAGTTAGTGCTTATGAACAAGTTTGTGAACTTATGCTGTCACAATGAATGCGTAGGCAACCCAACCAACACAAATAAAGGAATTCAGTTCAAATCCTTATGTCTTGTATAAAGTTATCACGACTACATTATCTGATTTAAAATGTATTTCTTCTTGGTAATCTCACTACTCGCATTCATCTTTTCCTGCTAAAGCCTTGGAAATAATAATCTTAGGTTATTTATGTTGTTCTAAGCCTTGAGAAGAACTTAAAAAAAAAAGGTTTCGAGACAGTGACTTGACGTAAAATGGAATGTTAATTTGGGTTTGTTCGAGATGATTCAGTGAATTTCTTCGTTTGCCTCAACCTGAGGCAAACAGTATTTCTGGAGGTTTGCTACAATGGAAGGTCATTTCTGTTTAAGGAAGACTGAAGGAGAGAAACCTATTATTATCTTATATTTGATTTAATAAGAGTTTGACATCTCTTTCAGGAGAGAGACAGAGAGAGCTTTTCGGCTGGGAAAGGATTCTCTTCTTGGGATTCTTTCATGTTATGTTCTTGTATATTGATCACAGCACTCAAGGAACAGTTTTCTGTTTTGCGATTCTTTCCAGGATTCTTGTTTTGCCTTCATTCCTTTCCCAGTTTATTCTTTTAAGAAGTTTTTGAGACAGTAGCAGTTTCTGATACTTTGAGATATGCTTTTGTTAACCCTACAGATTCTGCTAAAACTTTACTATGTTCATCTTTGTACCTTGGGGGTTAGGTGGTTGGTCTACTGGAAAGAATATTTGGATTTCTAAAGAGGTCAAATGATTTAAGACTGCAGTTTATGGAATCTTTTGTGCCTTGCATAATTGAACATTTTATAAATATTACAGTTACCTAATTTGCAAATTCTATTACATTACATTTGTTAGTGAAATAATTTTTGTTTAAACATTCCGGTGTTGCAATCCTTATTAGACATTTTAGCTGCAGTATGTGTGTGATCAGTGGACCTAAACCATATTCCTCCTTCTTTCAGGTTAAATTTTTGGCAGTACTGATTATTATACCCTGTGCCTTGGACTTTGTGGTTCATGACTATGTTCTCATGCCTTTTTTAGACAGGTAATCATTAAACACAGTCAGGCTTAGATGTCTGAACGTTTGTCATTTATGTATCTTAACTAGGTCAATCTCTCCTACTTTTTAAATCATCTACTACATTTCTTATCGGTTTACAGAGGTATGTTCCACCAGTATTAGCATTTGCAGTGTGATTGAAGCAATTTAACTTATAAACACATGTACTAGCACAAATTTTATCAGTTTCCTAACTAATAAAAGGTCATAATTCTCGTGTATAATAGATTCCCAAAACTCTTTTGCCTGTAACCATTTTAATTTTCATTCCAATTTTATTGCCAATAAGCAATGCTTTTTTTTAAAAAAAAAAAAAAAATACTATAGGTTCCTTTGTTGGTGTGTAAGCACGCTATGCATGTGTTTTTGGCTCCTTATTGTGTACATTAAAATATTATCTAAGTGCATGTTTGCATAAGTAACTCTGCCCTGGAGACTTATTTTTTCTGCTAATGGTGATGAATGTATTATAAGCTCTATGTTTCCAACTAAAGATATGAAACAAATACTATGTCATTAACAGATATGTAAAGACTGTACCACTTGCGGCACAGATGCTTGATGTGAGAAGTAATCAAAAGCATGAAATGGTTAAGGAATTAAAAGTTGAAAAAGCTAGATATCGTTTTGAGGTCGAGATTGGCAAATCTCCACCTCTTTCTGATGAGGAGATTTGGTGGGAGTTGCGACATAAGGCGTAAGTTTTGCACTCATTTGTGTTCCATTGACAAGCTTATTTATAGCATAATATGTCATTTTAATGCTTCTTAATCTCAATTTTTACTAGAGAACGAGAGACACAAACAGAGATGAGTGCTGTTATATATCAGGAACTACTTATTCTTTAGTTAAGAATGGCGAAAGAAAATGTTTTCACTAGGGGCATCATTGAAGTTTGAATAATTCTAAAATTTTGAAAATTTGATAAAAGTAGTATATGTAAGAACTTTTGTATTTGGTTCATTGTGATTTCATTCAATGCTGAAATTTTGTCTTATACAATAAGTGATGAAAGAAAACCCCAAGGAATTGATTGAGGGGTGGGGCTTTCAACCAAGAGGTGAAGGGTTCAAAACCCTTGGGGCCATTTACCGAGGATATTAAGAATCCTAGAAGTTTCATGGTTACCAAGGTTGTAGGGTTCAATACTGGCCTCCAACTCAGAACCCAAGGGATAAGAGAAACATAGAAGGAGTTCTGGGTACAAAATATATGAAAATTAGGGGAAATCAATATATCTAGAAACTTAATGAGTTGTTTGATAATGCCCTCATAAGTCATAATATAGATGAGGTTAGTATTGTTTATCGATGAAGCAAAAGGCCAAAAGAAGGGTACATGAGAGAGAGGAAGGAAAATATGATGTGAGATTGAATAGAGTTTGGCTTCGGTTTTGGTAGATGAAAGAATAAATTTGTGAAAATGAATACAAGGTAGAAACAGAAAGGATTGTTTAGGCATTGAATTTAGTGGTTAGGATTTTGTCAGGACACAAATAAACTTAGTTCTTTAATAAATTTTGAATTCTATAATCCTATGACAGCCTGTATATCAAAAAGACAAAAGGGATTAGTTATCTAAGTTTGCTACAACTTGCGTTCGAAGTAAATGCTATGTCATGTATAATTAAAGCATATTGTAGAAATTTCAATTATAAGAGACTAAATAAGAATTGCATACAACCACTATTTGTTCTTATCCTTTTAAGTTTAGAGAGTTGGTAATAGTTTTACAGTTCTAACATTCACTCTTTGCATCAATGGACACAGTAATTATAAGATAATTATAAGTTTATTGTGTGTGTTTGTCCATATGTATTTGTTCAACTTCAAAGAAAAAAACCGGTCCTTGGGTTCTCATAAGTTTTTGTTTGAAAGAAGGGGAATAAAAACCAGTATTGGATTGCTGAGTCAAAGGACTGCTGAAACCTGTTGAAATAAAATGCTAGTTGTGCAACATAGATATCTACTCCCACAAACAGAAGATAACTCATAATAAGAGAAGAAAATTATTCACAAGTTTTAAAATGTGCTTGGTAGGAATTGAACACCCAATACCTTAGTGAATAGGAAGGTGCCCAACCACCTCTACTAAGAGAAGATATGCAATTGTAGTAGCACGTACATATGTGTTCTTCAAGTTTTCTTAAAAAATGACATGTAAATTAGGGATAACATCGCAACAAGAAGAGTAATAAAGAATAAAGAGAGAATTTAGACTAAGTTGGGATAGAGATTAGAAAAGGAAAAGGCATAAATTAGACAGAGATAGAAGAAATTCAGAGGAACAGGAAGAAAATACTGAAGGAAGGAAAGGAAATGCAAGGAAATAGAGAGGAGAAATCCTTATTCATCTTCTAAGTCTGAAGAGCAATAACATAGAGAGGCCTATTTATGTCTAACTAATAAAATCCTTAGAAAATCAGAAAATGGAAATTGTTACTGAACCTAATTCTAAGAAAAACAATAAATCCTTAATATATAATTTCCCATTTTTAGTCAGTTAAATATGTTAAAAACCTAGTTTCTGTTTTTCTTTCCTTTCACTGTTTCCTTTATAAAATGTAATGGTTGATTACTGGTCAAGTTTGTAAAGTGATAGGGTGTAGAGATAATGTACAAAGTTCTATATCTTAAATAATGGAACTAGAATAAAGCAGCATTGTGGAAACTAGCCATATCACAAGGATAGTCTGTACAAAAGATGTCTGACCAGTCAAATATTTATTAATATGTTGATTGATAGTGCAATAAGTCCTAATAAGCCAGAAAACATGATGGATATAATACTCCTCGCATGTTGACCTCTACCTCTATGGAAGTTCTTGATGATAGGTAGAGTACCCCTTATTTTGGTGCTGTGGACCATACTAGCATAAATCTTCGTTGTCGGTACATCCAAGGAACCCAAGACTTGCGATGAACTTATGGACTATATGTATCCGGATCCAAAAGTAAATGGCAAGGTCTTAAGATGTTCGAGCCAACAAGTAATAGGATTGATCTCAACTTAGCCCAAGCCAAGATATCATAGAGGTGCTTGAAAGATGAAATTTACTAGACATGATATGCTTGTGTATGTTATGTAGATCAAATATTACCACAGAAGAAGTTTTTCTATAGCCCAACATAAAGTTCTGAGTATCTACTAAATACTTTCTTATCAGATTTCTCGCTACTTCAACAGGTTAGAGTTGCGAGATGAGTGGCGGTTAGAGAATCGTAGAGCATTTGCAAATATATGGTCAGATATGGTGTTTGGGATCTCATTATTCATTCTTTTATACTTCAATCAGAGTCAAGTGAGTATCATTTACACTTTTATATATTTTATCCCCGTATATAATTTTCCTTTTCTTTCCCATTAGTATGGAAAGCATCATCATTGTCATGAATTGTAGTAGTACTAGCACCGCCACAGTCTCTATAATGATCACTGTTGTTATTGTAAATGTTCTTCAATTTATTGTCTTAATCTTAACAAGTTTATCTTTCTTTTCTCTTTAACAACTTAATATTAAACCCTAGTCATTAGGTTCATATTTTGTTATCCCATATTTTTGGTTTTAATATTCTTCAATAATAAGTGATATTTATTTGAAACCTTAGAGCTGCCTCTGGAGTAGCAAAGAGTGATATGCAGTGAAGGGATATAGTTTATGTTTACTTGATAAAAGAACTGTTTTACCCCTTTGCTCACTGTAGCAAGCTTGTAACATGGTATCAAACCATATAAGCTTACTCAATAACTCAAATAGCTCCAATTTATTAACTCATAAAAGTTCTACTATGTTCTTTGACTACAAATCTGTTGTTTAGAAGATTATATTACTATCTTCTTAATCTTTGTAATGTTCTTCAATTTACCCTCGTAAAAGATTTCTGTGTCTTGATAACATTTTGAATATATTGTAAAATTAAATTTGAATTTTTCAAATGAGGGAACCTACTCTGCTTATCTACCAGCATCGCCTTTGAGATTACATCGCTGTTGACTGGATTGCCTTCTTCATCATCTATTGATTATGTTTGTTTCTTTGTAACTGCTTCTTGTTGCACAGAAAAGCATATATGTTTCTGCTTAAGCACATCATATGGAGAAGATCAGCTATTATTTGAAATCGCCATGAAATATCCAGTATTTCGTAACAATTTTCATTTCTTTTCTCTTCTTTTCTTCCAAAATTCGCAGGTTGCTTTGCTGAAATTTACAGGTTATAAATTAGTAAATAATATCTCGGATACTGGGAAGGCTTTTCTTATTATTCTTATCACAGACATTTTTTTAGGGTAATATTTCCTGCTCTTTCCTAAAGTCTACTTATTAACTTGTTCTTGTCATTAACTAATGTTACTGTACTATCTAAAGCAGCTAGGCCTTACATTGAAGAGTTGGAATACATACATGTATATGATTTCTTTTTAATTACAGTAAATGCATACTTGAAAATCAAAGCCACTTGTTAGTTAGCATTAAATCAGAAGACCTTATCATCTGAACTAGCTACTACCCACGTTGAATGGAGTCACATTGAAGAGTTTTAGAATTGATGCCTGCCCTTTCTAATTCTTCCCTTATTTCTATGCTTATGTAGCTGACTTTCTTCCCTTCTAATCTATTTTATAATGGCTCAAACAACTGTGTATTTACAGGTATCATTCTGAATCTGGTTGGCAGACTTTGTTGGAGATAGTTGTGGAGCATTATGGTCTGGGAGTTGATCAGTCTACCATGACCATTTTTATCTGCTTAGTTCCAGTTGTAATGGATGCATGTGTGAAGCTTTGGGTATGTTAGACACAACCTTTATAGTAGTTTAGGCACTCAAAACTTGCAAAATTTTAGGAAGAGAATGTGATTACATTATTGTGTAGTTTCATATATGTCCTTAATATGATCAAATAATGGGTATGTAGGTCTGTAATAGGTGGGTTTTCACTTCCCAGCCTGCTCTATTTCAGTTGTTATAGCATCTAATTTTACCTATTTTGATTGCTTTCTGTTGCAGTTGTTTAAATTTCTTCCGAGATTATCTCCAAGGGTTTCGAATATATTCCAGGAAATGAAGCGTCATTAGCAGACCTTTTCAATTGGATGAGAGAATACCAAACAATGAGATGCAAAATCCTTTCTTTTTTTTTTTTAGCCCCTCAACATATCTTAATCCATTTCTCCTTCTTTATCTTCTTTGACAGAGGTATGTGTATCCGGATTTGTAAGAATTAGCGGAGAATGAGAAAGGTTAATGCTTATGAGACTATAGTTGTTTGTTATCAACTTATCATATTGTACTGGGGTGATCTCGATATTACAATAAAAGTTGATGACCATTAGTTTTTATGTCATGATCTTAATGTCTTATTGGATGATACAATTTTATTAAATTTTTGGAGTAAGAAAGGGTTTCACTGTTTAGGCACTTCCATGTCAAATCATTATTTTTGCCTTCTCTAATAGGAAATAAGTTCGTTTGTTGTCGTTTCATAAGTGAAATGACATACAAATATAGAAATATAAATTTACAAATTAAAAAGTTCTGAGATAGAAAAAAAAAAAAAACAATCATTTATGGTTGTTTCTTCCATATTTTCCTACATCTACTCTTTCAAGCTTCACCAAGCTTAGACTTTTCATGTGTCAATCCAAACACTTCTTTAAGTTATTACTTTTGGTACCATTTCAAACCCTTCTCTTACCCAAATTCCTCTAAGGGACCCCTCTCTTAGTTTTTACAAAGTGTACCAGTATTTTCTCCACACTTATTAAGTGTTTCTTAACGTCTCAACTACAAATATGGAATTTTGAGAACAAAGAAACTTCTCGCTTTTTGAACAAATATGATAGTTAAACATCAAGAATGTGTTTGATACGCAAAGATGGCTCAACTGTGCTCAATTATCATTTAGAGACTTCACACTCGTGTTATTAGTCTTGATAAGGAGTTTAATTGGATCGAATTGTTAATCAGATAAGTCAAATTTTAATTAACCTAAGCCCACTCTAACTCTATAGCTTGTTGGATGTGAAAATAAAAATTCGAACTTATTCACTATTTTTAAAAAATCCATCCATTTAACCCACCATCTTTTACTTTGATTAAAGAAGAAAACCATAATAAAATGTAAAAAAAGAAAACTAAGAAAAACAAATGAAAATATAAATACAATTAAATACTCTAACATAATGCAACACTAACTCACTTTAAACTTAAAAATAAATTTATATAAAAAAATTTAACAAAAAAATTGTCCAAAATAAGTAAACACAACATATGCGTACACATAATTGTTTCGACTTTTAGATTTAGTTCAATTACTTTTATTGTGCCTACGACATTTATATTTTATAGATGAACTTTGGTCCTAACATATTTGGTAGGCACTCATAATTTTAAACTTTATACATCCCAATTATAAAATAAGTACTTCTTCATTTGCACTTCTTTGCCCCACAATCACCCCATGCTCCTCGATAAGGACGACCCAACCCTTTAACATAAAAACACATCAAGACCAGCCATTATCAATCAATAGTTGTTCTCATGAATTCCTGTAACTCCAAAAATCTTTCATCTTTCCTTTCCTCAAAATCAAAATATAAATTAAAGCCCAAGTGATTGCCACATTCTTCACAAACGAATATTATCAAACCACTGCAATAAGTAGATGACAGTTCAAGCGAAAGAGTATTACTAGAAAATTTGAATAATCCATGACATTTTAAACAAAAACACCAACTGAGAAAAAAGTCTAAACATTTCTAAACCTTGACTAGAGCTAACCATAGAAGTATTACATCAAACACCATCATCATTCATCTGAGTAGACAATAACCAAAATATCCATGTTCAAAACCCAACTCACCACACAATTGATAATCAACTTTGGGGTGACTTGGTAACTCCTCCACTCTGTTGGGCAGCCTGAGTAGCCGGTGCACCATTGCCATCAGCAGGATAAACTGGCTGCGAGTACCCACCAACATAGGAGTTGTAAGATGGTGGCCCCTGACTATAACCTGCCTGACTAACTTGTGATCCACCATATGTTCCAGCTCCATACCCTGGCTGAGCAGCAGCACCATAACCAGATGGTGGAGCACGTTGAGAACCAGAATCTGGTTGAGCGTAGCCAGATGTTGGTGGCTGTGAATGGTGATATCCAGGCTGCCCATAGCCTCCTGCTGTGCTGGGTGATTGTTGGGTCTGCCCATAAACAGGAGGGTTGGCCAGAGGTTTCTGTGTTTGAGGTGGCCCATAGCCAGGATACCCAGACTGTGCTGGAGCTTGACTTCCGTAGCCACCTTGTGAAGTAGGTGGCATTCCATAACCTGGCTGTGTTGCTCCTTGAGGTGGGTAACTGGAAGGGTTTGGGCTAGGCTGTTGACTGGCACCATAACCCTGCTGGCCCATTGAAGAAGGCTGGACAGGTGGGGGTGCCTGGGTAGAATCACCTTGAGCTCCATACGACGGGGTATGCCCCTCTTGAGTGGAGTTGGTCACATTACCATAGCTGGGTGCAGAATTATAACCTTGCTGCTGATCATATGCTGCCCCATACCCTGACTGAGGTGCCTGGTATCCACCATACCCATCTTGTGGATAACCTTGTCCCTGTTGATAGCCAGAAGGGGGTGGCTGACCGTAAGCATAACCAGTATTATCTGCTGCAGCTGCTGAACCAGTAGGGGCTTGTGGTTGCTGTGAAGACTGCTGCTGACTGTAATAATCATAACCACTTCCCTGGGTAGTTTGTTGCCCTGGTGGAACAGATGTCTGATCCCAGTTGGGAGGATATCCACCAGATGTTGGTTGTGAATAGCCTGTGTATGGTGGCTGGGACATGTTATACTGGGGAGATGGACCAGGATATGCTCCTGACTGTACGTAGCCATAGCCAGGTTGTTGCATTTGAGATGCTCCAGGTGTGCCCCAGCCTGTTGGTGGTCGGGCTTGATAACCTTGTTGAGGGTATCCTCCAGCCATGGCTGGATTTCTAAGACGATTCTGCACAAATCGATTTCCCAAATAACCAGATTGAAAATTTTGCACAGTGCTGGAACATACATACAACATAGCAAAACATACAATGTATATGTATACATAAACTGATACAAAAAATATCTAAAAGTCGAAACAAAGATACACAAATAAACTATATCCAAACAGGGACTAACCGAGTCATATTATATTGGGAATGGGTACAAATATAAGTGCCTACATACCGTACGGTTGATTGGGTTATTGAGTTACTCCAGCAGAAGCCCATCCTCTCTCTATTCGAAGTGAATGGGAAAAAAAGAGCAGAAAATACTATGCAAGCTTTTACATAAAAAGCAAACAGAGGCACAAAACCCATTGCAATTGCCAGGCAATGAGTTCATTGAGATGTGTATACCATTCATGTAAACATAAATCCAGTGATGCATTGTAGGTAACAAAAGCATCAAATTAAAAGTAAAGCCATCCTAGAAAATTGATATAATTCAGACCAGAGAACAGGACCTACAAAACCTCAATTATTAAACTGAACAGACCCAACAAGTTTCCTTAAAAAGAGAAACAAACTTTAAAGCTAAAGAAGCAACCAAAGAAAATGTGAAAATATATCTAAACTAACTTACATGTATACACTTTAAAGAGCATCTTTTCACTACATCAGATAGACAGTATCTATGCAGAGGATTTGTCTTAGTGTACCGCCATCAAAATCTATTTCAATCACTACCTATACAACTAATCTAATTACACAAGGATGACCGATGAAATGTCCCTTGATAGAAAGTTCAGGAGAAGTGAAAGCGGACTAATTAAATTTTAATACAGTTTCCAAGGCTGCTATCAAGTAAAATATGTTCAATTTGACAATCATAACGAGAAGGTAAAAATTGTAAAGTTCAGGATTGCAACAAAATGAGCAAATGAAGATAGAACATGTGAACGCCAACTTATTTGATAACTCTGCTTCCAAATGATAATAGACTTGAAATTTTCAGGCTAATGTGGTGTTGAGGAACATAATAAGTTTATGACAGACAATATTCAAGAGACCCAAAGAAACTCCTAGAGAACAGACTAATAAAAATTATCTAGGAAGAATACTGAAGCAGTTCATGATTAAAACATTTTGATACAAGCTTAAGAATGTAATAAAAAGACATCAAGAGGCCAAAGAGAATTGATGACCACATGAAGTAGAAGGAAGTTGCAATTCAAACTAAATACCAGAAGATTCATAACCAACTTAAACCACCAAAATATAATTTGATCACAATAATGCCACTACAACATTAGTAACCTTTTCAATTTATTTTCTAAGACTAGTGTCTGTTAAGGCAAAAAACTGAAAGAATACATAGAAATTAACAATTATTTAAAAAACAAACACTAAAAGAGAGATTATCCTATGTTTATATTCCAATATCAATGACCCATTACAATGACCTTGAACCCCCATCAAGAGTAAACTTGCACCTTCCCTCCACAATATTATTACCAAATATCAGGAGATAGGAATTAGAGCCATACCAGAGCAATGCTGAGGGAACACCAACACAAAGTGATCCATGTTGGTGTGACCAATAGTCCACTATACACTAACCCTACAATAGTTCTCAATAACAAAATCAGTCACGATACATAAAAAAACACATTTGGTGACAAAACAAGCTAAATCCCAAAAGTTTATTCACTTAGTAATATCAAAGAATCCTTCAAATGGCTGCAAGAACCTAAATAGAAATCAAGTATGTAATACCTGCCTCACAAACTTATCATCCAATAATCAGCTCTGCACCTTAGAGAACTAATGACAATGACAATCAATTTTCATAAAAATTTTGACAGTTTCAATCAATCCTTAGCTCATATCCGAGATCCACCTATAACCATATATACAAAAGAGAATGATGGCAAAATTACACATATGTAGTTGAAAAGTGAACAGACCACATAGGTTCAATATAGACATATATGCTCAGATGCATGATCACAAATCCATCCTTTAAAGATCCGCATATATATTAGAACAGTGGATATTACCCACTACAGCACTCCTAAAGCAAAACTAACTACTACAAAAATGAATGAAACACCAAGAGTCTGTCGCAACGTTGCAAATATTGCAGAGGGCCAGCTCCTCCTCCATCCGTAGGCCATTCTAACACTAAAATAATAATTCTCAACCAGACAACTTGCGTGCCAAGAGATCAGCAGCTAAAAAAGTTGGCAATTTTCAGGAATATCCAAGTTCAATATAGGAAAGAGATTGATAACAATATAATATATCTAAGTCATTTAAAAAAAATCCGGATGACAGGCTAAGAATATGATAAGCAAAATCTTATTTTATCAATTTATACACATTAATACAGTTGATCGTATTCACAAATGAGGAATACTATCTACTTCTTTCTCCACAACCAAATACTGAAAAGGTAGAAGGACTGAGAGAACCATTTGCTGGAAAATTACGTATACCACCAAATAACAATGTGAAAAGAAGGTGACATTGGCAGTATTAAACAAGGACTGAAAAAAAAAAGGAAAAAAAGAAAAATGATCATAATGAAGAGTGCTTAAGGACAAAAGTTGCAGAACAATTATCAGACTATGAAGAAGAGAATCAAGATATAAACAAAATGTGGTGTGTGATACAACAAATTCTTTGCCATGAGCATAATGTATAATCCAGAAACAATTATGTCCTACACTTTACCAAAGTGGACACAAATGAACCATTATTCCCTGCACAACACACGTAATACAAATGCAATATTGGCATATGTAGCCTCTCTCAAATCACAATTGCAATAACAAGCAGAACAAAGCAATAATATTAAACAAAAGATAAAAGCACATTTAAGAAAATAACACCAATTCCTATTTTCATAAACCAGCAAAGTAGAATCACATTCATTGAAAATAAAATTAAGAGATCCAATCATATCACATAGCATAGATCAAATGAAGACACATGAATTAATAAAGGTCAAGTCTCCTCAAGTTATATTCATGCCCACCATGACAAAGTAAGTTGAGAAACACATTTCAAACTCATTGCTAACCAGCCTAGAACCCTTTGATTCGCTTAATTTAACTAAGTGAAGAACAGAAATCAATATTTGCAAGAAAATAGAAGAGCCCAACTCCGTAAACTGACTTGACAGCAAAACATACCTCACTGATGACTTCATTAACCAACTGTTTCGCACTTTCAATCTGTTCACTTGTCCCATCTATCTGTACCGTTCTTTCTGTAGATGTGTCACCAGGAGGGAGATGCAAAGGTATCACCTGTTCATAATAAAACATCATATTTGCCTAAAGTCAATCACCAATCACCAAGACTATATCATTTCATACGATGTCAACACTAATTATTACAATACCTGAATGCGAGCTCCAGTCCTGGCTTGCATATTTTTAATAGTCTCACCTCCTTTACCAATTACCAGACCAACCTGACGAAATCAGACACAAAGTCATAAAGAGAATCCCAAACAAAAGCAACAAATAAAACTAAAACAAACAAAAACATCCAATTACCTTGTTGTTTGGAATTCTCATTGAAAAATGATCAGAGCCGGTTTGTCCAGTTAGCCTTCTAGCAACTATACCAGAACCACCCGTTTCAGCCTGTATGGCATCATCAATAAACATAAGTCACACATCTTAGCATAAATAGATATTATAATTAGAAGGGCATATGACATCATCAATAAACATAACTCACATATCTACAAACACACACAGAAGTATAAATATTATAATTAAAAGGGCATAGAAAAATTAGATACCTCAGCAAGAACATCATTTATAAGCTGCTCAGCCTTGGAAATCTGTTCAGGAGTACCCATGAGCTCAACCATTCTAGTTGGGGAATTGAGGTCGGCCTCAGTGTCTCGAGTAACCTGAATCTTGGCTCCAGATTGAAGCTGAAGATACTTGATAGTCTCTCCACCTTTCCCAATTATAACACCAACCCTCATATTCGGAATTTCAATCTTTTTACTTGTGCCAATACCTTGGTACCCACCACCACCACCATACGAAACCGGTATCGTTGAAGCTACAGGGCTCGGTTTCACATCTGCATTATCGTTCCATCAATCATATTTAATTTCAAAAACGCAAAGCCTTTTGTTAGATCTGGAAATTAAAAAAAAAAAGAGGTACCAGATGGAGGCGAGCTGAAGCCCTTATCGGCGGAATCAAAGGCGGCTCCACCGTTCTCGACGCGAGGACGCTTGGCGTCAACGGGAGCCGAGTTGAGAAGACGAGCGGCGATCTGCTCGGCGCGGCGCTTGGCAGCCTGGAAGTCATCGACGGGTGGAGGGACGCTGTTGTAGGAAGGAGGGGCAACGGAGTCAGGAGGAGTAGAGGAGAAACCGGTGGGCCTGCGAGGGCCGGAAGAGGGGGGCGTCGATTGGTCTTCGTATTTGCGTTTGTTAGTTGTAGTGTCTGAGGAATACTGGGGCTCGTCAGCCATTTCTGCCTACTGAGTCTCTGATAGAGAGATAAGAGAAACCCTAACGCTGCGATTCTGAGATTTTTAATAAGATGGGGTAGGGCTTCGCTTTTATATTTATATACACTGCTGGATTTTTGAGATTTTTATTTATTTATTTTTTTAATTTTAGGGGCAAATTATCAAACTATTTACAAATTTTGCGGTATTCTCAATTCGACATCTTATGCTTTATAGTATTCATCACGAACTCCCTCACCTTTGTGAAAACTTCATTTTCACCCTGTCATTAATGCATTCGTTATAAATACTCAACCTGTAGTTCGACATACAGAGTAAAAAAGGTAAATATATTACAAACAAAAATTTTTAAATTAATAAAACTAAAAATTATTTTCTTCTCCAATCAATGTCTTTCCTCTCTTCTTCTCTTTCTTTGTTACCTTTGTATAATTTTCATGTCGAGCAAGCGATTATGGCGACTAGCTGAGGATGGATAAATCTCCTCCCATGATCTAGTAAATATCTTAAAATATTATCACTCCAATTGTCCAATATTGAGAGCAAATGATCGTTTTCTGTTAATTGAACTTTCCACTTGATCAAGATTAACCTCATCTATTTTTATATTATCGCCTTCAAAATCAACACTTAAATCTGTAATTGTGGCTACATGGACAAACAAAAGATAATTAATTGTTAACACAATCTTTATTAAAATCAACACTATAAACTATGAACAAGCAATCAAACAAACAATTAAATAAATGCACGTTAAAACCACAAATTAAAAATTTCATAAAATTTTTTCTTACTTGGACCGAAGTTATTTGATATTGAAAATGAACAATTGCTAGTAAACGAGTGAGAGTCAAAAGTTTGGTAGCAGCCGACAAAGAGAGAAGGAATAGGCGATTAGGGTTAGGGTAAAAAATTAATATGTTTATATATTGATAAAATTACTTAAATACCTTTATATAATCATGATATTATAATTTTACCTTTATGGATTGTGTCTACCTATAAACTAGTTAAACAAACCCAACATAATTTATTTAATAAATAGATTATACAGGTTGACTCATTTATGACCTCTATTCGTTTAAATCAAACTCACACTTATTTATTTTTCTCAAATTTGAATCAAATTATCGTGTCGTTACTCATATTATTAGTTTTAATTATGATGGTTGGATTTTCAAAGATTTAGAAGGGGTGTTTTGGGTATGCTTGAAAGGTACATTGGAGTGATGTGACTAGTAAGGGCTAAGGATATTTCACTAGCTTTTAGCCACCTTCAAAATGCTTTTACTTAATTAGCCCCTCCAATTAATTTCCATCTTTCCCCACCATTTTCATTGGCTTAACACCAAAGAGAAAGAGAGAAATTGTGGAATCGAACAAAGAGAAACCACGGGATTTTAGAGAAAAACATCATATATTTAATGGGTATTTTTACAAAGTTTCATTTTTAAAAAAATCAACTAAACATCGATGTTTGTTCATGGTAAAAAAGTTTATATGAAATCATAAATGATTATAAAATGAAATATTCTCAAAACTAATATATGATAAATTCAAAAGTCTATGGAAGGGTCAAACGATCTTTGGATTTGTGCCTTTAACATACTATTGGAATCATCTCATAAGCTCAAATCTAGTATCATTTGCCTAAATCACTATATGAAATCATCCTATGTAAGATCATTAGTCATTATTTTGTGAAGTAATCTATCATTGCTATGTGAAATCAACCTATGTGAAAAGCTCCAGGATTACTCTAACAATATAATATGGGTTTAAATCTTTCCTATTTCATATGCTTTCAGAAATCTTTTCTGTGTGAAATCAACCTATGTGAAAAATGTTCTACATTAATGTTAGAAGATTCCATGTGATGAATAGATGAGAATTTCACATAGATTATCTATGCACTCAAAAACTTAATCATGTATGAAACATATACTTATGGGATTATACCATTAATATTTCAAAGTAAATGAATAAATTCCGTAAAAGCACTATGCACATGCACCAATGTTGTCAAGCTTTGAAGTTTTGTTTTTTAAACAATCCTTCCTCCAACAACCTTCCGTTGTTTTTCCAATATGCAACTTTCTTTGTTGATGTTTCCAGTCCCTAACAACTTAATGTTCAGTTTTGCAAGTTATGAGTGCCAATAACTAAGAAATTAAGGCGCATTTACTAATTGACAACCCTATTAAAGGAAATAAAATTAGATTAATTATTTGTTAATCAGGGTTTGGAGAATAAAGTTCTTTGAATCCCATACACACATTAATTAAGAATAAAGTTCCTACTAAAAGGGGAACTTGATTCTCCTCCCTCACCCTCTTGATTAAATCAAGTTTCACTTCTCGATTGAATAAAAGATGTACATAAGATGGATATGAGAAATCACTACTAAAGAAACATTTGAACTATCCAACCAAAAAGAGATCAAACTAAGCCTGAATTTGATTGATAAAGAAAAATGGATGTTGCTTAATGTTTGCAGGCCTCCACTTTCATGTGTACACATATCATCATAATTCATATATGCAGAAGTTGCTTTTCTAGAATCAAACTTGTATAACTTCCAAACACAAACAATTCTCTACGTTAAAATAAGGCACAAAAACTTTTTAATTTAAAAAAAAAAACTATATATTTTAACATGTTTTATATATATATATATATATAAGGATATTTTTGTAGTCAATTTTATATTATTTTATTACTTAATTTTAGAAAACAGTAGAAAGGGAGTTAATTTGGTTGTATTTCTAATTCTTAAGAAGTTAGTAAATATTGGAATAAAATTTACTAACTTGATTTCGATTCCTCTCAATTTTTTATTTTCTAATGAAACTTAATTCACTAATAATAAACATACAGAGTGAGAGGAGAGAGGGATAAAAGAGAGAAAGAAAAATTTGGAGGAAGAAGGAAGAGGACGATGTAAAACTGTGGAGGGCATTTTGGAAATTGTATATTATGGGTGAAAAGAAAATTTGTAATGTGGTTATTACTTATTAAAGATCAAACTTACATTTATGGTTAAATTTTAACTAATTTTGGGGGTAAATTTTAAGAATTTCCACCATTTTTTTTCACTCTACATGTTTTCCTTTTTCATTTCATTTTCACACAGTATATTTTGCTAGACAGCTAAGCCTTTTTTCTTTTTTTGGCTCATGCCTTCCATATAAGATAACCTCTGACATTTTTTCATTATACATGTTTTCCATGTTTCTTTTTTTGGACAACTAATGTTTTCCTTTTTCATTTCATTTTCACACACTATATTTTGTTAGACACCTAAACCTTTTTTGTTTTTTCTTCATTTTTTGGGCTTTTCATTTATATATGTATATTAATATATATATATATAATGTTAGGTTTTTCAAAATTTTACTCAAATGATGTGATATGTGAGTTGTTAACATCATATTAATTATTTTATTATCCATGATTTATAAGATATTGACAATTTACATGACATATCATTTGAATCTAAATTTATTATATATATATATATTTCTTTTATTCTCAATGCACATTGATATAAAAAATAAATACATGATAGCCCTAGGGTAAAACTTTTTACAAGCAGATTAGCTTTTACATTTTTGTAACACCATAACCCCACATTAACAGTCAACATGGGTTAAAATAGATGGTTGGTCGAGATTTTCTGTGTAACGATGAAAAATACACTCAGCTTTCTAAGTTTGAATTAGTTTAACCTATTTGCCCATGAATAAGAACCAAAAAATATATATATTGAAAAATAAAAAATTTTAAAATAAAAAACAATAAATAGAAATAAAAAAAAAATTAAACTAGAAACGATTAAAAACAAAAACAAAAATCACTGCAAATTCTCCATTTAAACCAAATCCTCCATCGCTGACTTGAAGAATTAAGGCATAGATCTCCACGTCGAAATTGGTGATGGAGGTAGGGGTTTCCATCGCCAACGATGGACATTGGTAATGGAGACGATGGAGGGTCTCCATTGCCTTGGAAAGACCAAGTCTCCAAGGTGATCAAGACGATGGAAGGTCTTTACTGCGTTGGAAGCCTCTTGTCTAGTCTCCATTGAAGGAAATTGAAAGGTCTCTATCTTTTTTTTTTTTTTTTTGAAATTTTTTAAATGATTGATTATATTTTGGGTTTGAAATTGATTGATTGTTTTGTGGAGATTCGATTTGGATGGAGAGAGAAGCATAGTAGTCAGAGTTACAAGATGATGATGGAGGACAATATACTTCTCTCTCTTTCTCTCTCTCTCCCCTCCTTCCTTCATTCTTCTCTTTGGGTATTTTAAGGTACATATGGAAATTCAAATTTATGGGTTTCTAGCCACTCGAAAACCTAGAAATCCGGGTTTTTGGGTGGCTAGAAACCCCGTGGACCGGAAGACCTTGGTCTCCAAAGGGTATATTATTATTTTTAAAAAAAATAATAATAATAGTGAATGAGTATTGATAGTGTTTGATTGAGATCATAGATGAAGGAGATAGAAATGAGTGTTGGTGTTCTATTGATGAAGATAGCCTAAGATTTTTTTTTCTTTTTTAATTTTTTATGTAATAAAAATCACATTAACATTTAATGTGATTGACATATAATGTGATCAAGGCAGAAAGACGAAAATACACTTCACGTTAGAAAGTAAGTAATCTTTATCAAATACTTAATAATTAAATGAAGTCACAAAAACAAATAAATAAATAATTGAAAAGAATCGGATGATAGAAGCTTACAAATTCAATGCAATGTCTTAAGACAGAAATTTGGCACCCCTTTTCTATGCTTTGAAGGTCTGTTGGTGTTTATCTTCCCAGGATTCGATTGTCAATAATCTGGATTCGCAGCACTTGAAGCAGATTTTGACAAACTAGAATTTATAATATATAGGAACAGAAAAAGAAGAAAAGAAAAAATCAAATGTTTTTTTAGCTAAATTCGAGATTGATCTTTATAGAAGAAATTGTGTCTATTCAAAAGGACACATCTGTATCAATGAACACAGCTGTTGTCTTTAACAGTTTTTTTTTTTTTTTTAAGTCAAAATTCAAATTTGATTTTTTCAAATTCAAACATAAAATTCAAATGATACTGAATTTGACATCAAATTAAAAAATTAATTATGACATAGGATGACTCTTTAAATCAAAGACTAATGTCCCAAGGTCAATCTTTGATTTATTTATGAGTCAAAGCTACATCTAATTTAAGCCTAAGTTTTATCATTTATTTTGTCCATTCTTTAAGTCTTAAAAACTACCACTTTATAAACAAACAATTCTCATTCTAATTTTTCAATGTGAGACTTATTTCTATTCAAACATTATTTTTCCTAACAATACCCCACATTTGAATTGGAAATAATATCTCTAATATATATATTTTTTAATAAAACAGTACGCTATGCATCTATGAGATATCAGAAATATTATGCATCAGGAAAAGTGTCTTATAGACTTGAACTTACCTTAATGAAATCATATCGGATTCACCTAATGACACAGTGAATATTTATAATATTGAACTGTTCACCTTTTTATGGTAAAACTAGACAATATGGTTCACGCATAACATAACTTTACAAAATTTCAGTTTATACGTTTGTGTTCATTTTGGTCTTGAACAATTCCCGAGTTCATGATAGCTTTAAAGAATTTAACCATTTTCATTCTCATAAATGCGACCCCATATTTACTATTATATAGGTGACATTAATTTTTATTGATGTCATTAAATGCTTAGCATAACCTTTACATCAATTGACACTCTAATACTATCATAGAAATGAGTTGATTTGTGTGTTCAAGTTCTTGAATCTTACCCAACCAGTTTGCCTATTGAACCTATACCATGGGATATCTAATCAACTAGGTTAGCTTTCCGTCAGATAAAACTCATTGTATTGGCTTTAAACTCATTCCTTTCGATGTAATATTGATATGCTCTCTAGATAGGCCTTTTGTCAATGGATCTGCAATATTTTCCTATGACTTCACATATTGTATGGAGATTACTTCATTAGAGAGAAACTACCTAATCGTATTATGTCTACGTCTAATGTGTCTTGATTTACCATTATATACTTTATTTTTAGCTCTAGCTTGAACTGTCATACTATCACAATGTATACAAATTGCTACTATAGGCTTAGGTCATATTGGAATATCTTCCAAAAAATTTCTTAACCATTCTGCTTCTTCAACAGCTTTATCCAAAACTATGAACTCTGACTCCATTGTAGAACGTCCTATACACGTTTGTTTGGATGACTTCCATGAAATGGCAGCACCACGTAATGTAAAAACATATCCACTAATTGATTTGGTTTCTGTGTTATCAAAAATCCAATTGGCATCACTATATCCTTCTAAAACTGGTGGATAATTTGTATAATACAGTCCATAGTTTAACGTATATTTTAGATACCTCAACACTTTGATCAAAGCTTCCCAATGATCACGTCCAGGACTGCTTGTATATCTACTAAGTCTACTAACTGAATATGTGATATTAGGTCTAGTAGAATTCATTGAATACATTAGGCTGCCGATTATTTGAGAGTATTTTAATTGAGATATTGCATCTCCTATATTTTCCTTTAATTTACAATTTGTATCAAATGGATTCACGGCAGGTTTACAATCATACTGATTAAACCTCTTTAATATTTTTTCCACATAATGAGTCTGACTAAGAATATAAACTGTATTATTTCTTTTTATTTGAATGTCTAATATAACATCTGTTTAACCCAAGTCTCTCATGTCAAATTTAAATTCAACATCTTTTTGATAGAATTTATTGCATTCTTATTTGTTCCAATTATTAATATGTCATCTACATACAAGCAAATCAGTACACAAGAATTTTTCATATTCTTAATGTAAACACATTTATCTCATTCATTAATTTTGAAGTCATGTGTTAGCATTGTATGATCAAATTTTTCATGCCACTGTTTTAGGGCTTGTTTAAGTCCGTATAATGACTTAATAGGTCTACAGACTTTATTTTCTTGACATTTTATCATAAAACCTTTTGGTTGTTCCATATATATTTCTTCATCCAACTCTCCATTTAAAAAAGCTGTTTTTACATTCATTTGATGTATATCCATATTATATAAATCAACAATAGAGATTAACATCCTAATTGATGTTATTCTTGATACTGGAGAGTAGGTGTCGAAATAATCCAACCCTTCCTTTTGACGATAGCCTTTAGCAACCAACCGTGCCTTATATTTATCAATTGTTCCATCGGCTTTAAGCTTTATTTTAAAAATCCATTTATAACTTATTGGTTTATTTCCATGTGGTAAATCAACCAATTATCATATATGGTTTTGTAAAATGGATTCAATCTTACTATTAATAGCTTTCTTCAAGAAAAAAGCTTTTGGTGAAATCATAGCTTCTTTGTATGTTTGTAGGTCATTTTTTGTCAAGAAACTAATAAAGTCTGGTCCAAAGTCCTTCAGAGTTTTTATCATCTTTCCTTTTTTAGGTTCCAAATTTTGATTCTGGACACCTGAAGTGGGTGGTTCTTCCTGACTTACTTCACAAGTCCTTTTTATTGAAGAACTGAATCTATTTTCTTTGTAAGGAAAAATTTCTTTAAAAAAACTGATTCAATTATAGTATTTACATGAATATCAGAAACATCAGATTTAATAACTAAAAATCTATAAGCTGCACTATTTCTAGCAAAACCTATAACTACACAATCTACGGTTTTAGGTCATAGTTTAGTTCTCTTTGGAAGAGGAATTTGGACCTTTACCAAGCAACCCCACACTTTCAAAGTTTTAAAAATTGGCTTTCTTCCTTTCCATACTTCAAATGGTGATTTATCAGTTTTCTTGAAAGGAATTCTATTCAATATATAATTTGCAGTAAGTAAAGTTTCACCCCACAAGCTGTGTGGAAGTCCAGAACTATTCAACATGGAATTAATTGTATTTTTAAAAGTTCTATTTTTTCTTTCTGTCACACTATTCTGTTGCGGTGTATATGATGCAGTTGTCTGGTGTATTATTCCATATAGTGCGCAAAATTCAGAAAATAATGTGGACTCATATTTTCCACCTCTATTGGTTCTTATAATCTTTATTTTCTTATCTAATTGATTTTCAACTTATGTCTTGTATGTTTTAAACATTTCTAAGACATCATCTTTATTTTTAATCAAATAGACATGATAGTACTTACTGCAATCATCAATCAATGTGATAAAATAATTCTTTCCATCCCTTGTTGGTACGGATTTGAAATCACATATGTTACTATAAATCAAATTAAGCAATTCATTTGACTTCTCTTGAATAGATTTAAAACTTTGCCTAGTAAACTTAGATTCTGTGCATATCTCACATTTATATTTTATATCAACATCAAATTTTGGTAACATTTGTAAATTAATCATCCTATGTATAGACCTAGAATTTACATGCCATAATCTAACATGTCATAAATTAAATGAATCAACAATATAAACGGAATTCTTATTCTTATTATTAGCATTAACAACCATTATATTTAGTTTGAACAAACCATCAACTAAGTACCATTTTCTCACATACATGCCCCTTTTGGTCAGTACAAATCTGTCTGGCTCAAATACAAGCTTAAACCCTTTTTTATTAAGCAAAAGGCTAGAAATTAAATTCTTTCTTATTTCGGGTACATGTAACACATCAACAAAAGTAACCACTTTTCTAAAAGCAAATTTTTGCATAACAATGCCTTTTCCTTCCACCAAAGAAGTAGAAGAAATTTTCATGTAAAGCTTCTCTCCATCCGAAACTGGAGTATACTCAGAAAAAATATTTTTGTTGCTACAAATATGCCTTGTAGCACCTATATCAATCCACCAGCCTCTTAAGTCAGAAATCATGTTGATTTCAAACACAACAGCAACCAAATTTTCATTGAAATCTACATTATTAGTCTGATTAAAATCTGCAACATTGACTTGATTATTTTGACTTGAATTCGTTGTATTCTGACCCTTTCAGTGGCGACAGTCTTGAGTCTTATGCCCTGGCTTTCCACAAACCCAACAGCTTCCTTTTATTCTTTTGAAATTCTTCCCTTTCGGTGCCAATTGGTTTGCTGCTTTGTTGTCAGTTTTCTTACCTTTATTCTTCTGAAATTTTGGCTTATTTGTTTGTCCCTCAATCACATTTGCTTTTGCTTCAAACTTTGGAGCCTCAATCTTGTCTCCCTTCCTATGATCTTCTTCAATCCGAAGCCTTAAGATCAAGTCTTCAAGCGACATTTCTCTGCGTTTGTGCTTGAGATAGATTTTAAGGTCTTTCCATAATTGTGGCAATTTTTCAATAATAGCACCCACTTAAAAGTCCTCATTCACAGAACACCCCTCTGCATGCAATTCATGAATCAGCACTTGGAGTTATTCCACTTGCTTAACTACTGGTTTTGAATCAACCATCATAAATTTTAGAAATTTGCCAATAACAAACTTCTTGGCTCCTGCATCTTCTGTCTTGTATTTTTTTCTCAAGTAAATCCCAAACATCTTTTGTAGTTTTACATTCTGAATACACATCATAAAATGTGTCATCCAATCTATTCAGAATATGATTTCTACACAGGAAATCGGATTGTTTTCAAGCCTCAATTGTCATCAGTGTCTCTTTGGTCACTGGATTCTCATCAGTTTTTGGAACTTCTTCTTTAACTATATGAGTCAGATTCATGGTCGTCAACTAGAAAAGCAATTTTTGTTGCCATCTTTTAAAGTCTAAGCCTTTGAATTTTTCGGGCCTTTCATCTTTCGAATTGGAGACATTACTACCATTAGTAGGTTGTGTTGTCATTTTTCACAGGTTCTGTCAAACCAATGCAACAGCACAAATATTCAAAAAATAAATAATACTAATAATGAGAAATTAATACACTACAAAAAATTTCTATCTTAGCCTGTTAGAAAATAAGTAATCTGTATCAAATATTTAATAATTAAATGAAGTCACAAAAATAAATAAATAAAGAATTGAAAAGAACTGGATGACGGAAACTTGCAAATTCAGTGCAATGTCTTAAGACAGAAATTTGGTACCCATTCTCTGTGCTTTGAAGGTCTGTTGGTGTCTGTCTTCCCAGGATTCGACTGTCAATAATCTGGATTCGCAGCACTTGAAGCAGATTCTGACAAACTAGAATTTATAATATATAGGAACAGAAAAAGAAGAAAGGAAAAAATCAAGTGTTTTTTTAACTAAATTCGAGATTGATCTTTATAAAAGAAATTGTGTCTATTCAAAAAGACACATCTGTATCAATGGACACAACTGTTATCTTTAACAGTTTTTTTTTTTTTTTTTTCAGTCAAAATTCAAATTTGATTTTTTCAAATTCAAACATAAAATTCAAATGATACTGAATTTGACATCAAATTAAAAAATTAATTGTGACTAGGATGACTCTTTAAATCAAAGACCAATGCCCCAAGACCAATCTTTGATTTATTTATAAGTCAAAGCTATTTTCAATTTGAATATAAACTTTATCATTTATTTTGTCCATTTTTTAAGTCTTAAAAGACTACTTTATAAACAAACAATTCTCACTCTATTTTTCCAATGTGGGACTTATTTTCATTCAAACATTATTTTTCCTAACACTTCAGGTCATTAAAGATGACTAACATTAATTGATGGCATGAGGCATGGCATTGCAAAAACATAAAAGTTAATCCACCTACATAAACCCTCACCTCAAGGGTGTTGTATCTTTACTTCTTGATATAATAAATAGGTGGCTCTATTGCCATCCAAGATGGTTTGTTCGACAACCATTTACTCTTTACACCCATTTTACAAATTTAAAAATGTTTTATGAACTCTTTTCACTCTTTAAAATCCTAAATCTATCCCTAAATATTAATAATCACTCTAATTACTTTGTTTTCTCTTACCAAGCATATTTTAAAAATATATATAATTAAACAACCTTAATTCAATCGACCTGTCAACATGTCAACATCTTTTTCTTCTCCACTCATTACAAGCAAAATTTGTTCACTAGCAATCCAAGCTTATTGAAAATGTGTTAGGGCATACCATATACATATTAATAATTAAAATTCTTGTACAATTTTAACTCAAAATTTTTTTCCTTAGATCTTTAAAGATGCTTGGTTGGTGCATAGTTGGATTTTTTGACATCTCAAGTTAACTAAAAGATACATGTTTAGTATTTCACAGATAATTGTGTTCCAAATTTCATGATTGTATTATTCATATTTGTTTGAATTCCTTTTGTTACAAATCAATGATGGAAGAAAATCTTTTTTATTAAAAAAATTTAATTATAGTTGGCAAAAAATAAATTTATCATTATTTATGGTATATTTTCCTAAAAAAAATGATATGCTTAAAATTGTCAATGATAAAGGATAGCATTTCAAAGACGTATGAAGTAGAAAAATTAATTTTTATTTTTTTAATATTGATGTTGCAAGAACTTTTTTGGGCGGCACGGCAATAGAGCTACCCATAATAAATTCATTGTCTCAATCATGAATCCTTAAAGTAAACTTTCATTTATTTTAACTTAATCAACTACTTAGTAAATTTCTCTCCCCTAACTAATTCGATTGCATTTGAATTTGATTAGATCCTAATAATTTAAAAATTAAAACGCACTAATCATACAAACTCTATACGTATTGAATATTTTTTCAGAAAGAAGATGAAGGATACCATGTATCCGTGAACTTTTGTGAAAGAAGTTTTCTTCAGCTTCGAGTTTACTTGAGGCCAATAGAGTTCACTGTTTGAATGCAAATTGCTTGCATAAGCCAGTAACCTGTCCTTGAAGACAAATTCGCAATCCATCATCCATCCACATTGAAATAGTTGCTTTCTTTATAATTATTTATAAACAAAAACGACCATAATAAAGTGCTACTGGCGTTCAAATTACACCAACACCAGCATTTTTATTTAATCCAGCTTAAACAGAAACCATATATGTCTTCTAACAATTACACAAATACATAACACTCAAACCAAGTTTAAAGGACAGAAAAAAGCCTGTCAAATCATTTTTACAGGGACTTAAGCCATAAGCCACTGTAGTAATAAGGCCGGAGACAAATGGTCCAACTCATGAAGTACTGGTGCAACGCCACAAATGAACAAACTTGGATGTTGTTTCAAAACCAGCTTAACATTATCTTCCCTTCACATGACATTTCACCATTGTAAAGATAACATAATTTGATTTATTAGTATCCATAAAGAGAGCAGCACAGCAGCCCAGGAGCAACATGAGATATCCTCATTTGGTCCACCAATGGAGAAAATCCTTGCGCCTGTTAATCTTTTTCTGCAGCTGGAGAAGTCCATAGAGCAAGGCTTCTGCTGTAGGAGGGCAACCTGGGACATAAATGTCCACCGGGACAATCCTATCGCAGCCCCGGACAACAGAGTAGGAGTAATGGTAGTATCCACCACCATTTGCACAGCTTCCCATAGATATTACCCATCTAGGTTCCGGCATTTGGTCATAAACCCTACAAGCAATTCAGTATCAAAGTCAAATAAACTTAACCATCTTTAACAAAATATCTTCAAAGGAATGAATAAAATTAAAAGATAGAAACAGCTTTGATATTACTAAATGAATTTGGGAAAGGTTTCAATATCAAAAGTTTATAAATACACTTGTAGAAAGGTCTAACAACCATTCCAACATAATGTTCCAGGAACTCCAAAACTTGCAGTGGAGAAATTTATCATTCAGAAACAGATAACATATAGAAGCAACAAAAAGCTGGTGATCCAGGACTAATAGAACACAAATATAGCTATATTTGTTCGTACAAATCAATAAACTAATACTGTATACGTGGTTTTCCATGCAATACTATCATCTATAATCAGTCTTGTTGATATTGCTTACATTCTCAAAAAATTCCACAAAAACCTCAATATAAGCTCCTTCAACAAATCCTTATTTAGACTTAATCAACAGCCAAATTAATTAAACTCAGCTGAGTCTAGGTTGTGTTTTTTTTTTACATAACCTAGTCTTAAATCCAAGCTTAATCAGACAAGGTTTACACAAAAAAAAAAAAAAATTGCCTTTCTCATTAAGAATCATGAACTAAATTATGTACAAAAAATTGGCATCTAGTCATATTTACAGCTTTCTTCTAGTCTAGTTAGCTAACTAAAGTTATTAAAAAACGTGGAAAGCTCTCCGCATGGTCCCAGAACACTAGTTGACCTAATTAAGAATTATATATCAAAATTCAGTATGATAAATTGACAAGTATTCATACGAACAGCTTGAGCATCCGGTCTAGTTAGCTCATGCAATTATAAGTCATCAAAGTTCAATTCACGACACCACTTGACACCAACGACCAAGCTTATTTCACAAATAGGCTCAAGGCAACCAGCTGTGCTTTCTTTTTCGTTTATGACGAGACAACAAGTGCCCATTTTTTTTTTATAACAACATTTAGTAGTACTCTAATCATTTGAAATCCTAGAGTGTTCATAAACAAGTACCAAGTACCATCATCAACTTCAATTACTAGCACAAATTTAAGAACACATGGAAGCATCGCATGCACAATGAAACTAATACATTATAATATTGTATTGAATCTTAAAAAACCACACGAGTAAGATGGAAATTGGGTATCGATGACAAATTTCACACGAACATCTGCACAAGAGAAGCACCCCATATACTCATCAATCTAAACATTAGCCACTCAATATATACAAGTTAGATAATCAAAAAATACCCCGAACCCACAGTGCGAATCCAACTTCGAAACCGGAGCTCCCGCATAACCTTAAAATCTTTTTGGTAAGCTGGAAACTATTGCCTTTAACCATATACTCCCACGAGTATTCAAACCCAAATAAACCACAGGTCAAACAATTCTAAGAATCGCTGATGGGTAATATGTGAATAAATTTATATATGCACATCATACAATAGCATCAAAAGGAAAAATTATTGTTCTAAAAAGGAAATGAAATTTAAAATCCCATAATGAAGAGTTGCAAATGCAAGCAAAAACCCTAGTAAGAGAGAAGGAGAGAGGAATACTTGCGAAGAGCAGGGGCCATCTTGTTGGTGAGAGTGCCAGCAACAATCATGCAATCGGACTGACGAGGGCTGGGCCTGAAAATGATACCGAAGCGGTCAAGATCATAGCGAGCGGCTCCCGTGTGCATCATCTCCACGGCGCAACATGCCAACCCGAATGTCATCGGCCATATCGACCCACGCCTTGCCCAGTTCAGCAGATCGTCCACTTTCGAGATCACGTATTCCGCCGCCTTTGATAGCCCTAACGGCTGCCCCGTCGCCGACGGCGGAGGAGGGCGAGCATATGACGCCGGTGACGTGGACGAGGAGGTGGAGAGGGAAGGAAGAGTCGTGTGGAGGGAGACGACGCGTTGGGAGAGGAGGACAGGGAGGCGCGTGGCCGTGTTTCGGGTGATGAGAGCCATGCCTGGGTAGGTTCGTTGCGTTGAGAATGAGGCGGTTAGGTTCCTTAAAATTGTTCCTCGATTTCCTTTCGGAGCTGCAACTCACCACTCACCTCTGCTTCTACTAATATTTATGTTATTTACCAGCTATTTTTTCTTTTTAAATTTTAATTTTTAAAACCAAATTTTACAATGGCGTCCAGTGCTTGTAAGTGTCACGAACAATGTAGCTTCGCGTCAGCATATCATACGAAATTATATTTTTGTTTTATTTTAAAATTATCTTTTTTTTTAAACAGTATTTTTTTCATGCTTTTCAAAGGCGCTCTATTTATTAAAATTAAACCTTTTATTAAACTTTTTGCAACAAAGACAGAGAAACATAGCAAATTCAAAAATTTAAACAGATTAAAAGTTAAATTATTTCAAATAAATAATTAAAAGTTTACTTCTCTATTTTAAATAAAAAAAAAAAGAAGTTTTAATTTTATATTAGTGTCTCCATCATAATATTATCCATCACTTCCAAATTAAATAAAACTTTAAGACCAAAATATTAAGTAAAACTTCAAAGATAAATGAAAGAGAGAATGCAAGGTAAAGTTTATAGGATTAAGGTTTTTGAAACATTAAAAGTGAAAAAAGAAAAAAAACATGTCTGTCCTTATGGGAGTTAAAAGCGAGTTCGTGTTTAAGAAGATAAATAACATTAAAACTTGGAGACTAAAGATAAAGTTCACCCAAAACCATACATAAAATAACTTCCGCAACAAGAAATACAATTCACACGTGTAAGTTCACCAACAACAAAATAGTTCACGAACAACAAATGACGTTAAACTAATTTAATTTTAGGTTCCGTACTAATTTAAACTCATACTAATTTTAAATGCTATTTTACTTTATTTATTCATAAAATATCTATTTCTCGAAAAAGGATTATTCATCCAAAGACAAAGCAGCAAACTGGGTAAGTGAAGAAAAAAAAAAAATGGTTAGAATTTAAATAACAATAATGGTGATAAAATTTAACAAGCCTAAAATGTGAAGTTGAAATGATACAAGGTTGAAGCCCAAGATATCAATGAGAATTGACGCAGCGCCCACAGCTCCTTCCCCTCATTAGTCTCAGACCTAGCAGTATCTGTATCTTATAAGGGGCTCTGTCTCCATTGTACCAGAGCTACCATCATTTTTCTTTTACCTAAAAAACAAAAAATTAAAAAGACAATAAAACGACAATTCTATCTTCCCTTACAAAAGAATATAATCAGTGGGTATGCCTTTCCTGGAAGCACAAGTTTTAGCATTTTACTCAGAAGTTCAAACTACAGCAATTTCAGCTTCTGGTGTTGGAGGATTTGTTTGTCTTTTAACGGATTGCCAAAGTTGCTGGTTCAGGAAGAATGCAAAGCTGCAACCACAAAAGCTTTGCCAGGCAAAATCATTTTCCAGATCTTCCCCCCCACATTTATGCATAATACATGTACAGGCTGTTTGAAGCAGCACAAGCAATGGAATTCTCAGTTGGATGCCAAGCTAAGTGTAGCAACTTCAGGCTGAAATCGTAAGCATTCCCATTTGCATCAACTCCAGAGTTTTCGGCTCCTTTCACTGTCAAACATAGCAAGTTCAGAAGCAGCAGTCACGCATATTAATTATGTATTAAGATCTCCATGCAAACCAAAAACCTACCTAATTAATTACTTTTCCGGGTTTACAAACTGTTCAACTCGAATTCATATATATCTCATACATACAAGGACCTCATCAGTCATCACCACAAAGTGAAATTGTATCTCAAAATTTATACATTCAATATCACAAGGCAATCACCAACCAAGGAAACAAAAAACTAATCCATTTCTTATCACCAAATTAGCGACTCCTCTTGTATATTACAATATTACCAAATCATAAAATGCCAGGTTTTAAATTTACACTGGCAGCGAAACTGGTATTCAACTAACAGGTAAAAATTGGCACTTAAAGAATTAGATGTGCATGGTAGTTGTATGTGAGCAAAAACATACCTCGCCTGACCACTCCAGAAAGAGAGCCCAAAGATCTAGTAGCCCTTGATGGGGTTTGTACTTGTCTCCTGGATATGCATGACATAAAACCAGTACATGAGATAAAGGCAATATGTCCAGATACAATTCCTAAAAGTCAACACGATCCTTTTCATTATGACACATAAAACTTAGAAACTCGGATAGTATTAAGAAACCAACTTTTGTAGCCGCTCAAATTTTTAATGCCAAGAATAACATTATGAAAATACCTCATGGGATTTTTGCTCGCTTCCAACGTTGTTGACTCTGAACTGCCTTGGGAACAACCAAACACACGAAACAAGTTGCTGGAATCACATAACAAATGACATCAACATCCTAGCGCATGCATAATGCTGAAGGAATTAAGATGATATTAAGAATCACTCAGTTCTATATAGCAGACCTGTAGGAACCAGTAGCCACACGAAATCCATCCCCGCTGAGACAACACTCGAATTTGTCGAAGATAGAATCATTTTCATATAAATCACAAAGCTGAACAAGGCCCCAGAAAAGAATGTCAGATTATATTTAATACCCATCAACAATGTAATATGTAGTGTAATATGTAGTGTACGTGAAAAGAGTATAAGTGATAAAAAAAAGCGGGGAAGTGAAGCTCATAACTCTTTGCTTGCTCAGATGTCAAGAAATAAAGAAAAATGGATGGTGATTTAATGCTCGTGGGATTGTTTCCTACTTTCATTCATACATTTGGGGATGCATTTAAATAATCAAGAATGCAGTGGTTCATTTTATCTCTCCCAATACATTCAGTTCCGGAAGTGAAGCCACCTAGAAAGTGCTCTCAGAGCTTTTCTTATTTTCTTTCCATTCAGTTCATTTCTCTCTTCGTTTAGGTATCAAGACAACAGGAAATTAATAGAAGCTTTATCTAAACAAACTTTAAAATATTAAATAAGCCCAGTAAAAAGCTTTTGTTATTAATATATCACCTTTGGTCTTAGATATTCATGAACCTGGAACGTTGCAACAGGACCAGAATCCATATTTATGTCCCACAACTGTCAACGATGTAGATTATGTCAGAGAAAGAACCAAAGTGATGTATAGATAAAGAGACTAATAATGATGATCCAAAGCAAACACATATTTTACTGGACAGTTTTAGTATGCTATTCATCCTTATTCATTTAATTCTTTTTGTTTTTCTTTCCCAGATACTCAGTATTCACCACCTGTGAATATAAGTTTACTCTTAACAATGAAAACGGGAAAATTTTAAAATAAATAGGTCTACAAAATGTTAAATGCAGTTAACTAATTATGCCATAAACTTTCTTAAACACAAGCCAAATTTGACAATTATATCATGTAATTTGTATTTGTATTTCCAGATATGGATACAATTGTAAAAGCTTTCACTTTTAGCTAACTGTACACATGAACCTTAAGAGTCATGTAGTCGCGACTTAGTATATGTCTTCCATCCCTGGCAAACTTAATATCTGAGACTGAGGCAATTATCTCAGTGAAAAAAGACCTTGAACCAGGTGCTTCCTGTTCCTCGAAGCTGTACATTAGAGGGCTTATAAGTACAACAAATAAAAGAGAAGTTGCAATGGAAACATCCAATAAAACTATCAAATATATTTGTGTTTGAAGATAAATGGATCATGTGTACAATGATATAAAGATCACTTACAGTTTGCTATGATTATCACATAAAGCCGACTGCCTCATGTCGATAAGACGGATTGAGCCCTTTGAACTGCTATAAGCTAGCACATTACAGTGCGTGGGATGAAATTCCGCTGAAGTTATTACCTCTGCAAGTATCAAGCCAAGCCCATGAATAAGACTACATTTAATAGAAAACAGATATTATTCTGCTTCACAAGACAAGACAAACTTATAATAAAATTTCAACATCAAAGATCACCACATCATGCATTCTTTGACACATCTAGTTATTAAATTTATTTTCCACATGTATTCACATTAACCATCCGAATAAAAATGTTAAAAGACCCAAACAATGCATAATTGCCCTTTAAATTGCAAAGAGTCCCACCAGTTAGATCCTCCATGTTTGCTGGTTTCACATCTACAATATTAAAACTTTGATTGCTAATCTCCAGGTTCCAAAGATTTATTCGCAGGTCATCAGCTGATATAAAAGTTTCACCATCACTGCATAGTTAAAAACACAAGAATAGTCAGTAATTAGTACAAATCACAAATGTTACAGCAAAATGAAATAGGAAGAGATATACATTCAATGAAGTCATTTTAACCTGTTATTTGAAATGGAGTTAATATGATAGTCATGGGCATGAGCATATATTCTTCGACATCCAGCCACAAGGCTTGTCTCCTGACAGGTAACCTACATGTCACATTTAAACCACATGTTAGAGCTGAAAATGTTAAAAACATTATTCAAGTCACTAATGACTGCATATATGAGTTCCTAAAGCACAACAAGAGTAACTTACTTAATGGATTCAGAAAGCATTTATTTCTAACTATAAAATGTGATTGATAACAGAATATAAGAGAATTAGATTGAGTACAACTACCACAGGCAAACGTAGAGATGAAACACCCCCAGATGGAAATGAAAAGTCATCGCTTGAACAAACAAAGGGCCTCTCTATGCACTCCCCATTTGGAACACAAGGTTTGGAGATTGTTGGTATACTTGAACTACCTGTTGGACCATATCCTGCAACTTTTTCTGGGTACACATTCAAATCACATACTTTCTTGACCTTCTTCTCTTGAACCTGTTCAACATAAAAGTAGACATATCAATTACTTGAAGAGTCTTCAATAGTGAAGTAAATTCTGGTCACCGCTTTCAAATCCAACTGAAAATTCATTTTGAACAAAAGGCGCTCAAGCAATACATTTTAACACAAGGTAGAAAGCCTTAAAAAAGACAGATGTCCAAGTTGTCCTATTATATATCTAGAGAGAGGTCCATTTTAATGGCTTTCCGAGGCAGTCAAAAGCAAAGGTAAATAAGGACAAAACAAGAACTCTCAGGAGATATTTTAATTAAGTGGCACAATCCAACATAATGACAATGACAAAATAATAACCCCTTCAATAGGCCAAGTTCCCACACCCTAGTAGTCTAGGAAATAAATAATAGAAACTAAAAATATGCTACAATTAATAGTTTCAAAACAAACAAATAGCTTATTTTTGTGCCTGCAGGATGTCCTACGTTTCTTTCCCTACCTTCCACAATTTGATAGTCTTATCATTAGTGGAGAGGAGATACAAGGCACCGTTAGCTGATTGACACCATCTAATCTTGTTGATTTTCTCCTCGATTTCCAAGCTCTTTAGATAGTCAAACTGAATCAAATAAATTAAATGCCAGTTAATCAATCAAAATTCCAGAAACGAGCCAACTGTTGAAGTCAGTAAATAAGCATTACTCATGCAAACAACAAAAAAAAAAGGATTACCTCAGGTTCATGGCTCTGAAATTCTGTTTTATATCGGTACTCAGGATGTCTACTAATTGAATAATCCATCATCTCTAGATCTCTCCGGTGCCCACCATGCTACATATTATAATTTATATCAGAAAACTATATACAACAACAATTTGACAAACTAGACATTATGAAACATTACAGAAATCCAATTAAGCAGTCAAAAACTTACATCCCGTGTATCAGTTCTTTCAAATAAAACCACTCGGCCCCCACGATCTCCCGTAGCAAGGTGATCACCAGTTGCATCAAATTCAATAGCAGATATGATATCAACTGCAAATGTTGGAAATTACGGGAAAGAAGAGCATATAAGACAGTTAAATGCTAAGCAAATATCACTATTACTCTCAAACATATGCAATCATTTCTTCATACAATAATCATCTGGCAAATAGTATCAAATCTCTAGGTCATTGTCCTATTAAGGCGGAGGAAATTGACAAGAAAACTACAATTTTCCAGATTCAGTAATAATACAGAAATTAATCCCAAACCAACCCTATCCCCAGCTAAAATCACAAGAATAAACACATATAAGAAATAAACTCTTGCATTTAAAGGACACTAAACGCAAGGCTAATAACCTATAACCACCAGTCAGCTCGGTACAGATTTGGATTTAAGAATTTGATAAGTCAACCTACAGTTCAGAATCAACAAAATGTGCCTGATTAGGTCAGGCATAACACTCGAATATTCAAAGACTCAGTTTCAGCAAGGGTAAAGCATACCAAAACAAATAACCAGCACCGACTAGTGAACCCAGTGGCTAAATTTATCAAACACTTGACTAATAACTATATCATAACTAATAATGCTATTTCAGATAGCACGAAAACACTTAACCAGACATACCCAAAAACAAACAAAAACATTTAGGCTCTAACAAATGGTTACATTAATTAGAACTATAGTGAGGTTATATATCGCCATAAAAGCAATACAATGAAATACCAGTCTCCATGCAACACCAGCACTGCATCGACCGAACAACACAATACCAACCATAGTCTATCAAATCCAATACATATAGATCTCCAAAAACAATATCTACAACTACACAAAACGGATAACAAAAATGACTAATCTAACCCTAAGAATTGAAGTTTTTTGTACCTTCCTGTACTTCCTCTCCTGCAGTTCGTTCTCCGAACACTTGCGAGAATTTCCAATCCAGAGGCGCCGCCACCGCCGCGGCTTCATCTGAGCCGCTGCCGTTGTTCATTTCTCTAACCAAATTAAGTCGAAAAAACCAAAAGAAAACTAACTCGAATTAATGCATCAACGAAATCGATCTAAGCCTACGACAATCACATCACCGATTTAAGAGAATCTCCATTGATTGATGATAGCTCTCCGTTAATAAAACCATTCGAATCATCGACACTGACCAGATTTCACACACACACTCTCTCTCTCGGTGAAAAACAATCTAGAAAAATGAGATTCACTTTTTTTTTTGTCAAGGAAATGACAATCGATGAGATTTCGCGAACATAGGCTTGGTCTGTGTTGGAGAGAGTAGAGATTCAACGTCGATTGAGATTCACACACACTCTCTCTCTCTCTCTCTCTCTGTAAGTGATTTCCTTTTTTTTTTTTTTTTTAATTTAAGAAAAAATAGAGATTGGAAGATAATGACGGAGCAGAAAACGTGGCACCCTCTCTCTCTGTTTTAATAATTTGTGTTGAAAGTGAAATTACACTCACACCCTCGGAGGTTTAAAATGAGAAGGCTAGATGAGAATGGTCATTTTCTCCGCACTTATGCCCCCTGGCTTCTCTAAATGATGTAATGCTACGCTGATGACAGGTTAATTAAGAGTAATATCTTATTATTCAAAAAATTTATTCATATTTATTATCTAAATGGTATAATATACTTAAACGTAATAATAATATTATCGATATATGATCTCAAAATTAATATGATAGCTAATAAATCAGCTTACCATATCATTTAGATAAAATTTTTGAATAAAATTTCAAAAAGTGTAATATTATTCATAATTAAATTATGAAGAATTAGCAACATGAATTTTATGAAGACTCGAAATCTAAAGGAGGAGGTATGCTCTTTGGAAATCAATTGAGGTGAGCATATCTTCCTCAACTCTAAGGATGTGTTTACTTCATGGATTGAAGAATGAGAATGGGGAATGAGATTGATTGATAGTGTTTACTTGTTTAAAATTCATTCCGTAATGGGAATAAAAATGTGGGTCCCGCGTCAATTTGGGGTTGTGGAATGAGAATCTCATTCTCCCCAACCCACTTGGGAATCTCATTTCTATTCCCTTTGCAAAGACAAAAAGTCTCTTATACCCTTGTTTAAATTTTTTTAAAAAAAAATCAATTTTATTTTATATTAAAAAAAACTGCATATTATAATAAAAAATTATACATCATTTATTTTTCATCATCAATTTTTAATTATCATAGTGAACTATTAAAATAATATGTATTTTTTTTATTATAGTATACAATTTTTTATTTAATATAAAAAAAAAAACTGCATATTATAATAAAAAAAATGTACACCATTTATTTTTCATCACCAATTGTTTAATTATCATAATGGACCATTAAAATAATATACAGTTTTTTTTTTTAATTGTAATGTATAATTTTTTATTTGATATTAAAAAAATTGTATATTATAATAAAAAACTACACACTATTATAATTAATCTATTTAATTAAGGTTATTTTTATAATTTATAATTAATCCATTGTGATTCCAAAATAAAGTAAATATCTCAATGGGAATACTATTGATTCCAATTCCTGCAGTTGAAGTAAACAACTTATTCTGATTCTGATACTTCATTTCGATTCCAAATCATTCCGATTTCAGATCATTTCGATTTTCATTCCGATTCTTTTAAATGAAGTAAACGCACGATAAGAAGCGAAGGTAATGATCTCATCCGTCCAATTAGAGCGCGTTTGGTCACCAAGATATAAGGTGTGATTGGATAAAACCTTTTTCCATATTTCCACAGTATCTGTCGTTTGGTGGCATCTAAGGAAGGGAAATATCATCCCGACCACTAGTGGAGCCCACGCTTGAAATCCTACTAATGCTTCACTCATTTTGGTGCGAAATAAATTTTATTCATTTTTAATATTTTGCTTATTAAAAATTATAATTTTTTTTATAAATTCATTTTAAATAATTTGTGAAAATTATAATTTTAATATCAATTAAAAATTAATTAATTAAATCAAATTTAATCTCAATTATACTAAATACGATATAGTATTAATTTAATTTATTTCAAATTTATTTCATTTGTTCAATTCAATTCTAATTCATCCATCCTATCTAATCTCATGCACCAAACGGACTTTAGTGAAAATTATATTCATTTCTTATGCTCCTTCTTAACAAGTCTGCACTAATTTATGTAAATCCATACCAAATTCAAATAAAAATTCAAAACTCTATTTTAAAATGTTTATTGATTGAAATCCTCCACCAATCAAACTCAAAACACTGTAACAATCAAATTACGATACAAATAAATAAAATCAAATAAGATTTTATTTTTTTTTTTTGACATAGCAAAGATTTTATTAAAGCAAATGTTGAATATAACTTGGCTTCTCATCAAGCCATAAACTATCGTCCTTGGAGGAGAAAGCGAGGCTAGCAAGGGTGTGTGCCACCCCATTACACACAGCAGAAACTGAGGTGCAGTTTTTCACCCTTACAGCCTTACAAAGATGTTGAATGTCTGCTACAACTTCAAATACAGGACTCCATAAAGACAAATTGCCATTTACTTGTGCAACAACATTTATAGCATCCAACTCTATCCATGCAACTTGTAGATTTAGGTTTTGTGCAAGCAGAAGTCCCTCCCTAACAACCAACAGTTCCCCAACTTCAGCAGAAAAGCAGCCAGCAAATGTTTTGGAGAGAGCAGTTGTAACTTCCCTTTGACTGTTTCTAATGGGAGTGCAGTTGGTTTTCACAGCTGCATTTGTATTTAACTTCAGCTCAGAGACTGAAGGAGGTACCCAATTCACATGACCTGACAGGTGAGGGGGAGTAGAACTGGTAACTTTGAACTGCTGAGCTTCCTGGTATTCTGTTAGAAACCTGAAACCATAGTCCACTAGCTCCAAGCTGTCGTGAACATTATGGGTATGCATGATGTCGTTGCGGTTGGTCCAGATACACCATGAAAGTATATAGAACAGCTCCCATTCAGACCTAGAAAGCACCTCTAGCAGAGCATGAAATACGTCTATACACGGTAAACCTTTCAGCCCTTCAAGAGAAACCCAGAATATAGTTGCCCGCCACGCTGCCTTTGATTCTTTGCTCTAAAACAACGAATGAGCACTGATTTCAGAATCTTTACCATACCTCTGACAAATATTCATAGTTACTAAGCTCCTTCTTCCAAGATTAACAGGAGATGAAATTGCATTAAGGCTAACCCTCCAAAGGAAGATTTTAACTTTAAGAGGGATATTCAATGACCAAAGGAGTTTCCATCATCCGTCCTTAGAATTTGAGGAGGAATCTTTGTTACTATAATGACCTGCAAACTCAACCCCAATAAGCACTTTTAACTGTATAAACTCCTCTTTTCTCAGAGTCTTAAATTAATCTGTCTTCTTCCTTGGAGAGACCAATAGGAATCTGCATTATAGCTTCAATTCTCTATCCATTTCAAGGAAAGAGGAATTAATGAGCCTTTGATTCCAGAGATGTGTACCTGGGGTGAGGAGGAGATCTGCCACTATGGTGATATTATCAGAGGAGGCTGTAATAGGCTTGAAAGTCATCGGTCTTGGGATCCAAGGGTCCTTAAATGCTTTGATGCTTTCTCCATTCCCCACCCTTCTTCGTAGTCCCTTTAAAAGCAAGCTCCTACCCCATAGTATACTTCTTCAAAGGTGCATGTGAGCTTCCCGATTTAACTTTAGCCTCCAAGAAATTTTCTTTCTTGAAGCACATTGCTTTGAGGACCCGAGCTGCTTATGTTAGTTAAAGATGCATTGTGCTTCTACTGCAGTGTCGTCCCTCTTGCTTACTGAGTCATCAAGGTCATGCCTCCATGTAAGTTTGTAACGAGGAATGGGTGAGGCAATTGGTTCCCCATTCTCCAAATCGGTTTTTAAATATAAATAACTAATAGAAAAAATTATATTTGTTTAAACTTTTCCATGTAGATTTTATTATGCCAAACTCTAGGGCTGTGAGTGTAATTTGTCCACTATGAGAAATTGAAAATGGTAAATATATATATGCAAGCAATTTTGTTTTATTTTGTCTTTACAAAGTCCTTCCAACTTGTTTAATATGTTCCTTTTACTTTTAACACGGTGACCTTATAACGATGGATAGAGGAACGAAGGAAGATGAAGCTGAATTTCTTTAAAATATCGTCCACAGTATAGCTTGATTTTTATAAATTATCACTCACGGTACAACAATTTTAATATAAAAATTACTATCAAAGTGAAGTGTTACTCTCTCTCTCTCGTTAAATTAACATTAACTTGAATATAAAGATAAAGCTTAATTTATGAAAGCAACATAAATACTTTTTATTAATTTCATCATTTACATGCTACCTACGCGATGAGATTAAGGTCATTATATGGCGTAGATTACAATGATATTGTCGAACTTCAATCCACTATTTGACTACAGAATTTAGGAAAGAACAAAAATAGTTGTTAGAAAGTAACCACTACCCAAACATATAAATCTATAAAAACTATAATTATATATCGATAATATGTTTGCTCTTAATAATCCAGAAACGATAAAACTGCATAAACTTTACTTAGAAAAGTGGGGTATTAAATTGATCAACATAGTCAGGTGATGAGTTGCTATAATGGAAAAAGTTCAATCCCAAGCCAGCAAAGATCAACAAGACGGAAAGAATTTTTTCTTTTTTAATTTAATTACAAATTTAAAAATTATAAAATTAAATATGATTCAAACACAGTTTTATATATACCAGATTATTTGTTTGAAATTGTTGTAATCTATAAAATAATCATTTATATTGTAATTTATAAAATATTTCGTTTAAAAGATAAAATAAATCAATGTATGATTTCTCAATCTTAAAATTGCTTTGCTTTGAAAGGAAAATAAAATATATTTGATAAAATGATGAAAATAGAAATAATGATGTTTGCATACCTGTATCAAATGAAACCAGTGAATGAGATAATATTAAAAATTTAAAACATTAAAAATAAAAATAAGTCAATCATTTATAAACTAAGGGGGTGTATTTAATCATGATTTTAAATAACTTTTATAGATTTTTATAGATTTAAAAAGTTTGAGTGTATTTAATTATAATTTTTAAAAACTCTTTAAAAGTCATGAGGTATTCAATATAAACTTTTATAGACTTTAAAAAAGTGTATAAAAGTCATGAGGTATTCAATATAGACTTTTATAGAATTTAAAAAAGTGTATAAAAGTCATGGGGTATTCAATATAGACTTTTAAATAGTTTATAAAAGTTTAGGTGTATTAAAAATATCCATGACTTTTGTGATATTTTCCATGTGGTAGACTTTTGTAGACTCTTTAGTGATAAGTATAAATACCCATCTTCATAAATTGTCTCTCATTCACCCCAAAACCTTTTCAAGACTTTCAAAACCCTAGTTTCTTCTGTATGTCTTTTTCTTTTTCCCTTTTCTTGCTTCTATTGATTGTTTATTATAATCAAACAATATACTCAATTGTGGTGATTTTTGTTATTGCTTCTATTGATTTTTGTATAATCAAACAATAGTTTATGTTAGGATTTGTATTAAACGGTTTACTGTATTTTGTGTGGTGCTCAATGTTTTGGAATTTTTTTTAATACTGCTCTGTTGGTGCTTTGTTTGTTATGTTTTTTAAATACTGCATGCACTAGGGAAAGTCAAAAGTGTACTGCACTAGGGAAGAATAAAATCAGTCATGTATATATTTCGAAAATAAAAAATCAACCAAGAATAGGGGCTATTCAATCATTCATGTGTTTATTATTATTATTATTTTTTCACATTGATTTATGCTATTCAATCATTCATGAATAGGTGCTCTATGTTTTGTAATTTTTTTAATACTGCTCTATTGGTGCTCTGTTTGTTATGGTTTTTAAATACCGCATGCACTAGTGTTAGCTTGTGTAGGATTACACAACTTTCTTCGCAAAGTGTCGTTCTGATGAATTTCCGATTGAACTAGATAATGAAGCTTCATCATGTTCATCATTACTAGTGAATGAAGAGGACGATTTTAACTCATTTATTGAGACTCAAGAACAACAAAGAGAGCATGCTAATGAATGGAGGGCTGCTATAGCTGCTGATATGTGGAACGATATTAGGGTTATTAACAATAACTGACATTAGAGATTTTATTTTTCATAAAAGATATAAATTGAATAATGAAATGCTTGAAATACTTTATGTTTTAGTTCTCTATTTTTATATTTGAGGTGACTATACTTTTATTATTATTATTATTATTTTAAAATTTACTATATTTTTATTTTATGTGCCATGTTTTTTAATTAATTATTAACATGATAAATATAGTTTTACTAACTTATAAAGTAAATATTATATTAATTAGTGAAAATTTGTTAATGTCTATGAAAATCTACAGAAATATACTGAAAGTTTATGAAAGTTTTTGATATTATATTTTTAGAAGTTTATAACAATTTATAAAAGTTAATAAAAGTTTTTTAAGAAGAATTTTTAAAAGTCTTTGAAAGTTTTTCATGAATTTGTGAAATCATTAAAAGTCAACAAAATTCTACAAAAGTCATTCACTAAAAGAAATATATGAAAGTTTTTCATAATCATGATTGAATACAGCCCCTAATATTAAAAATAAATATAATTAATTTAAAAAATAAAATAAAAGTGGCAAAAAAGATATAAATTTAGAAGAAAATGAACAATGACGGTAGGTAGTGGCCAGCAAATACTGTTGGAGCCGATGGTGACTGCCAATGCTAATGGTCGGAGGAGAGTTAACCTCTAATGGTGATGGAAGCTGGTCTCCTCCTCTTCTCCCTCAGCTTGAAAGGCAAAATTTCGTCGCAAGAGTGGAGGAGGCGTTTGGATTGAATTGGCCTCTCTAGCACTAAAGAGGTTAGTTTTTGCCTAACAATCAAAGAGAAGGAAAACTCTTCCATTCTTACGGCGGAATCTCGTGATTCCCATCTACGGAACGGAGGAGGAGAGCCTCCTCTAATGCCAATTCTTTTTTGCAGTTATCACCATTGCCGTTAGTCATCAAAGACCGTCATCAAATTGTTCATTTTATTAAAAAAAAAACAAACAAACAAAAAACGAAAAAGAGAAAAAATTCATATACTAAATATTAGGGCATATTGTCTTTTTTTGAATTAGTGAGGATAGTAAGTGTTGATGTAAAAAATGGGTCAACACTTGATTTAACGCAAAGGATGAATAGATGAACGCAATAACGGTGAAATAACGGAATAATAATGATGTAAGAAAAATAATTAACGAGATAATAAAGATTTTAACGTGGTTCGGTCTTTTAAACGATATATACATTTATAATTATCTTACTTCTACTAGAGGAAGGTTGCAAAAGTACTATAATAAATACCAGTGTATTGGTTCACAAAAAGAATGCCAAATTAAAAATGGTCTTCAAATGAAATTTTTTTAAAATATATATATACTTCAAACAATATCTGATATTTAATTGTGAGAAAAATTCTTCATATATTTAGCACTACATTGAGGGCTTTGTGAATTAATTACGACTTGGAGGTATAGGTATATCATATTGAATTGAATTAAATTTGATTGTATTTGATCAGACTTGATATGATTGAATTAGACTGAATTTAATTAAAATTGATATAATATGGTCCATTGTTTGGTGTATTGTGAATTGAATTAGATTTGATCAAATTAAAATAATTTTTTAAAACAAAATTAATTCATTTTTTGGATAGTTAAAATATTTTCTAATGATAAAACCTGTCAATAAAAAAGAGAATAAAACACCATGGGCAACAAGGTTGTTTCTCCCTCACTCTATGTGTAAGTAGCCCCTTCACTTTTGTGTGGACCATTCTCCCACCTATGTGTGAGTTTTTTCCTTTCTTATAAGAGCCATTCTCCAAATCGTGCCATCAGTTTTCGATCTCGCTTGATCTCGATTATTTTTTGGATCAGTTCTAATAATATAATATAATTAAAAAAACTAATATTAAATAAGAGGGAAAGTGTTTGTTAATAAATGCAAGAGAGACATAGTATATAAAATCAAACCCTTAGATGGGATGTAAGGAAACTCATGTTTAATTTGGGTTAGACATCTTCGGTGTTTGTAGAATTGTAGCATTCAAAAATACTGTACAACTATGCAGTATCCAATCCATGTAGCTCCCAAACCCTGGATGTTGAAAATACAACCTTCCTTATGTCCAATCTAACTCTATAATGAGCCATCCAAAGATAACCTTAGCAAGGGTGAAGTATTCACACTGCATAAATGGTCAAATTGCCATGAAAAAGTTCAGTTGAAGATGGTAAAACGTTTAAGCATGGAAGGAGCACGGGGAGTGAATATACTAACAGGATTAAGGTCGAACCATTATAAATTTTGTGTATCAATTCTATCCCTTTTGTTCTTTTAATTTATGCAATCTGCTTACCTTGATCTTATTTTTATTTGAACACATAAACATTTTTAGAGTTGTATTTTCTAATTAGGAACTGGCAATTCATTCTCCACACGTAGTTTGCCTTTCAATCTAACAATAAGATTATCTCATTTTCATTATTAGGAGATCATCATAATGTGTGTATGTATGGATATAAGTGGAATAAGGGGTGATAAAAATACTCGATCCAATCCAAATATAAGGAAACCAAGTCTATTTTGGGTGGATTTGGAGCAAAATGTAGCGATCTGTTTGGAGCATCATTAAAAAATTTTGGGTCGGATTTGGGATGGCCGGTTGCTATCCTTAAGCGAAATACAACTATAAAAATGGTGCGTTTACTTAAATTGGAGGAATCATAATGATTTAAAATCGGAATGACTTTGAATCGAAATGATATATCATAATCAAAATAAGTTGTTTACTTCACCTATAGGAATTAGAATAATAATCAATATTATTTTTATTGAGTTGTTTACTTTATTTTGGAATCGGAATAAATTAATTACAAGTTATCAAAATACACTTGATTAAAATTATGGAGTAATAACAGTATGTAAAATAATATTTGTGGGGTTTTTTTTTAAAAAAAAGATATAATAAATTTTTTATATTGAATTTGATGATGAGAATGAAATTTTCAAGTGGGACGAGAGGAATAAATTTCTCATTTCACAATCCTAAATTGATACGAGACTTACACTTTTATTGTTATTGTGAAATGAATTTTAAGTAAATCAATTTTATTTTTTATTCTTAAATAAACACATAATAAATGTTGTTATTTAAATAAGACAAAGGGTGCGCCTGCGAACGAGTAAAAAGAGAATCGGTATGGTATTAATGTATTATTAAAAGAGTAAAGTGAAAATTAAAAAAAATTCAAAAAATTGTGCCGTTACGAAATTGCCCCAAACTTCCCTCCGGTTTGCCATTAGGTACACGTCCCGCAAAGCTAGGGTTTGCTTTAAGCTTCCACTCCTTCTCTCATTTCTCTGCAAATTATGGAAATCGACCGTTTCCAACCCATGTTAAAGGAATCCATTGACAGATTTCTAAGCGATTACCGCCACGGAGCGACCGATTTCTCCAATATTTCCTTCATCTTCTCTCGCTTACTTCAAAACTTACCCGATCCCTCCCTCGACTACGTCTGGTTCCACTCCGCTCTCTCCTTCTACGCCACCAAATTTACGCTTCTACCCTCCTCCGACCACCATATTTACTCCGCTGCCAAAGACTTGTTTCACCTCCTCGTTGCCTCTTCCGCTTCTTGCAATCTCGTCAAAAGAGTTTGCGTACTCTGCCCCCTTCTTTACCAGCTCTACCATTTGTCTTTTGATGATCATGTTTTGAAGAGAGAATTTGAGTGTTTGTTAGATGGAATTGTTAGTTACATTTGCATTTGCTGTGGTGGGCAACAGGATGATGGGATTGGGGGCTTGAATTTGAGTCCGTCGTTTGTGGATTTGGTCCATGTCTGGGTGGTTGATAGACTTGACAAGAATAATTCTGATGAGCTGACCTTGTTTTTACCTCTTGTTAGTGATAGAGTACGTGATGGGGTTGGTGTGGGTTGTAAGTTAGACTACTTAGGTGGGGTTGTCATGTGCGAGGCCTTCTTCTTGAGGTTGTGCTCCAAGTTTGGTTTGTCTACGTCCAAGGATGATTTAGAGAAACAATTACATGATTGCACTCTTCAAATGCTAACTGGGTTTCGTAGTTTTTACTTTTTCGGTGAGAATTTTGAGTCTTCATCAGCATTTGTTGGCTCATGGCCTTTTACATGTTTATTGTTACCTTAAATTTCTTGATTGTAGAGTTAATTGTTTTTGACTTGCATGTTTGCTTGTGTATTTATTAGGACCAAATTACAAATTGTTTATCCTGTAACGGTTGAAATTCGAATCAAAATATCTGGGATTGCTAGTTTTTTAGAGTTTTAACAGCTTTCGTTTAATGCTAGCTCTTGTTTTGCTTTAATTTTATCTACGTTGTCGATTACTAATTGATTATTTGTGCATCTTAGATATCCTTCTCGAGATGATGTTGGAGCCTGTTCTTCCTGTCACTGCCAAACTGGTCAGTTTGTTTATCTTTTGCTTGGCTTAATTTTAGAGTGATAGAATCAGTCTCAGCTTTAGTCTTCGCATTAGGTGAAGTACAAGTCTTGAAGTTTAGGCTCTAACAGCGTTGAGAAATAAAATATAGAACTCTATAGGAGATTGGAAGTAGCAGCAAGTGCTAGTGGACATAAGGAAATATGATTAGAACTCTATGTTTTACCCCTTCGGAAGCTGATGTATATGTCTTAGCTTGTATGATATGATACCATGCTAACTACAAAAATACTTCACAATGTTTAATGGAATTGGGTATTTTGGTGGGATACTAAATTGCATATTCTATACATAAGAATAAGATGACACTGAGGGGTAAAATGTATGCTTTAACCTTGTGATTTAACAAGCAGATCAGTTGAGCCTTGTGGTATTTATGGGTAGGCTGGTAAACAATCTGGTTTAGCATCTGAATTATATTGATATTTTCTATATTATAAGTTAAGATGTAATGATGTATAAACAAAGCCGAACTTTTTGTTTATTGTTTATAATTAATGATTTCGTGATTCTGCTTTATGTTTTCAGTAAGAATTCATTTGTTCTACCTGAAGTAGTTCAGGCAAGTGGCAAGCCTCTCTATATGGTTTGGTTATTTTGTCATATAACAGGTTATATTTTGCTCATCAGTCGGTCTTCTCATTTTAAGCGTTCTGAAGACTCGAATTGCAGTCAACTTTCCTGTAGTGCTTTAGTGTTGTGAAGTATTAGTCAATGCAAAATGTACTGTCTGTCTCCAAATTAGGATAGGTAATATGCATTTGATTCTTGAAATTCACCATTTTTGCCCCCATTCAGCATCTTGCTTTGATGCAGGGTTCTGAAAATGAGTCTCTTTTACAAGAAGTCTTGCATGATGCTGTTGTGACTGCAGACTACTCATTCCTCACTCATCAAAGAGGGTTTCATCTACCTTACCAAAGCTTTAAAAATCTTGCTGTGAGATGGGTGTTGGTTGTTCACAATGCTTTGCAGTCTGCTAGGTATGAGAATATGAAGATTGTGGTTGCAATGCAACAGTTGTGATCTAGAACATCCCGTCTGATGAATCTCTAATTGGCCACAGGGAAATTGGTGACCAGGCCAAAGTCTTGTCTTACATAAATGCATTCTCCAAGTCTTGCTTGCCTTCTGTATTGATCAAGTGGGTTACTAACCAAACGGCCTCAGATGAAAGAACCAGCAGGCCAAATGTTTCCACTCCTCTTAGTCTTATCAGTGAGTTGTTCTGATTTCTCTAGGCCTCTTGTCACTTAACTTATCCACCATGGTTCAGCAGGTCTTTGCGATGACTTGCCTGGTTATACCTGTCAACAGGCAATGTTTTGATTAAAAAAAGTATTGTAATATTATTTTTAGAGTGTTGCATGTAAATTACTAGACAAACACCCCCTGAACTTTTCATGTCTCACTGTTAACTGGATGAAGTTAGAGAAGATTTAAGTAGAGAGCTGCTCAATTTGTCATTCTTTGCCTTTTTCTCAAGTAATTGGTGATGTTAATCTTCAACTATCTAATTATAAAGTGCTTCATCTCCAGAGTGGTTGCTGATTGTTGAAGATCAAGGGATAAGAGTGTTTGATTGTGAAATCTCCAAGAATTATGCCAAAGCCATATTTTGCAAGGCCGAGGTAGGGTATAATCTTCAAGTAATTATGTCGAAAGACAACAATTTGAATGGAAACATCTTATTTTACAATGACGATGAGGGAAGAGGTGGAGAAAAAGTTGAAAGTGATCTAGAGATGGTTGATTCTGGGGATAATGAATTTCTGGCTGTTCCCATCTTGACGAAATCAACAGTGACTAATGTTACAAGGAAACGTAAGGAAGGTTCAGATATTGAAGGTGAAATCCCAGTCAAGTTTGTCAAGTATCACTTACGTGATAATTCTATGAATGAGAAGTTTTTGCCTTTGGGCAATGATGATGGCTTAAGTAGTGGGAGTGAAGTAGATAATCCGGTCTCTGACGAAGACATGGAAGATATGAAGCAATAAAGTTTGATGTGCTGTTGAAGGACTCTGGATCTGCAAACCATTGCTAGTGATAGCACTTCTTTAAAAACACCTCTTCTACTCGTGGGAGTTCTACTAGCAGCAGCTTTGAAGGAAGTTTTTTAAATGGAAACTCACAAGCTTTGTGCTATGCTATGCTTCTATCGGATAGGAACAGATGGAGACAAGAAAGCTTAGCAAATTTTCTGCGGTAAATTTTTGCTTCATAGGACGAATTGATTCAAACAGAGAGTTAATACTACCCTATGCTCTCTTTATCAAATGTAGGGTTGCTTTTCTTATGTTCTACTTGATAAATGCATGTATAAGTATCTGTAAGACTATGATTGTAGGTCCAAGTTCTATTGAAATGATTAGGTTATAACTAAGAACATTTTCTTTGATGCAGCATTTTATTCACCCTCCTCAGCGTGTGCTTGCCCCAGCTCGAAAGGAAAACACACACACACATACACATTAAATCTAACATGCATGATGTGATATTGAAATTTATTGGGCAGAAAGTATTTCCTAATTTTAAACACACTTGCTATTGATTGTGAATGACCTATTTTACACTTACAAGCACTCCCCCATAGTGAGGCCCTGAAGTGTGGTAGTCGATTTTGGGCTGGGCTTGAATTGAATATTTACAGTCTCGGTTAACCTCCACGATGTTGTTTTTAATAGAAACTTTAGGGATGATTTAGGATCGAGGAGGAGTTTGCAATTTAAAATATAAGAAAATTATATTCAAGATTTTAGATAATTACAATTATATCTTGGACATCCCCTTCAAGCACCCATGCATGCATGTCGGTTAGGCATATTTTACAAGTTTGGCATGTTTTGCTTTTATTGACAGATAACAGCTATCATAATAGGGAGACAATTATTATTATTTTTTTTTTCGAGAAAAAGGAGACAAAAATTTTTACACAAACTTATAAATAACTACTATAACGGCGCATCACCTAAGTGAATGGCAGTATTCTAAAAGTCACCTGTTTGGGTGACTATCCAACTAATAGGTATGAAATGCCTAGATACCATTGGACGCTCTTCGTAGTTATCGTGGTAATAAGATTTTTTTTCCTGAGGTCTCAACATTTAAAGAAAAGTCGTATTATCAAAAGTTGAATGATGATATAAATTTTTCACTTAGAAAATATTAAAATTAATATTAATAAATAACATTGAATGTCTTTCAAAAATAAGTAGCTAACATTGAAAGAAGCAATACTTCCTAAATGAACACTTTATTCACATGTAAAACTTTCATTAAAAAAACTTCTGGGTACGATGTCATGTATCATGCGTTTCAAATTGTGACGTTGCCCCTCTAGGTCAATCTTAATTCTCCAAAAAAAAAAAAATTGTGACCTTGGCATACGGTGAATTTTGGGAGGGTGCATGCATCCCAGTGTAGCCAATTCTCTTCTTACGTCATCACGTGTTATACATGGTTGCTTGCACTTAGCAGCAATGACATAATGTGCGTAGGTCCACCTTGTCTGTTTTCAGCTATCATAATCTAAAATCAAGATTCAAGATTGTAGTTCTATTTTACGCACACTCTCCCAATGTATACGAATTGCATCAGTTGCACTGTTCTTTTTTCATAAAGAATCCATCTATCTTTCTATTTTTTTTTCTTTGAAAAGACCACCTGTCGTTTTATATATATAGTTAAATATAATTTAAGGGGAAAAAAATGCCCTGAAATTTTTGATAAAAACACACTCAAGGTGTTCTTCAACTGTATTGAATTGATAAATCATTTAAGAAATATAAAAAATTAATAAAGTTCAATTTCGATAAAAAATAAGTAAATAAAATCAAAATTAAAAAAAAAAAAAAATCAAATGTACACCGACATCTTTCTTAAATACGAGGCGAATGATGGAAGGAGCGCTTTAGGTGCTGGGGGGACTCTTGCCCTCTGTGTGGACGTTGGCCACCACATCTTTTGTTCAGATTTTACCAATGAGTAGTCAATGAACCATCCTCGAAAAGGTCGTCCCTTTTTCTAATAAAAGCATATATATATACATACATGTATATATATATTGCAATATTATGTATTATTTTTCATACACATTTTGCATCTTATGATATATAAAAGCAATGTTTGCTGCAAGAATTAGAATTAAGTGCAAGTCGTGATGGCAATATCAACTTTGACGTGCATAGTATGAGAACTTTGATTTATTTTCTTAATAAGTGCCAAAACTTACAAATTACGAAATATTTATGGAACGTGTAGCTTATGTGGACGTACCACACGTAAGGTTCCACTTGTGCTTTTTGGTGGTAGCTTCTACTCTTCTAGAATCTTGATACAAATAATATTTATTGGATTAGGAGACCAAATGACGAAATATAAACACAGAAGTTGCTTTAGATCCCATAAACAATCCAAAGCAAAGCAAATAATCCATGGTATGGGTCATTTTCTTATTGAAAAGACGGCAATTAGGTGGTTTAAAATTCAATATATATACAGTACATATAAGTCATTCAAAATATGATGTATTAAATTCACGAATATTTTATGTTATTTTGTGGAATGTGTTGAAATTATATTTTGTAAGCTAATCATAAAATTAGTAAGTGTGTGACGAGCATTTACGGTTTCAAAATTGTATTTCTTACTAGCCTAGATTCTGATTTGACATGGGAGTTGAACTAGGTTTGTGTCGGTGCAATAGTCAACGTAGCCATCCTCTCTTAGAACCAAGACCACGAACAATGACGTTTATCAAACCAGATCTTAAATCAATAATGTCTCGTATCACTGTGTAAATGATATATATATATTTTTTATTTCCAACACTAGATCCTATGTTTATCAGGATTTAACGAAGATGAGATTTTATCATGCAGACTTGAATAATTGTTCTTAGATGCAAGAGCAATTAACCTATATTATTAGTAAAAAAATTATCACACGTTCCTTCGTAATGGATATTCAAACTTACTTCGTACGAGTAAATAACGCTGAATAGGTGAGTTGATAACCATTACACCAACGCACTTGGAGCTCACCGTGTAAATGATTAAATGACAAAAAAAATACTTCCTTAATTTATTAATATTTTAAATCATTTTTACTGTAAGCGATATAAAAAAGTCAATCTAAATTCTCATCTATATCAAATTATAGCTTCTAAATTTAGGGTTAAGGAAGTGAACATAATTCAAACTTATTATCTGTGAAGGACTTGGCATTACGCCACATTTAACATCATCACCAAATAATAATGAATTTTTCTAACTAATCATCAAATAATAATTAACAACTACAAAATAGTGTAACTTGACTCAGTATTCATCAATTTACTTATATGTGCTATATTCAAACCGAAAATGTTACTGTATGTCAATGCCGCTGTAGTCACACAATTACATAGCTTCTTGGCACAAAATTGTTAGTGCCTCACGATGGGCGCCAAAATGTTGTACATGAATTCATACACTTACAATATGTTAAGGAGGCAAGTGATTGAAATGGTGAGGTTGAGAGGGATTAAACTTACAAAATAGAATTAAAAAAAAAAAGAAAGTAATGTTAGATTTTCAAATTTTATACTCAAAATCATGTCTAAATAATATAACGTGTGAATTATCAATATTTTATAAATCATAAGATAATATGATGATTAATAAGATATTGATAATTCATATGTCATATTATTTTGATATAATTTTGGACATAAAATTTAAAAAGTCTGGTATTATTCTAAAAAAAAAAGAATAAAAATGGAAATCAAATGCTTAATTTGTTTTCTTAATGTATTCTGACAGAGTTTCTATATATCCTCTAAAATTAGTCCGCTTGAATGGAAGGAAGGCCGCCTTTTTATACGTCTAGGCTCTCCTTGGCTTCCTTGTCCACGACTTCCTCGTCTCCGCCTCTACTCATGCAACATGGCCCTTGATTTGCATTGGAGTATGGGGGCCGTCGAGTGTCGATTACTGTTAGCACCTGCCAATCCCTTCTTGGTTTGAGCTGTTTATTATCATTAGCTGAGGTTGAGGCTTTTAACAAACTTAAACTTCATATGGGCTGTTGCCTTATTGTCAATTTTTTTCCACTACAAATACCTTCAAACTTTTAAAATTTTTTAAATTCCAATAAACTTAAGTATTCATACCTCTCAAAAAAAAAAAAGAAAAAAAAAATTCAGAAGAGTGGCGCAATGAAAACTTCATAAAACAAAATTAGAAATAGTAATTAGGAAAAGGGTTGGTAGACGAATGATGAGGGGACATGGGAACAATTATGATGTACTACTACTACTAGTCTCTTCGTTTTTAGTCAAAGATTCTTGAGAAACAACGCAAGCACTAGTTCCACTTTCATTTTCCATTTCTAACTTTGATTTACTTTTAAACAAAGACTCCACTAGAAATGGAGGATTGACTATTGAGTTACGAAGTAGATACCAACGGGAGAAATAATGGACTATTATTGATTGGCATATATATTAGACGTGAAAGTCATTTGAAATATAGAATAAGTTGACAGATTTACAAATATAGAATAAGTTGACATGAAAGCCGGTAGAAGATAAACATAACGCAACAAGTAAAAGGACATCTGGGTTACTGTCTGGTGAATGGTAATGACAGTTACCAACTTAACTCGAAAAGGACTTTCTCTTTCGCCTATCAATTATCATGCAATGGTGAAAAAAGAAAAAACACCATCATGCAGTGGACCCCATTTCTATCCAACCACCAGATATTTCAACTACACGATCCTGTGGTTGATGTGCGACTCTGCATCTGATTATCTCCTGCACATCTCTGCTTAATTACTATTTCTTTCTTATGTACACAAGAGGAGGACAAATACATAATTGAATTTTGTTTACTTGATTCATGATTGAAAGACATTTGTTTATTTTTTACAATAAAATAAAATATATTTATAAAAACATATTCCATTTACATTAATTATTGTAGTTTTAAATGTTGTGCAAATATATACACATCCATATACTCTAATGGTAGGGGTTGTATTTCCACTGCACATGTTTTTTTGATAAAACATAATAATATAGGTAGATATATGAGAATATATATATATATTTTTACCTACTGGTGCACAAAATTATTATTAAGATAAGCTGAAATGAGATTCTAAAGCATGATCTGAACCTCTGTTTTCTGCAGGCGAGAGAGGTCTGACTGCTGATAAAACGAAGGTGCTTACAATATGCAGAATAGGAATGTGGAAAATGGTAGGAGTTGGGCTGAGGTATGGATTAAAAAGTCAACGAAAAACACGAAAGGAAAGGGAGGGCAAAATGGTAAAAGAGAGAAACCGTCGGCCTACATAACTGGGGTTAAATAAACCAGAGTGTAAGGTTAAGGAGTTCCTGCGCACGTGGGAGATATAGAGCGTCGGTGGCAGCTCAATTTCATTTAAATATATGTTCATGATTTGCGAAATTGAGATACACAAACAACCACAAGAGCAAGGATTGTATATATATATATATATGTATATATGTTACAATACAATAGCAACGAGTGATGGAAATGGCATTGTGAATAGATATGAGCATTTGGAATTGAAAAACAGAAAGAAGAAATGGCTGATTCTTCAAGCGGTTCTGTTTCTATTGATATGGAGACTCTTTCTCCCTCTGGAAAGGTGCCTACATTTCCTCCTGTTATTTGCTTTCCATTCCTCGCAAATATCACATTATTTTATGTTATCGTTTCTAATTAAAGCAACGTTATGCTAATGTGCCACCATTGGGTCCGTTTGAATTGTTCTTTCCATAGCCTTCAACAATCATTATGCTCTTGTTGCTGTTTAGACTTATTGTCTTCTGTCTATCTATCTCTGTTCGAATTTGAATTCGTAAAGCTTATTTATTATATTGCATTTCAATGTTTACAACTTGCAGGAGCATGTTATAAAAACTTTTCGTGGTTGTGTGTCTGTTACTGTGTATGGAGACCAGGACAAGCCGGCTCTCCTCACATATCCTGATTTAGCTCTAAACTGTAAGTCTATTCAGCTTTTCCTAGTCTTGTTGTTTTTTTAATGAATTCATGGTTTATTGATATGCATGGAGAATTTAATAGTTTAAGATTTAGGATATGATTCGTCATTTATTAAAATGGTTAGACCCCGTGGTTTGTTTTTAAATGGCCTGGAGTTTGAATCCTCATGGGTAATTAATTATGTGGCCAAAGGCCATAGTTTTCTGCTTCCAAAGATTGTAAGGTTTGGTGGGCTCTAGTTTCACATTCAAATTCGTTAAGGAGGTATGGGGGATCCGTATATTGTGAAAAGAAGAAAAAGTTTGTTTCAGTCAGTTATGTTCTTGAAATATATGTTTAAGTGTTCATACCTTTAATTACATTCATCATGCTTGGGAAACCATTTAAGGCTTCTCTTTCTAGTGTTGATCTCTAACTTTATGTATACTTATACCTGACTGAGCAGATATGTCCTGTTTCCAAGGTTTATTCTTCTGTCCAGAGGCGAGTTCCTTGCTCCTCCACAACTTTTGCATATATCATATAAGTCCCCCTGGGCATGAGGTCCGTTATTTGATAGCTTGACTTCATCTTTATGGTTCTGCTTGTTTATGTGTGTGATCTGTCCTTAACTATATTGCTGCGTTGAATGCTATATTTTGCATTGTTCTTATATGGCACTTTCTTCAAAAGCTATTTCAGTTGGGTGCTGCCGAGGTTAGCCCTGATGATCCTGTACTTTCTGTTGATGATTTGGCTGATCAGATTGAAGAGATTCTCAATTATTTTGGGTAATTTTATCGTCTATTATACTTGTTACTTTCTTAGTCAAATATTGGCTGAATGGAAATTTTGCTTTAGCATAATACCTCTTCTGCTCTCTATGTTTTGTAAATATTGCCATTGCCTTTGTTGGCCGGTAGTAACGGATTATAGTGGAATCGCTCAATTTTTAAGTAACTTTTCTTTCTAAAAGTGTCTATGGAGGCTGTTCACTTTTCAAAGAAAATGCAAATTGATACACACTATGTATTAGGCTGTCATTTTCTGAAACATCTTTATCGCTTTTGTTTTTCATTTTGTCTGGAAATTGATAAGGGAAAGCAAATTGATTTTCTTTCTTTTCTCTTTTTTTTTTTCCTCCTCCAGGCTTGGTGCAGTAATGTGCATGGGAGTTACAGCAGGAGCTTACATTCTTACCTTATTTGCTGTACGTTATCTCTTTTTGTACCTTGCATGTGATTCTTTTATGATGTTTGCAACTTCTGAAATTCTGTTGTATTCTTGGGAATCTACTAACCTGAATCTGATCTTCCTTTTTAACAGATGAAATATAGGCAACGTGTACTTGGTTTAATACTTGTTTCTCCTCTTTGCACAGCACCATCTTGGACAGAATGGTTTTATAATAAGGTTCCATTTTCGAATAATTTCATCTATTGTTAGGGATCAATGCATCTTTTATTTTGTTTCATTTTATTTATTTGCATGAGTTTTGATATTGTTTGCAGGTGATGTCAAATCTTCTCTATTTCTATGGCATGTGTGGGGTGGTGAAGGAGTTATTGCTCAAACGCTACTTTAGCAAGGTAATTATGTGTTTAAGCTTATCCAATTTAATTTATGTTTCTATTTCCATAGCCGGATTAATTGACTGAATAAATTTTAAATAATAATGTCAGGAAGTCCGTGGTAGTGACCAAGTACCTGAATCGGATATAGTTCAGGCATGCAGAAGAGTTAGTTCCCCAGCTTTTTCTCACCTCTCTCTCTTATTTGCTATCTGTATTTTATTTATCAGAAAAATTGAGTAACTCTGGTTGGTCAAACGATGAAGCCTTTGCCTTACTTCTTTTTTATATGTATGTTTATTTCCTCAGCTACTGGATGACAGACAGAGTCTAAATATTTGGCGGTTTCTTGAAGCAATTAATAGGTAAATCCATTTTTCCCAGATAGTTTGATTACACTTTAATATGACTAGTAGGTAGGGTGTCTGGAGGCCAGATGTATGCTTATTTCTAGGGTCCCTCTTAGTCTTGTTATACATGTGGGCATTTTAGCCCTTCTATCCGTGCCTTCCTTTATATCAATTCACAAACTTAATTAGGAATATTGCTATGCTGATACAGCAATGAAATGATTTATAAATTATAATTGTCATCCTTTGATAAGGATTGTCTTCTACAGCAAAGGGTGGTTTCTATAATTTCAAAATTGTTAAATAGCTGCATACTCCATCAAACGATGTGAGGCCTTAGCATGCTCAATTATTTGTTCTGATATAATCTGGCAGGAGACCAGATCTTACTGAAGGGTTGAGGAAACTACATTGTCGGTCACTAATATTTGTTGGGGAAAACTCTCCATTCCATTCCGAGGCTGTCCACTTGATCTCAAAAATGGATAGAAGATATAGTGCCTTGGTTGAGGTATGTAGAGACAGTTCTACTCTATTGTGTTATGACTAATCATATGGAAGTGAATTTTAATTTGGTTCTGGGGCCTACAGGTTCAGTCATGCGGATCACTGGTGACAGAGGAGCAGCCTCATGCCATGTTAATATCAATGGAGTATTTTCTCATAGGGTTTGGATTATACAGGCCAACTTTAAGTGTCAGTCCAAGAAGCCCGTTGAGTCCATGTTGCATCTCCCCGGAGCTTCTCTCCCCTGAAAGCATGGGCTTGAAGTTAAAACCGATCAAAACCCGAAAAGTGGGAGTCTGAAAGAAGAGTAAAAAGGGGGTTGAGTTGTTTTCTTGTAATCAATTTGTTAGACATGCATGTAGTATCATATCTTTTGTTTGGTGGGGATCGTAAAGAGGAGATGCGTTGTAGATAGAAAAAAAAGTGGAAAAATAGGCAACACAAGTCAAATGTCATTCTTTTATATATGTAGCCATAAATGTTAAATGAGGAGTGGTAAGTCATCTGTAAATCCTCGGAATAATTGTTTATAAGTGACAAAAGAAATAATGAAAATAGCTGTGGCGGAGGGTGAACTTGTGCTTTTTCAGTTTGAAATATATATTCTCTGGTTGGCTTCATTGCATTTCTTTGGTGGCAACTGAATACAGATGCTTGGGTGACTTCTGCTCACGTTTTTGTAAGTTTTTCTACATGTGTGCATGTTGATGTAGCATATATAGATGAAAATTTTTATATATATATAAATATACACATATATATAGTGTTTTTAAAATGAGGACTACCTAATTTTAAAAAATTAGGGAAAATCAATCAAATTCATCGATTGTATTTGAATTAAATGAGAGAGAAAATTTGTTTTAGGAGAGATAATGTAATGGATGAATTTGATTGATTTTTTCTAATATTTTGAAGTTAGAGAGCTCTTATTTTAAAAAACAATATATATATATATATATTATCGCCTGAAATTCATCTAATTATTGTCAATTTCAAGATTATAGACTACTGATGAAATTCAAGAAGATACTAATATGAAAAAAACAATGTATCCAATGGTTTATAATATTGAAACTCATAATGATAAAATCAATACTGATTAAATTCAAGAAGATACTAATATGAAAAAAAAAAAACAATGTATCCAATGGTTCATAATATTGAAACTCATAATAATAAATCAATTCAAATTGAGATATTAACTCTCTCTCTCTCTCTCTATATATATATATAACACATTTTACAGTGCACTCAAATCCGAATCTACTTTAAGTGCGGAATTTCACATCTACACTCGTCCACCAATCCATTTAATAAAATCCACAATCGCTCATTGCGGGTGAAATTCTACAGGTTCATGAATTTGTAGGCGGAATTATCATCCCTAGACCAAACAAATCGATAATCTTACCGATTATCCTTCAACACTAATAGTTGAAGGGTGATTTGATAATTTTTTATATGATATTATATAGGTTGCCCAATCAAATCCACCAAGTTAGTCCAAAACATCTTAAATTAATTAATATAAATTAAAAATAACATAAACAATAATTAAAATTTGAAAACAAAAGGAAACTTCATTGACAATAAAGATCCAACATGACACCGGGGGGTTTTCACTAGCTAGCTCTCTAATTTTAATAGAGATTTATAGTTTTAGCAATCTCCTCTTGTCAAAAAGGAGATTGCACAATCTCATATGCAAAGGCTAGATACGTTTATTTTCTATGGATGAAGGAGATTGATCAGTAAGTCTACGTAGTTTGTCTCATTATTTGTTTGTATATAATTTTTTTCATTTAAATTATTAATGAAAATATTTATTATTTTTAATATTATTTTATGTTTCATCAAATATCAAAGGAAAGAAATGACTTCATTTCATGTCATCTCACACATAACGTTTTGTTCTCCAAGATTTGAGGGGTATTCAATGTAATTATAAAAAATCTATGTATTTTCACGTAATTTTGCAAATAGTTAGGGTTAGTTAGTAAAATATGCCCAAAAGATTACTTGTGTGTTTACAATGTTAGACTTCCACGGAGATTTGCTAATTACAACATTCTCCACATAGGTAAACAAAATGAGATGGTCAGGTGGACCATTACATATTAAATTTGTCCTTGACCCATTCAATTACCGGCCAATAAGAGTTGGTGATGCTTCCATTTGTTTATTTTAGTCTGTGGGAATCTGTCAGGTTTGGCAAATGAGTACAAGTTTTGATGTTTGGTGTATCCTGAATTTAATGAATATTACATAATATATAATGCAACAACTTGGGATCGTGGTGACAATTTATGGACCAAATTTATTGTGGGGTCTTTCAATGGAAACTGGGCTGCAAATTTGACTTTGTTCATAAAAGTTTTCTTTATATTGATATTTGTTTAATGAAATTGTTATACCAAGGTTTAGTTTATTTTTTTATCTAAAGATCGAACAGTATAATTAAAAATTACAGACTGAATAATGACTAAAATATAAAATCTGAATAATATATATTATTTTTTCCTTATATCTAAATATATTATAAACTTATTTGTTTTTTAAATTTAAAATTATCTGAAAACTAGTAAGTTAACATTTATATCATTTTTACTATTTGTTATTATATAATTTTAATTAATTTAATATCAATATCTGAAAATAAATATTTTAATAAATTCTAAAATATTTTTTATGTACATATTAATAATATTTTTTTATAATTAAAATATGATTAAAAAATATAGTAGTATCAACCATATTTATATATTTAAATATATTAATATATTTAAGAAAATAATTAAAAAAAATGAATGTTTAAATTGTAAATTAAAATATATTAATTTAATTCTAAGATAATTCGAGATAAGATGTATTTAAATTTTATTTTTCAAATATATTTTTTGTTAGTATCAAAGAAAAAAAAGAAAAGAAAATTTGAGTAACATAAAATTTGAATGAATTTAAAATTATGTTATTTTGGAGAAGATAGATTTAGAATAAAAACTTTTAAATATCATTAAATGATTTATAATTAAGTGAAAAGTTAAAAATTCTTATTTAATTTTTTTAGTTATTTTTTAATAGTTTTAAGTGGTTTGACGACCTCAAAAAATAAACGATAATAACTTAATAGGTACAATTCAGCACTATTAACTGTTAAATGGAAAAAACAAACGATCCCTAAATATTTTGGTAGTAAAAATACTTCTAAGCAAAAGCTTTCTTGAAAAGAGGATAGGAAAACCACCATAAATAACTTAGTACAATACTATTAATTATAGAGTAGTTACACCAAAGATTACATTGATAGAACGATTACAGATCATGAATGTATCATAAAAAGTCCATTATACATAGTAAAGCAACCCTCTTTGATAATTATGAGATTTCATAAAGATCCATTATATACAGTAAAATAACGATCTTTGATGATTATGAGTTTCTTGGTAACCTTTAGTAGATTATGAACTTTTTCTAGCTCTCTTAATAATTATTAGCCTGTTAGTAACCTTTTGGTAATTAATTAGTTGTTTGCTGGTAACTCTATTATCAATTACTGTGGTCAATTATCCTTTGTAGCCACTAATAACCTTCATAAACTAGAGGAGCATATGGAGGGAAGTATAAATTCTTACTTTGATTGTTATTAAAGTCAGGAAATATTTATGAGAACATATTATAAACATATACATAAGAAATACAATATTTGATACACTAGTATCTACTTATCGGTTACTTGATCCTCTATTCTAAAGCTCTTTATAAATTTTTCTGATTTGAGTATTGCAGTGTGGTCGTCAAGGCAACCAATCTTACCGACATCACCTTGACCTTTTTTAATTTTGCTAAAAGGGAGTTGAAGTTTGAGTAGGTCCTAAAAGGAACTCCTCTAGAAGGTAAACTAGAACTTACTAAAGAGGCGAGCTTGGCATTCAATACATAAACCTCTCTCTAGGGCACCTAGCACATAACCTTTCTGGGAGGTGAACTTGGGATCCAAGGAAGAATTTTACTAGGAGATATATCCAAGAGAAAATCCCTCCAAGAGGCAAGCTGGTCTCAGGACATAATACTTCTTGGAGGCACACTTGGAGCCAGAGACCAAAATATATTCATCATTGTATATTTGTATTAACTGGTTCTTGTATTAACAGAAATTAATGATACAATAAATTAATAATATGAAATTAAACGTAATAGTATATTGAAAGAGTATAGTAGCAATTACACTAACAATATTCACTTATCATCTATTACAAAGTAGAAGCTTTGAATTATCTAGTGAGGAATTGGGAGATCATTTGAAAAGGAGTCATGTGCGAGTAGTGCACTTGTTTGGAATTTACAGTCAGCAGCAGCAGGCGGAAGCAAATGAGGTCCTTCACTAGTACTGCAACTCTCTTCAATCAAGTTAGTGTTGATTAAATTGAGCAGGCTATTACCAAGCTCCTTCCCATCACTCCATGGATGAATATCAGCTTTGATAGACAATGGGTTGCTGGAAATTAAGACCCACACCGGAAAGTTGTTCCTTGGCGTCAAAATGTCTCCTTCCACTAGCTTCAAACCAGCACAAAAATCAGCATTTCCATTATCAACATAGATGAACCGCTTCTTGCCCTCACAAGGTTTGAATATCCTTTGCATTACCGTACCCTATAATAATCACAAACATAAATAATTGTATGAGTTTCACTTCAACAATCATTAATGGTGTGCGTATACATATAAAATATATAGAGTTTATATACTCCGTGCATCTTAATTTTTAAATTGTTAGGATTGTTAATATCAATTATTCATTGCATTCCTTCTCTTAAAAATATTTATTTAGTGATCCTAACTATTTAAAAGTTTAGACACACTAACCATACGAAGATAGAGGAAAATATAAATACTGGGAGGGCAGATATTGCAGTTATGAGAAGAGGACTTGAAATCATGGTAGGGTAAGATTGTGAGCATGCCTTGAACATCTCCACGAAACTGGGGTTTGTGTTGATCTGCGAGAAACAATCTAACAAGTCGTGATGGTTCAAGATTGTCTCAATAAAGAAGACATTGGTGTCGCTAAGTATCCTCAAATCACCGTCTGTAGAGACAATCCTGGGGTGAATCAGTGGAGCCTCTTTTAAACACTTTGCAATATCTTCTATTGTCTTCCCCTTTGAGTACAACTCCATCTGTCTAAGGATGGTAAAATGCGAGTCTGGACCCGTACCAGATCCAGACCCGCATTAGACCCTCTTTTTTATTTGAGGGTTTAGATGCTACCCATAACCTTAAATAAATTTAAAGGTATGATTCAGACCTGACCACGTATTTTACGGGTCTGTTGTATATCCGCATCAGACCTTGTTTGACTGGGTCAGGCCTAGATTGACTGGGTCAAATCTGAATTTGACGGGATCATCTTGATTAAAATTCGGGTTGATCCGAATTTTTTTAAAATAAAAAAAAAAAAAATTCCAAAATTTTTCCAAACCCTTTTTATGGACTACCAAATTAAATGAATCTAATATTTCAACCTGATTTAAAAAAAAAAAAAATCAATTTTTTCTCTTAAAACATATTAAATTAGTTTCACATCACATAATTCATTTCATAATCATTCTTGCCAATTTTTACAAAAAAATGCCACAATTAAAATTAAACAAAAAATAACATTAAAAGTTAAAATTTATCTTTAATTTACATCCCAAAATAACAAAAAAATTTATAAATATAAATATAAAAAATAAAATCAAGATGATGATAACTCTTCTTCATCTTGTTTATAATATATTTCTTCCTCCAGAACGCCACATAATGGAACAAATCAAGTAAAAAATTAAAGATTACGTTTAATATACATAATGTAAGTAAATTTATAACTACTTTCATACCTCGAAGTAAAAAATTAAATATTAAACTAAAGATGTTTGTTAAAACATTTTGGATATGTTTTCTTAAACTAGATGTTCTTAACCCTTGACTAGCATTCAATAATTTTCCACAAAAATTACATTTAATCATCCTAACACCATCAACTTCAACTTTAGACATGTGTGTCCAAATGAATGATGTTTCTCACTTTCGTTTGACTACTCTTGGAACACTAGACTCAACATTCTCAATATCATTATCCTCAGTTGAAGTATTAATCTAACTTTCTCCATAACTAGTCATATTGTTTGGCTACCTAATATATTTAAATATTTCAATTAATAACACAAAAAATATAACAAAAAAAAAATATATTTGATTTTGGTGAAAGTACGTGCATTGTTACACCAGAGGTTTCAACTACTACCAACCGATACCGATAAGTCAAAGTTATTGGTTTCCAGCTATATACTATTCATCCATTTAACATTAAATAGAGGTGTTATACATTTAAATAAGCAGATAAAGATTCAAAAGACAAATATACATTACATGTAACGGATAAAAGATATAATTATATTACATGTTAAGCCCCACACTGCATGTTTCTTTTAACGTTTGAAATTATTTTGAACATATAGGAAGCAGCAGAATCATTTTTTTAATTTCAGCAAACTATATCTAATAATATAAAACATTTACGCTTTGAAATATCAAAATAAATATATAGCAATAATGCTCATTAATCTTGACATAAAAAAACAAAACAAAACAAAAAAGAATACATATAAATATAATTAGTAAAAACTAAAACTAACCATGAGAGAGTTCCAAGGCAAGGCAGGGAGGAGTTGAGTGAACACAGCATCGACACCCAACTCGTCCGCAACCCAGTTATCACCATCACAATCAAGAAGCGTTTTGTTCAAGTCAAAAACCACCACAACGCCTCCTGTCATTGCTCCGACAGCTCACCTCTTGATCTGACGTAAGAAAGCGTGTGTATTACGGCAAACCGATTAGAGAATTTATAAGCCAACTAGTAAATTGCTTACAGCTGAACAAGCACTTTATATATACAGTGGGCAACGCATTTTGTGTCCTACATGCACACCACCACTCCTCATTCATCTAAAATAGTTAACCGTCCCACATTTATATTTCCTCTCTTTTATTTTTACTTTTAGTGCCCTTTTAAAAAATGCCGTTCTTCGTCTGCAAGACAATATTAATAATTACTTGAATTAAATCAAACCACCATAAAGGATGAGACTGGATCTCAAATTTCGTTTTTCACATAGATTTCATCAACTAGACTAGTGGGTGTCTTTTAGAATATAGAAAAGTTGCTACTTTTATACCAATTATATTTGCATCAGGCGGCAATATGACACATCAACCCTTCTCAGCCCAATTTGCACACCCAAAACATCTCATGTTAATATGAAAAGCAAGTCCACACACATAACCCTGTCTAACCAAGCTATTTAAAGTCTTAAAATGGCACCTGCCCTCATTCAACAAACCCTTTTCGGAGTTGGATTTGATCCATAAAAATAAAAGAAAAGAATCAACCACATAGCAATGTTCCAGGTCATTAAACTCCAAAAAATTAACCATTTTCCTGAGCATTCACACATCAACCTTAGCACAAAATGAATCCATATAATTTAATTAATTACTAAAGCTCTTGATTTTCTAATGAGACATTCGAGTCAAGCTGGGTTGAATATACTCCCTTCTATATGCTCTTAACTGAATAAGACATTATATACACTTGTAACCATGTTATGAATGCCTTTGCTAATGCAAGGCAAAGAAATGCTCCATCCCATGCATCATCTCCTAATATGTATATTCTTTCTTGATCTTCAATTCATAGCAAGTCTTTGCTGGTTGACACTAATCCGGCTTCTCTGATTGCCATCAGTTCCTTCCTCGTTCTTCCGAGCCTTTCTTCTGTTCATCTCCCTGTACATCTCTTCTATCATTGGTTTCCATAAACGTACGCGAGCATTTATAAACCAATTGGATACCTGGTCATTTAAAAAAGTTAGAACAATGAGAGATCATATAAAATTGTGAACATGTAAGGCCATTACCAAGGCTACTTTGTTTTGAAAAATATATTTATGTGACATTCCTAGATAACACTGCAGAGCATTTCCTTTTCGATTCAACACAAACGAAAGGGCATTAATATGTTTTCTTAATGTACCTGGCTTCGTGTCAATCCACTTTTCACTGCAAGTAAATGCTTCTCTGCATCTTTAGGGTACCTGAAATACAATTACCTGTGAGACTGATTATGCAACAAAACTAATCCAACCATTATGTGAGACTGATTTTGCCAAGCCCCAAAATGTTAAAATAAATTCTATAGTAAGAGGAGCTTACGGATGAAGGAAGTTCTGAAACATCCATGCCCGTAAAACAGAAACGGATTTTTCGGGCAACCCTCTCTGGGGCCTCCATATTTGATGTTCTCTTCTCTTTAGCTGTTGAAGAGCCCACTGCTCCCTAATGAAAGAGTCTTCGAAAATTCTTTCCTTCCCTCTTGGATATTCACTATCAAGATATGCTCCCATTGCAAGGATTTGGTTGCTGATTCTCTCTCTCAGGTTTTTATATAAGAAGGAAACTGTTTGAAGAGCAAATCGAGCATGAACCTGAGGATTCAACTCTGTTGCTGCGTGAAATGCAGATACAACTGTATGGATCTCATCCAAGCACTGATTGTATCGATCATCAACCTGTGTCGAATATCAAAGTCACAAAACCATTTCAAGTGGTCAAAGTGCTACGTCTAACACATGAAAACAAAAGTATGAATTAATAAGTGAGATTGTTAGCATGTCTAATGGGTAAAAAACAACTAGATTGCTGATCAAGATACTGTGGTCAATCACTGATTCACACTGAAATGAAGATTTTTCATATTTCATTTTTGAGAATTAAAAAATTTAAGTACGCTAAATAAGATCAAGATCGAATTTGGTTAACTATAGAACCTATCAGCAGCGAAAAGGAAGTACCACTTGTAGTAAAGTCAGCAACTGGGTTTTCTTCACTTCAACTGATTGTCTATGCGATGAGATATCCGGAAGAACATTGAAAATACTCTCAGTATCTGGAGATTCGTCATGATCCATTTGTGGTATACCTCTCCTCTCAGCATGGGAACTTGACGAGGGTGGTATATTTTCTCTGATCCTCCTCTCACCTGTTAAGTAACTTACATCATCTTGATTTTCGAGTGAATAGCTTGCAATTTGAGCTAGAATTTCCTGAATTGCATGCAGATACTTCGATCCTGACATAAACTGAGCAAACTGAGTGGGTTCATGACAACCAAAACTCAGGGAAAGCTCCTTATTGTTGCAAGAAGCCTGTTCTGAACACAATCTTCTTGTGTCTAAGCAATGGTGAGTTGCACCAGAACAACTTATCCCGGAGCACTGATCAGGGATATTTGTTCCTCCAATGATAGCAGGCTGGGATGTGGCGAGACGTAAAGACAGCTCATTGCTGTATTCAGAAGAACCATAGAGACAATCTGTGGTCACATCTGCAACATTTGAGGACATATACTCGTTTGGATGCAGGTTTCCTGTGGAGGAAAATTGTTGAAATTCTGCTCGCAAAGAGGTTTTCCCACCAAACTGTGGAGGAGCACGAGAATTTTCCAAGTCCCACTTATCATTCACATTGCCAAGTACCTCATCATACCCACAGTTTACTGAGGCTGCATATGAAGAATTTGAATCATTACAGCAGTCCTCTGCAATGTAATTTCTAAGAACATCAAAAGGATAGATTGAAGGAACTGAAATTGCCAAATTGTTCATATTGTCTTGAAGACCACTTCTTGCTGCCACTAAGTTAGCGAGTGAAGTAGAAGAAATCAGCGTTCCTCTCTCCAGTTGCTCTTGAAAGTTCATGTTATCAATTGAACAAGAGCTTCCAAGCGAAGCATCTCTCATGGCATTCCTTCCGAACAATGTAGCAAGTGCATTGGAATCAAAATTCCTGGAATCATTTGTCATGGGAAGATCATTGTGGATACCACTGATAGGTTCTCCTTGCAACGCTGAAAGCACAGGAAATCCAGCCAGCGCTCGGTTTTGGTGGTTTAATTCAATCGAATTGAATCCAACCACTGAGTTTGGCATCCCATCTATGACAACAGAATTTTGGCTGGTTATATCAATTGGCGCATAGAACATATCACTCTCCATCAGGCTGTCAGGAATCAAAAGTCGGCAAGGCTGAACAACTACTACTAATTTTTGAAAAATCTCATGCTTCAATTGTATGTTAAGCTAGCTTAACCCCAGTAACAGAACTCTTGACTCTTTTGGGAGCCTCTATCAGACAAAATTACAGGAGACATAAACACATAAATACTGCTTGGAGATCATTCTCTTTAGTCCTTGATAATCTGCCTTCAAAAACCATTGACCTGTAAAAATTTAAATGAATCCTAAGTGATTTTACAATAATCAGTTAATAAAAATTAATAACACAACAATGCTCCTGCTGATATAGTTTCTAATTCCTTTTCACTTCCATTCCCCTTTTTTGTCAGTCATATGCTTGTTGAAGGAAACCACCACCACCTTACTGTCTGATCAGAAAACTCGTTGACCAGCAAATACGGAACCGGTAGCATAACATGTATAAAACTTTTGCTTCCAAAGAGATTTCAATTAAACAGCCTAGCTACTTGCAAGCTAGCAGGATTATATATAAATAGAACCACCAGAAATGAGGGAGATATGGGTGATAGATCTTACTTTAGAAATAACAATGTCTCAACATCAACCCTTATTGGAAAGACAAGCCTCTGCCTTCACAAGTCAAATGCAAAATGCTCATCTCAAAACATCTTAAATGATTTTGTTACTAGTATTTCATCAATTAACTTGTAACCTTATATAGCTGATCTTCCTAGTCCATGAAACATAATCTAGACTAACCAAGAGAAGGTAAAATCAGTACATACTAAGAGCATGATCAGGAAAGTCCTACAACATAGTTTATGACACAGACTATATAGACATAAAAAAGTTTGTGATACAACAACAGCATCATTAAAGAGAAACTATTAACATTTCCTTCCCCAAGATTCAAAGGAATTGTAAATGAAGAAGCAAAAGCTAAGTATGGAAAAAAATGACAAACCTTAAGTTCCTTTGAAGATGGAGCTAAAACACAGCAAGGCTGAGAATACAAATTAAAATTCTGCAGTAGAGCCAGTTAGAAAGCAAAGTAAAAAGGTGGAGTATTTTTTGATAGAGATACATGTACAATTTTGTAATATCAGACATGAGAAATCTTTTCAACAGCAAAAGAAAAAGTGTTTTGTTTCTATACTGATAGACAATACATATAGGCTTCCTCAAAGAATCCAAAACAAGCCATTGCAAAGCAAAGTTCACATGATTTAGTTGGTTTTACTTTCTCCATAAAAGGGTATAACCAAAAGCCAGAAAATAGTGCTACAGATGTTGTGTGTGTGTTTTTTTTTTCCTCTTTAACAAAAAGAAGCAAGGTGAAAAAGCTAATAAGGAGTACTCATGCATTATCTCCACTTTTCTCAGACCACTAAAATAATAATAATAAAAATAAACCAAAAAAAACAAAAAAGTGAGCTAATTTCTTTGCATGAGCTGAAAAGTGGGTTTGTTTTCTGAGGACCCAAAACCCAAGAAACTGAGATTCAAAGTTTCAGACCCCAACAAGATTCATTACCTCTACAAGATTTAAAACTCACAAACACAGTGAAGTTATGAAAAGAAAGAAAGAGAGTGCAAAAATGCTTCTGCAGAGAGGTGGAGGTGAAGGAAATGGACCCATTCATTAGAGAGAGGAACCACACAAAAAGTAAAAACAAGGCGAGAGTGAGAGAGAGAGAGAGAGAGAGAAGGAAACACACTACTCTTTGGTGCAGTGCCACTCATATCTGTTGCAGGCTTTAGAGGGCCCATTCCTCCTCTCTCTCTTTCTCTCTGATCTCCTCTCTCCTCCTTACCACCTCCTATTAATATCTGCTTCTCTGCAATCATCATAATCAAAATACATGGATTCTCTCTGTTCAAACTTCTGTTCATGGCAGGTTTTCTCAGCACCATTTTCTGAGAAAGATATTTGCTTTTTTGGCTATTTTAAGACAGCAAGCTAACGTGATGAGATGGAGGAGTAAATAGAGTAACAATCTTTTATGCTTTCCTCTTCACAATTTAACAACTCAAGGTTTTAGGAAATGTACCCAAAAAAAAAAAAAATTAAAATCAAATAATAATAACAACTTTTATTTTTTTAAAAAATAAAACTCACAACACTGTTATTGCAGTGTACTTTTAAAGAGAAATGAAATGATGATGATGCAAGCATAAGCCAAAGATGATGAGGAAATCTGATGGAAAGATCTTTGACGATATTTATTGAGGCAATTATAAGTCCTATCTACTTCTTGTAGTCTTTTCTTTTCGTTTTTTTTTGTTTTTATAATTTTATTTTATGGGAGTGCTCATCATGTGCATTGCATGCATGCTACACTATTATCAAAACATCCACACACTGCAATTTGAGACCTCATGATTTTTTTTTTAGGAAAAAAAGAAAAAATTGTTCTTGGATCATGATGTTGTTCTCCAGATGAATCAATGTTTTCAAGGTGTCTCAAATCCATATGGATGTTTGTTCTAGGATGTTGATGTGATACTACACTCCAACCCTTTCCTTTACAACTGTGCAAATGCAGCACTCCTGTCATTTTTGCTTATGGATAACTTTCTGTCATAGTAATTGAAGACCCCCTCTGATTTGCATCACCAACACTCACAGATTATAAACACTATCTTACTAACTTTCATTTGTGGTTTTATAATAGAAAAGCTTGTTCTTCATCAATCATCATAGACCCTTATTCCATTGTTTTCGGAATTTATTTTTATTTTTTTATTTTATTTTCTTGGTGGGATTGCGGTGATGAAGCATCCGCATTGTTATAAAGTTTTCATTGGCAATTTCAATTGAAGATTGTAAAAGATTCAAGCTTCGGGAATGGATGTGGGCACACATGTAAGCCAAACCACTATAAATTATTAGATTAATGCTAGAATTATCAAAAAAAATTTCAAAATTTTTAGTTAAATGATGTGAAAAGGTGGTTTATAAATTATAAAATAATATATTAAAAATATAATAATTATATAAATTTATCATATTATTCGAATAAAATTTTGGGTAATACAGCGTTACGCAAATTATGATGTTTGATTTTACTATCCTCAAACTCTTTAATTTGTACACTTATATAATTCAATTGTTCATATTTATGCTTGCAAATTTGTACACCATTTTAGATGTGTGCCTCGTGTGGATAAACAATTATATCATTTGTTGGGATTGTAGTGAGATATTTATGCTGTTGTAAAGGTTTAATTGACCCAGAAGTCTAATCGGAAATAATTAAACACTTGAGCTCGAAAGTGGATATATGCACGAATTAGAGTTGAACCACTATAAATTATTATGTTTGATTTCTCTATTCCAAAATTCTTCAATTTGTGCACTTATATACTTAAATTGTTTATATCTACGCTTGCATATTTGTATATCATTTGGTGGGATTGTGGTAAGGTATCCACATTGTTATAAAAATTTAATTCACATCTAGAAGTCCAATTGTATATATGAAAACTCAAAGCTTGTAAGAACATTAGGGAGTATTTCTATGTACGGTTAATTTTTAATTGTTTATAACAATTTACATTAATTGATACAATCTTGTATCAATTAATTTGTATATATGAAAACTCAAAGCCTGTAAGAACATTAGGGAGTATATCTGTGTACGGTTAATTTTTAATTGTTTATAACAATTTACATTAATTGATACAATCTAGTGGTAAGCCTTTCATACTCAATTGAGCTATGAGTTTAAATTGTATTATTCCCAATTTTTAAAGTTTTATTTAATAAAAAGAAAAGATTTGGCCAAAAACAAGGGGGACTGAAAACATTTTTTAGGAAAAAAATTTAATAAAACAATTAAAAATGAACCTATGCATTCTCTCCCATATGATATAAATATATAAATTATATATGATTGGTAATAAAATGGATAAGATAATCTCAATTATATGAGATCCGCTCTGATATTGATATTTTTTCTAGTAATATACATCTGTTTTTTTTTTTCATGTTTCTTATTTTCAGATGTAATTAATTATTTTAAAATATTTTAGATCCAAAGAGATGAGCATGGAAATGAATCATAATTCGTACTTTTCACATCCACGATGATGAGATTATAAGTTTGAATCTAGGTTATTTTTCAAACTTCATATCATAATGTCTTTTCTTTTGAAAGAAGAAATAAACAAAGATGGATTAATTATTACAATGTCCTCGAGAGTTTAATGAGTTCGTATAAGATAAGGTTTTAATTAAATGAAAAGGTGTAGCACCTAAGAAGTACAGGGTATTAAAGTACACATGATTGCGAGTTATCATTCAATTTCATTTATGATGAAGACTTTCTAACCTTTATTTTTTTTATTTAAAAAAAAAAAAAAAACAGTATGAAGACTTTAACTTTTTTATCCAGTGTAAAGTGGAGTATGATATCATGATTATTTCCGGTTAAAGTGGACACCAATCATATGATCTGTGGCGCTCAATTCAATTTTAATAATCTTCATTCATTTAGCTAAATTAGTAAATTGACTTTGTGTTTAAGTTAATATCAAAGGAAAGCAACCGCGATCATTTTAAACCTTCTATTATTAATAATATTGTCATTTTTTGGGCTAATAAAATTAATCTTACAAAATAAAAGCAGCGAGACATACATCCATCCAGGTGGCTGGCGTCGCCAGAATAATAAGTTTGATAAAAAGGCCCATTCTATTGGCATAACAGTTTCTCATGTAACAGAGACAGGTCCACTGCCTCAGAGGGTCCATGAGCCCAAATTTTGATTTTATACTCGGTTGAATTGAATCCTTTTCTATCGAATACTGATAGTTGCAATTTGCAAGACATCGATTTTATGTGAAAATTCAAAAACACACTTTTTTAAAGAGAATTTCTCCTTAAAAGTATTTTCTCTTTTTACTTTTGTTTTGTTTTTTTTTTTTAAAAAAAAGAAAGAAAAACACGACATTTCAAAAACTTTAAATTAAAAAAATTGTAAAAACACTTCGTTTTATTTCAAAATTATCTTTTTATCTTTTGGATATTCTTATTCTTCAAACGGTTCATTATAATTAATTAAATTTTTAGAGACGCTCGATTTTATTTTGATGAAATTCGAAATATTTTCGAAGACAACTATACGTATGAATTGAATTTGATTCAATCAAAAAATTAATATTAAATCATATCTTGTGAAAATTTCAACACAATATAGTTTTAAATTCTTAATATTCAGAGCTAAAAATAATTCCAAGTTCAAAACTAATTAATAATTTATTTCTTCATTATTATTATATTTTCAAATAATTCTCTAATAAGTGTTTGTGATTGTAAAAAGGATAAATATAAAGTTAGATTCTGAAAAAGTTGGTTTGTAGTGTTTTTAAACTCCATTTTTTTCGCACCATTCCTTGACAAGGATTTTTTTTTTTTTAAATAAAATAATAAAAGCTTGGGATTGTTGAAATTAATAATTTTTTTTTTATAATTCAAGAATTAACCTCAAAAATTTTGATAAAAAAAGCAAATATCTTTTTATAACATCAAAATTTTGATTAATGTTATTTATATAAATAAAATAATTATATAAATTTATTGATAATTTAAATAACTTGACGGTAAAAGTTGGATTAAGTTTTACAATAGACTATTCATCATATGATTTTTTTTTTAAAAAATAAATCATTAACAATTCTATTTCAATATGTCAAATTCTATTTAAATCTATGTAAAAAAAAATCCAATAAACTCTTAATAAAATTATAAAAAATTTTGATGAAATTTATTAAATAATCCAACAAACTCTTAAATATAATTATAATAAATTCCAATAGAATCCATGAAATCTATAGAATTTATCAAAATCTATCATTAAAAAAAAAAACCTCTAACAAACTTCAACGAAAGAGGTTTAATTCAATAATTTATTATGAATTTAATCCACCATTTTCACCATAGGATCATAATAAAGTCAGAAAGAAAAAAAAAAAAAAAACCTCCTTTTTCTTTTTTTTTCCCAAAAGAAAGAAAAAAAGTCGCGTCAATATCACCACTGGTCCTGAAATCAAAGGCGGTTGCAACCTCTATCAGATAAGGTGTCTCGGCCTCCAGGAGTAGAGGACATGACCTCCATCAAAAGAGGTTACTTATGCTCCATCAACCATCAATGGGGCTGCAAGACCTCTTCTTCTTCCCCCATCAAAGGAGGAGATTACCTTCTTTGATGGAGGAACGCTTCTTCCAATGTGGCAGATTTGCTCCATTAGAAGGCCAACCATCACCTTCACCGCAATTGGATTTGCTCCGTTACAAGCCCAACCATCTCCTCGCCACCGGTTTATTTGCTCCATTGGACCTATCATCGGTTGCATCATTTGACCGGCAGTGTGAAGCCATATTTTTTTTTTCTATTTTTAAAAAGGAAAATCAATCTTTTAATGTGATATTTTAGTCATCATAGTAACATTTGCCGATAAAAACTTCCGTTTGTGAGTATATTGCCTTAAAAATTTGATGACGATATATTGATACTGTTTGATTCACCAAATAATCCTGATATAAACTCAAATGGATGACATAATAAATTAAAGGGATTTACTACTATATTGACTTGGGTAAAGTTACCCGATAAAAATCTTTAATAACTACTATTAAATTGATTGTAAGATTCTTCAATCATTATTTTTATTATCAATTTAAATATTTTTATTAAAAAATCTGTTTCGAGTAAAGTTAGTAAATTAACAAAACCCTAAATTTAAAGGTGAACCGAAAGTTAACGTTAATTTAATAAGCATATAAACAGATTCAAAGTAATGGTTAGCTTATGAAACAAAAGAAAAAGAAATATAAAATCATGGTGATGGAAGATATTGGTAAGCCCAGTTGTTAAACGATAAAAAGGAAAAAAGAAAGGGGAGAGTTGAATGGATAGGATAGGAAGTAGCAGTAAAGTTGGAGAGTTGATCACAGACACAGACACAGTCACATGGCCGCTAAATTAAAAAGCTTTCTGGTCACAAGTCTGAATGGAGAGCAAGTAGTCCTTGCCGTTGAATTAAGGGTTGACATTCAAACCACACGTAAACCTCTTACACCAATTATCTACCTACAATAAACTCTTTTGTATATTCAATCTCTCTTCACGCAGCTTCGTGATTTGAGAACTTTATAATTCACAAACATACAGACGCATCCGGCAGTTCTCATATAGTTCAACCCCATCACGCAATTAAATAAACACTTTCAACATTTAGAGTGCACGAAAACTTAAAATACACCTGTGTCTTGTTTAAGTATGCAATATATAATATATTACTGAACCATTAAGGAGCTGAGAGGTCATTTTATTATAACGACATCATCGGCGCCCTTGTATCCTTATGGATATGGGTTTTAGAATTATTTACAATATATAGACACACACAATATAGAGCAAAGAAACCACAAATTATATATATACATTGCTTTACGGCTAAGATGCTTCATGTAGTAATTGCACTTTTCAATTAATATTGACATTGAGTTGGGTAGTTCCACCTATTGATATGGGTTTTAAAATTAGTTGTTTACTAATATATACACACACAATATAGAGCAAAGAAAACACAAAACATACACATTACTTTATGGCTAAGATGCTTCATGTAGTAATAACACTTTTCAATTAATATTGACATTGAGTTGTGTAGTTCCACCTCTTTATAAATGTTAGTCCAACAATTTAAAATATTACCTTTTCCAAGTTTAGAAAAATGAAAGAAAAAAAAAAAACCAACAACATTATGATTAGTTCTAGGTTCAATCTAATTCAAATATCCCAAAATATAACAATTACACTAGCAATGTTGTTTGCCAAAATAAAATTCTTAATAAAAGGCATAATTTATATGCTATATAAATAAATGGTTTCACCATTTAATAATTTATTGAAGAGATATTGAAAATTATAATCAATTTAAAATAATATTAATATCCCACAGCAAAATAACCGATCGAAATCACCCAAATGGTAAGGTAAAATATACAAACCAACTACAAGTGTCTAACCCAACAAAAAATGAAAAAGAGAGAAAGAAACAATCTAAAAGTTGCGAATACCAAAGTAAGCACTAATTAAGATTTGAAAGAGAATGAAACTGACCATGATGAGCATCACGAGAAAATACAAGAATTAATCATGTCCATGAAAAGAAGCCATTGAAACAACACCAAGCTTCTGGAGATTCAACTTGACAACAGTGTCGACAAACATCTTAGTATCGTCTCCAGTGTTGCCTTGTGGAATATCAACAATATAAGACTCCAAAACGATGGTGTAAACCTTAGCATCTGCATGGAACTCATTAACGGAAGTGACAGAACGATAATTGTTGAGCCTATGCTCTCCCCCAACAACCCTAAAGCTCAAAATATGCTTCTCCTCGTCCAAAATCTCAAGTCTCTCGGTGCTGGTGGACGCCGGCAGGCCTGAAACAACTGTGACTTCTCTTATGCTTCCCACCCCACCATCCCCTCGCATGTTACAACCCTTTATGAAGTGTTTGTACTTTTGCGGGTTATCGAAACTTCGAACCAACGGCCACACCACCTGCGCTGGTGCATCGATGCGTTGCGTTATTAGGGATGTGCACGTGTTTGGTTTTGTCTCGAATTTGTGGTAGGTCTCTATAAGAGGTTTCAGCTCTGCATATTCTTCTGAACTCAGGCCTTGAAGAGGCCGGGCTGCTTGGTTAGCGTCCATGTCCCCCTGAATTTAAGTTAACATGCAATCACAGAGAGAGAGAGAGAGAGACAGATCCAGTTTGATACCTCTTGTTGTCAAGACTGATTATAACTCAACTATCATAAATTCATATATAAGAGAAGCTCTACGTATTTATGACGTTAGATTTTTACCTTTTATTTTTTTGTGAGAGTGATTATTTCTCATTTATTTTAACCAAAACTTTGTCGGTACCGTGTTTGTCCTTAGCTTAAAAATGTGATTACTTCTAAATCACAATAATAAACCAGGGCCCTAACATCACTATATTGGGAAAGCTTTTGTCTTTACCTTGATCGATATTTTCAAATGTTAATGCATTAATTATTTAATTTTAACTCTTGGAAGATGACAAGGGCATCTCTTCAATCGCATATATATATAATTATATATATGTGTGTGTTTTTCCTAGATTACCTAAACGGCTGATTTTAATGGTCCTAGATTATCTACTTTATCCAACCATTTACAAGTTTAATTTTTAGAGTATCTCCGTAAGTATGAATTATAAAAAAAAAAATAGAGTGCCACATAGGATAAATTGATAGATGGTTCAAATTAATCTCTTCAATGCAAACTTTCATAATCACTATCAAGTTGACATGATAAAAAAAAAAAAAAATAGAGACAATTAATTTCAATATTTATTTCTAGAGAGTTTCCTAGACAGTCATATTAGCAATAAATGAATGAAACTTTCATAAAATAATATTTTATGATAATTTACTTTAATAATATATTATTATTTAACTATTCATCATTAAAATAAATGGAATGATATTAGAGAGTCTTTTTAGATTTGAGTGTCTATCAATCCATATTTATGTCACGTAGGATGTACATCTCTTTAATATTGATGATATGTCAATTTTTTTTTAAAAGATAATCCATAACAAAACAAGGAGTACATATTTTCAATATCTACTTTTCTATTTTATTTATATACTTGCATTAACATGCTTAACTCTTCCAGTAGTGTCTCCTATCAATTTTAATTTGTATTTATATTACTTAAGGGCATAACAGCTTTCTATAAAATTCAAATACTTTTCTTTTCTTTTAAATATTATTATTTTATTTTAACAATGTTTTAGACACAATAATCAAAAAGCTTAAGAAATTTTTAGATTAAAGCGAAGGCGGATACAAAGGTAAAAAAGGTGGAAAAGGGAAGGATAAAAAAGGAATAGAAAAGAGAGTAGTCGCAATCGTTGAAAAGTGAAACTGAAGATTGGTAGATGATGATTCATGTGACCTTTCTAACAAACTCTCGCGTGATCTTATTACATCTCGTCTCGCTAAGCCATAACTCATCTTTTATTTATTATTATTATTTTTTTAATTATAGCAAAAAAGGAGAAAAAAACTATTGTTATTTATATTTCTTAGTCTTTTTATTCAATTTGTTTGTAACTGTCTCTATTTCTTTGTGCATATGTTAACACAATCAAACCAATCAAGGTGAGTTGTGTTTGAATCTGAATGCTATTTTATAATTTTTGCCCAGTTTATGTGCAACTGCAGTTGAGAAACATGAGAGTTAACAAATATTTACAGATTTGCGTGCATGGCTTTATTCGGAAATATTGTTGAAAAACATAATATTTGTTTCAAAAAACAGATACATTGTTTTGAGACACATTACACATACATTATTATTTATACATACATATATGTACATGTATATACACAGTTTTACAAAGTGATTAATTAGATCTACAACTGTGGCTGATGGAAACGTTGAATGGACCAAAATGAAGCTGGAAATAGATACATGCCCTTTTTTTTTTTTTTTTAATATTTGGAGTAACATATTTATGGCGATAAAATCATGTTGACAATAGAAACAACTTTGAGTTCAAAAAGAATAATTAATAAATAATAATAATAATAATAATAATAATAAAGACATGAGCAGGGCAAGTTGTGCTGCGCAGTATGGCGTCCAGGTTTGGACCAAGAGAAGAGCAGTGTCATGGTTCGTGAAGTTACAGAGGATGACAGGAATGCCATTGTTGTTTCAGTCTGACAAAAAAGGCTGGTCGATTTTACTTAATTTGTCCTGTTCGGATCTCAATTTGCACCTGAACACGTCAAGATACTGCTTGCGTGGGATCTGATATTTTTATATTTATTTATTATACATGTCACCGATAATTTATCTGATATTTTTTATTAAAAATTTTAAGACATGATTCGGAATTAAAACTCTAAAAAAATGAAAAAAAAAAATGTTATAAAAAAATTACCCTTAATTTAAGGGTTTAAAGGTGCACATGAAACCAGATATACCTGATCTAAATGGGCCTCGGGTGCCACTGACACCAACAGCCATCTGCCTGTTCTTTTATCTATTACCAGACATGGCCTTTACTTCTTCCAATCAGAATTTCTCATTTTTTTGTCCCCATTAATCCATTATAACTTGGATAAATGTGCCCTTTTATTTTTGGGCTAACCGCCTAACTGTAACATGGATGATGGATACAAACAACTCGACAAGCAACCCTACATTCTTCGTTCTCCCATTTGTTTTGTTTTTGTTTTTGTTTTTTTGTTTTTCGTTATTATTATTACTTTTTTTATTTAGTGATGTATTATTATTATTGATAATGAATAATTATTATTTATTTGCTCTTTCGTTTACTGTTAATTACAAATTTTAAATGTATTAATGTATTTAGTATAACATTAAAGTTGAAAGAGACACCATTTGAAGTATTTTTTATTTATAGAGATGAAAATGAAGTATTAAATGGATAAAGTCAAATACATCTCAATTTTATTAAATACATAAACTTTTAGTAGCTTGACAAATATTTTTCGCATAATGACGAAACGTAGATAGTATAAGCCAAGCATCGGTATTTGAATGTTTAGTTTGGTTCCTGTTAAAATCGAACATGGACTAAGATATTCTCAGATTTCAAACATGGAACCAAACACATTTGTTTAAAGGGCTAGCATCAACTTGAATTAAACAGGGTGGGTTTGGTTTGCTTTGGGTTAATTCTCCTCGGTTTTGGGTTTGTTTGGACCTTTTGCACCTGGCTCTTTTTTCAGGTCCAATTTTAATTTTTTTTTTTCACCTATTTTTGTTGTGTTTGGGCCAAATTATTCGTTTTCTTCAATTTTATATTTTTGAGCAAGAGGGGAACAACAATTTTGTTTACAAAAAATTAGATTAAATATCCGAGTAACTATATTGAACCTATATAGTAACGCGATCCATAAATTAAATTGGATTAAAATTTTGTTTAAATATAAGTTTGAATAAAATAAAGTATTTAACCTTATTTATTATAAGTGACTAAGATGGTCTATGAGTGATTTAATAAAATAATATTTACTTTTAATTAATACTAAAAATGTTAATTCTTTAAAAAATATTTTAATGAGATACATCAGAGCAGATTACATTGAACTTGCCTGAGGCTTGATTTATTACAGGCGGAAGCAATGTTTTCGTTTATTCACAATAACTTTCTCTACACTAACTGTTTGATAAAGTTTGATTGTTAAGTTTAACTCTTTCAAGGGTAATATAGTTATTTATCTTTTATTGATGTGTTAGTTCGTTGTTGGTAATTTTTTTTTTTTAAATTATTATATTATACTTTAATTTTGACAAAAAAAAAAAAAAAAAATCCACCCTCCATCAATATTGATGGACAATGGAGATCAAAAACCTTTTTTTTTTTTTTAATTTTTATAATTTATCTTATTTTACAAGGGATAATATGATAATTTTAGTTGTTTAAGAGTAAAAGACAAAGTAGTCTTTTTATCTTTTCTGTTAGCATTGATTGTCCCATTTTTCGTTAAAGGGATTAAAATGATATATTTTGAAATGTAGAGGACCAATTTAGCTTAAAGTGAATTCATGCTTAAAAGAAATGATAAGTTAAATATATATATATATATATATTTATAGCAATCAAAATGAATTTCTCTCAATTTATTTCTGCCGAGGAATTAGAAGGTGCATGTCTTGCTCAAGTTCGTCGAAGTCTGACTTCCCAATTCCCAATATCCCGGTACCAATTGATACAACTACAATTTTCGAAAATTGAAATTTTGTATAAAATGAAAATAATAATGATTTATTTAAAAGAATCACTCTCTGGTTGATTTTTAAAAGAAAATAGATAACTTAACTGAGCAAAAATATCATGATGATGATTTAATTCCACTTACACCACCAAATATATAGATAAAGGTTATCGCAATTATCAATAAACAAATACAAAAAAATTAACTTGTTCTAGTGGGAGGACCAATTTTAATATCATTTAAATAGAAGTAATGTTAGACTTTCTAAAAATTTTATCCAAATACATGCCTAAATAATATGATATATGAATTATTAAAATTCTATTAATGATTTCATTATCTCATGATTTATAAGATTTTAACAACTCACATGCTACATCATTTAAATAAAATTTTTTGGAAGCCTAGCATTACTCTTTAAATAAATATTAACCATAAGTCCATAAACCTGTTTGATCGGTAACTACCTACAACAAGTCAACAACTCAGTGCGACGTTGTTTATGCAACTAAAAAAAATTGTTTATGGAATTGAGCACAAAACAAAATTATCTAGTACGAGCTTAGTAAATAAATGAGGAGTGCTGACGAATGACACATAGAAAATGAATTATTCTCATGACATTTTAGGTTTCCTTTGAAGGAATCACTCAAAAGAAAGGGATTTTCAACACATAATTAGTGGGAAAAAAAAAATGAAAGAAGGAATGAAGAGCAAAAAAGATGGCTACAAACAAAAAAGACAAAGAACGTGAACATGCATATTCTCAACAGGAGGTGAAATTAGTGCGTGTGTGTTTGAAAGAGGGTTTTCTTATGAAGGGAATAGTACCAAATGCTAAATGCACCTGAGCTATTCTAGACTATAATTGAATGTTTAATATGGTGAATTTATAAAATAGGTGTAATAAATATGGCCACTCTTAAATAATAAGAGAAAAAGTTGAATAATTTATATGTGAGTAGCCCTATTCACTCACACCCCCTCTAAATAGTATGTGCACCCCATTAGTAAGTGTAAATATCGCATATATTTTCTCCAAAAAGTTTTAATTTATTTAAAAATAGTTTCGTTGAAATTTATTTATAAGTATATAATATAATAAAATTAAAGAAATATATTGTAATTTTTAAAAATAATAATTAAGGGGACATACTTACAAAAATGGTGTTCAAACAATTTTTGTGGAATGAAAAGACTTAACTCGTCAAGCGCTCTGGATTCCTTCCAGGCTCTAGCATTATGGGTTTCCAATTAAGCTGTTCAAGAACTGCATGCTATTTGCCCAAATTTGGCGGCCCAAATGTCCTCTTCTCTACTCTATATTTTCATTTGCTATTCATCGGTTGTTTCCAATCTAGAAATTAGAATCGAACGAGTGCGCTAATCAACGTTCGTTGGAAATGCTAATAAAAGTGCAGAAGGGAAAAAAAAAAAAAAAAGAAAAAATTTAAAATCCACTTCTCTACTTATATGAACTTCCGGCAGGTCCTATTGATTTGAAAAGTGAAATGTTATATATTTTATCCTTTTATCACTCATTTATATTCTAATAGATGTTAAGGTAGTTAATAAATTGATGTATACAACAACGGAGAGAAACCATCAGTAATGTATTTTCTTTTACCATTTATCCAATTGATTGATTAGGATACACTTGAAATACAAATGGAAGAATGTCTAACATTACTATTTAAAAGTCTGTTAAAAGTAAAAATCTTCCTTCAAAAATCTCCTCCACCATCCGCTAAAATAGATGCACTAATTTTAAAATATGGGAGATGTTTGTACTAATCATCTTATGAGAAGATTTTAAGTTTGAGTGATGTATGAGAGGAAAAAAAAATGCAACAATCTTCATCATGTACTAATTTTTATATAGATATGCTATTAGATTATTAAAAGATTAACAAAAATAATAATAATAATAATAATGACTGAAAATCCTTGTTCATCTACTTCATCTTCATATTATAATAAAGAGTACAATAGATTTTGCAAAACATAAATGGAATTTATTAATTTATAAATATATACTGTAATTATAATAAACTGTGTAGAAAAAATAAAATAAAATGAGGAGGCCTCTATTTACTTGCATTTGGGGCGAGGCCGCTTGTTTCCTCCGTGAAGAAATAAGTAGCTATAGGAAAGTAACATTATGAGACAGCGATTCTGCATTTACATGTTCTGAAACTTGCAATATCCTCAACCTTCTCCGTCTGCTAATAATTTTCATGTTACACTAATGGGTCCAAAGAGAAGCCCATGTGAAGAGTACTGTTTGTTATTTTGATCCAACATCGGTGTTGTTGGAGCTGCCAATGTAAGCTCCAGATTTGGCGGTGAATTAACTGCTCCTCTGAGAAAGTTGAACGATTCATTACTAGACCATTTGGGCAATGAAGCTTGATTCAAACCAGCCAACTCATCAGGAAAAAAAATCTTTGCCCTGTTCAAATGGATGGAGTTGGGCTTAGCAATATTATTAGAGCTTGTATTAAGCAATTGTTTTGAGAATTCAGGGCTTCCCACCTCCTGTATTCAAAAATACATGGAAAAAAAGCAGTAATAAGTTGATGATCAAGTTGAACCCTGGAATAAATTATATATATATAAATAATTAAGTGTAGTTAATTAAAAATGGTAATATTGTCAAAAAAAAAAAAAAGAAGAAGAAGGAAAGAGAGAAAGAAAGAAAGAAAGAAATGGTGATGATTACATCAAAGAGGCTGGGACGACGACGTTTGCGTATGATGTTGAGGGTGTTGTGTCTGAGAAAATATTTTTGAGCATGACTAGCTACTTGGGTTGGAGTTCTTGTGGTGACAAACTTCTTAGAGATGCCTCTCCAGTCACCTTTTCCTAGCTTTTCTAATCCTATTAAAAAGATTCTGTGCTCCTCTTCTGTCCATGGCACACCTGCACCCCCACCACATCTTATTTCTTTTCTAGAGGTTAAATTACATATAATATTGAAAGTAATTCTGTAGTTTCAGGATGAAGTGGATATGACAATAAGCATATACAGTGGAACCTATATATATAACAATAAGCAGAGAGAACGAAATAAGTAAGACACTAACCCTTTTTCCTCTCTCGTGGAGGTGCAATGAGGCCATCATCAGAGAGATACCCTTCAGAAATGTTATTGGAGTTTGGATGGATGGTTATGCGGGAAGACGAAGATGAAGATGCAGTAGCCAAGCAGTCCATGCTATAACTCTTCTTCATGGTGATGGAAAGTTGCACACCGAAAAGCCTAAGTGATTCCTGATGATGATCACCGCGGCTGAGTTTTGGTTCATGACGACGAGAATTGCAAGTCCTTGAATTGTGTCCTGTGTTGCCACAATGTGAACATTTTCTTCCCATTTTCACTCAAACAACCCAACCACTAATACCTCATTATACACGATGAGAGAGAAACGGAAACAATGATATGTAGTGAATTTGATTTCTCTAATTGTTAGTTGGTATATATATTAATCACGAGCGGCTCTTTGGAAAAACATTGTTTTCCCTGGTTTGCATCGTTTTTCCACCCAAGGTTCCCTAATTGGGCGAAGGAAAAAAAAAAAAAACATTATTTTGCGTATTTGTATGAATACATAAAACACATATTTTAAATGCATGAAAGTGTATCATTTTGCGTGTTTGTACGAATACATAAAACGCATCTTTTAAATGCACGAAAATGTTTGTGGGTATGTTTGATGATTGGGTTTGGCAGGTGCCGGTCATTACATTTTATAGGTCAAATAGGAAAAACTAAAATAGGTCCTTTATATATATATATATTAATATATAAAAATAAGAATCAACCAATTAAATTTATCAATTACATTTAAATTAAATAGGAGAAATAATGCAATGAATGAATTTAATTGATTGATCATTATTTTTTAAAATCAGATATATCTGATTATAAAAATCCTATACATATATATATATTAATATATGACTTATTTTATCTTTTTTTTTTTTTGTGTACATATAATTTCATTAAGGAAAAATAAAAAAAATGACATCATAAGACAAATATATTCCATTTAAGACAAATACATTCATATAATGATAAATTATTGATGAAATTTGAAATTTTTAATGAATAAAAAAAAACAATAATTTAGAGTTTATTTTTGTGTGGATACCAACAATGTGAAAGAGGAAAATAATTTAGGGTTAAAAATGATAAAGTGAGTTCATATATGAGTGAAATTTGTCAACTTTGAGGCCCTTTCTATGTTAGAAATGTTTTTCAAATTAGATCAATAAGAGCAACCAGCGTTGCGAGTTACCAAGCACTTAAACGTGACTCGTTGTCCTTGTTTCAAAACCCAGTGGTTACGTGCCATCATTTTTTTTTAAAAAAAGAAGGAAAAAACTAGCTATTAAGGAAAACAAGTGGGGTTAGAACTCGAGTTCCGAGCAAGTGTAATGAGGCCTTTAAACACTAAGGCTGTTCTAAATTTATGAATACTATATATGTGAAACATTAAATATATACTGACTTTTTAAATTAATTATAGAAGAAAAATTGAAATTTTGTAAAATCTGGAGCCCCAAAATTTGGAGACCTGGGGTGGTCACACCTTTTACACTTGGTCAAGACCGGTTTTGGATTTAGTTACCTTACTAGTTGAGTAAACTTATTTAATTAACAGTAACAACTTTTAAATTGGTCGTAAGAGTAATTATAGAAAAATATCTAAGGACTATTATTGATGGATAAGCTTACGTACCCAATCGGTAACCAAACCTTAAATAATTTATTCTCATTCATCCACCCAATTGTTTATATGAAAACAAATTATAAATTAATTAACGTATGTTATGTTGTATAAACTAGAAAACTTTATTTCATTGCCATTTGTCCCAAGAGGTGAGATAGCCTAATTTTTATGTGTGTATAGAGTATCATGATCCATACAAAATTATAACACACGGATTTAGATCATCTACAAATTAGGTCAAACTAAATTAATTAATTACTCGATGTTTATTAATTCGGTTATATATATATAGACCATTATTAATAATGTGCATATATATATATATATATGGTTACCATTTTCTTGTTTGTTAACAATCAATTTAGTTTCTATGTTTTAATTACCTATGGAAGTCTTTCTTTACTAATCATCATAACATCATGATCAAAAGAAAGACCTAATGTCCGTAAAAGATATGTGAACCTTTAGGTGCTTTTATTACTCCATTTAAGCTGTTTTACTTTTAAAACAATCTGCATCAGAAAGCTGAAGTAAAGGTCTTGATCCAATAAAAATTTCTATGAGGTTAATTAAAGGGTGGTCACGTTTACATTGTGGGCCGTATATGCACTAGGGAGAGAGGGTTGTCGAGGGAGTGAAAAATGCACATTTAGTTATTATTAAATTTAAAAATTTAAATTGATAAAAAAATAATCTAATTATAATATTTATGATTTAAGATTAACACATGACACGCTCTCTCACATATAACGTGAATAGATAACATATGTCGGACATATGTTAAACGTCTCTTACTATTATAATATACGTAACAATAATTCAAGATAAAGGGGAAGATAAGATTTGAATAAAAAACCTTTAAGTTATGATATCATGTTAGTTAATTATCATCAAACTTAAAAGTTTAAACCAATAGAAAAAGATCTAACTATAATATTTAAGATTTAAAGTTGACACGTGATATACGCTAAAGTTTCTAAAGTGGGTAGCTGGATTCATGACTTAGAATTGGGACAAGAAAAATGAAATATTAGGAGAGAGAGAGAGAAGTGACGTAACTGATGATCGATGTTGATCAACCAACACCGTTTTAGTTGGAAATGTGTAGAGGATTCGTACATGTATTTGAAAACTGAAACAGGAAGAAATTGGTTTATATAATCTGTGCAATATTGACATCAATGCTGATCAATATTTGTTTATTGTGATATTACATCATCTATCAATTATTATTTCAGAATCTATAGCTGCATGACAATATATAAGGGTCCCAGTGGTCCTCAAGAGCATCTAATTATTTGCGAGCCTGCTTTCATTGTCTAAATCGTAATTGACTTCTTATACTAGTTTGGACAGTTGGTATAATAGACTAATAGTTGGGGTGGTGATATTGCCACCTATGCAAAAATTTAATTTTCACACCCATATTTAATTAAAAAATTATTACAAAAATAATCTTAAGCAAAATGGGTTAATAAAGACAAATAATTTAATTAATAAGTAAAATACTTTCTCTATCTGTTGCACCAGTATATAATAAACCCTAATTCAAAAACGTTTTAAAACCTTCTTAAGGTTTCTTTTTTTCTTTTTCCCATTTTAATTTTTAAAGAAAATATGTTGAATTTTCTTATTGAATAACAAAGATTACACAAAATTGTAATTGTTTCTCTTAAATAATCAACGGCAACAAGTACTGATATCGTTGCATTTGCTGCTAGAGTTTTGGCCGAAGTTTGTGGAGAAAAGATTAATGCACTTGCTAGAAGTACGGTTTGACAAATTTTATGATTTGAATGTACATTGTTAGTCCCTCCTAAATCATTGTCTTTAAAGCAACATGTGTCTGGGTTGGCTAGCAAATGTCAAATCCTGCTATTATAGTGCAAAGTAAAGTAGCAAGAAATTGGGTCTAAAGTCGCAATTAAATAAGCAGGCTCAACTTTCATTCTACCATCAGGAAAAACTAAGAGGAAGAACATAAATATTGAGAGAGACGAAAAAAAATAAAGAAAGAAAAGAAACCCTTTATTTATTTATTTATTTTTAAAATTTTTTTCACTCTTTCTCACTATTTTTTGTCGGCCCAACAAGATCGTTGAACAATTTGGTTTTTGATCTAGATTGTTCGACTGGAAAGTTCTAGATCATCAAACATGTCGTCGAATGACGATATGGTTTTGACAAATCAAATCGTCATTTGACGATCTAATTCAATGAACTAGATTGTCATTTGATGATCTAGTTCGTCACTTTCTCCATCGCATGATGAAGTCCATCACTCTATAGAGATGGTCCTCCATTACTGATGATGGAGGTCCCTTATTAGACCTTCATCTCCAATTATGAGCAGCTCATAGAGATCCCTCTGGATCTCCATTGGCTTCGATGGAGATGACCATCGATAAGATTGATCCATCTCCTTTGATGGAGTTTGGATCTCCCTTCTTTTTAAAATTTTTAATATTATAATTTGTTAAAAAAACATCTACCATCCATCTATGAGGTAGATAATGGATATGAGAGCTGTTTTTTTTTTTTTTTTTTCCTATTTTATTTTTAATTTTTTTATCTATTAAATCTCCACTATTTATTTCAACTTAATGGATGACAAAGATCTAATATTCATTTTTTTAAGATAATTTTTTAAAGGATAAAATTGTAACTTAATTTCAAACAGGGTAAAATGCTCTTCTTTGCTTTTTCAGTCATGGTTGACTGTTAAAATTTAAGTTAAATAGACAAAAATGATGTGTTTTCAAAATGCAAGGGATCATAGGAGCTATAAATGGATATGTAGTAAAAAAAATTAATTTTTTTTTTTTCATGGAACAAGGATTAAAATGAAATTTATCCTAATAAATTCATTGAAATTCGTTAAGGTCTTTACAAAAATCTAAATATAATATATTGGTAATTCTTTAATGCAAACCATATTATTTTCACACCGTAATGAAATTTAATGAGATCTTTTGTATAGACATCAAGAAGATGAAACATGCTTGAGGAAAACGTTTCAAATTTTTTCAAATGGAAAAACTATATTTTCCAATTTTGAAAAGGCATTAGCTTGAATGGTCTATTCAAATGTTAGGATTATGTCTTATATAGGAAAAGTATATTAAATAATTATTTATTATTCTAAAATAAACAAATACTTGTCATTTATTACTATCTATTAGTAGCATTATATATTTAATGAGCATTAATCCTATTTATTATAAAAAATATTCGAATCATACATATTAAGGCAAATACATGTCAACGTACATGTTATAGATAAATAAATATTTTAGTTCCAACCATTTGTGAATCTAACAATTCACAAAGTGATTTTGTGACTTGTAATACTTTGTAACTTCCAGATTGGTGGAATGATGGTGTTGCATCATTTGACTCTGAGTTTTCACATCGATTTAAATTACTAATGAATGACAAATAGATTGAACTGAACCATATATATGAACCATCCATGTAAAGATTATGGTTTAAGTGAATGTGGGATAACATAATGGTTATAGTGATGACAATCTCGATATAAAAAGGGTGGTGGAATCGTATTGAGTGATCCGCTGATTTGATATATCGATAAGATAGATTTGTTAGTCAATATCTCAATTGGTTAATAAGCTTACTAGCTTGATAGAGAGGAATTGCGCACTAAAAATAATTTTGATACATTTTTAATTATGATTAATTTTTTTCGCTATGGAGTATTCTTCTTTATGTTGTAATTAATGCATTTTTTTTTATAAGCTTATTGTTCTATTTAGTATAAAATCCTAATATGTTCATTGGAGAGAACTTTTTAATCAATCATACCATACATCAAACACAAGATAAATATATAACAAATCTAATTTTATCATGCACGAACCACAAGATTTTTATATCCAGTTCAATAAGATCTAATATTATCTTATATAATCCAATCTAGCATATATGACATATCAAAAGTAGGCTTATTTTACATTCATCACTTTCAATAGCTATACCCACTCCAATGTAATAAAAAATGATTGTTTCTAAGCGAATTTGAAATACCGAAATGATGAAGAAAGAAAAAGAAGTTTGAACATTTGGAAAACCTTGTGTCCGGAGTAGTTTTGATCCCTGAATTAACCAAAAGACACAAGAATAATTCAATAAATTAATTCTGTTCATCATATATAAATAAACATTTTCAACGAAGAAAAACGCATCTCCAGAGAAGCGGTTTGACTTCTCTTGGATTTCTAGCTAATGACAAAATGGCTTCGGAGGAAGGAATTGATTGAGAATATTGAGTAAAAAGACAACAAAATTGTCTGATGCTTAACAATTAATCTTTTAAATAGCAGGTAAGAAATCCAAACTCCAACAGTCAAAGTATTACAATTACTCTAAACAACTGATCTTCAAATTTATCAAATATGATACATTCTGCTTATTGATATTTTTAACTATTTCCCTACATAAACTTAAAGAAATAAAAGGTACCAAAAGAGAAAATTCATACAAGAAAAAGTTATTGAGAATCGAAAAGCTGTTTAACAGGGGGAAAACACCAAAATAGAGATTTAAATGATTAAATTGACCAAAAAGGGGCTTACTAGGAAGCAATATTATAGCTGCAGTTACTTTTGCTCCTCGTGATGATACAATTCTAACATCCCATATGTCCATTTTTATCTTTCGAAAATTATACTTTTTTAATTTTGATTTGTTATGAAATTTGTCATTCCCTTTGTTCTATGACACACAAAAAGCAGAGTAAGGATTCTCTACTATCATTTTTTTTGTTAATTTTTTGATAATCTAATGACACATCAGCATTTGAAAAAATGAATGATCAAGATTAATAGATTTTTCTCTCTCATACATCACCCAAATTTAAATTGTTTTCATAAAAAAATTAGCATCATGTTAACATTGATAGAGAATCCTTGTCCAAAAAAACAATGTCATTAACCTATTAATTAATCACAATGGTTCCCATTTGGCAATTATGTTATTATAAATGTGAGATTGAGAATAGTTTGGAAACAAATTAATGACGACTTTATGGGTATTTTTGCTGTTCGATACTGTGTAATTCATAACCTTGAATTTAGTATAAAATTCTCAGCATGGCACTGTTAGTCAAACTCAAACATGGACTGCCTAGAAGCATATGTCTGGTGAATCTTGAAATAAACATGCCAATCTATTATATATATATATATATAGACACAACATCAAATGAAAACTAGTTTGCGTATCAGCATTACTGTTAATATATAGTAATGACATTAGGTAAACAATTATCTTGTCCAATTTGCAAGGCAAAATATGCACCTGCTGATTGGTCAAGTCTCGTTTCTAGTTGAAGTAGTTTTTTGATGGTTAAGTTGTGTCTGCTTCATTTCTTTAAATCCTCTTCATTAATTTTTGATAGCGAAGCTCGCACAAATGATGATGGCATACCCATCTCATATAATGTACGCTTTATTCATTAACTTTTGCAAAATGAAAAGATCCTAACCACATAGTTTTTCTCATTGATTTCTACGACATTTTGCAATTTTAAATCCTTTTACTATCCATCATTTTAAAACAAAGTTAACACCGAATAAATTAGAGATTTTTAAAATCTGACGTGATCAAATACTACTTGCTTGATTTAGATAGCTACTCTTACAACAAAGAAACATCAATGTGTTACAATTAAAAAAATAATAATAAAGAAAAAAAAAATTTCACACTTTTGTTAAGATTTTCAAGGATAATCATTACATACACAGTTTATAAATTCGTTCTCGTAATCAATAGACATCTATTTATATTATAATAGGAAAAACCTTTTACATATACTTGTAAAATGAGCATAATGAGACTTCAATTTTCATGCTAAAATGAAACGGATGTGTACAATCACATAAACGGATGCTAAATGTTAGCAACAAGAGATTGGGAATCAAGAAAACTAACCAGTCCAACCAATAAATTACACGCTAGGATGGGAAGAACTTTTATTCTTTTTAATAATATTGGATGGGAAGACATTTGGGTAAGGGGAGAAAAGTAAACTTATTTAAATTAATAATTTCAAGGAGTGCTTTTAACTTTTCAACTGCACACAGTTTTCCCATCATAAATCCACAATGGAAGTAAACTTATTTAAATTAATAATTCAAAGGAGTGCTTTTAACTTTTCAACTGCATGCAGTTTTCACATCATAAATCCACAATGGAAGTAAACTTATTTAAATTAATAATTTCGAGTGCTTTTAACTTTTCAACTGCATGGAGGTTTCACATCATAAATCCACAATGGAAGTAAACTTATTTAAATTAATAAATCCACAATGGAAGTGTTCGAGCTGATTAAAAGGACCAAATTTGCTTATTGTCAACACCCAAAAAGCAATCAAAGCGACTTATAAGTTCTTTAAAATTAATAATAATAACAACAACATATTTAAAATAACAACAACAACAACAACAGTAGAGATGATGATGATGAGGAAATAAGCATTTGAAGAAACGGATCATTTAATGGTGATCGAAAAAGGGAGAGTAATGTTTAATTATTCATCTAGTCGTATTCTAAACCATGAAACAAATACTTGCTGTTTGAGCGAATAACTAATTTTTCTTCTTTCAAAATGAAAATTAATTTATATTATTTTATTTTTTCCGATATCCAATTAAGGTAACTCTAGCAACGACCAAACACACGTGTGATTGAGATTAAGGACTTGTAAAGGAAAAGGTATTAATATTCATGATATGCACCAATTCGTTTGATTAGCTCGTTTTGGTTTTCGTATCAATTTCTAAGTAGTTTTCATATGTCAAAGTTAGGTACATAACCAATTATATCATTACATGTAACTATAGTAATTGTTTTTTAAACCAATCTAAATCTTTTTATTAAGAATGAATCAATGCCTAATTAATTACTTTAGCATGATTAAAAACTAAGGCATCAATTACTTTCCTTAATGCTTTAAACTTGAAGAGTACATTGTAAAATTTGTCTAATTAAAAAACAAACAAACAAACAAACAAACAAGAAAAAAGAAAATGCCACTAATTGAAGTTCAAATCTAAGGTTAATAGTTATATCATCTCCTTATAAGTAATAATAATGAACATATAGAGTATGCATGCAAGTTCTTTGACCTCGCTTACATTAAATATTGAACCGCACCATTATGATATACACAATAAATACATAGATTATATCATATATGGTAATTATGCATTATATAACTTTTTAGTTTATGACTTTTATTTTTATTAAAGTAAAACTAAAGTATTTCTCAATTTAATGTTATATCAAACTTGAATCCAAAACATTAATATTTTAGACAAAAATAAGAAACGTAATCAATTAAAGTAGTTAATATTTATTTTATTATATAGTTAAGTAATACAATAATATTTGTTTTTACCCATGTTGCAATGAGTTTGATTTGGTGTGAGAAAGCGATCAAACTAGATGACGTAGCTGTGAGCTGGTTTGCCAGGGATTCGTCAATCATCTTAGGTTTACAAGCATGTCATAAGTATATAAACTACTAGAAATCAATGTAGTAAAATGTTTAAAAAAATATATTATTCAAAAAAAAAAAAATGTTTAAAAAAATATGTGGTAAAATGGGGGAGTACTTAATTAAATGTGGTCTAACTGCATGCCCTATTTTTTCTTTTAATAAATTTCAAAATATAGAACCAAAATTAGAATAGATTTCAAATTACCCTAAAACTTTAATAATGTATTTTTTTAGCATCATTGATATTCATGAAATATAATTTACGCACAAAAGATATGAATTATGATACTGATTGTTTTATAAGAAAACTCATTTTAAAAATTCCTCTATCGCTAGCTAAGATTCATGCTAATTTTAATACTATAATAAAAAAGAGCCATTTTTGATAAAAGAAAGCTAACTGTTTTGTGTCTTTACAAGACAAGAGAACCATTAATTTTAACGATTCAAAACATAGTATATATGATTTACATACTTATGTGACTGAAAATTACAGCAGAAGCCACTTCGTAGGAACTCTACATATGGTGATCCGATCCAGTGGAGTGTACCCTTCTTTTTTCTATTTTTTAAAAATTTTTTTTATTATTGTTTATCTTATCTATCTTGGAATCTCCGTTTTGATATGGAGATCAAGCAAATTGTGATTTTTGCAGTGACATGCTTTCGGTCATCTTCACATATTTTACTTTCAGTCGCACTGCACTAAAAACGAAATCTTAATTCTTCACTGGATAAAAGCATTATCGTCAAACAAGTATATTTTTACGCTAACCCGGTACGTGTATTTTGTTCTAATCAGGACTGGCCACTAAGCTAAGGTGAAACCCTGAAACATCAGAGAAAGTCGGTCCATGCACCAAAAATAAGATCTACAAAAAGTAGACAATAATTAATCATTATTTGAATTCAATTTTCAGGTTTTTGTACAAAATCCTAGAAGAAGAATCATTCATGTTTGAGTATTTATTAGGTAGAATCATTGTTCCGTAACAAAAGTAGGAAAAGAAAAATATAGAAAGCTTTTCTAAAAGTAATTAGGAGCCAATTAATCAGCCAAATAAAGTCTATTAATTAATTATTTTTTGAGAATTTGAAAAAATATGTGATATCATTACGAGTCATAGAGAACATTAGGAAGTTAATTATCCTCCTAATAATTATGACCACGCCATTCATCACCAAAATTTCAAGAAAGTGATTAGTTTCCCAAATATTATCATTAGAAAGATCAAAAGTAATTAAGATTGATAAACATTGATTACCTAAGTGTTTAATAATTGTCCCTCCCTTATTTTGTCTTTGTGCAGCTTTCTGCCACAGGAAGCAAAGGCAGGGGGCTACTTTTTCTACAATTGTCTCTTTGAAGTAAATTTTGACAAAAATATGCCAACAATTTTTGGTCAAATTATACATTAAGCAAACTCACTTTTAATTAGGACAGACGAGACCTAACAGGCTCTGTAGATTGCATTATCTTAGGATAAACCAATCTTATGAAAATAGCGTTTATATTCATAAGATTGGCTACTCAACTACCTAGTTATTAGTGACTACTCAACTACCTAGTTATTATTGTTATTGCTCGATAAAATATTAAATTTCTGCTATTTTTCATAAAATAATTAAAAGAATAAATTGTTATAAAAATTGAAATGAGATGATAAGATCCTCCTAAATCTCAAATTTGTATTTTAAGCAAAAATGAGATGATAAAGGGCATTTTAGAAAATAAAAACAAAAATTTAAACATTTAAATCAAGATGCCTCAAAAATAATATTGAAAGATCTTAAACATTATAATTAATTAGTGTATGTTTGGAATAACTTATCTACCATACAAGAATTTTTTTAATCCTTAAAACTCTTATTATTATTATTATTATTATTTTGTAATCACAGTAGAGCATTTAGGTAATTAAAAAAGTTTAAATATATCTATTGGCAAAAGTTTAAATATTGAGCTTTTTTCAAGTATTTTTTTTTAGCTTTTTTTTTTTAAAAAATAAAATATATAATACAATTATATTTTATTTTGTTAATATTATCCTTAAACTTAATATCTTAAAACAGTCACTTACCTTTAACATATAAATACTTCACTTTTATTCTACATATTTGTTTAAGCAAAACACTCTTAAAACTCTATTTTAACTAATAAGTTTTCTAATATTTGCGTGCTTTAATTTTTATTATTTTTTTTGTACAACTGTCTTTTTATGTTAAAAACTGTAATTGCTTTAATGGCTCATCAAAATTTCATTTGAATAATGATAAAAAGTTTAAGCTTTGTTATGATAATGATGAGCTTCTCCATAAAGAAAGAGAATGAAAGAAAAAGAGTTGGAGAAAAGCATAACACAGATTTATTTCATGAACGTGAGATGGACAAAGAATATATTCAAATTGCGATTCTTCTTATGCATCAAAGTTAATTAATTTATGTTATTTGTATTTGTTTTTAATGGGAAGAATTTTATCATTGTTATACTTTGAGTTTTTGATATTTTATTTCAAAACTCGTATTTTCATTTTATTATATTTTATAATTTTTTAATTATAAATGTATTATTTTCTCAAATATTATTTTGTAATATTTTACTTTGTTTTAAATGTCATTTTTGATAATTGTATAATTTAAAAGAGTTTTAAAAGTAATACAACCAAATGATCTGTAATTTAAAAGAATTTTTTTAATTGACAATCAAATGATCAACTTCTTTTTAAAAACTCTACATGTAAAATATTTATATATTAATGATCCGCCTCTAAAAGATCTATTTAAAAAAGTTGTATCAAACGGAACGTTTTAATAACCTAAACTACTTAATCAAATTAAGCACTATTAATATTCAAATAAAAGTTTCAAGATAAAAAATAAATAAATAAATAAATAAAATAAAAAATAAAATAAAAACAAACAAACAAATAACGTCCTAATTGCATCATATTAATATAAAAAGTTTATGTTACTTTATTGATTTAAATTTTAAGCCATTTTCATTAAGTGAAAAGTCAAATTTTTAGCTTAATTACACTTAGGAGTCATTTGTTTTTTCCACTTAACACTTAATAGTGATGAATTGCATCTATTAAGATGTTTTCGTTTATTTTTTTAAGTGGTCAAACTACTTAAAACTATCAAAAAACAACTGAAAAAATTAAGTAAGAATTTTTAACTTTTCACTTAATTGCAAATCACTTAATGAAAATTAAAAATTTTTATTCCAAATCTATCTTCCCAAAAATAAAATAATTTCAAATTTATCTTAACTTTATATTAGTCAAATTTTCATTTTTTTTTTCCTTGATACTTATAAAAAATATATTTGACAAATAAAGCCTAAATACATCTCATCCCAAATAATTTTAGAATTGAACTAATATATTTTAATTTACAATTTAAAAATTTATTTTTTTAGTTGTTTTCTTAAATATATTAATATATTTAAATATAAATATGATTAATACTACTATTTTTTAATCATATTTTAATTATTAATAAAACATTATTAATATGTACATAAAAAATGTTTTAGAATTTATTAAATTATTTATTTTTAAATATTTGTATTAAATTAATTAAAATTACATAACAACAAATAGTAGAAATGGTATAAATATCAACATACTAGTTTTCAAACAATTTTAAATTTAAAAAACAAACAAGTTTACAACATATTTAGAGATAAGGGAAAAAAAATAAACATATTATTTAGATTTCAGATTTTAGTCACTATTCAGTTTTTAGTCTTCAGCGACACTGTTTAATCTTCAGACACCCCTTAGATGTTATAATCTATAAACTTTAAGTGAATAAAATAAAAGGATAATCCTAGTTTTACTCTTGTTGTCTGACGTAATCGCTAATTATCCCCTTACAGTTTGTAGAAATCTCATTTTACCTCTTTTGTAATTTTGACATGCATAAAGATGAAAAGGATCAAGGAGTTTTTTGAATATTTTCTTAAACTACAAAGTATTTTTTAGATATTTATTTAAATTACAAGGGATATATTGTTTATTTAATCAAATGATAGGGAGATTAATGGTGGATTTTAACTATTACACCAAATTACAAGGAGAAAAATAGAAGTACCCCTGAAGCAAACGATTTAAACCCACTTAATTTAAGTTTTTAAGTGAAATCAAAACTTAAATTTAAAGGTGGCAACTACCCGCACGACCTAATGGCATAACCAAAAAAAAAAGAAGAAATTAACAAATTTGAATTAGATCTCAATAGATTCGAATTGCCAATAGATTAACATGTCAATTGCATTATGTAACTAAATGGTATTTATATTGAACTCTTCATAACCTATTAACTTATTTAATATAATTTAACATATTTTTTGAAATGTAAATAATAATAATAATAATAACAACATCATCTTTGAAAAAAGAAAAAAACCAAAGTAAATCTCAAAAATATATTTTTAAATTTTATTTTAAATCAACATAATATAAATTGATTATTATCATTTATTAATGGACTTAATAGATTGAATTATGTAATTAAATTAAAAAGTTAAAAAGGTAAATAAATCGATTGAATTGTATTTAGTGTACGTTTGGTACAGCTTATCTACTGATCAAATGTATTTCTTTAATGTCAAAAGCTCTACTTAATTTTTTTTCGTATCGTTTGATTGACATTTTAGTAGAGCTTTTAGGGAATTAAAAAAGCTGAAAAATGTCCACTTTGAGAAACTTAAATTTTAAGCTTCTTCAAGTAGATCTTTTTGAAATTTTTTTAAAAGATTTAAATATCTAATATACCCATATTTTATTTTATTAATTTTTTTATACTCTTATAATCCCATTAGACTTTCATTATAAATATAAGCATATAACATGCACTTTCATTCACTTTTTATTTCATACAAACTTTTGAGAACCCTTCTCTAACCAATAAGTTTTCTATATTTTGTGTTTTTTTTTTTTCAATTGATTTTAGCTAATATTGCAATTTTTTTTTTTTTTTTTTATCTTATTGTCATAAATACTATATGTCATGTTTGTAATGTATATATATATATTCCATTGTTATTAAAAATTTACTTAGATCAAATAAAATTGAAGATATAAAATCATATTAACAAATCTAAATAAACACTTCTCTTTTGAAAATAAAAAATAAAGAAACAAATTAATTTTACATCTATTTTATTGAAAATATGTGTTTTGAAAATATACTTACATCAAATAATTATTGGTTATTTGATCGATTAATTTTTTATTATTAAGGTTAAAGCAATTATATTTTTAAAATGAATATACTACTTCTCTCTCTCATACTATTTTTGATAAATTAATAATATAAAAATACTTTAAAAATAATTTAATCAAACAATCTATAATTTAAAATGATTTTTTTAATTGATAACCAAACAATCAATAACTTTTTTTCAAAAGACATATTTTCAAAAAATTTACTTCTAAAAGATCTACTTAAAGAAGTTGTACCAAATGAAACCTTAGTAACAAGATTTCAGATAGATTATTTAACTAATAAAGTAACTAAATCCTTAATAACATATTTGACATAAACTATAAATTTATAGGTTGAATGAGTTTAATTGGATAATCCATTAATTTATTAGATAATATTTGAATTTTAATGTGTGACACAAATGTTTGGATTAAACAAAAATTTAATAAATTGCATTTAGATTGATACTAATATAACACCATAACCTAGATTGTCATACCTACCTAGATTAGATTTTTTTTAAAAAAAAAATCTTTGAGATTTCCCCACGCCTAACATCGATGTTTCTGAATTCCGAGCAACACACAGACTCCGACTAACAAAAATTTAAAATGAAAAATTGATAGAAAGCTAAAGATTCTCAAAATCGTTTATACGATTGTTGTTGTTGTTGTTGGGTTTTTTTTTTTTTTTTTTTCCAAATGCTAAGTATAGTCATTCAAAACTGGTTATTGCTAGATGAAAGAAAGGTTCTCTATCATCTAGCCACATTGACTCTGAGACATTTGATTTGCAAAAAGATTAATTTTCTTTCTCAAAATAATAATAAGACACATTTTAGTATAGAAAACTATCAACTATTATTTTGAATTACAGGCTTTTGAAACTATAATACAATTGAAAAGAACAAGCTAAACAGTAGAAAAGAATGATTATCCGATTAGTATGATATTGGTTAGCACTAAGTGGTCAGATTACCTCTTCCAGGAGTTTCTATTTATGGGGATGTATTTGATTTGTTGATCACTGATCCTTTCAATTTTATGAGTCATGGGGTTCCTGGGGCATTGAAATGGGAATCAGGGTAACACGCTGCTTGCCACTATCTACGCGAAGGTTGTCTTCTTTCAATCCAATCTAGATGTCAAAACCATATTCAATATAGCTTTAGATATAATAAGCTCAGAAGAATCAGGGTAATCATTCAATTATGGTGTCTTGAGTCTTGAATAACAAGAATGAAGCAATGCTTAGAATATTAATGGTAAGATGCATCTGATTACCTCAATCAAACTGCCTGGGGAGAACCAACGTAACAGCACCCCAAGATGCACGACATATGGAATTAACTTGAAAAGTAGAGGAGTTGTCACCTGCAGAGGATCGAATTAGTTTTTTTCAAAACTTAGTAACTTCTAACATAGACGTCAACTCCAAATGCCCATATACATATTTGGTATTCCCTCAGTGTTTCCGGAATTTCAAATACATCTTATTTATTCTTGCCAGTTGCCACTTTTTTTTCGCAAAAAGTCAGGACATTTACCATGCCTGTATATTCCAAACTACATTTCCATAACCACAACCATGCAAAGCAGAATGGAAAGGAGGATCTAAACTAACACATGTTTTGATTATTTTTAGAGTTGAGAGCTTAAAATAAATCACATGTCAATATTTACTTTAATACAATCCCCCCAAATAAATTCCAGGGTACAGTAGCATGCATACATTCTATGAATTTCACTGCATATCACTTCAAAGAACTGAAAATATTGTCATATCAGGCTAAGAGCTGTTGTCTCAAGAAGTAGCAAGTACAATTTCCCCTGAAAATGGTCGGAACTTCAGCTATACAGTAGCTACTAGATACCACACACTATCATCTAGAAATTTCGGTTAAAAAAATGTCATAGATACATGAAGCCATGGCTGTGGTTATATTATGAAAATAATACATCAAATACATTTACTTGTGAACATATAGCACAGGGATATATTTCTGCTTAAGCACAGGCCATGAATAACGGTAGTAATTAAGCTGTTAAGAACTGCTATAATAGTACCAACTTCAACTGGATGAAGGTTAGAAGCACGGCTGAGGAGAACAAAAGCAAACTCCCCTATCTGTGCCAGAGACATTCCAACCTGCACTCTGCACATGTACATAAACTGGGTTGCCTCTAATAGAAAAAACACTTAAAAGAAATCATACACCAGTAAGCCACCACATAAAATCTTACCAGAACTGAAGTCTTATTGCTGTAACCAGAACCCTTAACAACCATGGTCATTATAATTGTCTTTATTGCAAACACCAATATAACAGAAGCCAACAATATGTCAATGTTGTTCCAAAGAAAATTAACGTGGATCAGCATCCCAATGCTGGCAAGGAAGAGAGCAGCAAAAATGTTGCAGATGGGTTCTATCTGCACATATAACAAGTTTCGAGGGTAAACTCACATAAACTAATAACTTTAACAAATGTTCATGCCAGAAACTGCAAAAGGACAAGCACCAAGAGAAACTACAACTGCACACGATATCTCAAGTGTGTACATCCTAGTTTTGAAAGGTTTACACTGACACCTCATAAACTTTAAAGTTCCCACACAATCATATATTAAAGTGTTCAATATATCCTAAATATAATTCATTTATGAAAATTTATTTTAACAGCTACAGAGAAATTGTTGGCACACTTTTCAAAACAAGAAACAAGCAGGTGAAGAACTGGAAAATTTACACTTGGGTACCAATCCTAGAATACTGGACAATGTCTCTTTGCTAGGATTAAGAAATGTGATAACTGAAACCAAATTGTGGATGTTTTAACCAGTTTCTGGCAGGAATCAGGAATACTTCATTTTACCACGTTTTTGCCAAATCACCATCAATATTAGCAGGATCCAACATGAATTAAACGAAGACCAACAAACTACTTTTATTGTGATTGAAACAAAATTTCATCCAAATAAAGAATACTGAATTATACAGTTTTTCATAACAATACTGTTGCAAGACTACATGCATACACATAACAACCAAACTTCACTCCACAATCTTTTTATGATAAACAAAACAGGAATAAACATGACTTACTTGTTCTAGTGTATGTTGAGCAAGATCAGTTGTTGAAATCATCACTCCAGCAGCGAACGAACCCAGTTCCAGAATAAGGTCCAGTTTATCACTACACTGAAAATTGTACAAATGACAAGATCATATTAGACTAATTAATAATGTTCATTTAGCCCTTGCATACAAGCTTAAGCTTTTGGATCTAGCTTTTATTTAATGTACTAAGAGTGTCCAGGTTCCAGTCCCCCAATTGATTATATTTGCATTTGTTAGTTGTAATATGAAATGCTGTGTTTTTGACTTTTGAACTTGGATTTGGTCCATATGACAAGCCCTGTTAGAGTGTGTTTGAATGCTTAAAATTATTGTCTGGGTCTTTACCTACAACTTTCTAACAATAACTCAACAGATTCCAAGAACAGCAAGCTGCCAATCTAAATGAATTTGATCATGTTATGAACTTGAATTATCTAATAGCATAACAACAGTTACAATTTCAACAGAATGCTAGAGATCTATTCAAAGGGTGCAAGGAACATAACTTCATGACTTGAGGCTTTTCTATCAGAAAAGTTGACCAAACTAAAAATTCTTCTATAAGGAGCCAGGTCAAGAGTCAAGAAACAAGAACACCGCAATAAAGCCTTTTACCCCATGCACAGCTAGTATATGTCTATAATTCTTTCAGACTACTATGGAGGAACTATGTGTGCCAAATGTCAATAGCATATTATGTATCCATTTGTCACAACAAAAACACACCCTGTATAATATACATACAATATCTTCCCAATAATGATACTGTTGACTGCATACCTGTTACAGAAAACCATACATGGGTCATTTAGAAATTCACTGCCTTCTTGGTTTTGCACCCAGCAGCAGCAAGAACAAACACCCCATTCCCAGTAGCTTGATATACTGATTTTCAGATTGGATCTCAATGGAATGAAAAAAGAAAATCAACGAAGAGCAAGTTTGGTAAATTCAAAAATTTTTTCTATGCCATACTATTGAAAACTAAAAATGAGCCCTTCAGTTAGAAAGAGCCAGCTACTAATCTACACATTAATCCCAATGCTTAGCCGAGTGGTTGAGGGGTGATGCTTTCAACCAAGAGGTCAACAGGTCCAAACCTCTTGGGGCTACTACCTAGGATATTAATTATTCTATTGGTTTCATGGTTACGAGAGTTGTAAGGAGAAGGTCAAGGGATTTCCGGACTTCCAGGTACCCAAAAAAAGGGAATCTGCACATTGAATTTCTCTATTCTTGAACATTATGAAAAAAGCCTTTTAGTTAGAAAGAGCCTGCTACAAAGCAAATCATGAAGTTTTCTCCTTTTGCACATTAATTGAACCCTATGCATGAAGCTGAACTGAAATTACTGAATTCATTGACACAGTAAATAAAGAATTTGTGCCCAGCTTAATTTACAATCAGATGCTCAAACTGCCTAATAAGCACAACTAGGACAAAAGATTCTTTGTCTTAATTGTATTGTTTTCTACAAATAGAAAGGAAAACAATAGAGATGTTAATTAAGTGAAAAGGATTGGTGTACTGTGTACGATTATTCTGGACACAGAATGTAAGTAGAAGCATGTCAATGCAAAAAAATAAAATAAAATAATAATAAATATTAGCTGAAACGATCACCATGCAAGTTGAATGTAAACAGATGCATATTAATGTTAAAAGCAAATACCAAAATGGATGAACATATAGAATGTAAAATATACCCAGGCTACAAGCAGAACGCAACTGATGCCAGATGATAGAGTACATTGGTCTGCACAGATATAAATGAGGTCATTAAACAAATTGAAGTTGACCATATATCCATTAAAACGTACACATGTTATACAATTTGCAACAGAGAAAATATAGGTGAATTCCACTTAAATTGACCATGTACCTGTAATGATAAACTTATCATCGATTTGAAAAACCATGAAACACAAGTTCGAGATAATATTGAGAAACCAGCTAAAAATGCAATCAACACTACCAACCTGATCCAAGATAAAATTAGTTTGTTATCATAAACAGAACTTCAATACTTGTGTGACAGTCAAAAAAATCCAAACAAAGAGGGCAACCAAGAATTAACTCCAAGAAATAACAGTGACAGCACATAGAAAGATATGTTTTTCAGCCATTTTCTATATATGTCTTTTTATAAAATTAAAAACAACAAAAATTATCAAAACGTAATGTCATTGACCTTGTTCATAAATTCTGCTGCAGTTACTAGTGTAATAAATTATCATCAGAAACAGTATATAAGGTTTATTATGTTAAATAATCCTACATCTAAATCGTTCTGTTTCCACATGATCTTCCAAAGTGCATATCACATAGTAAATGTTTTGACTTTTAGTTATGGACATTACATAGTATTAATACGACAGAGTTTCTACTTCTTTTTCATTTTTTATTTCATCTTTTTTTCATCTTGTCCTCAGCATTTCATAGCTCTGAAGAGATATTATGTCTCTTCCAAAGTCGATCCTCGCAGGTTCATGAAGCATAATAAGCAGCGTTAACACTTCTTTATTCCAAAGGAGCTGTTAACACATCAGACATATTCTGGACACGAACACGTCAAAGACATTTCTAGGCCGCGTTTAATGAAGTCCACTTTTCCATAATGTAATCATATGTTTCTGATTTTGAGCAGCCTTTACCAAAGGTATGAATTCGATTCTTGGGATAAGCCACTTCATGAACAAATTTGTAAAGGGCAAGCTACTTTCTAGAATCACTCCACCCCAGACTCTGCTTCTACGTGTGACCATGACTTCGTAATGGCCTCTAATTTTTTTTTTTTAATATTTATTTGGGAAGGGATAGACATTATTTTAACAAAAATGCAAATAGAATAAGATTCCCATGTTTGATTCTTCACAACATTAACGGAATTAACATATTTATCGTTACTCACCACAAAACTTTAATGGTGCATTTACTTTACTTGGAGGAATCGGAATAAAAATCAAAATGATCAGGAATCAGAATGGGTTGGACCCGAAATAATGTATCGGAATCAGAATAAGTTGTTTACTTCAACAATAGGAACCGAAATCAGAATTAATAATATTTCATTGAACTGTTTACTTTACTTTGAGATCAGAATAAATTAATTACAAGTTAAAAAAATACCCATGATTAAAATTATGGATTAATGTCAATATGCAAAGTAGTATTTAAAATGTAGTGCCATATTTTTTTCATATAAGTCGTCATAATAGGCTAAAAAAAGAAATTCTTAACAATATTACTGTAAACATATTGTGTATATATATTTTTAAAGAATGTATTGTGTATCAATATTACATATTAAGTCGCAATTTTTGCTGTTTTTTAGACATAAATTGTCATCAAAATAAGTTTTTTTTTTTTTTTTCAAATAAGAGTATAAGAGACTATTTACATTGAATTTGAGAATGAGAATGAAATTCCCAAATGGATGAGGGGAATGAGATTCCCATTTCACAATCCCAAATTGATGTGAAGCCTCCACTTTCATTCATATAACAGAATTAATTTTAAATAAGAAAAGACTATCAGTCAATCTAATTCTCTAATCCATGAAGTAAACACACCACAAAATTTTAAATACATCACCAATGAAAGTGTACTGTGACAACAAGGCAACAATTGCAATTGCTCAAATCCTGATCTTCACAACAAAACTAAACATGTGGAAGTCGACAAACACTTTATCAAGGAGAAGATTAAGAAGTGATTGATCTGCAAGTCTTACATGCCCACTGCAGAGCAGACTGCCGACATTCTTACATAAGGACTACACAAGAGGCAGTTTGACTACTTAATAAGCAAGCTGGCTGTGGAAGATATATTTAAGCCAGCTTGAGGGGAAGTGTTGGAAATGGGAAGAAAATAATTCTGCCAGGATGTGGCAGAATTTTTTGGGATATCACAGCTATGAATATTAGTCAATGCCAGAGAATAGGAAAGTGTAAATTTAGAATCAGAATCAGCAGTAAATTAGCTCCTATTTTTATGTCTAGTATCACCTATATATATAGTGGTGCTGTGTATGTTGTTTGATATGAGAATAAGAAAATAATTTTTCTCTCTAGTTTTCAAAACATAAAATTAGACTTCATACTTATCTTCTCAGATCAGGTCAGCACCATATTCCATATTTCATACATATTACATATTTCAAACGGCCCAAACAATTTTCTAGACAACTCATACAACAACAATGATGAATATAATAAGTAAAAAATGACACATAAATATTAAGAACTGATTTAAGTAAGCTCAAAAAAGAATGGCACAAGGATTAGAAACATGGTATGTTTCACAAGTTCATAGCTTACAGATTAGTTATGGAAATTAGTCCTTGAACAACACCAGAGGTTCCACCCAGAACTGGAAGCAATGCAAATAGCAACCCCACAGCACAGTCCAGTCAATCAAAAACTTCTCAATCAAGACTCGGAGTTATTGAAGAAGAAAATTACAACTCAAATTGATAAGATGAGAAACAAAAAGGATAAGAGGAAGTAATCATATACCTGCAGAATAAGAGTGTCAATGGTGGCCATGAAGAGCATTAGTAGAATTTTTTTCCATCAGAAACTTCAACACCTGTGGCTCAAACATTGTAACGTTGCAATCAAAGCACTACCATGTATAAATATCTACAAGAGTGAATAAGATCGTGTGTGAGCATGTGACAGTCTCAACTAAACTTTTACCACTGCAGTTGAGGACATAGAGAGAAATGCACCAATAAATATCCCCTCTGATAGTTGAATCCCAAACAACTGCAAATAGCAATTAATCAGAAATGCAGTATTGTGAATAAGAAAAAATCTGTAACATAGTTTAATAAAAGACATAAAGAGGTGACCATAAAAATGCCAAATGAAAATCCTTCAAAGAAATTTAAAGTTAATACATATGAAGAATCCTATTTAAAAACACCATGGTTGAATGAATACCTGCCTTTGTCCCATTTTTCTCTGTTTATATTTTTGGAAGTGACTTTTGTAGAACCAAATAGTCTTACAACTCAAATGGACCTATATGGTAGGGACATCCATTCTTGTATTTTTCAAATGTGGCATATATTCCCACCTCCTCTAGCTTCATAAGAAATCATCTGAAACTCCCTCTCACATGTGATGTCACTTTAATATCAGATTTATTCTCATATCCCCTAACTTTACACATGGGTTATCTAACACTTCCCTCACATGTGAGCTTAGGTTGGCATTAATTGGCCAACCTTTTTCCTTTTACCAATAGTTGATTGGTAGAGCTAGTGACATTTTCAGCTGTTGCATTTTGTCAAACTCTTCAATACTATGTTATATTGTTTTACCTTTTTATTTTTAGAAGTGATTTATATATTAATGGATAGTTTTAAAACTCAAAAGACTATCTTATCAGGTTGCAGCATTCATTGCTATATAAATCCTTTTCATTTTTTCATCTTTTTAATGCGTGATTTACTCTCAACTCCCTCAGCTTCACTTGTGAATTCTCTGACAATCATATCAGAGTAGATGAAATCATTATTCATACTTGTTGATGTCAAAGGGCAGTATTATTCCATAGCACGGAGTCAACACAGTGTATTTATATAAAAAAATTAAGCTTAATAGGAAAATGAAAAACTTGTACTGCTAAAGAGAATGTCAACATAGTGAATATGAAAAAACCAAAATTTCACAGTAGATATAAGAACCAAAGAAATTTTAGACGTGGACCAAGAGGCCAATGTGACATGAAAATCAAACCTCAATTGCTAGATTCAATATTATTTTAAGATAGAGACACTAAATAGCCTATGTTTTTCTGTATTTTCAAAGAAGTGCCAGAATTAATAAAGTCAGCTTTCTTGCACCTAAGTTTCACTTAGGACAAAAAGCCCTTTCATTACAAAACATCCTCTCTTACCCTTTAATTCTCATTCTTCTCATTTTTTTCTCACTCTTCCTTCTATTCTCTTTTTTCCATTGAAATTTCAGCTACAAAATCTTGCCTCTTTATTAGCAATCAATGGATCCATGACTCTAAGATGAAATCTAACAATATCCACAACTCCTTCAACAAAACCCAATAAAATCTAACGTTGCCAAGTTAACAGTTTATCTTTGTGCCTAATGCTTTTGATAGACATAATTTCGCCATGAAAACCATGTATTCAATTCTATTTATTCTACATCCATGGATATCACCACTAGAAATTGCATTATTTTGTGTTTAGATAAGTATTTGGCTTGTTTATTCTATTTCTATGGCCATCAGAGCTGAAAATTGTGTTATTTTGTGTTTTGATAAATATTCAGCTCTATTTACCCTAAATCTATGAACATTTGATTGGAGATTGTGTCATTTTGTGTTCTTGTAACAATATAAATAAGCATAATTTACATCAAGAACGTGCTTCAACTTTTCGAGACTTAATTTTCTCTTACCATTAAGACTTATTGCATGCCTTCACGACTTAATTTTTTATTAGAAACAAAATTTATGATAAAAAAAAATAAACTAAGTCTTGAAGGCATGTAATATGCGTTTGGGACTTACTGGAACCAATAGTAAACAGTGGCATAAATTTAAGGGTATTTTTGTCCAAAGCAATTAGAAAGTGCTAACAATAAGTTACTAATTATTTGTAATTTTAGAAAAAATGAAATAAGCAAGTGCTGTTCATATTTCTTTCCACTATTATTTATGTTGTTCTTTCCACTATTATTTATGTTGAACAGAATTCTTTGTAGTTTTCCAGATATATATACCGATCTTTCAATTTTCTCTTCATCTTATTTGTAATTCGAATGGTACGAGTCATCTAATTCAAATTCTAAATTGTACATCTTCAAGAAAAGATAGTTTTTACAAGTACAAAGGAGACAAAATAGCGAAGCATTAGATGATGATTTGTTAGAATTCATAAACATACCAAGGCTGTAATTCCACACAGGAACATAAATAAAAATATCTGAAGCAGGCCTCCTAAAACAGCAACTGCTCTAACAACTCAAAGCTACAGTTAAAAATAAAATTTGAGTGAAAATATTATCAAACCTTTAAACACTTAAACATAAAGCAAAATAATAATGATAACAAACAAAAATAACATGCAAACATAACGTGACCTTAGTAGTGGAGAACTCTAGGCCCAAAGCAAAAAGAAGGAAAATAACACCAAATTGAGCCACTGTTTCAACCTACACAAATTATTCCATGTGGAATAGATAATGACACCATGTAAGTTATCCAATAGAAGAAAAATATTTTCCATGGATTGGAATCTTATGTAAAAGCATGTTGAATTCTGGTAAATAATATTATAAACCGGTCAAATAATTTCAGGGAAGATCACCCAAACTATCACCAAGATACTACTGATTCTTATTTTCTGTTGCTAACAGAACGTAAAAAGAGGTTGAGCATGACTCATGAGATGATGAATTTTATACCCTAAAAATTTCTATAAACAACTCAATAATTGATGTCTCTAGCATTTGTGGGTTTCCCTAAACTCATCTCTGTTTAGAAATGCAGCAGTCTTTGTTGTGGAAGAGGAGAAACCTAGAGGGAGTTCTCTGAGGTTATCTTAGAAAAGTAAAGGCAGAACTGTCTCCTCGAAGGGTAAAGGGATCGTGACACTTGGTAAGCTATAAGTCTTTTAAGTGAAGATCACAGCAACAATAATATAGTATGGTAGGGTAGCAATAGGATAGGAGAGTTCATTTGAGCATACTTGAATAAGTGGCTTCATTTGGAGTTTGATTATCCCCATAGAGAGAAGAGTAACAGGTTGAAAAGAATTTGTTGAAGCCATTCTGAGTGGCTTAATGTCAATTTCACAAATGTTTTAAAAAGTGAAAGGCGAGACAAGGCAGTGGAGCCTCGGCAAGGTGAAACGGTCGTTTTAAGGCAATTGAAGCGACTGCCTCAATTCCAAATGAGGTAAAAAAAAAAAAACCTAACTTACTAAATCATCCATAGGATTGAAAAAGATGGTGAAAACCATGTTAGAAATAAAAGTAACAAACAAAATAGAATAAATCCAACAGCCGAACATACAAAATCCTAAGTTAGGCTAACATGACGAAAATATTTAAACAATTAAAAAGTGCAATTATAAGAAATGTGAGGGGCTTTAGAATGTGTAGATATGCTTCACCTTGGAGGGGGTTTCTATTGATAACATGAGGGTAAAAAATTATGTGTCCTTGATAGATCAAACTCCTTATCTGTCAAATCCGCCTTTTTTTCCTCGACAGACAATCAAACCATATCTCTTTTTGAGTCAGGCAATTTTATTTGGAAATCTATGGGCCCAAGCAAAGTCAAATCTTTACTTGAATAATAGCTCATAGAAAGGTTAATACAAAAGATAGGATTCAAAAAAGACTGGTAGTCATGTGGTTATCCTCTCATTGGTGTGTGTTATGCAAAGAGTTATGAAAATTTGGAACACTTGTTCCTCTACTGTCCTTGGGTTTTCATTCTCTGAAATAAGCTGTTTCAGGCAGCTAACTGTAGCTGGATTATGCCAGCCTGTTGAAAGAATCTTATGGCTGATCATTTTCGGGTGCTTGGGGTAGGCAGGAAGGCTGATGTGCTGTGAAGTGTGCTATGATGGCCTTAATTGAGTAGAGTGGAAAGAAAGAAATAGAAAGAATTTTTTAATATTAAATCATCTGAAAACATTTTACAGGAAATTATAAACTAAATGCATAACGGATAGATTTGTGCTTGGAAAAAGTGACATACTTGCACCATTTTACTGACAAAGCTAAACCCTCCAGGTCCAATAGCAAATCCTGCTAGCAAATAACCAGTAATCACCTGTGTACATCAGCATGGCTGGAATCATATCAGAGAATCAACACTTTGAAACAGATCCTAACACACAAGTCTGCCATGAAAATTGAAATAAGCTTAGATATCAATATAATCAGACCGGTTGTCCAGCGAAGTCAAATGCAATGCCACCACGAGTTGCAGAAACAATGATGCCAACCAAATCTGATATAAGTCTACAAAGAATAAGCAGAAAAGTTTAGACTCAGCTTACTAGCTAGGCATAGAAAACTAGCTTTGAAAAGACAAAAACAAATTGGAACTTTACTGTAAGTCCAGCTGCAGCACTGGATATTTGGATTTGAAATTTGAAATAATGAAGACATTATCCTGATAATAAACAACAACAGTAATTTCGCATCAATAACTTCAATAATAAAGATCAACATAGAGAAAAAGTTTTAAAAATATTACCTTGCAATCTATCAATGTTGGGGTGTCTTCTGCTCGATTATCATTATCCAGATTAAATACGTCATGAAATTTAAATGACCTAAAATGAAAGACTCAAAAGCATGAAAGTTTCGAAATGTTTTTTCCGACTTGAGGCAGAAAATCATTACATAATGTGAATGCACATCAGTCTAATCCACTACTATCACATTATAAGATAAAAGCATATACTTTTCCTCTTTGGTGTCATTTTTCTTCGGCTTAACTCTTGCTACGGTTTCCAAAACTGCCTTATAACAAAACATGTAAATAATATACATTTAGCAAAATAGATTCTTAATAGATACTAACACATAAGATTTAGATCAAAATTGATCTCCGAAAGCACCAACCTGCTGTTCAGCTACACTGTTGTTAAAGCCTCCGAGATCAGCTGCAACAAAAAAAAAAAAAGAAATCACAGTAAGATTGCATAACGATAAGCAGAAAGTGATGGTATAACAGCAAGAGTAGAGAGACCTTGGGCTTGGTCAGTCTCGGTGAACTCTTTCTGAAGAGCTCGATCGATTAAATCAGCAAAACTTGAAACATTTGAAGCGGTGAGGTTGAAGTGGTCCTGGCGAGCAACTGAGAGGGAACAAAACAATACGAAAACAGTTATAAGCCTAGACCACCACGACGGTGCCGGTGGTAAACTAAACATTACAACGTATACAGAGTAGACCAAATGTCGGGGTGTGTGTGTGTGTGCGTCCAATGTCGGTGCTAACGACGCAACTTGAGTGACGGCAAATTGATTATTCTGTCACAAAAACTGCTCATCGCTGTAACGCTTCAACCTCAACTACCGCTCTTTCTCACTCGTAGAATCTTGATTGTTACGTGAGATAGGTTGAATTATTTACACAGAATTATATTAGATTGGGTTAAATTAATTTAAATATAATTTTATGTTCAATGACGTTAGAATAAGATAAGATTTTAATGAAATTTGTTAAGGACTTAAATAAAACTTTTCATATATTTTTTCATTTCCTCTATCTCCACCGTTTCTAAGTCCTCCCCTATCACCCTTCTTCCTCTCTCATCGCCCCTCAAACTCATTCAAAACCATGCCATTTCCAATGATGAGATAGACCGTGAAAACAACGGATAGGTCAATGCCCTGAAACAACAACGAAGATGGTGCAAATCGTAGCTTCGATGTGAGTTCCTAATTGGAGAATCAACAGATGGTGGAAGGCAAACTGTTCGATCGGAGAAGAGAGAGAAGAACGAATAAGAGAAAGAGAAAGACAACCGATATTGACGTAAATTTATGTGAGGACGATAGAGAAGTGAACCCGATGACGATAACAGAATTGGAGTAAAAAGAGGGAGAGAGAGAGAGAGAGTAGACGGTGGGATAAAATTAAACCACAATTTCAATGGGTATCAATTAACCTACTCTAGTGGGATAAAATGGGAGGTGAGATAATTTAATGAATGCCATTTGATGACACCAAACATGGCTGTCCAGATCAATTCCCATCCTGACAAACAAACATCACCTATGAGTATTATTTTCAAAATGGAAAATTTTAACTACGTTCCTATATTTCACGAATTGGATTATGAGCCCGTTATCCTAAAATTTTAAGAAATAATCAGCCTTATTTCCATAATCATGTGCAACTTATTATACTTGTAATTTTCACAATTTTGTTTAATCTTTCTTGTAATTTTTCATAATTCGTTGATGTCCGTTTGTGATCACTCGGGTTACGTGTGTGGGATGCTATAGCATTGAACTGCCTGAATTATCTAAAACAATAAACTAGATATAGATGGTGTGTACCTAAAAAAATACAGTAGAATAAAGTTAAGAAAATAAATATATTATTGATATTAAGTGGTGCATAAAAACAAATTTAAAAAATTTTAAATTTTTTTAGGGTCCGCAAACAAAAGAGGTGTAAATACAATGTTTTAGGGGTGAAAATATCGCCACCCTTTTAACCACTTTAATTGCTAAGTCATCCCTGTGAAGTCAAGGATATATAATATATATATATATATATATATATATATATGTATATATATATATAGTTTGTGTGTGTGTGTGTGTTAATGTTCTCCATCTGGAATGATTCAGGATGCATCTATGCCAATTTTCCCTTCTGGATTTTACTTACCTCCGGCCATCATATATATATATATATATATATATATTTATCTATTAATTAACTGCTCCTAATTACACAAGCCAAAAATTTACAATCATCACTTTACGGAAAACACATTATCTTTTTTTTATTTTCTTGCTTTCTTCATTTTTTCTTTTTTCTGCTCCTATTAATGATGATATACATGGCTCAAACTTACTCTGTACACAAACTAGGATAAATTCAGCTCAGATATACTTCACAACAAACAGACACACGCCAGGGAACGTATGATCCACGTTGCACGGGTAAGGAAACTTGAATTGTTGTTATATCGTTGCCTCTCAACTTCCCATATCTATCAGGCTTTTTCCCGAGAGGTTTATTATTGAATTTGCTATAACTCTGGCACTGGACTTCATATAACCACCTGTGAAACACAGAGGAGTAAAAGCTCATATCCGCATCAATTCTTCGTGTACTCTCAAATCATCATGAAAATACGTTTGGACCCAGCTCCAATGGTACCACTTCCATATCAACAAAAACTAAAAAGTCATGTTCCCTATTTTCTGTATCTTTTGCTTTCTTATGACAAAAACCAAGCTAGCATAATAAACACAAAATATAACAAAATCAAATTAAAAAAACTTTAGATGTTACTGGACCTGATGTGAGCATGACAAGTGGAATTTTCCTCAAGCAAGCAAACCTGAACACCTTCTCATCTCTTATGGCTATCCCATCAGGACTTATCTGCAGAAGCAAAACCAAGCCAATTAGTAATTATCTTTATGTGGGACCTAACACACAATATAGCTGCCAATTACACAAACGATATCTAAGATTGGTATTTACGCCATGAGATGCATATTTTAATTACTACTCGAGCAAGAAGTATTTCTTGCCCATATGGTTCCTTCCATCTGACTGTAAGAAGAGTCATCAAATACTTAACTTTGGGTCTCATTCATACCCCAAACTCACAGCCCAAACATTTTCACTTCTGAATGCAGTGCGGTATCCAACAAGAAAACGTTACCTTTAACCTGCCCAATGGATCTCCATCCAGGATGTCAGTGCCGGCATTGTAAATCACCAACTCAGGATCAAACTTATGCTTGGCAACCTAAATAAAATCAATAATAATTGTCACAAAGTTGCAGAAGAGGAACCAATCAACAATTTTTAGTAAGATGTACAATATACTTAATGAAATGTGACTTCAAGTCTGCAAACAAAATACTATACTTCTCCCAATCAGTTCATGAAATGAGACAATAACAAGAACCATATCACCAATTATAAACTACCACCACAATTGCCAAACTAGATTCAAAATCAATGATAAAGACCTTGAAGATACAAAAATAAAAAGAAAGAAAAGAAAACAACAAAATGAGAAAGCAAGAATACAGACTAGTCAACATCAACAATGTCACAAGGTAAGTCAGACTCCAAGCTGCACGTTTAGCGGAAGCATGAATATCAAAGCCCTATATAAAAGTAAAGCAAGGCAAGCAGGAAAGACATGGCAACTAATAGATGGTGCAAGGCTCAAAAGGAAGCAGTAAATAAAAAGACTTCAGAACTGCTATACAAACAGAAAAATCATCAGAGAAAAGATTGCAAGACACACCACACATTGATCATCTAACAGTTCCTAAAGCAGACACACCAAAAGCTTATTCTAGTAAAGTAGAGTTGAAATAATATAGCACAAAGAGAATGAAACATGGTAAAGGCAAAATCCTGAACTAATCTACCTCAAGTGCTTCATCTAATTTCTTCATGTACTCATCTGTCGTTGTTCCACTCTGTTCAATCGTTCGAAACAAAACATTATAGGAGCAAAAGAACAAAAATAGCCATAATTCACTATTGCAAATGAGATATTGATTCTTACCACTACTTCAACCTTCTGATCAATGTACTGCTTTGCCTCATAGTCCTAACAAAGAAATTCGAAGAAAGAGAAAGAGAGGAAAAAGAATAAAGTAATCAGAATGCTTACCTAAAGACACCATTAATGCTTTGACAACAATATGTAAATATGTAGAAATCACAAATTGATAAATAAGAGCAACAAGCATGAAGAGAGAGGAAATAGAGGATTGATTTAAAGAAGCTGAAAGAGACATAACTAGAGATCGAACTTAATGAACTAGTAGCATAGGTTTGGGGAGTATGCAACTCACAAAAGGATATATTCCAGGATTGTACATATCCAGCGTATAAACGCGTCCTGTAAGGAAACCAGGTCATTATAATTCCAAAAGAAAATCAATTACAGCATCATAAGAACAAGTAACCTACTGTCATTGGCAAAATCCTTTTCATGACCATTTCCCTGATGTGCATCCAGATCAATTATCATTACCCTGTTTTCGCAGGGGAAAAGAAAAATATCACTTTCATAGAAATAATTCTTGTTTAAGATTTAAATTCCAACCAAACAAATATTGGTACCTTGATATATTTAACCGTACAAAAGCATAGTGTATGCAAAGAGAAATGTCTGCATAAGCACAAAATCCACCTCCTTTATCAGCAGAACAGTGATGGAATCCCCCTCCAACATTAATGGCCCAACCTCGCTCGATTGCCAGCTTAGCTGCTAATATGGTTCCTCCAACCTACAGATAAAAATGATCAGTATAATTAATTCAAAATAATATAATATATATAGCTAAATTCATGCAGATAATGACTTAACCTGCTTGCGGAATGGATAAAGAACATTCTTCTGCACAAGGCAATTTGGAACGAGAGCAACTGGAGGTACCTATATATCATAGAACTTTGAAACAGTCAAAATCTTGTTGGCAGAGACTGTTTAATTCCGGGCTGAGACTTTTAAAATAAACAGAATTATGCAGTAAGAAGTCATGGGAGATTGCACATATATTTCATACTTCCATGTAACAATAATCAAATAAAACCAAACTCATTCTGCCGTCCTTTAAAATAGCATTACACCACTCCACAAACTTCATTATAGCATTTTAACGAATTCATTCAAATTCCATACTGAAATACAAATTTGCATAACAAAATTGTTGTTAAGCCCTTTTCTAACACCTTAAGCATTTGGAATTAATGGTTCCTCAACAAGATAATGAAGCCAATTTAATCAACAAGTCATATGCTTGAATCTTAAACAATCCCCCATCATACCGATTTATTGTATGTTTACTTTTTTAGGCTTTAGGATATTTTGCTCAATGAGCGTGCTTGTTATGTTTGGATCCACATGACAAGTTGATTAAGTAAATCAGTCATGCATATATACATTAAAGCATAATTTCTGTGTTCTACCAATGCAGAACCTATTAGAAGATATTTTGGATGTTTTACTACTTCATTAGCAACAAAATTTATTTAACAATATCCTATTATCTTTATTTGGGTACATTACAGTAACTTCACCCAATAGGTTTTTACACCCTAAGACCCTTCTTATTAACAAATATTGAGTCAGATTTAAATATGCAAGTTTGACCAATGAAACGACCATACTGCCCTTTAAAAAATTAACAAATGTGCAGTTGGAAGTTTTGAAATTTCTGCCCCCAAAATAATTGTCAATTGTAAAAAATATTAATAAACTTGTGGGAGGCCACTCAACTCCTACAACTTCTGTGGGAGGCGGTCCTCTCACCAAAGGTGGAGCCCTGCATCAGCCTCCTCCCAAATCCATGAGAGGGCTCTTGTGGGCCTCCCTATTGACCATGGGGAGGTTTGCCGAGCCTCCTTTTCGAATGGCTGAGGCTCCCGTAGCCTCCCCTTCGAACAGAGGTATGTAAGCCTCCCTTCACTCCCATTGTCTCTCCACTCTGTTTGATCTTCTATTTGTGCAATCTGATTGGTGGTGGCAATTCAAGTACGGATTAGATTTGAATGGTCGTTATACTTGATTACTGGTGTTTCATCAATGTAGGGTTCGATTGGTGTGTTGCTGGCTGATTGACCGGTTTGTGGTGGAGCTGTTTTGGGTGGCAAATACGTCCTCCATTGTCGTGACTTGGATGTTAGGTGGGAGATTTCAAAAGATTTTATGGAGGTGCTAGCACTGATGTTAACTAGTCTGGCATTGGCTGAAGCTTTTGGTCACCTCGGCTTATGCATGGTGATGGTGGTGTTGGATTGAGGAACCTAGCAATAACCCATCGTGTATGAGCAGACGAATGATTTTGGGAGCATTTGGGGACAGTCTTGTAATTTGATTCCATTTATTTATTGATTTTTATATTTATAAACCATTCTTTTTATCTTTTCACACCCACTTTAACTAATAAAATTTCTTAAATTTTTAAAGACACTTAGTTTTTTTTCCAAAACTAACCTTCATATCTTTTTACACTCTTTTCAAAAAACATTCCATCATATACACATTTTTTGAAGACACTCCATTTAATTTTTAAATTGTCAATTCAACAATTTTGATAAAATTACAAGCCTCTATGCATCCCAATGCAATTAAAGATCAGCATATACATCTCTTTTTCTAATCTTTTCTTATTTAGCTTCCACAAACTAAGTGATGTACAACTGTACAAGTACTTAAAGATTTGTTCTTCGAATCAAGTAATGAAAAAATATATACTAATAATTGTAAAGAGGGGGAGACAGACAGAGAGAGCGAGAGAGAGAGAGAGAGAGAGACAAGAACAGGTTTTTGAAACATAAAAATAGCAGAAGAGGAAATATAACATTGTATATATTGTACCAATTCAAGTGTAAGTGCCATTAAAATGTTTTCGTCTTTTGTGATAATTTTAGTTCAGGGTAAAACTGTGATTAACTAGAAAATTGGATTGTGAATAGATGTTTGCTAGATTGTAGCATCACTCTTGAATAGATAGATGGAAAAACTGTGAAATATCGTGATTGCCTCTAGCCTACCTAGTTCGATTGCTAATCAATTAATTTGTGTATAAAAACTAATTTGTGATTTCCACCTATAACAATTCAATACTTCAGGGCAAGTTGGTGCAATTTTCCCTTATTATTTTTAAGGTTTCTACTTATATGTTTGGTTTAGGATTACTTATTTGAGTCGCTTTAAGTTTTTCTTTCTTGTTTGAGGAAGATTACATTTAGTCACCTATCAGTAGGTCTTTATGTTTTCTAGAGACAGTAGATTAATAGAACTTATATTTGAAATCAAGTAGGTCTAGTTTTCTTATTAATAGAACTTACATTTAGTCACCTATCAGTAGGTCTGTATCTAGTTTCTTTTGGTGCTTTTCCGTTTTTCATTTTTCAGAATTTCTCCCCTTTGTACTCTTTTATCCATAAATGCTTGTTTGTTCCCTCCTAAACCCAGCTATTCTCTCCCCTCCTCTTGTATTCTTTTCTCCTTCCTGTCCATATCACCTATCTCATTAGTTTAAACTTTTGAAACTACTGGTCGAACAATAATTACAATAGACCGCCATCTCAAAGGAATTATATAAAACAGAAGGTATAACAGGGCCCTATAGATACCTCAATTATCATGGCAACATTTGGACTGCTCTTCAGACTATCCAAATATGTTTTGGAGTGTACCTGACCAAATATACATATAAGTTCAGCATAAAGGTTCATATATGCATTTACATCTACAAGGAAACATGTTTTTTTTTTTTTTTTTTTTTACCGGTTTGCTCATCTAATGCAATAGGATCAATGTGTTAGTGAAGGTTTATTGGTGTGTGCTGGTGCAAATTAGAAGTTACTACGACATTAAAAATAGGGTTGGATGCAAATTACAGTAAAATATATCATAGTCTCTAACAACGTTGTCTCAAACAAAGGCGGCAGGTACAGTGAACAAGTAATATAATTTACAACAAGAATGTGGAAGTGCTTATCTAGAAAAATGGAGCAATTCAAATAATAGATAGTTGATCACATAGACTTTTAAGGGTGCAGATATGTATTACTTTCAGTTTCATTGTCTCAATGCAACTGGAAAAAGAAAAAACAGGACACAAAATATACACCTAAATGATCAGAATGATTGAAAGAAAACCAAGTTAAAAATCAGAAAAACTAAAAGGAAAGCTGACAGTACCAATAAGTCCTCTTAACTACATACAACAAGAAACAAAGTTGAGAATTGTCTTTGGACCAACATCTCCACTTAAAACTCTCACAATTTATTACTATTTATAGAAAGTTTTCCAGAAATATCATTATCACTGCTTGTTCCAAACTTGTCCAGTATCATGTCACAGGCCAAAACCTATAAACTAGGACAAAGGGAACTCAATTAAGGGTAAGGCAATGGGCAAAAATTTGTCCAATAAAGTCATATGCATACATATACGTAATTATTTATGTATTTATTTCTTAATTGAAGTTTAACTTGCAACATAGTGAGATCATAAGAGGATTCAATGTCATGCAATGAAAAACCCAACAGAAGTAAACTTGAGTACAACAGACTCCTGTAGCAGGGCTTTCCCAATAACAAGTTATTATCCCTTTATATTTTATGCAAAACTAAACAAAATGATGTGATTCATATTCATAAGTCCTTTCACATAAACATTTGACGTTGTGATGTATCACTGCTTGTCTTCAACAGAAAACCATAGAAAAGGTGAGAGTTCATCGGAGATATAGAAACTACCACAAGGAGATCCTCCTTTGAAGCTTCCAGCGGCTCAACAATAGATTTTTTGTCCAGAACACCATCCAAGTTTAGGAATTGGCATATGCGACCCCATTTAGAAGAATCGAAGGGATGCCTATATCAATTGGACATAATCCAAGAAAACAGTCAGTATACCAGCCCAAATTCATTCCATAACCTCCCAGATGTTGATGAATTTCTAGATTTTACAGAGTGGTAAAAAGTGATATCTACCATTACACATGCATATTTCAAATAGACTGATAGCAAGCAATTTCCTCTTTCTCTTTTTTTATAATGTGCACGAATGATCTCAAATTTGTCTTTAGAGCATAAAAATACTGCTATAAATTACAATGCCAAAAGTAAGTATGATTACAGAAATTCCAATTGTTCACAAAACCGCACTGATGCATATAACTTATTTCTAATAATTCATTGACAACCAAGGGATTTATCATTCAAAATTTTCATATTAAGAGTTATATTGCCTTATTAGAAACAGTAATAATATTGGAATGAAAATCAATAATTGGATTCTAATCCAATGGTGCACAAATCAAAGACTTAAAATAATTAACGATTAAAGATGACAATCCCTTCTAATAACTACCCCATTAACATTACTGATTTTTATAGTATAGTCATACTCTCATATTGAATATCAACCAGGAAAGTGTTCAAACTGAATCCGGAATCCAGTAAGTATAATCCAAGAATGGCCACAGGCTCCCGTTACGAGGCAGCTAAAAGTCTAATCACCATGTTCACGCTAATTACCAACACTCATAAACTAACATGTATGCTATTTAGCAGCGTAGTAATAGAGCCTATTTACGAGCTAACTAACAAAACTTCTTTTTTTTTTTTTTTTTGGTAAATTTGATTCCTTCATTCAAACAAATAATAACGTACAGAGTTCACTGGAAAAAAAAAAAAAAAAATTCAGATTTTAGTGAATCTTACAGCTTCTCCATGCCGAGAAACGATATATCGTAGTCAGAGGAGTAAATCAAGGGAACCTGTTGGTTGAAGAAAAGAAAAGTCATCAATCCGAAATCAAAATTGAGCAACATGTAGGCATGTGTAGAGATAGGTTACCTTGGAACGAGGAATGTCGAAGTAGAGTTTGCTGGAGAGAATTCGATTTCGGCGAATAGTTTCAGTGTCAGTGGCCGATGATGAGGATGAGGACGATGACATTGTAAGAGACCGAAGGTAGCGATAGAGTGAGCGAGACGCTTTAACTGTGACGAAAGTGAGAATTAAGAAAAGAGTTGATTTGCCAAGCTTCCGAGTTGCCTCGGTGATCACCAGTGACATGACTGAAACGTCACAACTCGCAACTTATTAAACAGGTGATAATCAGAGTGTTGCCATTTGAGGAGCGTTGGTGTACATACCACACGGATACGTTAGAGTTGGGCGCATTTTCAATTGGCGTGTTTCCACGCGCTGATATCTGAACGTGGTAATTATGCAAAGGTCGTATGGTGTATGTGTCAACATCTGATAGGTCACTTTTTCAACAAGATGCCACGCTACCACTGCACGAGCCGCCGATCCTCCAATCCACTTTCGCCTTGAAATTTTGCTTATTTTTTTTCTTTTATCTCACATATCATTTCTCCGTCGAAATCTATCTATATAATTCTATAAAAATCTATGAATTAAACATAGATTGGATGACTATTCCTAAAATTGAGAAATAACAACTTCTCTCACGAGAATAAGACATTCAATTACTTCTACTAAACAATAATTCATATTCAATAACAATGTTAGACAACTATTAATTATTTTAATAGATAGTCTTTCATGCACAATTCATTTTTATTTTTTCAACGTATCAATACATAATTTTATATACATCATCTTTTAGCATATATCTTCTCATTTTTATTCCTTATCTCTTTTTTTTTCCCTTCCGGTTCTTTTATTATTCTTGTTTTTCCTCATTTTCCCCTTTTCTCTTTTCCTCTTTATCCTCGTCCTTCTCTTCCACTTCTTCATTTTCATTTTCTTTTTCTTTAATTTTATCACGACCTTCATCTTCTTCTTCTTCTTCTCTTTTTTTTTTCTTTTATTCTTATTTTTTTCCTTCTTTGTAAATTCCATGATATTTGTAATTACCTTATTTAAAAATAAAATTCATTTTATATATATCTTTGAACTCTTAAGAGTTAAAACTAAGGATTGATAATAAACTATAAAAATTGTAGATCAAGATAAAACAAGATGGTTAACAAGACTTAAAGTTGCTAGCTCTTGAGTGATGAGGATCAATCATAGATTGATGTGCATTTATGCTCATTCATATAATATATCATGTATTATAAGCTTTTGCATGTAGTTTTAGACCTTTACAAATGCATTCATCGTATGTGTTACATTTTTGCTTATTTTCATTGGAAATTCAATTCTTAAAGTCAATTATGATGAGCAATTTGGTCATTTTCTAAATATCTTTTGAAAAAGATTTCTTCATAAAAATGTAAATCTAGATATTAGTTAACCACTGAAAAAAATACAAGTCAAACGCAGGTCAGATGAAAAAGATATAGACAAAACTGTAAGAGTACACGATGCTAGACAAAAGCTAGCGGACGACTAATAGTCTTTCATATTTGAATTTATTGTCTAAACTAAATTTTATTAGGATTATTAATTTGCAAAGATTTCTTATATAGATTTAACTCTTAATATCTACATTATAAATAGGTATGTTTATTTCACAAAAATGGTATTGCTCTTATTTTAGTTCTTTGAGTTCTTAAGAGAGCTTTTTGTGAGATTTATGTTTTTAATTCTAGATTTTGAGTGTTTATGCTTATCTTGCATCTAGGCTTACACAAAGTGTTTTGATCGAGCATTCTATTTTATTTGCGTACATCCTTAAGTGTGTGGAGAATAATTGGAGAGGATTTGTTAGGCTTGCGTGTGAAACAAGGAGAGTTCAAAGTGACCATAATGGATTTAGTAGATCGATAAACTGGTCATTCTAGGTTTGGTAAGAATGAGATTGGGTACCCATTATTAGGTAGAAAGGGATTAGATTTATATGATAATAGTGGAATTTCATTTGAAAATAGTTAGAGAAAGTTCTAGTCTTATGGTTTTCACATTTTTTTTTAGGATGTCTATGTAAAAATCATGATATATACTTTTTTATGTAAAAATCATCATGCATACTTTTCTCTCTTCTTTTCTTTTATTTTTTGTTTGGCTTTTTTGCTATGCATATAAACAAGAAAAATGAAACTTAATTAACTTATTCACCCTCCTTTAGGTCAATTATTGTGTTTGTTAGGGCTTTTTGGTATTGGAGCAAGTTCCTATAAGTGTGTAGGAGATTCTTAGACGAACTTGGTTGGAGCAATTTGAGAAGGAGCATCATCTATGCATGCACCATCTTTAACTAACACTAACTATGCTTTTTAGAAGAACCACATGAAGGCTTATCTATGTTCAATTGATGATAGTGTATGGGCTAGGGTTGAAGAAGGATATGTATATCCCATGATTTCCGCCACAACTAAAGGTGGTGAGCCACGAAAAAGGCAAAGAGCTTGTGGACGCCAGATGATCAGATAAATGCAGTAAACTGGAACTCGAAGGTACTCAATGCGTAAAGTAATTTTGTGATGTTGACGAAGAGCAGTACCGTCAGATTCAGATTTGCACTAACGTAAAGGAGGCTTGAGAGATTCTTAAAAGGACTCATAAGGGCATATCGCTTGTGAAGAAGTTCAAGTTGCAACTCTTCACAACAAATTCGAGACTATTTGAATAGAGGACAATGAAGAGTTTGACACTGCCAACCAATTTCCTATGTTTGGTGAATCACACTTGGACTCAAAGATGGTTCAAAAGATTCTTCCCCCACTTTTAAAGCGATTTAAGGAGAATGTGATTCTTTATTCCTCCACTTCCATCAAGTGTTCTTACAGCCATTGTACAAATACAATCTGTTAAGGCTCCCATTATGGCCTTTCAAAATATTAGTTACAAATTGTAAGAACAATGATCATATATAATACCTTGAATAATGCTCATAAATCTAATCATAAACTTTGGAGAGATAATGAGGTTAATAAGAAGATGAAAAGCTGGAAGTTATTCTCATGGATTTATAGATTTTTATTCTAATATAATTATATTATATCCACAGCATTTATATATTTATTGATTTTCAATAGAGAGTGTCTTATACTGAGATTTATATATTTTAAGCAAAAAATTTTCAGTTATAATAGTTTATTGTGGTTTAGTTTTTCATTGTTTACTTTTTTCCTTAGAAACCTATAATGTAATTTGGTATCACAAACTCTTTTATGTGATGTCTCAAAGAAAACAAGTATTACGCAGGAAACAATTACTGAACTACATTAATTTCTTTTTGTAGCGTTGGACTTAAACGTGGGAGGAAATACATTATTTATTTATGTTATTGTAAATTATCAATATATTGTTTTGTAATTGCTCGTTTGTTTAGTAATCTCATATATTTTTATTTATAATTATCTAAATTTTCATAATATTATTCTACGCTTTAAGAATTCTTAGAAAGTGGTTTAAGCTATGGAATATTTAATGAACAAAATTTTAAGAGATGCAAAAGCAAGTGAAGTTTTAATTAACTATAATAAATTCTTTCAATATATATGAAACTTTCACATATATGTAGGAATTGTTTGTTTTTTGCACTTATGACTTAATGATACTAAATTGCATCTATTAAGTAGTTTTTGTTTTTGTTTTTTAAGTGATCAAACCACTTAAAATTATTTAAACCATTAAAAAAAAAAAAGTAAGAATTCTTGATTTGCAACTTAATTATAAATCGCTTAGTGACATCTAAAATATTCCATTCCAAGTTTATCCTCCTCAAGATAATAACATATTTCCAAGTTTATACTAATTTTATATTATCCAGATTTCCTTTTTAGCCTCAAAACTTAAAAAAAATACTTTTAAAAGAAATTTTCTGAAAACATTTCATCTCAAATCTTCTTAGAATTATATTACTGTATATTGATTCTACTATGTTTTTTAATCATATTTTAATTACAAATAATATATACATAATGATGTTTTAGAATTTGTTAAATTATTTCTTTTTAGTTCTTTGTATTATATTAAATAAAGTTTCATAACAATTAATAATAAAAATGCTATAAATGTCAAATTATTAGTTTTTAAATAATTTTAACTTAAAATAAAAACAAATTTACAATTGATTTAAAGGTAAAGAAAACAAAATTATTTAGATTTTAAGTTTCAGTTACTATTTAATTTTTAATAAATTTTAGTATTTTTCAATTTTTTTTTTTTTAAAAAACGACCCCCTTAATCTTTTGAATGAGAAGTGTGGAATTGGACCAAACGATCAAGCTTATATGTTGTTGAATAATGAGATTTCATGTAAACCCAATTTTAGGAACCTAAGTATTAATTTTACCTATGAAAATAATGAATGGTTATCAGGTTTTAAGGAAAACATCCATGTATGTTCTCATTGAGGTTATTTTAAAAATTATCAAAATTCCAGTGGGTTGACATGACCCTTTTAAACTTTTTCTGAATCCAAAAAGACTCTGTGATCTACTGAACATCCATTCAGGACTTCGTGTCGTTTCTTCGTATCACAATTATAAGCACGAATATGTATACAACATATAAATGGAGAAAAAAAAAAAGTATTTTATTATCAAAATGAACTTTTCAAGATGCATAATTTGAAACTGGGCATTGACTAATTGTAAGAAACAAATTCAACTTATTTATAAAAACAAACTCTCTTTTGTTAAAACAAAGCACAATTGCATAGTAGTTCTATATCACATTCATATTAGAGAATAATAGCGCAAGAAAACTGACAAGAACATTTTACAAACATTGAAATGTTATTTCATACACACACATCTGGATGCCATTATATATATATATATATATATATATATATATAGAAGTACATATATAGTATCAAAATTTGATCTTATGTTTCATGTGATTAAATGATCCACCTCTCCAAATTTAAGAATCTATTAAGACCCGACGATTATTTGAAAATGATTTAAAATAAATAAAAGAATGAATGAATATAAATTTTGAAAACTAATAGAATCATTTTCTTTTAATATTCTTTTACCGATCATCACCGACAAAATATATAACTAGTAATAAGAAATAATTCTCAATAATTCATACTCATTCATATCTGAACAATAAAATTGATTTCAATTTCATATCATAAAGCTTAAAATATTTTCATGAATCATATTTTTCATAACTTATAAAATCTCAATCTACACCAACTAGTTTTTAAGGAAATATGTTATACGTGACAGAAACATCGATCAACATATACACAAAATAATGGACAACATCTGTCATACACATGCAGAGTGACTCAATGACTCGTTCAATATTTGTTATACTCGTGTAGAGTGATTTAATGACTCTCTCGATATATATCATGCACGAGCAAAGTGATTCATTGACTTATACATGTGTAGTATAACTCAATAAATACAAGTTAATGGGGAGAGTATAGACTTGATGTTCTGAAATCATGTTGCTTTTCTCTCAACTCCAAACAATATCCATTTTCAATTTTAAATAAATAATAATATACTAACATTCTTATCAAAAGTAAAATATAAAACATCATTTCTATATTAATAGATACATTGATATTATAAATTAACATTTAAAATCAATTGCAAACCTTTTAAAACAAATTCTAAACTTCTTAGCTAGTTTCTAAAACATTTGATTTTGAAGAATGCGACAGAGATTAACTAAATTAAAGATATAAAATTCATACACTCATAGTTGTGGTTTCAAACTTTAATTTGGACCAACAAAATACCTACCTCATCTGCTGTTTATTCTACCCCTAACAACACAAAATCCCATTTAGAATACATGACTTCAAACAAGAAAATCGAATCAAAAATTGAATTTTTTTTCACACCAATTCGGCCTGAACCAACTCCAATCCTTTTCCTCTCGTTCTTTCCTTTCACGATTAAATATAATCATCTACTGGGCTCCACTTTTTTGGCCTTTTATTGGGCTTTCATCGGGCCATAAAAATTGAAATTGGGCCTTAAGTGACAAAGTATTGGTTGGTTGGGCTTGCAGACGGAGTGTAATGTTAGGTAATACTTTTACAGCACAATTACATGGTTTTGGTGATGTTGATTTTGAGTATGACTATTGGAAAAATTTTCTGTAGAGAATGTGTATCATGTGCCAGATGTGAGGAGAAATCTTATTAGTGGATCTTCTATTAAAATTGCCAATAGGATTGTAATGTCTAACAACAATGTATTTGTGGGAAAGAACTTTTGTTTGCAATGAATGATTTGACTTGAATGTTTCTTTAAATTTCTATGAAAGTTTTAGAATTTTGAATGTTGAAAATCGAAACTTGGTTACATTAGTCTTATGAAAATGAAAAGGATAATAGATCTTGATTTAGTTCATAAGACTTATAAATTACTTTTAAACGTAAGAGTGAAATTGGTGCAAACTTAACAACCTAGAAAACTTTGCAAATTGCAAGTGTTGGGGTGTTTTAGCCAATGATAAAAAACTTAAACCCAAAAAGAAATGAAAAAGGGTCATCATAAATCTAGATATGTTACAATTAATTTGAAAACATTTTTCATTTTAAGAGTAGACATGATTTGTTATGTTGGTGGAAGACTTGGTCGTCGCACTAATAATCATAGTAACTATATTTGAGAAACTAATAATCATAATAATGAGCTTTAGAGTTCTTAAAAAACTTATTCAAATATGTTACGGATGCATTCGGGCTATCAACAATTTGGAGGGATAAGAAAAAACAATTGCCCATACCATCAAAGTTGTCATTTGCGAGAGAATAAAAAAGAAACCTTCTTTTCCAAACTCACGTCAGTCTTATCTTAAAACTCAATAATTTTGGTAAGAGTATATTTTTTTTTTTTTTTTTTTTTTTATTGGGATCTACTTAGATTATATTCAGGATCATTTTAATTTTATGGCTTAACCCCGGACTCTCCTTCTATAAGGTGAAAGAAGATAACTTATATAAAATGAAAAAATTATCTACACTTAAGTAAGACTTTTATGATTGAACTCACAACCTTGAAGACAAATAGTGAGTGAGTTTATCTTATCACTTGATCAAAACCGTTTTCTAGATTTTTGTAAATTTTGAAATGAGTGGCGATATTATCACCCCTCAAAAATTGTATGTACACCCCTTTTTGTTCAAGCAAACCATTAGTTTTTTTTATTTTTTTTTTGAAAAAAAATCTATTTTTTTAAGTACATCCCACTCTATACCAAATATATATTTTTTATTAATTTAAAAATATATATCATAAATATATTTTTCAGCTGAAAAACAATTAAATCTTCCAATTATCTTTTAACAAATATATTTTCATAAATTCTCACAAAAGCATGTTGTTTAATTATCAATAAATATCAATCTTACAGTGAGGAATTATCAATAAAAAAATATTATGTTTTCCAAAATATTTGAGGCGTAGCACCATGTCCATGTCCAAAAGCAATAAAAGCATGAATATATTTCAACCTTCACGGTGTTCATGAACTTTCTATTATACCTCCATCATCAGAAATTAAGGTGTTGGAAGCTGACGTGCTGATGAGTTATTGAGAAAGGAACCATGGTAAATAGACGACCAACAATGTCTTGACTTTTTTCACATTTGAAATTTTAGTTTCTTGCACTTAATAATTGTTATTTGGATGTATTTTTATATTCAAAATTTTGGTTTTGAAGGATTTATTGTTTACGGACATGGTGACCCACAGAATACATGACTTGAAATAGTGAAAGTCATAGTTATGCTTGAAAATGTTCACAGGATTTTGAAACCAAATACGGTTTGAGGGTTTGACAAGAAGAAGAAGAAGAGAAGGTCAGAAAGTGAGTGGTGGAGAGAAGAGAGAGTGGAGGAGGAAGAGAAGAGAGTATGAAGGTGGTGGTGGAGTTTAGTAGAGATGGTAGGACTGTAGGAGAGATAAAGGCAGAGTTTTTTTTTTTTTAGTACAGAAACTGTAACTGGGACGAGTCGAGGAATGATCGGGACCAATCGAGATAGGATATTAGTGGCACGGTCCGGATGACAACTCTTAAATGGGAGGAATCCACCTACACTATGGCAGGGGAGAAACCCACATAAAGGTGGGAGATCAACCCACACACGATGATGGGAAACCGAACAGTACTATATTTATAATTATTATTATATTAGATTATATATTATAATATTATATTATATGAAATTTGGATGTTGAGGGAAAGTGTCGAAGGCATGGGTTGGTGGCTGGTGCCAACCAACTGCGCCAGCAATCAAGTGATGAGATAAAGGCACAGTTTGAAGGTGGGAAGTTAATGTTTTCTTTAAAAAATTATGTTATTTTTATTATAATATTAATAAGTTGATTTAAAAATTTAAAAAATATATAAATTTGAGGTGTGCATATGACTTTAAAAGGGTGGAAACACTATCGCTTTTTGAAACCCCAATCTGCATCATTGGTTTCATATTTTATCTATTAAAAATATATAAATTTATCATAATATTAAATAAATCTAATAATTATAAATCTATTTATAATAGTGTATAATATTTATAATTATACATGAGTGGGATTTTAAAACTCATCAATTTTGGTAAGTTTTGAAACCCCACTCTGCAGGATTTCATTTGTTATATATTTTATTTTTCTATTTTATTTATTAAAAATATATAAATTTATCATAATATTAAATGTATGTAATAATTATAAATCTATTTCAAATAGTTTTATGTAGTCTACAATATTTATAGTCAAGTTAATCATCACTTATACTGTCAGCCATATAATCAGATATGACAGCATATGGTCACTACAAAATTTTTTCTCAAAAAAACATAATACAAATTTTGGACTTTATGGTAGAAAGGGGGTGATCCTTCTCCTCACGGAAGAATATATACGTATAACCTTCTAGAATCATTATCTAGTGAAATCTACAACAGTAGTACTAAATTATTCTTCTGCTGCTTTCAATATATATATATATATATATCCTTCTACTGTGCTTTTCGTTTAAGCAAACGCAAATCAAATGACTTTGCAACACAGCAATCTTACAATGTCCTAGCACATAGAGCAGAAATTTTATAGAGAAAGCCAAGTTATAAAATAATAACAACAAAACTAAATTATAAAATAACGACGACAATAACGGTAGCTCTATTGCCACCAAAAATACTTCTTTCAACATCCATAATTTACGTAAAATTATTTAATTAAAGAATACCTTTAAACAAAATTAATTTTGTTGAAAAAATTATATGAAAAATAGAACTAACAAATATAAACCCTAGTTGATCTCTCTCTAGTAATTTAACTTTTATTTTTGAAATTAAATTTAATCTCCATTGTACAATTTAATATACCTAGTGTTTATGAGCTCCAATTATCATTTTGTGTAATAAAATTATAAAATAAACCTTAAAGTTGAAAGTCTATTGTGCATTTTTTATCAATAGTCTCTGTCTAAAACCATAACTTGATATTAAAATAAACCTTAATGACTTCATCTTTAAAATCAGGAACAAAATATTAAATTTATTTGATGAAAAAGGATGTTTTTGTTTTTGTTTTTAACTAATCTTCGAAAATCAATATAAATATTAAAAAAGTATTAAAAATGTAACTGTTTTTTTTTTTTCCCGAGTTACGTAACTGAAGTTATTAATGGAAGAGAAGAAACTGTTTGATGTAATTGAAAAATCAGAGTAGGAGATGGACGTAGCATTGTGGGGGAGCCAACCCTAACCCCCTCTGGAAAAAAATATATAATAGTAAAATTATATTTATTTAAAATATACATATATTCATTTATTAATTCTTTGGATATCAAAATAAATATATATTTATTCCAAACCTACTGCATATATTTTCTTATTTATATTTCTATTTCTATTCAAATATTGTATATGTAATCATTTTATTTCATATATTAGATATAAAATTTTACTTAAATTATTCACACTTTGTTTCTTTTTCTTTTTTTTTTATTATAATATTAGTTACATAATATATTACTTAAATTTAATTTCTTTGATTTTTTCCTAATATACTCTTTAATTTAAAGTGTGGGAGTAGTTATGAATTATGATTGTTAAAATGTAGTTTGTCTATATCTAAAGAAAGATTGTTGATGTTATAGTATTATTATGTTATAATTCATATTTGATAAATTTGATCATTTAAACTTCTTTAGTTTGATTTTACTTATATTTTATGTTTATTTTATATTTGGTTCAGTCTTTTTAGTTTTATTTTTATTTATTTATAATATAAATTTTAATAAGTAAGATTTATTATATCTCTTTTCACTAGATATATCTATTTTTTTTTTAATTTAAAAAATGTTTTCATTTTGTGAAAGTTGATTTAAAAATTTTATTCTAATTATGCTGATGAAAATTTTTGGCTGCATCTAGAAAGGCCGGGACTTTTTTAGAACTCAAGTAGCTTTATAGAATAAAAATTTTAATTTTGACTTTTAGTCATATATGGATGCAAAAAATGAGCATGTACAGTAAAAATTTAAGAGTAATGATTCTCTGTTATTTTTTTTTATTAATCTTTTGATAATTAAATAACACGTCAATATTTAAAAAAATAGATGATAAATATTATTAAATTTTTTCTCTCTCATACATAACTCAAATTTAAACTATTCTCGTAAAAAATTTAACACTAATAAAAAATTAACAGAAAATCTTCCTTAAAATTTGGATCACAATAAGGTCACCCTAATAATTACTATCAACACGTTATCTCTTTTTTTTTTCTCTTCAAACAAGAAAACAAATGGTCACACCATGTCTTCTAGATTTTTGTTTTTCACCTGATAATATCTATCGACAAATTTTCTCTTAATCTCTATCTTTAAATAAGATAAAATAAATCATAACATCGTGTCTTCTTGACTTTTGTTTTCTTTGTCGTGAGAGAGTATTTAAAATTTGAACTTAGCTTACTGCGCTATGCCTATAGGCTATATCCTCTCTGCATTAATTTTTGGTTTCGAATTACCACTACACCTCTTATGATTCTAAATTTCTAAATATATAAATGAAACTTAATTGTATATAATTTTGTCCATAATGAGAAGCATATTCAAGTCTCATCCTATTTATTAAATAATTATTAAATATATATAATTTTACTATCTTACTGATTGAATAATTTTATTCATTAATTATAATAATTAGATTAGTTTCAATAATCACTTTTACAACAAATCCAATTAATATAATTGACAGGTAAAATTACACTACTAATAAAATTATCTATCCCATAAATATATTAAAAAAAAAAACCAGTCTCAAATTATAGAAGTAGTCATATATATGATCTGAATTTGTAGTGCTTGGTACAGTTTATCATTTATCTAGGTTAGTCAAGTAAACACCCTCAGTATGGTTTCAACCATCTTAAGAAAAATAAAAATAAAAATAGATGCAAGCTTCCATACTCGTGTACCACTTGCCAAGATTTCGATATGGAAAAGAAGTTGATCTATACTACTTCTTTGCATAACTATCATAAAATTATAGATCGGTTGGTAAATATATCTTTCAACAAACCTAAGGTTTCATATCCAAATATTCTACTTCTAAATAAAAACAAAAAATTATCATGAATGCAATTAAAATATTACAACAATTCAAAATTAATTGAATTCAAATATTTCAATATATAGTTTTACACTAATATTGCTATCTTTTTATGTTATCTAATTATATATTTATAATAATGTGAATTTTATTTTTAAATTTTTCGAAAATTGATCTCTCTCTATTAATTTAACTTTTTTAAATTAAATTTAATTTCAATTGTGCAATTTAATATACCTAATGTTTATGAGCTGCAATTATCATTTTATGTAATAAAATTATAAAATAAACCTTAAAGTTGAAAGTCTATTGTGGTTTTTTCATGTCTTCCTCTAAAATGCCATTTCCCCGTCTAAAACCATAATTTGATAGTTTAAAACCGTGCCATTCTATTTTCAATGTAAATCTAATATTGAAAATTATATTTAAATAAAAATGGAATTAATAAAAGATATAGTAGACACAAAATTTATACAATAAAATCGTTAATGTGAGATAAATATCCATGGACCGATAAAGTTATAACCTTTCTCAAATATTATAGATGAAAATTATGAGAGAAAGAAGGGAAACTCTCAATGTCAATTGAGAATGGGATGTTAAACAACTAAACCAAAGTGCCTTTATATAGGTGTTGGATGGCGGTGAATTACATTTTTTCACCATGAAGGCTTGTTTATTCTATGTAAATTTATCTTCCCATCAAATGTAGATGACATTCACTTAGTCAACAAACCTGGCTCCATCAATGACCCACCACCGTATTAGCAAATCAAATATGGCTTCATTAATGAATCGTCCATCTTAGCCAATAAAATAGCTTCATCTTTAACACTTGAGAATTAAGAACGAAATATTAAATTTGTTTGATGAAAAATGATATTTTTGTTTTTATTTTTTATTAATGTTCGAGAATCAATATAAATATTAAAAAGTCTTTTAGTGTGTAGCTACAATGGCACCCACAACACTCATGCCCTTTTGTGGTTACAAGTTTGGGTTGCTCCACCTCCCTCTTTGAGAGAGTCTTCCTCCAGCCAATGAGAGCCTTCAGTTTCGGGTTGTGTCTTAGTAGTCTGATCAAGAGGGTCCAATAATATTTCTTGTATCTGTACTTGTAATGTAACGTATCAAAAGAATATATATAAATATTAAAAAATATATTAAAAATGTAACTGAAGTTATTAATGAAAGAGAACAAACTATTTGATGTAATTGAAAAATCAAAGAGAGTAGGAGAAAGGCTGAGACCTTTTTGAAACTAAAGTCGCTTTATAGAATAAAAATTTTATTTTTGATTTTTAATCACGGATGGATACAAAAAATGAGCATAGATAGTAGGAATTTAGATCACAATAGGGTCACCCTAATCATTTTTTTTTTTAATGTATTGTTATTTATTAAAACCACCCAAATTTGGGTATCCAGAAATTACAGACACCAATCACCCGTCCAAGTTTGAGAGAGTAGGGACTATGATAACTCTATTTTTATAGAGTTATTTTATCTTTTTAAATTTGAATTCTTGCTTAGTTCTTAATAGTTTTATTATTATTAAGTAAATTATTTCATATTTCTTTTATTTTTATTTTTAGAATAAAATTGGTTAAAAATACGCATGTGGACCCCACCAAGTAATATTGTTCAAGACAAGATCATCGCTACAAAATGAATATCTTTCGCAGCAAGTTCATCGCCTCAAGAATTACTCGAGTCGGAGATCGCATAAAAAAATTATCGCGGTTTAAAGATAGGGTATTCTAGAAATAAATATTATGTCATGCTGATGTAAGAAATGATGTAATCAAAATTATGATGTAAGCAATGATGTAATAGAAGTTGACTTGAATGGGGTAGGTGAACGATGATGTAAGCAATGATGCAATTTGAAAGTTGACTTTGAATGGGGTAGGTGAAAGATAATGTAAGCGATGATGCAAAATGGTGAAAAATCAGGAAACGATGATGCAATCGATGATGTAATTGGAGGTGAATTTGGCCTATAAATAGGCCTTAGAATCACCATTCTGAGCATTCCATCACAAACCAAAACAATAAGTAGTTTAGAGAAAGATCCAGAGAGCTTGGAGAGGAGGAGCAAAGCAGAGGAAGAAATTCTACGGTGAAGTTTCAATCCACTAAGTTTTCCTATATTTTATTATGTTTAATTTTCTAGTTTGTGTAAATTCTATTATGGAGTAGATTTGTTTTCTAAGGTTATGATGTAGCCTAACTTTGATGTTCCAAACCTTTGTTCAATTCAATTAAGAGTTTTCTATCTTGGTTGATGCATTTAATACTGTTCTTAATGCTTCTAAATAATTGGCCACTATTTAGTTGAATTGTTAATCATAATGATAGCAGAAGCTGATTTATGTGTTTAGTTCATGGTATTTAATGTCATAAATTGCATGTAGGATAGGAATATACCTGCATGGTTTGTGTAGTCTATAAAAGAGATCCATAAATCTTAATGAATCTTTTAATGTTTTGACTTGCATGGGAACATAGCAGTTAATCTTTAGAGGGTATTTTCTTTAGACCTCGGGAGAGGCTATGTGAATAATTCAGGGAATCTCGACTAACAATTGGATAGTTAATTTTGGTTAAAAAGAACAAAGGGGAGGAACAGATTAGTTATGGTGAAATCATAATCTTAGAATTTTTATTCATTAAATTAATTCTCATTTATTTATAATTGCAATTAAATTTAGTCATAGTTTGCAACTCAATTAATCAAACTTCATCTACCAAATAAAAGTTGAATTATTTTAATTTTAGGTATTAATTAACAACAATCCTCGTGGGACGATACTTATCTCATTATTTTATTACTTGTTCGGCTCGTCCACTTGCGATTTTGCACAACAAGTTTTTACCACAACAAGTTTTTGGCGCCGTTGCCGGGGATTGTTTGTTTCAATTAATACTAATACTACGTAACTCAAATTTTAATTTGGTCATTTATTTATTTATTTTGTTTGTTTTATTACTTGTGAATTTTATGGTGTATGAGAAAGTCTGGGGGCGAAATTTTACCATTTGACCCAGAAATTGAAAGAACTTGTCGTAAGAACCGGAAAGAAGTAAGGAAGGCTGCAAGTACTGCACTTATGGATATGGCTGAAGGACCCAACAACACACAAAATATTGTACCAATAGATGCTGAAATTCGAGCATTACGAGATTATGCTCTACCCACAGTGGGTAATACTTCGGCGATACGGCGACCGACTATTGCTGCTAACAACTTTGAGATTAAGCCAGCAATCATCCAGATGGTACAAAACAATCAGTTCAGTGGGGCTCCGAACGATGATGCAAATGTCCACATTGACAACTTTTTGGAGATCTGCGATACTTTCAAACATAATGGTGTTATTGATGATGTCATTCGATTGAGATTGTTCCCATTCTCTCTTCGAGACAAAGCCAAAAGCTGGCTCAACTCGTTGCCATCAGGGAGTATTACTACATGGGACATCTTGGCACAAAAATTTCTGGCCAAATTCTTTCCACCAGCCAAGACTGCAAGGCTGCGAACCGAGATTGCCACATTCAGACAGGTTGAGGGAGAATCATTGTACGAAACGTGGAAAAGATTCAAGGATCTGCTAAGACGGTGCCCACATCATGGAGTTGCTGACTGGTTGCAGCTACACACATTCTACAATGGTTTGGGGAGTTCCACGAGAAATTAGTAGATGCCGCAGCAGGTGGAGCACTTTTGAGGAAACCCCATCAAGCCGCTTGGGATTTACTAGAAGAAATGGTTGCAAATGCCTATCAGTGGCCATCAGAAAGAGCAGTTCCGAAAAAAGTTTTCGGAATACAAGAAAATGATGTGTTAACCAGGCTTTCCACTCAGGTCGAGACATTAGCCAAGCAACTTGGAAACTTGACAGCTAATGCCATTCATACTCAGTCAGCATCCTGTGATTTTTGTGGAGGGGATCATTCCAACGGACAATGCGATGAAAACCAGACAGATCAAGCATTTTTTGTGGGCAACAGACAGCAAAATAATCCGTACTCCATCACATATAATCCAGGATGGAGAAACCATCCCAACTTTTCATGGAAAAATAATGATCAACCCAGACAGTCATATCCGCCACCACCTCAACAGCAGCAGGCCAACAAACCGTCGCTTGAAGAAGCACTTACTCAGCTCACCGTAAGCACTACTCAATTTATGACGAGAACAGACACCACACTCTAGAATCAAGCAGCTTCCATTCGAAATCTGAAGGTACAAATGGGTCAAATCTCGAATTTGTTGACTGCAAGACCTCAAGGATCCCTACCAAGCAACACAGAGACCAATCCTAGGGAGCACCTGAAGGCTGTCACGTTACGAAGCGGTAAAATGCTGAAAGAACCTGTCAAAAGAGCAGAAGAGAAAGAAGAAGAAGTGATGGTTGAACAACAAGAAGCAGAGAAGCCAAAGTCAAAGTTGTTCCCAGACAATCCGCCACCATACAAACCACCATTACCCTTCCCTCAGAGATTTCAGAAACAGAAATTAGAAAAGCAATTTTCTAAATTTCTGAAAGTTTTTAAGAAGCTGCAAATTAATATTCCTTTTGCAGATGCTCTGGAACAAATGCCCAGCTATGTGAAGTTCATGAAAGAAATCCTCTCAAATAAAAGGAAGCTGGAAGAACATGAAACGGTAGCTTTTGACTGAAGAATGCAGTGCAATCTTGCAGAAAAAGCTACCACCCAAACTCAAAGATCCGGGGAGCTTTACAATTCCTTGCACCATTGGTGATTCATTCTTTGATAAAGCATTATGTGATCTCGGTGCAAGCATCAACCTAATGTCATTCTCCGTTTTCAAGAAACTCGGCTTTGAAGAAGCAAAACCCACTACAGTATCATTGCAGCTAGCTGATCGTTCAATCAAATATCCAAAGGGAATTATAGAAGATGTACTGGTAAAAGTAGATAAATTCATATTTCCTGCGGATTTCATTGTGCTAGACATGGAGGAAGATCAAGAAATACCCATCATCTTGGGTAGACCATTCCTAGCAACAGGGAGAACCCTTATTGATGTACAGAAAGGTCAACTCATACTCAGAGTTCAAGATGAAGAGGTGACATTCAATGTGCTAAAAGCTCTCAAACATCCATATGATGTTGACAACTGTTTAAGGGTAGATGTGGTGGATGAATGTATCAAAGGAATACATCAAACCATCACTCCAAAAGATCCACTTGAAGCTTGCCTAAATAGAGTACCAAACTCAGAAAGTCCGAACATCATGGAATGTGTTAAGCAATTGGAAGCTTTACCTCCCATCTTTTTCAGACGACCTTTCGAGGAGCTTGGAGCAAGTAAGAGACAACCAGTACCATCAACAGAAAAACCACCAGAGTTGGAGCTCAAGCCACTTCCAGTTCATCTCAAGTACACATTCTTAGGTACCTCATCTACGCTACCTGTCATTATTTCATCTTCTCTAAATAGAGAACAAGAGGAAAAACTGTTAAGAGTACTACGAGAACACAAGATGGCTATTGGATGGTCGATAGCAGACATCAAAGGAATCAGCCCATCTATATGCCAACACAAAATTCTTATAGAGGATAAGTACCGACCATCCATCGAGCACCAACGACGTTTAAATCCAAACATGAAGGAGGTTGTCCGAGCAGAGGTACTTAAACTTTTGGATGCAGGTATCATTTATCCTATTTCGGACAGTACATGGGTAAGCCCGGTGCAAGTGGTACCAAAGAAATGAGGCATGACAGTGGTCACCAATGAAAACAATGAGCTGATTCCAACACGAACAGTAACGAGATGGAGAGTGTGCATTGACTATAGGAAACTAAATAAGGCGACCAGGAAAGATCATTTTCCTTTACCCTTCATCGATCAAATGCTCGATAGGTTAGCAGGTCACCCTTACTACTGTTTCCTAGACGGTTATTCTGGTTACAATCAGATTTCTATAGCACCTGAGAACCAAGAAAAGACTACATTCACATGCCCATATAGAACATTTGCGTTTCGGAGAATGCCATTTGGTCTATGCAATGCACCAGCCACCTTCCAACGGTGCATGATGTCAATTTTCTCAAATATGGTGGAACGCTTCATTGAGGTATTTATGGATGATTTTTCAGTATTTGGCTCATCATTTGATTCTTGTTTGGATAACTTAGCACAAGTACTGAAAAGATGCGAAGAGACAAATCTGATTCTCAACTGGGAGAAATGCCATTTCATGGTACAAGAAGGGATCGTCTTAGGTCATAAAGTTTCAGCTAAGGGCATCGAGGTTGATAGAGCCAAGATTGAGGCAATTGAGAAGCTGCCACCACCAACATCTGTCAAAGGCATTCGAAGTTTTTTAGGGCATGCAGGGTTTTACAGAAGATTCATCAAGAACTTCTCGAAGATCACAAAGCCATTATGCAATTTACTCGAGAAGGGTGTTTTATTCCACTTCGATAATGCACGTAAAGAGGCATTTGAGATACTGAAAAAGGCCCTTGTGATAGCCCCAATAATTATTGCACCTGATTGGGCTTTGCCGTTCGAGCTGATGTGTGATGCTAGTGATTATGCCATTGGAGCCGTGCTAGGGCAACGTATTGGTAAGATTTTTCATACCATTTATTACGCTAGCCATACACTAACTGATGCACAAGTCAATTATGCTACCACTGAGAAAGAGCTTCTAGCTGTAGTCTTCGCATTCGACAAATTTCGACCGTACTTGATCGGTTCCAAAGTCATTGTATACACGGATCACTCAACCATCAAATACCTTCTGGAGAAGAAAGATGCAAAACCACGCCTGATCCGATGGGTCCTTCTGTTACAAGAGTTTGATTTAGAGATTCGAGATAAGAAGGGAAGTGAAAATATGGTGGCTGACCATCTTTCTAGACTAGAGCAACGAGGGGATAAGGAGGATCTTGACATAGACATTAAAGAGACTTTCCCTGATGAACAGCTCTTTGTTCTGGATACAAGCAATGTTCCATGGTATGCTGATTTTGTTAATTTTCTTTCTCACAAAGTTTATCCACCTGACATTTCATGGCAGCAAAAGAAGAAATTCTTGGCAGACGTAAAACATTACTATTGGGATGAGCCGTTCCAGTACAAGTTATGTCCAGATCAGATCCTTCGACGATGCGTCTCAAAAGATGAAGCACAAGATATTCTCCACCATTGTCATTCTTCTGGTTATGGTGGACATGTTGGGGCTAATCGAACTGCAGGTAAAATTCTCCAATCCGGATACTATTGGCCCACCATTTTTAAGGATGCTCAAGCATATGTTGCTGCATGCGATCAGTGCCAGCGCACAGGTAACATTTCACGAAGGCATGAGATGCCTTTAAACAACATTTTGGAAGTGGAGTTGTTCGATGTTTGGGGTATCGATTTCATGGGACCATTTCCACCGTCTTTCAAGAATCTCTATATTCTGGTGGCCGTGGATTATGTGTCAAAATGGGTTGAAGTCATTGCTGCACCAACCAATGACTCCAAAGTGGTGGTGAATTTTCTGCGTAGAAATATCTTCACCAGATTTGGAACTCCTAGAGCAATCATCAGCGATGAAGGGAAGCATTTTTGCAACAGGTATTTTGATGCTCTTCTAGCCAAATATGGAGTCAAACACAAAATTGCTACAGCCTACCACCCGCAAACCAATGGACAAGCTGAAATCTCAAATCGAGAATTGAAATGGATTTTGGAAAAAATGGTAAGTGCATCTCGAAAAGACTGGTCGAGAAAGCTTGATGATGCATTATGGGCCTACAGAACAGCATTTAAAACGCTGATTGGGATGTCTCCATACAAGTTAGTATTCGAAAAAGCATGTCACTTACCCGTTGAACTGGAGCACCGTGCATATTGGGCTATCAAAAAGTTGAATTTCGACATAGGAGCATCAGGAGCTCTGCGAAGATTGCAACTCAATAAGATGGACGAACTTCGTCATGGTGCATATGAAAATGCTAAGCTCTACAAAGAACGCACCAAAAAGTGGCATGATAAACGTATACTAAACAAGGATTTCACTCCAGGACAGAAGGTTTTTCTGTTTAATTCACGATTACGTTTGTTCCCAGGTAAGCTACGCTCTAAATGGTCTGGGCCCTTCACAATTGTTCAAGTGTTTCCACATGGTGCTGTTGAAATTCAAAGTGCAGATCGTTGATTCAAAGTCAACGGACAACGACTTAAAGTCTACATGGATGGTGGAGAACCTCAACAGAAATCCACTATCGCGCTTTCAGACCCAACTTAAGGCGTTTTTCAACAGTCAAGCTAATGACTATAAATTAAGCGCTTCTTGGGAGGCAACCCAAGTTTTTCTCTTTTTAGCTAGTTTTTCTTTATTTGTGTGTTATTGTGTTTTCTGTGTGTCTTTGTTTTTCTTTGATAATTTTATTTTCTCTTTCAGAGATGGAGACAAGTCTTGCAGCACTCAAAAATCATTTCCCTACTCTGCCTCAAGATGTACTTAGAAAGATTTACAAGTACAGACTCGAAAGAATGAGGGCATTAACATCTTTAGGTCTTCCAGAGAATATTCGGTGGATCATTGAAGCTAAGGTACGTCTAGCAGGTGAATTGAATGATACATTCATTAAACGTTTACCAGGTTTGGGAAGAAGTTCTTACTCAAAGAAGAGGAGAGCTAAGAGAATGGAAGTCTGCCATAAGTGTGCGAGATGTAACTGCGACACAAGCTGTAAAAATCTTCGATATTTGTCCATAAATCGAGAAGATAAAATCAAATGCATAAAGGATGGACTGAGTAAGGAGTCTCTGGATAACATCCGTGAGACTCTAGAGACGCATCCTTGTGGGAAAGTTCAACGCATTCTTTTAGATTTATGGGAGTTATTCAGTAAAGAGAAACAACGTTATAGTCTTGGGAATCTGACTGTAAAAGACCCTGTTTGCCAGTTTATAAGAAAACTGGATGGGAAGCCGATCCTCAACTCATAGAAGTTGTTTAAGCCGTTTCTGGACGTAAAACCAGAGGAAGATGTGAGCCACAATCACAACTACTGTAGCATCATTTTTCTTTCTTTGTTTAGCAGTTTGTTTCAAATTTTTTGATAATTGTGTTTACTTTTCCTTACCTGTCCTTTTGGATTTTTAGGTCGTTTCAAGCTTTCTTGATAAGTGTGTTTACTTTTGACGTTTCATCACCGAACATTTTTATTTTTAGCAGCTCTTTTCAAAATTTTTCGATGTCTGTGTTTACTTTTTGACGTTTGTGTTTACTTTTTCGATGTTTGTGTTTACTTTTTCGATGTTTATGTTTACTTTTTGACGTTTCGTCGCCGAACTTTTTGAATTTTGTATTTGTAGCGGCTTGTTTTATTTTTTTTTTTCGAAGATTGTGCTTTCTTTTTGACATTTCTACACTTAACATTTCCTTTTCCCTCTGACCAATACTGTGTAGCATCGTAAAACTGTTCTTTTACTCTTTCATCTTCTTTAAATAAGTGTTTATGATTGATAACAAATAATTAGTTTTCTATAAAAAAAAAAAAATGGCAGAGTCCTCGAGTAGTAAATTAAAAAACATCTGTGTTTTTTGTAGCCCAAAGTTTGGTATGAGTCCACAATATTCAAAGGCAGCTGCTGAGCTTAGTACGGCTTTAGCTACCCGAAACATAGATTTGATGTATGGAGGAGGCAGTTTAGGACTGAGGGGTTCTGTCGCGGTAACTGCAACTGTTGGAGGTAGGCAAACCATCGGTGTCGCAATAAAGCCTTTGGCTGAAAGGAAAGATATCATCGGTACGAGTATAGGTAATGAGTTTCAGGTCAGGAGCATACACGGACGAATGGCGTACATGTTACTCAATGCTGATGCCTTTATCGCGTTACCTGGTGGTTTGGAAACATTTGAAGAAATCTTCAACATTGCGTCCTGGGCCCATTACAACATTCACAAAAAGCCATTAGGTTTGCTTAACACTAACGATTTTTATGATGGTTTATTGGATTTTCTTGATCATGCTGTGGAACAGGGTTTTATGACTCAAGCAAACCGGCGTATTCTAGTCTCAGCTTCCAGTGCTGATGAACTGATTGACCAACTGCAAGACTTTGTACCCGAAGTTGATCCAATCATGTCACAGGTGGTTTGGACTCCTGAATCAAGCGGTAACAAGAAGCGTGCACTGGATCTTACTCTCCGGTTGTAACTTTCTTATCCTATGATTTTATTAATAGCATTTTCATTTAAGTTTTTCTTCTTTTTATCTTACTAGACATTGGGGACACTGTCTCAAATAAGTTTGGGGGTAGAGTTTGCTATTATTAAAACTATAAGATTCAAAAATTGGTCCGAGTTGAAACTAAAAGATGGCAGAGTAAGGAATACTTTTGTGCTTTTGAGACGCATCTTTGTTTTCATTTAAAAAAAAAATGCAAAAAGATTTTCATTATTTTTTTTATTATTTTTTCTTTCTGCCCTAACAAGTCGACTAACTACTTTGTATTTATTAATGGAGTCTTAATGCATGTTTTTGGTTGAATATCTTTACTAAGGAATAGCCATGAACATCTTTGCATGATTTGAGACTTTTGAATGTCATGATCTTAGTTAATTGAGTGGATAAATATCATGTTTACATGAACTGTGGACTATTAGTGGAGATTATCCTTGGTGAGAATTTGAGCCTTTTAAACGTTTCATTTTGAGAGATTTATTTGTTTCTACTCTTAAACACTCTTCACGTTGTTCTTAATAGATAATCTCTATAGGTTTTGCATTGAATACTGAGAACAAATCATTATTGTAGATAACATGAGTTGCTTTAATTTCAAAATTGGATCGACTTCTTAGAAGTAATATAGGTCAGTTCTACTCTACAAAAGCCTACTTTCCTACTTTAAATTGAGACACATCATAAAACCTTTGAAGCCAAACACTTTAAATATTTTTCTCTGTTTACCTTTATTAAATGACCCTATTGAGCCTTTAAATTTAGTCATACCTTATGAAGTTTGGGATCATGCGATGAAGTAAAAGAGGGGAAGGGAATTGAAGTGTTAACATTTACACAATGTGTTTCTAAAAAAAAAAAAAAAAAGAAGTTGTGATGAATTAAAGAGAATAAATGAAGTACTTTGGTATGATCATATGTTCTTGTTGAACCTGTACCTTAAAATTTCTTACATGTCAATTAACCATAGCCCAAATACAATCTTTAATAAAGCCTTTTGATCTTCAAGAGGAAGTCCAATTTGAGAGTTGAAGTCTGTCATCATACTCTATCTACGTTCTTAGTATTCGATTCCAATCATGACATCTATTCACTTAAAAGTGCGGTTCTTTTAAACGTCTATATTCATATGTGATGTAAATGACGCTTGCTATGCCTTTACATAACCTCTATCACATATGATTGCACGAGTGTTTGCTTTAGGATTCATGAGCGTTATGAGAGATATCTTGTGAGGATTAGAGTCGAAGCGAAATAAGTCCATAATATGTGAATATGATGTTTTGAAATGAAATTGCTTTGAAAGTGGTGTGAGACCGTTGATAATTATGTTGTAGATCATTAGTGACTTATCCTTAGTCCTGATTCAAGATAATACATGTATGAGACTTCTGTTGACTTGTATTTAGTGAGATGTTGATAAGTTATGGGTGGAATCTTTTAACGTTTATGGGTATCGTTGCTGATAAACCCTCAGGAGACACAACTCCTCTTACTAGGGACATCTAGGGGTTTAAAGGCTTGTGGCATACGCTCAATGTCATCGTGTTTACCTACGAAAATGGATTGTGTTTTTATTTTCTGTGTTTTTAACTTAGGTTGTTATTTTTAGTTTTACTTGAGAACAAGCAAAATCTTAAGTTTGGGGGTGTGATAACTCTATTTTTATAGAGTTATTTTATCTTTTTTAAATTTGAATTCTTGCTTAGTTCTTAATATTTTTATTATTATTAAGTAAATTATTTCATATTTCTTTTATTTTTATTTTCAGAATAAAATTGGTTAAAAATACGCATGTGGACCCCACCAAGTAATATTGTTCAAGACAAGATCATCGCTACAAAATGAATATCATTCGCAGCAAGTTCATCGCCTCAAGAATTACTCGAGTCGGAGATCGCATAAAGAAATTATCGCGGTTTAAAGATAGGGTATTCTAGAAATAAATATTATGTCATACTGATGTAAGAAATGATGTAATCAAAATTATGATGTAAGCAATAATGTAATAGAAGTTGACTTGAATGGGGTAGGTGAACGATGATGTAAGCAATGATGTAATTTGAAAGTTGACTTTGAATGGGGTAGGTGAAAGATAATGTAAGCGATGATGCAAAATGGTGAAAAATCAGGAAACGATGATGCAATCGATGATGTAATTGGAGGTGAATTTGGCCTATAAATAGGCCTTAGAATCACCATTCTGAGCATTCCATCACAAACCAAAACAATAAGTAGTTTAGAGAAAGATCCAGAGAGCTTGGAGAGGAGGAGCAAAGCAGAGGAAGAAATTCTACGGTGAAGTTTCAATCCACTAAGTTTTCCTATATTTTATTATGTTTAATTTTCTAGTTTGTGTAAATTCTATTATGGAGTAGATTTGTTTTCTAAGGTTATGATGTAGCCTAACTTTGATGTTCCAAACTTTTGTTCAATTCAATTAAGAGTTTTCTATCTTGGTTGATGCATTTAATACTGTTCTTAATATTTCTAAATAATTGGCCACTATTTAGTTGAATTGTTAATCATAATGATAGCGGAAGCTGATTTATGTGTTTAGTTCATGGTATTTAATGTCATAAATTGCATGTAGGATAGGAATATACCTGCATGGTTTGTGTAGTCTATAAAAGAGATCCATAAATCTTAATGAATCTTTTAATGTTTTGACTTGCATGGGAACATAGCAGTTAATCTTTAGAGGGTATTTTCCTTAGACCTCGGGAGAGGCTATGTGAATAATTCAGGGAATCTCGACTAACAATTGGATAGTTAATTTTGGTTAAAAAGAACAAAGGGGAGGAACAGATTAGTTATGGTGAAATCATAATTTTAGAATTTTTATTCATTAAATTAATTCTCATTTATTTATAATTGCAATTAAATTTAGTCATAGTTTGCAACTCAATTAATCAAACTTCATCTACCAAATAAAAGTTGAGTTATTTTAATTTTAGGCATTAATTAACAACAATCCTCGTGGGACGATACTTATCTCATTACTTTATTACTTGTTCGGCTCATCCACTTGCGATTTTGCACAACAAGTTTTTACCACAACAGACTACAACCATTTACCAATAACCCAATCCTCCGAAGAGGAGAATCTAGGGTAATTAAATAAAATGTCAAAGAATTCTCAAAACAAGAAAATGACTTGACACATATGGAATTCAGCCACCCATATTCAACTTAAAAGCCCAAAATAACCAATAAATAATATTAAACCAAATTTATAGATGAACAGCTACTCAAAAAAAATTTACAAACACGATTCTTGGATCGAAAACGACACCAACAACAAAATAGCTACCTAGAACCAAAAGTAGCGAATTAGAAGAGAGTCTTCTCTGACAGTAATCCGGTCTTCTACTGTTGATGAAACATAAAAGGGCCTTGAGATTCCGAATTGCTACACCATAACCCACATATATCATTCCAGGAGTCACCACTGTTATTTATCACATTAGAAGCCAGAGACTTGTGATCTCCACCCAAAACAACAAAATACTGGATCTAACCAGCACCCGGAGCTTCACTAGAATCTGTCACTAGAACTTTCACGAGAGAGAAGAAAGACCCGAGAAGCGATATTTTCGAAATTTTGAAACAAAGTTTCACCAGAGTTTCTCTCTCTTAAGAGAGAGAAGACTCAAGAAGCTTGTTGTTTTCTATTTTTGGGTCACCCTAATAGTTATAATCAACACATTATATATATATATATATATATATATATTTTTTTTTTAAACAAGAAAATAAATCATCACACCATGTCTTCTTGATTTTTGTTTTTCACCTAATAATATCTATCAACAAATTTTCTCTTAATCTTTATCTTTAAATATGAACAAATAAATCGTAACATCACGTGCTCTTAACTTTTGTTTTTCTTGTCATGAGAGAGGATTTACCTTTTGAACTTAGCTTACTAAGCAACGCCTCCAGGCTATATCCTCTCTTCATTAACTTTTGGTTTGGAATTACTACTACACCTCTTATGATTCTAAATATATAAATGAATGTTAATTATATATAATTTCGTCATAATATAAAGCAAATTCAAGCGTCATCTTATTTATTAAATGATTGTTAAATACATGATTTTGATATCTTACTGATTGGGTAAATTTATCAACAATTATAATAATTGGATTAGCATCAATAATCACCTTTATAATCAATCCAATGGATATAATCACTATAAAAAAACAAGTCATTGATACCAAACTATCCATACTGGGTATTAAAGGCCTGGTATGGATAATCAAATATTATAATAAAAAAATTGAAAAAGTATTTATCCATACAGGATAGAAACTGTCGGGTATGGATAGTAAGATTATTCATACCGAGCCGCTTGGAGCCTGATATGGGTAGTCTATATTAATAAAAAATTAATATTATATTTTATCCATACCGAACAGGTCGGTGCCCGACATGGATAAACTATTTTTTTATTTTTTTTTTTTAAAAAACAAATATTATCCATATCAGGAGCTCGACCTGCCTAGTATGGATAATACAAGTAATCTATATCGGGCAGATCGAGCATCCAGTATGGTTAATCTGAATTAAAAATATTATGTTATCCATACCTGACGCTCGACCAACCCGGTATGGATATTATTTATAACTATATCGGGTGAGTTGGGTGTCCGGTATAGATAATCCATAGTTGTAAAAAAATAAAAAATGATTATCCATATCGAGCGTCTAATCAGCTCAGTGTGGATAACTTGGATATTTAAACCCGACCGGTTCTCTGCCCCATTTTCTTCATTTTCTTTCTCTCTCAATCTCTTTCTCACAAATTCTCTCTCTAGGAACCCTAGTCACCATTGTCGTCTGACCAACCTCACCGTCGCTCCCGTTGCCAACCAACCTTGCTGCCAGCCACCTCTACGTCGGTGAGTCATCTTTTCCTCCTCATTTTCTTCTTCTTCTATGTTTCTTCTTATTCTTCTTCTATTATTCTTCCTTGTCTTCTTCTTCGTCATGTTCTTCTTTCGTTGATTTTGAAGGGGACGGTCGGATTGTCATCTTACCGTAGGAGCGACAGTCCGGCCATGACCTTTTTTTTTGCTCATTTTTTTACTTCATTTCCTTTTTTGCAGCCTATTCACCCATCTAATGCTCTTCTGAGAACGTTTTCCTTACCGGTTTACGCCTCTTCCACTGTTTCAAATTATTTGTCAAAAATGTATGATTGACCTGTTGGAAAAAAGAAACAATCAATTCCAAATTCACAATCCAAATACAATTCCAACTAAATAAACAACAAAAACAATCAATTAAACAACAATTAAAAAAGGTTACCTCATCTTGAAACCACCATCTTCTTCTTTTCATGTTATTACCACAAGAAACCAAGACACCTCAGATCCTAAATCGCAACCAATGATCAAAAGATCCAATCTTTATCAACAAAAACAATCCAAATTCAAATACCTAGAAAGCCATAACAAAGAAAATCAAAAGTAGGTAAAAAGAGACGAAACCTGGTGATGAAAGTAAGCTTTATGGTGAAGATTTTTTGTTTATTCAAACAAAACTGAGTTTCAAACCAGTCTCCACCGTCGAATATTGGTTTTCGATGGTGAAAACCCTTTAGTCTCCATTCTTGGAGACCAACGTCTCCAGTAATGGAGACCTATTTTTAGGTTTCCATGAGAGATCTGGTCTCCCATAACGACTAAGTGTTTTTTTTTTTTTTTTTTAATTTTTAAATTTGTTAATTAAATTAAAAATATATATTATATTGATATATTACATTAATTTTAAATTTATTGAAAGGTATTTTAGTTTTTTTGTATCTTTGATCGTTGATCATGAGGATTTAACAATTGTTATCTGATGGTAGAAGAGGTTTGTGCTAAGTTTTGGAACTTTAGAGGAGGTAAGTGTGAGTTTCTTAAATGTTGTCATTTTTGGGTAATTATACCAATACGTAGAGAGTTTGTGCAATTTGTAATATAATAATATTTATTTTTTCCCATGTTGTGATCAAACTGGATGATGTAGCTTTGAGCTAGTTTGCTTAGGATTCATCAATCATCTTCAAGAAAATTTTAATTTAATTCCTAACGTTTTGCAAAATATCACTTTTTTATTAACGTTTGCATTTCGAATTCTCGTCATCCCTAACGTTTAAAAAATATATCAATTTAGTCATTTTATTAGTCAACCTTAATGGGGAGAGAATTAGTTTGCTCATTTTGAGTTGAATCTATTTATATACTTTTAATATATATTTAATATAATATATTTTCTATATTTTTAATTAAATATATAAAAATATTTTTAAATTAATTTTTTTTTTAAAAAAAAACAGATTTTCATGGGAGATCAGGTTCTCCCATGGAGACCTCTCGTTTTTGGTCTCCATCGTCGAAATGGAGACTAGGCCGAAGACCAAAATTGGTATTCGGCCTGGTCTCCACTGGCCTCCAGCGATGGAGACCAGTCTTCGACAATGGAGGCTGATTGGAGCCATCTCCAATTTTTTTTTTTTTTAATTTGAATAATTTTTTTTAAAAAAAATACATAAACATTTTTTGTTTTTTTAGATTTGGGAGATATTTGGTTTAATGTTGATATTTAATTTGGATGATGTTGGTTTGATGAAAATAACAGAGATGATGATTTTGATGAATATAGAAAATGAAATTGGAAATGAGGAAGATGATGAGAGATAGAAGATGAAAGAGATTTTTTTTTATTTAAATGTTAAAATATTATTTTTTATTAAAATATTTATTAATTATAAATTGAATTATAAAAATTGATTCAATCATGTGTCACAATTTGATTGGAGGTGGTCAATGATAATTTTATAATAATAGAGATAGTCATTTTGTAATTATCAATTTTTAAAAGAGTAATTATGTTATTTTAACTATTTTAAATTATATCAAAGGTAAATCTATCTTTTTCCTATTTCTGTCACGTTTGACTATCATTTTTTAGTTAGAGGGACCAAATCGATATATTTTTAAAATGTTAGGGGTGATGAAAATTTAAAATATAAATATTAATAAAAATAATAATATTTTATAAAATGTTAATGATTAAATTAAAATTTTTTTCATCGTACTCGGTTGGTTCAGAAGCGCGTCATAAGATAAGAATAGGACATGACCTGCTGCTTTGGTTTCAAAAACCAGATATGACAGCTGCTCAACTGCAGCAAATGTGAATCTGGTTTTGGTTGATATATATATTTCAAAAAGAAAAAAAAAAAAAAAATCTACCAGTCGATGCAGTAAAATGTTAAAAAAAAAAAGGTTGTAAGATGGGGAAGTAATTAGTTAAATGTGGTCTAACTGCCCTATTTTTTCTTTTTAATAAATTTCAAAATATAGAGTTTTTCTTATATATAAATAATAATTTTTTTAGGTTCAAGTTGAACACTAGTATATATATATTTTTTAAACCTTACAATAATAACTGTTTTTGAATAAAAATATACTTGATAAAAATATAAAATCTCAAAAGGATTACTATTCAACTGCAGCATCAAAAATAGTTATTTTTACAATTTTCTCCAAAATATAACACTAAACTTAGAGTGGATTTCACACTACCATAAATTTTTAAAATGAATTTTTTTAGCATCATTAATATTCGCTATGTATAGTTTACGTATAAAAGATACAAATTACGATCTTTTATAGTTTTTTATTCACAAATACTGATTGTGTTATAAGAAGGACTTATTTTAAAAATTTATCACTAGTTTAAATTTACCCTAATTTTATATCTTTAAAAGAATTTATATCTCGATGATAATTTTGTATCCTTAAAAGATAGAAGAACCCTAAATATATATATAATCAATGTGTCATAATTTTTAAATTATTAAGATCATAAATCAAAATTATTTATTATATTATTTTTCTTAAAAATTTTTTTTATCTCTTATAAAAAAAAATCATTCTCATATTTAATTTAGACGTAGGGAATTATTTTTAATAATAATTTTAATAATTTAATAGGTTGGGGGGACACGTTACAAGGGGGAGAAAATAAATCCATTTTAAAAATATTTTACAATAGAGTTTGTTTAAAAGGACAAAAGGCAGAGGTCATGACCACTCACGTGGCGCAGCGTTAAGTACACAAGACAAAATATGATAACAATCCCACTAGAGTCATTAACTCATTATATGTATAAAATAAAATCCAGACGCCTCGTCCCCCGGCATATGATTGACGCACTTCCATGGATTCTACCAACAATCTTTTTGTAATGGCTTTTCCTCATAATAATGTGCACATGTTTGATGATTTATCTTAATTATTTGCTGACATGCGTTTGGTGGGTTTGTTGTTTCAACAGAGATCGAGCTCTCTAACGTTTGGAGAGTGGATCTGTGCTGCGTGTATACCGTTGGTAGCCGTAATAGAGGCTCTGATATTTGCTGTGGGTGGTTGTTTTGAGCATTCGCGTAGACCCATTAAATACCGCTATGACTACAGAGATCTGTCTCGACTTTCTAATGAATCTCGATGTAACTCTCTCTCTCTCTCTCATATATATATATATATATGTATACATATATATATTTTTTATTTTAAGAGAAAAAATTCAGAGGCTTTTGTGTGTTTCTAGTGTTGACATATGAAAAACTTAAGTCCTTTTGAGGCTTTTGTTGGGATAAAGAACAAGGAAATGGGGCAGAGAATGACAATCGTGGTAGAAAATTGATGTTTCTTTAGCTGTTTTGTTGAATTTGAATTGTTTGTTGGTCACGGTGCAGTTTCTGTTAATGAAGTGAAGGCGTTATATGAGCTTTACAGGAATTTGAGTAGTTCCATTATCAAGGATGGGTTGATTCACAAGGTAGATTGATAAACTTTAGCTTCTTTTTTCGGGTCTTACGGCTTGAAGTATTTTATCATAAATTCCTTGTGCTTTGTTTTCTACATTAATTCACTTTATACAACTCTTATTTGGTCTGGTGATGTTTTGTTGGGCATATGAATTTATTTGGCTTTTCTCCAGATTGTGTTTCTGTTTTGGTTGGTTTTAAGAAAGTCCATGTTTTGTGGTCTTAAATATATAAAGAAGCATATAAATCAATGTTTCTATAAATCCTGATCTGTGAACTGCATCATTTTTGAGTTCCTCTTGGTATGCCATATTTTGTTTTGTTGCCTGTTATACCTGAATTCAACGCTTGTGCACGATAATAATACTGCTATTTTTTCTTATCTGGTTCTGCCCATAATAAATATTTGTATCTGTGGGTATGTGTAAGAAGAGAACCTTTTATGATGGAGATTTCTGATTTGATGGGATGAGATGGAAAGGATTTATATTACCTTGACGAAAACTGACTTAACCTGGAGATTATTCGAAACTTGACGTGTAACAATCTATTCTTATGATTTCTTTTTTAATAATTATTACTTAGTCTGCTCTTTTCATTATTTAAGGAATATAGTTCATTTGCTATAAAAAGGAATTGATTATCAGGAGTGCCTAAAGGTTTCAGCATTTTCCTTATAAGTGGTTCTGCTTTTCACGATTGTAATCTCCATTTGGATTTTGATGTTGTCGTGGTGGAGTCAGGCTTTAGTAATACAAATTAGTAACCAATGATATCATGTCCAGCAATTGATTCTTGTGACTGACTATATTGAGTTTGGGTCTTAGCAAAGGAATAATGATAAAATGAAATTCTCTCTTTTGGTTTTGGTGGAAAACAATTGGTATATCATAGTATCTAATGGTTAGTAGTACTTTCTCTTGTGGATGGCATCATGTCATCAAGAAACTATACAATATTTACTACTCTCTGTTATACTCTGCACAAGACTAAGACGATAGTTGTCAAATTCCTATATTAGTTATCTCTTTATTCACATGTGTTCATCAAGGGGAGAAAGCAGTTATTCCACTCTGGGTAATGAACTATATGCTAAATGCAATATTAGATGTCTCTCTTGTATGATATTATTAGGCCAGTCATGCAGGATTATATTATTTGTATTGAGAGCTTACCTTAGTAGAACTTGATGTAATATAAGGACTGTTGAAAATAAAAATAAAAGGCATAAAATGATAACCGTAATTGAATCAACAACTTATAAGAAGTTTGATTTGCTTCTTTTAGTTTGATTTTGAGGCTGAAATGGTGTATTATTTACTAATAAATTATGATGATAGTAACTGTTCTTGCATGTTGACATGATTATTGTATCTTGTAGGAAGAACTTCAATTAGCAATGTTCCATACTTCATCTGGCGAGAATCTTTTTCTAGACCGGGTAAACATGTTGGAACTATCAATAATGGTTTTACCATGGTTTCAACATCTTTTCAACTTGATTGCTTTAATTATTGTATGGTGGCAAATGATTCAAGTATTTTACAAGGGTGTGGCAGAAGCATTACATCTCCTGAATTTGTTTGGTCCAAAGTAGAAATTTAAGTTGGGCAAGTATAATATAGTAAATCTAAAAGTTTTGATACCCTTGATATAGTAACATTAATGGAGTTCGATGGATGCTCATGGCAATTTATTTCTTCTCTTGACATTATTGCTTGGATTTAGCCATTGCTTTTGTTTTTGCAGATTTTTTGTCTTTTTGATGAAAAGAAAAATGGTGTCATTGAATTTGAGGAATTTGTTCATGCACTTAATGTCTTCCATCCCTCTGCCCCAATCGAGGAGAAAATTGAGTGTAGGAGTTCTAGAAAAATAATTTAGAATCATATACAATGAAATTCACATGGTGAAATTGTTTAATCTTCTCCTTTTAATTATGCCTTGCAGTTGCCTTCAGATTGTATGATCTTAGACAAACAGGGTTTATCGAACGAGAGGAAGTGAGTATTCTGTATACTATATTGTGAAAATATTGATTATTGATCCCTAAGGAAATTTGTTGGAGATTTTAGCTAATTGGCACGGTTCCAGGTTAAGCAAATGGTAATTGCCATTTTGATGGAATCTGACATAAAATTGACGGACGACCTTGTTGAAGCTATTATTGATAGAGTAATTGATTCGCAATCTCTTTGCGCTTACTTGTATTATTTTCTAAATCTTTTTGATGCTCATAACATTCTTAGCTAATTTTGCAGACGTTTGCCGATGCTGATGCTGATAAGGATGGTAGAATCAACAAAGAGGAATGGAAAGAATTTGCGATTCGACATCCGTCGCTATTGAAGAAGATGACTCTTCCTTATTTGCTGTATGTGACATTTTCCCGCGTTTTTACGCAATTTTCTCTTTCCTTAACTGCCATTGCAGCTTGCCTTTTCACCCTTGTTTTCTCTTCAGCACCCTGTTGTTTTACCCGTAAAAGTTTCCAAGTAAATGATGTTGTGCCTTGTTTTGAATAACTCTCATCTCCAGGGATGTCAGCACAATATTTCCAAGTTTTGTAGAGTGAAAATTTGAAACCCTTCCACCAGGATGCTTCAACACATGCAGAGAAAACATAATCTAATTGATGGGATTCAGCTTTGAAGAGGCTCTGATTCCTTCCAAAAAATTCATGCATCAGTGACGGACATTGAGAAGGTGCCCTCATTCCAAGCTAAGGTTAGAATGGTGGCAAGAGCTGACCCTCAGCTATAAGCATTGAATGATATTTGATATGAGTTATTTGTGCTTGTACAATGAGCAGTCGTAGGATTATTATAATCAATACGTGTAGTGTTATTGCCTGAGATTGCATGTTTTGGTTGCCTTGTATATGTTGTTTCACATGGCAATCAAATCAGATCTGTCTAGACCGTAGGGGATTGTGGTATTATATCATGAGCAACAGTTTAAATAAGAGATGTTTGTTTAGCATTCTCCTGTCAAATCTGACCCCCTTTTCCTGTACCAATTTTGATCAATACATGACTTCCTATTCCATGGATCAACACAATTTTTGTATTTTGCCCATTCAATGTATTCTATTTACGAGGAGTATGTTAGGCTTTTTGAGATAAATGACCTAAAATTAATGAATCCATATAAAAGTGATTTAAGTCAATAACTTTACTAAATCTGATCAAAAAATTATGTAATTTGATGCAACTGCACATAACTAATATGAATATTATCTAAAATGCTATTAATAAATAAACTAAAAATGAAAAAAAAAAAAATTAAAAATCTTCCCGCTGGACAGAATTCACTACCAAAGATGCTTTTGCTTCTTCCTTTTCTTCATATGCTTCCTCTCCATCTCCTCGCCATAGCTAGGAAACAAAATTTGCAGATTTTGGGCGTAAAGCAAGCCACCAACACCCAGAATTCAGGGGTGTTACTCACGCCTAGTTGGTGTACTAATGCTGTTATATAGGACCATTACTAGTCATGCCCCAAAACTATAAAGCTGGAAATGAAGAAGAAAAAGAGGAGGAGTGTTGATATAACAATGAAGCAGAGGGAGTTCGTCAGAGAGAATGATTGTATCGGAAAAGATGAACGAAAAAAATATTATTTGATTTTTGATTTTTGATTTTTACTATTTAAGCAAAATAAATATTAAATTGGTGTAAGGATACTTTAATCTCACAATGCATTTGTTAACAGAATTAGTTAATTATTAGAGATGGTAAAAAATAATGCGAAAGAAAGAGGAAGAAGAAGTAGGAGGAGAAGAATTGACGGAATAGTGTCACTAAGGAGTTTGTTAGAGATGATGAATGAAAAATATTATTATTTATGAATAATTTTACTTTATTATTTAAACCAAAAAATATTAAATTGATATAAGGATATTTTTGTCCTCATAGTGCTTTTGTTGACAAAATTATAAAATTATTGGAGATGACAAAAAAAAAATGCTACACATCTTAGCCTGTATCGGACTTTCTACATATCTTAACATGTATCCGACTTTACTCTCAACTTATAACGTGTCAATTTATAAATGGATATATACTCATTAATGATTATTTATTACATTTGAAAAATTTATCTACTTATCAATTGACACATCATGATATAAATTAAGTTGAGACACAAAATATAAAATGTCTAGTGTTATTAGATCAAAAATAGTGAGCGCCATAATTTTGGGTCATTTTTTGGAGTCTCTCAACATGTTATTTAACGTGTGGAACATCCCAGTTCGTAGGAAGCATTAGATAGAACCATTTAAACAAAGTGAGTTTCGTAACCAAATCCTGCGGTTTTGAAGAAGTTAAAATAGATAACATATTTTGATCATTTAAAGGATATGAAATCAACAAATAAGACTTTCAATGCAGTATGGTAGTAGAGAGCTCTCATTAAACCTAACAATAATCCAAGTTTAAATGGTTACATGACAAATGATATTTTGAAAAGAGGAAAAAAAAATAGTACTAACAAATTAAATGGTCCAAATTCATTTTTTAATTTAACAATTCTGAATCACAAATTACACGTAAAATAAATAATTCACCTTAATATGACTTGGTAATAAAGGCGTTCATTTAGTCCAGTTATATTTTAGGTTCCAGGCGTCGTGTATTTAAAATTAAAAAGAAAATACTTCATTTTGGGTTAAAATAAATAACCAAGGTATAAGAGGAAAATAAAACAGATGAGATAGGAGCACCAATTTCTTCAAAAACATATCAATAAACGAGTGAGGAAGCATTCCATTTAAGAGTTTGTAGGAGACTAGGGTGTATTTAGGTCCCGTTTGGTGCCCTGCAAATCTAGTGGGTTTGAAAAATTAAATTTACCATCCTGCCCATATCGCTTTTTGGAGCAAAGGTGGGAGGGGAAAATATTTTTCCATCACCATATGTTGAAGTTCCACTTGCATGAAATTTGTAAAGCCACCTATTTTGGTGGGTTTCACTAGTCCTAAACAAGTGGAATTTCATTTTTTTTTCTATATTATATTTTAAATTAATTATTTTTATTTATTATTTATATTAAGTGCATTTAAAATCAATTCATTACATATTATTTAAAATTAAGTTACTATAATATTCGTAATGAATTTTTGAGTAAATTATGTGAATTATTTAATCTTTTCATTTTTTTTGAATGTAATTGATGAGATATGAGTGAAAAGGATCAAGTGGGAAGATATTGAATTATTTCAAATAAACTATAGGCTGAATTCATTTTAAGAAACCATGTTAGAACATCCATTTTTGTCTTTGATTATTAATTTCCATGAAATGCATGTTTGTTTGTATTTTAATTATGAAATTCCATGCATAAGTTATTGCAATCCATGCATAGCATTTGACTATTGAATCCTATGCCATGCATGTGTGCTGTTTGACTTTGATTCCAGCATGAAGAAAATCAGCGTGCACAGGTCGATCGCGGCTCGAGTTTACGAAGTGCAGCTCCAGTTCGCAGTTCGCGATACACAATAGAAACTTGACGTGCAGAAGCTTGATACATGCAGACCTCCAACACCTCCTTTGATGCCCTAATTTGATACTATAAAAAGGTGATTTAGGGGAGAGATTCAGCAGCCATACAACACACAAAAAGGGAGGGAAAAGGGAGGCGCTTTGATGGTTCAAGGGGGGTTTTGAGCGCACCATCGCTGCAGTTTTTTTACAGATCATCTAGCAGCCCTTGAACCCGTTTTCTACCAGTTTGAAGGCGATATCTGCAGGTCTTGGACGTGAAGTTTGAAGGCTGGAACTGGGGTGCATTTTCGGCACAAGACAGCCCCTAGTTTGCAGTACTTTTAGCGTTGTTTCTGGCCGATTCGGAACCAGATTAGTGGCAGCTTCGTGATTACAGTTAAAAGGCTAGATTTAGGCCACAAAATCAGGGCATGACAGCCCTTAACAGCATGTGAAGACAGCCCTTGAAAATGCCTGAAAACAGTCCCATGGACAGGAGATTTCGGAGCTGAAAAGCAGTTCGTCATCAATCTTATTTGGAGATCAACAGCAGCCCATCATCACCCACATATTTGGTGCATAAATGGCAGGGGAGAAGTGAAGATTTCATTATTGGAACGGTGGTCGATTCTTGATGACAGGAGAATCACCCTACGATGAGATTTTCAATCCTTTGCTTTGATTTTAATTGTTTAATGATGATGTTGGTTGTTATTTGTTTGGATTAATTTGTATGTTAGCAATGATGAACTAAATTTATTGTCTAGGGTCAAGATGTAACTTTAACCATGAAACTTGTTATATATTTTACTGTTAGTTAATTGAATTTTTGTTGATTGAGTTCTATTCTATTTAAATCTTGGTGCTCTTAAATTATTTGATCATTAGTTTAAAAGAATTTGTAACCTGGAGTGAGCTTGAAAGATGAACTCTTGTGTTTAAATCTGAATAAAATGACATTTGACATGTAGGATTGAAATATACTCATATGTTATGTGTGAATACTTATTTATAATTGTTATGGATATTTTCTGAGATACTTAATTGGACTGATAAAAGTCCAACAAATTGGTCCAAATGGGCCAGACTCGATTTCAACCAGCCCATCAAAGAAAGTTGAGTCATGTTCCTCATAGATCCTACGGCGTGGAGTACGTTCAAGAGTCTAGCGCGGCGTGTGATGCTCACTAGCATGGAGTTTGTTAAGCACCAGGCGCGGCGTGGAGTCCGTGTAGCATATTACACGAAGCGAAGTCCGCTCAAAGTAAGGTCGTGCATTGCTATGGCAAGCTGAGGCCGTTAGTCATTACCCCCTATCTTCCTACACTCCAGTTCGCCCAGAACCTCTAGTTAGTCCAGAACCATGACAGGTCATATTGTGACTTGCCTTGCACGCCAAACTTGTCAGAGATTACTGTTCAGATTACAGAAAATCATATCTAATCCACGTGGGTTAGTCATATAAATCTTACACCTGTCCGTTGCATTTAATGCAATCTGACTGTATTTAATGTAATCTGGCTGCATTAAAAAATAAGTCAGGTGCATTAACTGTGGTAATCATTCTGTTTTAACTCATTACATATCGCTGTAGCGCTTCTCTTTCTATAAATAGAGGAAGCTTTTCAATGTAACCCAAGAGTGAAACACTTAGAAAAACTGGCTGTTATTCTGTCCAAATACTGAGAAAACAAACAGTAGATATAGGCAAAATTAGCTGAACCACTTAAACACTTCTTTGTCTCGTATTCTACCTTTGTCTCCTTTATACTTGTTATTCGATATTGTATGTTGTATTACTTGTTGTTGCAGTGTTGAGTTTGGAAGAATCTTGTTGACTGATTTCAAACGTCAACAATAATAAATCTGTATTAATTATCCAGTATAGAAATATAGTTGGGTATTTAATATGAACATACTTATGATTAACTCAAAAGAGGCTCGTAAATGCTATAGAATTACTCGATTAAGTTCATGATGAGGACGACGTAATTAACGGTAGAAATATAGATCGAATGGATTGGTTAAGTGAAATTGTGGCTCTAGACTATTATCTTCTTTGGTTATGTGTGTAGTTTAATTAGTCATATTTGTTATTTACTTAATTAATATAGTTTATAAAATTCATCTTTCAATAGTTCGAATAAGGGTAGTCGAGATTAATTTTAGTGCTTAACGTAACTTGAATAATCTCTATAGGAACAATACTCTACTCATTATTGTAATACTTATACGTGTTTTGAATGATTATTTTACACACTAGAAAATTGCCATCAAACATGTTTCCTCGCTTTACATTATTTATATATAAAAAACGGTTGCTTACTCTGTTCTATTTTTATTCTTTTTTTTTAGTTGTGATAGTCCAAATCCACACGTAGAAGCCTTAGGTTCCTTCAGATTGGACAAAGTCACCGCTCCGGCGAAGGGAGGAGGCCTTGAAAGTGAGGAAAGTGGCGACAGGGGAGGCTGTAGTACCAAGATATTTGGTGAGAAGCAAGTGATAAATATGAAAGGGATATGGGTGGTAATTCTAGTTTGTTATTCTTTGATGAAAGGGTAAGATGGGTAATATCAAAGTTTCAATAAGCTCAAATCAGCTTCGCGTGTATTTTTAGATAAAGCTCTTGTGTCCAAAGCTGGGTGGGATCAGCTTCACTTCAAAGCTCCTTCTAATATCCTAAGCTACTTTTGGGGAAGCTACCCAAACATTTCACTGTCATTTTTGGACTTATGAAGAGCTTTTAGACCCTTCAAAAACTGCGCCAGACAGGCACTAGGTGCAAAAGACAAAGTAAGATATATTGATTGGAGTCATTGTGTAAAATAAAATCCAGAAGTTTCGTTATCTGTCATGTATTTGATACATCCATGGATTCTACCAACATTTCTTTTGCAATGGCTTTTCCTTATAATAATGTGCGTATGTTTGATGATTTGTCTTAATTATTTGCTGACATGAGTCTTTTGGGTTTGTGTTTCAACAGAAATCGAGCTAGCTCTTTAACCTTTGGAGAGCGGATCTGCATTGCGTGTATACCGTTGATAGCCGTAATAGAGGCTCTGATATTTGCTGTGGGTGGTTGTTTTGAGCATTCGCGTCGACCCATTAAATACCGCTTTGACTTCACTGATCTGTCTCGACTTTCTAATGAATCTATATGTAACTCTCTTTCTCTCTGCGTCTTTTTATTTTTATTTTTATTTTTATTTTTATTTTTTTTTAATTTTAATAGAAAAAATTTAAGAGGCTTTTGTGTGTTTCTAGTGTTGACATATGAAAATCTAAGTCCTTTTGAAGCTTTTGTTGGGATAAAGAACAAGGAAATGAAGCAGAGAATGGCAATCATAGTAGAAAATTGACGTTTCTTTAGCTAATTTGTTGAATTTGAATTGTTTGTTGGTCACGGTGCAGTTTCTGTTAATGAAGTGAAGGCATTATACGAGCTTTACAAGAATTTGAGTAGTTCCATTATCAAGGATGGGTTGTTTCACAAGGTAGATTGATAACCTTTAGCTTCTTTTTTCGGATCTTACGGCTTGGAAGTATTTTTTCATAAATTCCTTGTGGTATGTTTTTCTTCATTAATTCACTTGATACAACTATAATGTGGTCTGGTGGTATTGTGTTGGGCATAGGAATTTACTTGACTTATTGTTTTCAGACTATGTTTCTGTTTTGGTTGGTTTTAAGAAAGTCCATGTTTTGTGGTCTTAAATGTATAATGAAGCATATAAATCATTGTTTCTATAAATCAATGTTTCTGGCCGCCGGAGGTTGGGGAAAGGTGATCGGAGACGACGGTGGAGATGGTTGGCACAGCCAGGGCTAGGGAGGATTTGTTATGTGGATATGGTGGAAGTGGAACGTTATGTCATGTGTGTTTAGGGTTATTTAACCCTTTAATACTTAAGCTTTTATTTTATTTTAATGAAGTTGGTTTCAGTCGGCTTTTCGACCCTAAAACTGATCCGAAATAAAAAATGGGTATAATTTAATCAGACCCGATCTGGAATTAAATTTAGAACTGATATTTTCGGGTCGGATCGGTTAGGGTTTTTTTCCCCACCCCTAATATTTATTTGTAAGTGCTTACTTTAGATAGTAGAACTTAATGATATATAAGAACTGTTGAAAGTAAAAGGGCATAAAATGGTACCCGTAATTGAATTAACAACTTATAACAAGTTCAATTTGCTTCTTTTAGTTTGATTTTGAGACTGAAATGGTGTATTATTTACTAATAAATTATAATGATAGCAACTGTTCTTGCATATTGACATGATTATTGTATCTTGTAGGAAGAACTTCAATTAGCAATGTTCCAGACTTCATCTGGCGAGAATCTTTTTCTAGACCGGGTAAACACGTTGGAACTATCAATAATGGTTTTATCATGATTTCGATATCGCTTCAACTTGATTGTTTTAATTATTGTACGGTGGAAAATGATTCAAGTATTTTACAAGGGTGTGGCAGATGCATTACATCACCTGAATTTGTTTGGTCCAAAGTAGAAATTGAAGTTGGGCGAGTATAATATACTAAATCTAAAAGTTTTGATACCCTTGATATACTAACATTAATGGGGGTTTGATAGATGCTCATGGCAATTTATTTTTTCTCTTGACATTATTGTCTGGATTTAGCTGTTGCTTTTGTTTTTGCAGGTTTTTTGTCTTTTTGATGAAAACAAAAATGGTGTCATTGAATTTGAGGAATTTGTTCATGCACTCAGTATCTTCCATCCCTCTGCCCCAATAGAGGAGAAAATTGGGTGTAGGAGTTCTAGAAAAATAATTTAGAATCATAAACAATGAAATTCACGTAGTGAAATTGTTTAATATTCTCCTTTTAATTATTCCTTGCAGTTGCCTTCAGGTTGTATGATCTGAGACAATCAGGGTTTATTGAGCGAGAGGAAGTGAGTATTCTGTATACTATATTGTGAAAATGCTGATAATAGATCCCTAAGGAAATTTGTTGGAGATTTTAGCTAATTGGCACGGTTCCAGGTTAAGCAAATGGTGATTGCCACTTTGATGGAATCTGACATAAAATTGACAGATGATCTTGTCGAAGCTATTGTTGACAAAGTAATTCATTGGCAATCTCCTTGTGCTTACTCATATTATTTTCTAAATCTTTTTGATACTTATAACATTCTTATCTAATTCTGTAGACGTTTGCCGATGCTGATGCTGATAAGGATGGTAAAATCAACAAAGAAGAATGGAAAGAATTCGTGATTCGACATCCGTCATTATTGAAGAACATGACTCTTCCTTATTTGAAGTATGTGACATTTTCCCGTGTTTTTGCGCAATTTTCTCTTTTCTTAACTGCCATTCCAGCTTGCCTTTTCACCTTGTTTTCTCTTAAGCACCCTATTGTTTTACCCATAAAAGTTTCCAAGCAAATGATGTTGTGCCTTTTTTTTGAATAACACTCATCTCCAGGGATGTCAGCATAATATTTCCAAGTTTTGAAGAGTGAAAATTTGAAACGCTTCCACCAGGATGCTTCAACACATGCAGAGCCGCATAAAAATATAATCTAATTGACTTGATTCAGCTCCGAAGAGGCTCTTGATTGCTTACAAAAAATTCACGCATCAGTTATGGACATTGAGAAGATACCCTCATTTTGTTCAAGCTAAGCTTAGAATGGTAGCAAGAACTGATCCTCAGCTATAAGCATAGAGTGATATTTGATACGAGTTATTTGTGCATGTACAGTGAGCAGACGTGGGATTATCTTAATCAATATGTGTAGTGTTATTGCCTTGGTTACCTTGTATATGTTGTTTTTCATGCCAATCAAACCGGATTTGTCTAAACCGCAGAGGATTATGGTATATCATGAGCAACAGTTTTAATGAGAGATGTTTATTTAGCATTCTCTTGTCAAATCTATTTATCATGAGCAACAGTTATAGTAAGAGATGTTTGTTTAGCATTCTCTTGTCAAAATCTGTACCAATTTTGATTGACTTCCTATTTCAGGGATCAATACAATTTTGTATGTTGCCCATTGAATGTATTCTATTCACAAGGAACATGTTTGACTTCTCGAGATAATTAGTGGACTCATGTAAAAGTGATTTGAGTCGATAATTTTACTAAATCTGATCCATAATCCATGTAATTTGATGCAACTACTCATTAGTAATATGAATATCATCTAACATGCCATTAAAAAATAAACTAAAAATGAAATTAAAAAAATTGAAAATCTTCTCGGCAGAATTCATCACCGAAGATGCTTCTGCTTCTTCCTTTCCTTCATAGTCTTCCTCTCCATCTCCTCGCCATAGATAGGAAAGAAAGTTTGCAATTTGGGGCGTTAGTCACGCCACTCACACCCCGAATTCAGTGCGGTTACTCACGCCTAGTTGGTGTACCAATGCCTTTATATAGGAGCGTTGCTCACACCCATGATTTAGGGGCGTGAGTCATGCCCCAAAACTATGGAGCTGGATACGGCGAAGAACAAAAGGAGGAGTGTTGATGTAACAATGTAGCAGTGGGCGTTTGTCAAAAAAGATGATCGAAAAAAATATTATTTGATTTTTTATTTTTTTAGTATTTAAACAAAATAAATATTAAATTGGTGTAACGATATTTTTATCCTCACATTGCATTTTTTAACAGAATTAGTTAATTATTAGAGATGGTCAAAAATAATGAGAAAGAAAGAGAAAGAAGAAGTAGGAGGAGGAGAATTGATAGAACAGTGACACCGAGGAAGTTCTTCAGAGAAAATAAATGAAAAAATATTGTATTTTTATTTTATTATTTAAACAGAAAAAAATCCTAAAATGATATAAGGATATTTTTGTCTTCTTAGTGCATTTTTTGACGGAATTAATAAAATTATTGGAGATAACCAAAAAAAGTGTTACACATCTCTAGGTTGTATCTAATTTTCATTCTAACTTATGATGTGTCAATTAATAAATTGATATTCATTAATGATTATTTATTACATTTGAAAATTTTATCCATTCATCAACTGACACATCATGAGATATATTAAATTGAGACACGAAACATAAGATGTCTAGTATTATTAGATCAAAAAAAGTAAGAGCCCATAATTTTGGGTCATTTTTGGAGCTCTCTCACAATGTTATTTAATGCATGGAGCAACCCAGTTAGTAGGAAGCATTAGCCAGAACCATTTAAACAGAGTCGTTGGGTAATCAAATATTGCGGTTTTGAAGAAGTTAAAATAGATAACATGTTTTGATCATTTAAAATATATGAAATTAACAAATTAGTCTGTTCAATGTGGTTTGGTGGTAGGGAGACTTCATTCAACTTGACAATGATGCAAGTTTAAATGGTTATACGATAGACGGTATTTCGAAAAGAAAAAAAAAATGTGTTGACGTTTGAATCTGGTCAACTGGGTTCTTTGAAGCCCAAGACTGTAAAACAATAGAAAACAAGCAAGCAAAAGAGAAGGAAGAAAAGAGAACACAAGATCTATGTGCTTCGGCCAAAGGATGGGCTTACGTCCACAACGCCGGCTCCGGTGAGGGGCGGCAATCACCGTTACTATGAGTTTCCTGTGTTTACAATGAAAAAGATCTCAAGAGGAAATCTCCCTTTACAATAGTTCTCACCCCTATTTATAGAGGGGGAGTTATACAATTTTAGTCTAACACAAATAGGAAAGCAATAAATTACAATAATGTGTCCTTGATTTTCGGGATTTGATCTGATCCCTAGATTCGGTAGTTGATTTTTTCTTAAATAGTGCCACTGCCATTCTAGAAAGACTTGACGTGCACGCCACTCCTTTTCTCAAGTTGCTCCTACTTTGGGCGAGCTGGTGCTCGGGTTAGGTCAGCGACCTGATAATTCGAGCAGAAATCACGCAAGTTGGTCGCGCAGTCTAGCTAGTTGTGCAGAATGTCCGAGCAGCTTGGGAGCTTGCAATGCTAAACTGCTCGAGCAATGAGCTCATTGAAACATGCAGATTGCTCTTACGCGAGCTGATTGTCTAAGCTTGGTCTTGGCTGGATTTTTGCTCGTCCATCTACTCGTTTATCATCTTGTCGACTCTGCTCGTTGGCGTGAGCAGGATGTTGTGTACAGTCACACGAGCTGCTCATGCTGCTGCTCGCTCATCAGCCCGTCTGTATACTTATTCATGGACTGTTTGTTCAGTACTTTTTGACGCATAATGGAAGAATAAGAGAATTGCAAATGTAAATCTCAAGAATACATCCACTAAAACAACAACTTTGAGGATGTCAACGACATCAACCAGGGAGCTCGGTTGTCACGTTATGGAGCATGAAAATCTCATTCTGAAAATATATTATAATAGGCGATTTGACAACCAAGCACAAAGTTATGCCCGTTTCTTTGAACCAGTAACTTTTGAACCCTTGTCTATTGAAACGGTTTTATTGGACTGTTGGGCTTTTACCAGTCCATTTAGAGTAACCCAAAAATGCATACAATAAAATGAAATTAACAAATTAGATGGTCCAAGTTCATTTTTTAATTCAGCAGCTCTGAATCACATGTAACCTAAAATAAATAATTCACCTATATCGCATAATATGACTTGGCAATAGAGGCCTTTATTTTGTTTAGTTATTTTTAGGTTCGAGTTATCGTGTATTTAAAAGTAAAAAGTAAATACTTTAATTTGGGTTAAAACAAATAATCAAGGTATAAGAGGAAATAAAACATATGAGATTGGAACACCAATTTTTTCAAAAATAGGTCGATGAACAAGTGAGGAAATATTCCATTTGAGAGTTTGTAGGAGGCAAGGGTGTCTTTAGGGCCCGTTTGGTGCCCTGGAAATATAGTGGGTTTGGAAAAAATGAAATTACCATCCAGGTGTCGCTTTTTGGAGCAAGGATGGGAAAGGGAAAAACAATTTTTTGCCATTGACCCCAGGTTGAAGTCCCACTTGCATGAAATTTTGTAAAGTTATCTATTTTGGTGGGTTTTACAAGTCCCAAACATGTGGGATTTCATTTTTTTCTATATTATATTTTTAATTAATTTTTTATTTTTATTTATTATTTATATTAAATGCATTTAAAAATTAATTAATTTACTATAATATCAAATTAATATAATTAAATCCCAATTTTACCAAACACATTATGATACTGATTTAATCCAATCTAATACATTATAGATAGCTCTATTGCCATTAAAAATTTATTTTTCCACTTCTTAGGCTTTTGATATATTAAATATGTCCTTTATCATCATTAATTTTAAACATATCATTTTTATCATAAAACAATACTTTAAATAATAATAAATTCCTTTTTTACCAATTGTAATTAAATTTTTAATGAGAGAAATTTTTTTTCATTATTGATTTGCAACAAAAGAAATTCAGATAGATATAAATAACACAATCATGAAATTTGGAACATAAGTATTTGTAAAAACGATATAGCTATCTTATCCGATCACTAATCTTATCCCTCAATTGAAGCTCTCGAATTGATTTTAATAACTATTCTTACAACCAATCCAAGAGTTCTAATTGAGGAATAAGATTAGTGGTTAGATACGGTAGTTAAACCTTTATAAAAAAAAAAAAAACTAAGCATGAATCTTTTAATTAACTTGAAAAATCAAGAAATGTGATTATAAATCAACCAAGAGCTTTTCAGATTTAAGAAAAAAAAATTGAATTAAATATTGTACAGGAATTTTAATTAATAACATGTGTAAATCATAAATAACCTAACAAATTTTTTATAAGTTTGGATTGCTAATGAACAAATTTTGCTTGCAATGAGTGAAGAAAAAGATGTTGACAAGTTAATTGAGTTAGGGTTGTTTAATTACATTCCAAATTTTCTTTTAAAAGTAAATTGCATTTAAAACTTGATAAAAATATGTTTGTCGAGAGGAAACAATCTAATAAAAGTGATTATTAATATTTAGCCACATATTTGGGATTTTAGAGAGTGCAAAGATTTGATAAAACATTTTAAATTTGTAAAATCAGCTTAAAGAGTAAATGAGTGTAAGAAGAACTATTTTGGGTGGTAATCAAGCCACCCATATATTTTATAGGTGTGGATAGAAACATGCGCTTAAATGTGAAAATTAAAAATAATATTTTAAAATAAGTAAAAATTTGTCCAAAAAATAATTGGGTTTAGTTATGATTTATAAATGAAGTTTTAATTATATTTTTCTCTTACTTTAGTTTGTATTACATTTTAGGTTATACGTGTGAAATTTTTACCTATTTAAAAAAAAATAAAAGGTGGTTTAATTATAGTAACATTACTTTTGGTTTTTAATTATTTAGTAATATTCAACCAATTGAATCAATTGTAGCAACCCCCATCCTGTTAATCCAATCCTGTTAGATTTAACAATTGACTAGAATGTTAGGTGCAAAAAGATCACTTGCTAGTTTAATATATTAAAAAAAAAAACAAAAATATATTTCAATTTTTTTTTTAAAAAAAAATGGAAAGTCATCTTAGCTACCTCCTTTGGTAGGGAAGGGGCGACCCCGATGACATGCATGGTGGTAGGAGGTTTGGGGCATCCGCCATAATATATGAAGAGACCACAAGTTTTCTCTATCAACATCAATAGATGAGGCTACAAGCCTCTTTCATCTGCAGGAATAAGGATGTGACCTTCTCCATTGCATGATGGAAGAGGCGTTGCGACCGCCTCCAATTGGGTGGAGGTTCTTTGCCTCCTCCTAGCAGAATGGAAGTAGACATCATGCTTCTTCCATCACAAATGGAAGAGGTGCGATGCCTCCTCCATCACCGATGGAAGAGGTGCAAGGCCTCTTCTAGCAACGTGATAGAGTATGTTTATAACTTCCTCCACTAACGTGATTATCGATAGATTTCTTAGTCATTGTTGTGGCTTTTTTATTATTTAATGATTTTTAACTTGTTATTGAAATTTATTAAATATTTAATAATAAATCTATTAATTATTCTTAAATGGTTTTAAATGAATTAATTTAAGGTAAAGGATACTTCTAACCTTTCCCAGACAAATGTTAGTCGATGTTAAATGGAATGGAAATTCTTTGTTCACAAAAGAATCTACAACAATTAAAGTGATTTATTGATTAAGCCATTAGGACAAACCACAAAGTATTATTACAATTAACCCTTAAAAAAAAGGTGATATATTAGATGAGAAAAGAAAAAAAAAATCAAAATAAACTAACTAAAAAAATATATATTTTCAGCTGATAAACATCTAAAAAAATATTATTAATTTCGATTACTATTTTTATAATTAAAGTAAATGAATTAATACGATCCTAACATTTGGCTCACAGGTAAATTGGAATTTCTCTTTTTGTTTTGAACAGAAGGGAATATGTGGCGTGCGTAGATACAAGCAGACCTGTTGTGGAAGATCAAGAAAAGACAGGGTTTGGGTGTTGCGAAGCAAGGAAATGGCGGACAAAGCAAGCAAAGCAGTGGTGTTGTACGGAGACGGGTTGGCCCGTTTCGTCGACTCATCACACACCCATCTCCACTCTCTCGTATCAAAGGGTTGTTCTGGCTTCTTAAGCCTCCCCAATGCCCCTCCCTTTGGTTTGCTTCTCTTCCATTTACTCTTTTATTCATCACTTATTCTTCATATTGAATCACTATATTTCCATCATCTGTAATTGTCGGGATTTACTTGGACTTAGATTGCAGAAACCGAGGATGATCGAATCATTAGAGAGTTTGCGGTGTTGCTTGATTCCTATCAAGCTTATCTTGATCAAGTATGATTACATTTTTTTTTTTTTTTTTTGTTTCTATACAACCAAAACTCTAATTCTATAACATTGCAAATTTGACACTTGGATTTATCAGATTGAAGAACCTACTACACAAGTAGAATCACAGAAGACGTCTCTATCAGATCGGTATCATTATATTTAGTTTTCATGAAGTCTTTTAATATCACTGCTTGTAAGTATATGTCAACATGCTTCTTCAACACTATAGGTTTATGGGTATGAGGGCAGCTCTAATCACAAGTAATTCAAAGTTGAAATCTTTTGGTGGCAAGATTGGCTTTACTACATTCCAATTGAATGAGTTAACTGAAGCCGACGATGCCCTTTTGCTGGATGTAGTAGCCTCTGCGTTGCTGGAGTTGCTTGGATTTAAAGGAGGGAAGATAGTCGACACGAGTCAGTTCGATTTAGTATTCGTGCACGTTGGGGCTGGTGAGAAAGATGATGCTTTTGCCAATGATGTGGAATATGTCAATGCTTTGGTTGGTGCTATTCTGCAAATAGCTCAACCTGGAAGTGAAGTTGGTTTGCGTTTGCACTTGTCTGTTGTTTTGAGCTATGGGTGTGTTGTGGAGGGGGATAAATCGAATCTGTCAATTTTGATTCCTAAGGATGATCTAAACTCTGATCTTTTGAAGCTTGTTCCTCGTCAAAGTTACACGATGAAAGGAGAAAATCCTCGGGATGATGTTAGGTAGGAGAAAAATATATACTATTTCTTGATTCACATTTTAATTTCGCTATGTCTGAAGCTAATTTGTTATCAACAGGCTCCATTGCCCAATGTTAATCTCTCAATGGCAGTATGCTGTGACCCGCAAAGATATGGCAGAGACATTTTCTTTTAAAGATTTTAAAGAGGTATAGATTGAAATTTATCTGATGTTCCATTGAGCTTGATTAGGAAACTATATATGATTCTGTTTTGAAATTGTGTTTGATTAATACTTATCTTGTTTCAATTCTATATAGTGTGCCCCCTATTGATGAGACATCTGAAGTGAATATGATTTGCATATTACGCAGAGGCAGATTAGTGCCATTCTTTTACGTGTTTGCATTTTCTTTAAATCATTTATCAGTGTACCATCACTATATGCTGGACTCATTAAGGCCTAAGGGATTGTGTCATGAAGATTTCAAGTTGCTTCATCCCCAAAAAGATCCAATTGGTTTCCAAAAAGATCTCATGAATTGTGCACTTAGTCATTGCAAAGCAACTATGATAATTGATTGGGGATATGGTGGCTCACTACTGGAACTGTGTTGACATAAATTCATCCAGCATTTTAATTTGTTGGTTTTACTGGTAAAGCAATTTCATAATGTAGCATTTTTATGTTTTTTTCATTGCAGTGGGGTGGAAATCTCATAATACCAGCCGATAGATTTCTGCATGAGGTAGCATTTAAGCTTTGGAAGGCCCCCAAATATGGAGCATGAGATGACTTGCACACCTAATTGTTTTGAGATCATGTTAAATTTTTGACACGCAAGAGTCAAGCCTCAGGCTGATGGTCAGATACAGTTCTGTTTGCAATGTTCTTGATGTTGTCTTCCCAAATCAGTCTTGGCAGATAAACACACTGTTATGTTGTGTGTTTGACCTTGATTATAGGACATGTGGTCAACTATCATTTGCCTTCACTGACTGGGATGCTTGTGATGATCTTGTTTAAATTCTCAGGTTTCATAATGTTTTGAATAATTAAATAAGCTTTATCATTCCAGTCTCCAGATAGTCGTAGAGGACCAACCATGAATGCAAATGCTAACTCTGATACAAGCTGTCATGATGTCTTTCAGATAAAATATCTTTCCACACCCATTTTTATTGTGCTTAATTAGATTGACAGGTCAGGTGGTGTAAAACCTTATGGTGTGTTTACTTCATGGATTAAACAAAGGGAATGGGGAATGAGATTGATTGATGTTGTTTAATTGCTTAAAATCCATTCCGTAATGGGAATGAAAATGTGGGCTCCACATCAATTTGGGGTTGTGAAATGGGAATCTCATTCCCCCCAACCCACTTGGGAATCCCATTCCCATTCCCTTTATCAAAATAAAATGTCTCTTATACCCCTTTTTAAAAAAATAAAGAAAAATCTATTTATTTGATGTTAAAAAAAAAAAAAAAACTACATATTGTAATAAAAAATTGCGCACTATTAATTTTTCATCACCAATTTCTTAATTATCATGATGGACTAATAAAATAATATGTAATTTTTTTTATTATTATATGTAGTTTTTTATTTAATATTAAAAAAAATTACACATTATAATAAAAAACTACACACTAAGTTAGTAAACTATTAAAATAATATTAAGTTTTTTTATTATAATATGTAGTTTTTTATTTGATATTAAAAAAAAAGAGCATATGATAATAAAAAACTACACATTATTATAATTAATCCATAATTTTAATTAAGGGTATTTTTGTAACTTATAATTAATTCATTCCAATTCCAAAGTAAGGTAAACAGTTTAATGGAAATAATATTGATTCCGATTCCGATTCCTATAGTTGAAGTAAACAACTTATATGATTCCGATACTTCATTCCGATTCCAAGTCATTCCGATTTCAGATCATTCCGATTCCTATTCCGATTCCTCCAAGTGAATTAAACGCACCATTAATGTAATGGTCTAATGGAGCTTTCACAAGTCTTTGACGTATAGCATTAAAGTTACACTTGCGAGTATGTAATGCAATGATAATGGTCATGAATGGTGGCGGTATATGTGATCAAATTTGTTTTGTTATGAATAAGCAGAATCATGATACACTATAACATTTAAGTGTTGAATATAATTTCTCTGAAAAACATCGACATCGTCCAAGAATACGCCCATTTTTGCCAAAAAAACTCCCTCCAGTTTCTTATTGGTAAGGTGTGAAGAGAGTTTTAAGGTATCTGAAGGTCCAATTGATCAAGGTTACATCAAAACCAAGTTCTAAAATGGGAGAACTAAAATTTGTTTTAATTTTTTATTAATAGTTTATAAATTTATTAATGGTAAAATAGTAATTTTAGTTTTATATAAAATAGTGACTTGGACTTTCCGGTTTTCAATTAAAACAAAAAACGACATTAAGGAGTTGGGAGTTTTGGTCCAAAACAAAGGGAGCTTTTAACATTAAGACAAAATCAAAAGAAAAATATTATTTTTAGCCCTCCTTTTGTGTAAAATTTTTTTCAACCTTTCAAACAAACTATTGATATGTTATAACCAAATTATCAATTTTACCCTTAAATCAAAGATTCTCTTCAAGCAACAATGAAATGACGAAAATGCCCTTGTTTCAACCAAAGTAAAATCACGAAAATACCCTTCACCTCTTATTCTGCTCATCATTCTCCATGCCGCGTCCTCCTCCTCCTCCTCTAGATGATCTTACAACAATTTTTTCACTCTCTTCAATTTTCTCATCCATTGAAGGTTGTTTTGCGCACACATTGACGGCTCTTTTACTCCAAAAAGCTCACATTGAAGCTTATTACTCTCCAAGAAGCCTTACACTCAAATTTTTCTTCCAAACTTAAAGGTATGTGTATGTTTTTGACTCGTTTTTAAATTTCTTGTAGAAACTGCCTTAGTAATTGCTTTAGGAGTGATTTTAGTTGTGATTTGATATAATATAAGATCCGATTGACAAAAAACAAAAGAAATAAAAAAATGGCCGATACTCTGCAGAAACCGGGTTTTGTGGTATATTAAAACCCGGTTTCGGGTTATGTGGGAAAATAAAACACGGCCTTGGGTTTAATAGGATATTAAAACCCGGTTTCGGGTTACGTAGGGTAATAAATCACGGTTTCTAGTTTTGTGGGGGATTAACACTGTTCGGGTTTAGTGGTGCATTAAAACCCGGTTTCGGGTTATGAAGGGCATTAAATCACGATTTTGTATTTAATGGGACATTAAAACCAGGTTTCGGGTTGGGGCATTAAAACCCGATTTCGGGTTATGAGTGGCATTATATCACGGTTTCGGGTTATGAGGGGCATTAAATCACGGTTTTGGGTTTAATGGGGGCAATAAATCCAGTTTTGTGTTCGGGGTATTAAAACCCGGTTTCGGGTTATGAGTAGCAATATATCACGGTTTCGGGTTATGAGTAGCAATATATCACGGTTTCGGGTTTAATTGGGTATTAAAATCGGGTTTTGGGTTTTGTGGGGCATTAAAATCCGATTTGAATGGGCAGCATTATTTGTGTTTTTATTTTGAAGTTTCGTATTAATTTAGATCATATGAGGTTAGATTTGATTGTATTTGTTGGATTTGGTTGGTTGGTTATTGAAGATATAGATTTTTATTTATTTCTTTAAGAAAAAATTGTGTCTTTTTTATCAATGTAACACGGCACCAGGTTTTATTGGGCATTAAAACGCGGATCCTTATTATATTATATATTAAAACCAAGTTTTTTATTTTATTTTAGATAATGTTTAAGGTTATTAAAAAATATTTATTTTTAATGCATTGGAATTGGTTATTGAACATTATGAGAGTAAGGATAAAAATAAATTATTTTGCTTTAATTTTACAGGAATGACTGAGGTGACAATAATAATCAAATGCAACAGAGAGTGGAATGGAAATAACTATATTGGAGGTGAGACGTTCATGATAAGAGCTCCTAAGGATGTCAATTTATCTCGATTGATGGACTTTATTACACAGTGACTGGCATCGATAGAAGAATATGAGACATTCGTTTGCATTATTTACTCCGAGCTAGGGAAATGCCTGCAGTTAAGATACCTATCTCGAACGATCTTAGTGTTCGTGGCGTGATTTCGGACAAAAAAGTTGATTACAGAAAGGTTTATGTTGATAAACATGTAAGAGATTTTGAAGTTGATTACAGAGAGATTAATGTCCTTACTGTCCCTCCAAATACAACCACCTCAATACCAGAGCCAGGGCCTGTAGGGATATATAACGACTCATCCTCTCCCCATGTTGGGCCGAGACCTTCCTGGGTGCATGGGCTCACCCATCCTTCGGTCCAGGTACTGTCCCTTAGCCTTTAGGGATTTCATACGCCTCCCACACCTCTCGAACCCATGACCAAGGTCATATAGTTAAATGGGAAGCAAGATGTGTACCAACTGAGCTAGTAGGAAGGTCCTGGCCCAACATGGGGAGAGGATGGGTCGTTATATAAAAAAACGTATGAAATCCCTAAAGGCTAAGGGACAGTACTTGGACCGAAGGATGGGTGAGCCCATGCACCCAGGAAGGTCTCGACCCAGTATGAGGAGATGATGGGTCGTTATAGGATAGATGTGGATAGACTTGTAAGTCCGGCGGTGCGTGATAGTCAAAATTGTTTAGCTTTCTATAGTGGTAGTAATCAAGTTTCAACTCTTGTCGTCGCATTTACATCCACAGCAAGTCCAATATGTGACATTGATTATGGTTGTAATGATCGTTATGATGAAGATCAGGACATACATATTGATGATGATGAAACATCAGAAAGTGGAAATGATGATGAGGAAACTGGAGATGATGACATTGAAACTGGAGCAGGTGATGACAATAGAGAGAACATGGAGTATCCAGAAATAAGATTTTCGGGTTCACAATTTGACATCAACCCCTCACAGCCATATTGGATTGTTCCAGGTGTAGATCAGTGCAAAATTGAGAGTACTTCAACGGCCATGTCGACTTTCATCCGACGTGATACATTGTATAAATGTGTATTTTTTAATAGTAAACATGAATTGAATGTGACAGTTGGAAGATGTGTTCTTAATTCCAGGTATCAACATAAGATTAGACGTTCCTGCACGGTTCTATATGAAGCTGATTGTAAGGACTTGACTTGCAGTTTTGAGGTTCGTGCAAAATGTAGAAAGGGTGGTATAATGTGGTACGTGTACAAGTATGTATCGAAACACACATGTTGTCAAGACGCCTTTGAGTCACATAGGTGGAGTGTGAAGACTATTGCCATAGCAACACTATATCAGAAAAAGGTAGGGCTTAATAGTATAACACCTCAGCTTTTGATTGCAGAAATATTGGAGCAGTATGGTGTGCAAATTATGTACAACAAAGCTTGGAGGTCTTTGCAATATGCTAAGAAACTAGCATATGGGAAAGCGGATGAATCATTCTAGCAGCTTCCGTCATATTTACACATGTTAAAAGAAACAAACCCCAATACAGTGACGGCAATCATGACTGATGAAAACAACCGGTTTCTATATTCGTTTTTTGTACTTGGAGCCTCCATTCAAGGTTTTCGATCCTACATCAGACCGGTTATTACTGTTGATGCCACCCATTTGAAAGGTGAATATAAATGGGTGATTTTTGTTGCTGCATGCAAAGATGGAGAGGAGATGATTTACCCCATCGCTTTCGGATTTGGTGATGGAGAGTCGGACAATTCATGGACGTGGTTTATAAGCAGATTGCGAGAGAGTATTGGTGGGATACAACATTTGCCATCGGATTTGATTATCATATCTGACTATCATAAAAGCATTGCAAATGTGGTGAAAACTGTTTTTCCTGAAATCCCACACGTGTTCTGTTTCTTCCACTTGAAGCAAAACTTGGAAGCAAAGTTGTAGAAAGCAACCAGATGTGATGAAGATGTTTTACCTTGCAGCATATTGTTATACAAGAGACGAGTGTGATAATTATTTAGAACAAATTCGAATGGCATGTTCGAATATGCATGAGAAATTGGTTAATATTAGGGTGACAAAGTGGTCATGTGCATATTCTTCAAAAAGAAGATATGGCATGATGACCACTAATATTGCAGAGTCGCTCAATAAATATATGATGAAAGCACGTCGGTTTCTAATAACAACTGCAGATGAATTTTTGAGACATATGCTACAGAAATGGTATAACGATAGACGTTGTTATGCTGAGAAACTCAGATCTTCTATTACCAAAACAGTGGAGGATCATGTGAACTCAATGACTAATGAATCGACAAGTGCAACAGTTTCTGCCATCCAACAACCGATCAAGTTCGGAGTCGAACATGAATTAGGCTATGGGTTCGTTCAGCCATTTGCGCGGTCATGCAGTTGTCAGCATTGTGACCTAGAACAGTTACCATGTCATCATGCAATTGCTGTTGCAAGGTATCATTAATGTATTTTGCTAATTTTTGTTATTTTTGATGTTATATTATTATATAACATTCTACCTTTGTCATACACATCAGGTTCAATGGTGTTCACTATTACACACTTTGTGATGATTATTATAGTAAAGAATGACTCAAAGGTGCATATGCAAGTCCGATTAATCCTGTCCCTGGCCTACAAGATTGGTTTGTTCCTATAGAAATTAAAAACATAATTGTACTACCACCCAAAGAAAAAAGACAAGCTGGTAGATCGAAAGAGGCACGGATTCCTTCAGCTGGGGAAAGTCGTCGTAGGAAAAAGTGTAGCAAATGTGGTGAAATGGGACACAACCATCTTCGTTGCCCAAACCTCTCTACATCAACCTTTAGAGGGAATAGCACAGGTACTAGTGGAGGTATTGGGACCAACGTAGAAGACGTAGGAGGAGGTGCTGGAAACAACGTTGAAGCTACTGGAGCAAGTGTTGGACTTGCCAGGACATCGCGAAAATGCCATCTTTACGGAACTACCGGACACACACGTCGCCGATGTGATCAACGGTTCCCTATTCCACCATCAACTGATGGTGACAACGGTGATAATCAACAATGAATAAAGTATTTCCAAACTCAATATTAGCTTGTGTTATGGTTAAGTACTTTCTTATTATTTTGTGTTATGGTTAAGTACTTTCTTATTATTTTGTGTTATGCTTACTTTCGTATACCCAATGGTGAAAATGTTATTTGTTGGTAGTGCTTTCATATTATTTTATGGTGGTGAAAATGTTATTAGTTGACCAAGTGGCTATTTTGTGGTGGTGGAATGTTATTGGCTTGACAGTGGCATAAGATAAGGATCCAGAAAATGGGAGACGGTTAATATTATCAACTCCAGAAACCGGGTTATATGATACCTTATAATCCGGTTTCATATTATATGATACTATAAACTCCGGTTTCTTGTTTAAATGGATTTGTTGATAAACTAAAAAAACTGTGTTTTATATTGCAATTAAACACGAACCCGTGTTTTATTTAATCATATAAATCGATTTATCAAAAAATCCTCCTGCACCAAATCCAGAAACCGGGCTTTATGATAACATAAAATCCGTGTCCGTGTTATATGATATCATATAACCCGGTTTACACTAAAACTTAAAATTTGATAATATGAGAAAACCATGTTATATGATGTATTATAACCCGGTTTAATATTATATAATTCTTTAAAACTCGGTTATATGATTAAATGGATTTGTTGATCAACTCAAAAAACCGGGTTTTGTATATCAATTAAACACGAACCCGTGTTTTATGTTACCATAAAACCCGGGTTTTAAACATTATTAAAAAATAACTAAAAACTGGAAGCGGGTTTAATGTTGCTTTTAAAACCGATATCGGGTTTTAGGGTATAATATAACAAGATTTTTTATGAGTAAACCAAATATAATGCTTCATTAAAACACGATTTCGTGTTTTATGAAATAATATAACCCGGTTTCCTTAATTATTTTTCTTTTTCTCTTAATTTTATGGATTATAATATTTACTTATGACATTGAAATGTTTTCAATTATAGTGAATTTAATATAGTTGGTCATATAGATTATCATGTCTCATATTATTGCATGGAGGTGAGATTAATATAAATATTTAAGATGAGATTACACAATAACTTTTATTCACAATTAAAGTTGTGAATAATGTTGTAGTAAAATTGTATATAGAGTAAATTTTAGTACTTCTGATTCATTTTTAACAATTCAAGATGTATGATCATATTATGAATTTGTCAAATGCCCCATACCATTGTATTAAGATGTATGATCATATGATATAAGTATGAATGTTAAAATGGCAATCACACATTACTTACATTAACAATTTTAATCAACTACACGACAGAAGAATATGGCTTAAATTTTCCCACGTAATGAAAAGTTTTAAACTACCAAAACAAAAAACCTTTGAAATTAATTGAAAATTACTTTAGAAATTAAAACTGGGTTTTATACCCTAATAAAACCAGAAACCGTATTTAATTGGTTCATAAAATTTGGTTTTGTAATTTTAAAAAAATCGTGTTTAATGATGCTATTAAACTCGAAATCGTTTTTTATGGTATTATATAACCCGAGTTTTGATTTTAAGACACAACGTCATTTTTTATATGTTAAAACATGGTTTCGGGATTTAATATACCACAAAATCCGGTTTTTGTACTTATTTTAATTTTTTTTTTATTTCTTTTTTCTTCATTTTTACATCATGTCATTTTTTTATGATATCCAAATAAAACCCGGTTGTGGATTTTGAAAATTTTACTTCCTTTTCTTCCTCAATTAAAACACAAATTCTGATTTTTTAGGGTCATATAACACCAAATTTTTTTATTTGCTTGGAAGATTCTTTCATTGAAATTCATAATGGAATAAAGACTTGCATTTCAATCGTATATTACATTGCCATCTTTGTCTAATGTCCATCGACCAAAATCATCTGTTCTATATTCTGGTGTAGAAAACATATATACATCGTACGCCATATCTCTCCTTACTTTGCGGGTGTCTTCTAAACTATGGTGAGACTTCCATTCATGGTTCCGCGACTGCAAAATATCGTGGATAAACATCGCGCAATACGCTCCACAACTATTCCTGTGTTAATATGAAAAGAAGTTAGATGATTAAAAATATCTTTTAATGTAAGGAATTTGACGCTTCAAACAAATGTGACATTTACCCATCAGCTTGCTGAGGTACATTTGTCATATTGACACGTTTTACGTCCCATATTTTCTCCACGGGTGGTGTAGATGCTTCGCTTTGCTCATAAAATCCAATCGACCGCAAGATAATCGGTATAAAACATGCAAGCGGCTGAAGGATCTGTTTCCACTTATTGAAGTCTAATGATTTCATGGAATCATATACCACTATCTTTTCCTTTGTCAGACACACCTTACAAAGGACCCAATGCATCTGAGACAAAAAACAGGGGACCAACACCTGCAAATTGGAAACGTTATTGCTATAATGTTAATGCTCAATTAAAAAAGAAATTATTAATTAGGTTTTGAAACTTACATTTTGCATAGATTTTCAAGATATTTTTGCGTCTCCCTTACCCGTCGCACAATTCTTCCAAGCATCTGATACAATAGCTATAGACGGATCAAATTCAATGTTCGGTGCCGTGTATGTATCATTGAAAACACGCACTATATCTGCCTGAAACAACAAAAAAATTAAATATGTTATAATACAAACATTTAAATAAAGATATAAACAATGAATACAAAATAGAAAGGTAAACACTCACAAAAAAGTTTGTTCCGTGGACTGCGTATCTAAAATCATTAACCTCGTCCCACCACCCGTAAACTTTCCCTTTTTTCCGCAAGCAACTCAAGTATCCATCAATATGAATCCCCGTCAACCACTCTTTAACATCTTCAATGCTACGAACCATATCTGGAGTGCATAGTATCGGATAACCATCAATAATACGCCTTAAAAAGAAAAAATAATTATAATGTATTTTATTAAATTAGTAATTGGATTAAAAAACGTAATCATTTTTTTTTTCAATCTTACTGAAGATTTAAAGAACAATCTCTGTACAGCGTGTACACATCAGGTACAGTCTCCGCCCTCAGCTCTGCCACTTTCTTTGACTCTTTTCTTTTCTTTTTCGGCTGTAGAGGATCAGTGTATGGCGTCCTACAAGATACCGATGGCTTAATCTTTTGCTTACCTCTTTCATGGATAGTTTTTTCCTGAAATTTAAAGAAATTAATAGTTTTAAATTACATTTGTAAATCATTGCGTAAGAGTAAGACATCAAATAAATATAACTTTTACCTGAACATCACTAATGACACTATCCCCCTCCGACTCTTGGACATGGATGGCCGGATCTTGCTCCGGGTCAGCAATGTTATGCTCCTTCCCTACTACTGAGTCATGGATATGGATGGGTAGGTCCTTACCTTGCAATGCAATAGTTTTAAATTACATTTGTAAATCATTGCATAAGAGTAAGACATCAAATAAATACAACTTTTACCTGAATATCACCAGTGTCACTATCCCCCTCCGACTCATGGACATGGATGGCCGGGTCCTGCTCCGGGTCAGCAATGTCATGCTCCTTCCCTACTGTTGAGTCATGGATATGGATGGGTGGATCCTTACCCTGCTCAGCAATATCATGATTAACCTCTGACTCATGACGTGCTGACTCATGCATGTGTTCGTCGTGGACCTATTCCTCGTTTTGCTGGAAAATGCGATGATCACTCCATATTCTGTCATCATGGATGTGCAAGTCATTACCCTGATCTCAGGTACAGCTCTCATCAACATCATCATCCACAGACCCACTAATTTTCAGCTGCTCTTCAACTCTTTTCAATCTCTTATCCATATTACGCAGCAACCTTTCTTGTGTTTGCTGCATGCCGATAATATTCTTCAATAGCTTTATTATTTTACCAACATTCGTCTGAGGCTCCTACAAATAATTAAATCAATATACATATACATGAATATAAAAAAATTAATTTAAATTATAATCAATTAAAATAATAAATTATGTATAATTAGAAACATAATGTAATCTTTCTACCTGAGGGCGAGACGATCTAGGAGACGATTGTACATCATGCACACTTTTTGTCCTCGGCTCTCTCTCTTCATCCTCATCCTCCCCTTCCTCTTCCTCTTTATTCGACTCCCTCTCACTCGCTGTTTGCTCATCATCAGCGGCATCACCCTCTCCACGAGCATCACCTGAAACGTCATCATTATCATCACGATCATCATTATTATCATCATCTTTACCCCCTCCGCCGCCTTATTTCCACACTTTCTCTCCAACCAAATGTCGGGGGTTGAAAGACCTCCAATAATCTGTCTCTCTCTCATTGTTAGTCGGCATAAGAATCCTCCTCGATGCAATACACTAATATATATATATATATGGTTAATATATTGCACCCAAAGATAGCAAACAAATGAAAACAAATTTAGGGTAGGGTAGAATCGACACTAACAAGGTGAAGCTCACTCTTCCATCTTCCTGAATTCCTTCTTATCCTCTTATTACAATGTTAATTCCTAAACCTTGGCATATTAGCATCACCTGCTATTCTGATCCCTATCTTGTTGTCCAAATATGGGAACATTTCAACAAGCCACCACTGTAATGCAAATCAAACAAAAACCAAACATATCATTAAAATATAAATAAGTATATAAATAAATAAATATTTTTATATTTAAAGTAAACAATTTAAATATATAATAAAGAGCATAACGTAAGGGCTATATCTGCAACACCCAAACAAACCCATACACATTAACTGTCATTCCATTTATAAGTCGTTCCTCAGTAATCACTTGCCGGAGGTGGTTGAGAAGTATGCTATATGACATTGTACCCCAAGGGAATGCATTCCATTATTCTGTATCCTCTATCATGACCCACAACGCCTTATCTACCCTTTGGCGCTCATCTAGGCCGCAAAATAGTTGATAAGCTATTACTAAATTAGCCAACTTGAAGGTGTCGTCAACATTTAGATTTTCCCGTGACTTCATCATTAGAACAATAGCTTTCACTGTTGGTGGAACTCCTTTAAAAAGTCGCCATAGAAGACTATTCTTGTCATTTTGTCGCGCTTTAATGGTATTTATATCAATATGCCCGAATGGCAACCCTGTTACCAATAAGAACTCCAGCTTTCCAAACCTATATGGTTGCCCTCCGATTTCAAACCACATTTCATCGGCCTTAGCACGAGGAATTTTCAACTCTCTTGCAAGAATAGTTACAATCAAGGGGCAAACCAGTAACTGATTGTGGGCTATGTCCATGTAATGTTCGAATGGCGTCATGCCTAAAAACTGCTTAAGAAGTTCTCTCTTCTCAAGAGCTTCTTTTACACCAGCAATCTCTTTGAAGCTACAGTATGTGCTTAACGTCATCTCAAGGGGAGTAACCTGTGTACTCCACTTATAATTGGCCTGCATCTGTACAAAACCAACAAAAATAATTAGAATAACAACATTAATTTAATTGATATAAAATTAATATTAAAAATATTAAATATTTTCATTAATTTATAAAACTTATTTTATTTAACAAATTATACTAACATAATACAATAACATTAAATCCAATTTCAAATTTATTTGATTAACTTCATCTTATTTTTAACTTTTAATTTAAATTTCATTTATTTTGAATTTATTATTTTAATCACATTCATTTAATATTTTTATTTTATGCAATAAAATTTAATTTTTCTAACTTAATTAAAATTTAAAAATTAAAATTAAACTTAATTAATTTCAACAGAACCGGGTTTTATGGATCCATAAAACACGATTTCGGACGAAAACAGTGTTTTACTGACATTCAAAACACGGTTAGGATTTTAAAGGTACATTAAACACGGTTATTTGAAAAACCGTGTTTTATGTGATATTAAAACCCGGTTTTTGGAGTGCCCAGTGGCCATTGCCAACGACAAAATGGTTCATTTCAGAAACCATGTTTTGTGCATCCATAAAAAACGGTTCCGTGTTTTATGGATTGATAACACACGGTTTTGATTACAAACCGTATTGTATTGGTCCACAAAACATGGTTCTTTATTTAAACTACAAAACCGTGTTTTTATTCACCTTCAAAACACGGTCACTTGTAGAACCAGATTTTAATGGTCAATTAAAAACGTTCATTTCTGTATATTTGCCAAAAAACCGTGTTTTATGGATTGATATAACACGATTTTGATTATAAACCGTGTTGTAGTAATCCACAAAACACGGTAATTCATTTAAATTACAAAACCGTGTTTTGTGGCCTTACAAAACCCGATTTTTGCCTTCTCGGACCAAAAGACCCGGTTCCCACTTCTTCGTCTTCCTCGACTACAACATCACCAAAAACATGCATTCTCAATCCAATCCATCCAAATACAACCTAAACAAACATACTAAACTATTCCAACATCCAAACACAAGAAAACAAATTCAAAACTCTAAATCTAACAATTATCAAAGTTCCAATCTAAGGGCCATGAAAGTTGCGTACCTTCGACAATGGAGATGGGGAACAAACTCGTCGGCGGTCTGAGGAGGTCGACGAAGGTCGGCAAAGGTCCGACAAGCCCGGAGCTGAGTGGTCGACCGCTAGTTCTCTCGGAAGTCAAACCGGTTCGCGAGAGATAAAAAAAAAACAGTGGAAATTTGATTTGGGTGGGTGATCATTTTTTGTGGCGTCAATATATAGGAGGGCATTTTGGTATTTTTGTGCTTCAGGCTTTAAGGGTATATGAGTCAAATTTCACTTAGGGGTGAAATAGGTAATGTGGGTATTTCAGGTAATTAGTTTCTTTGAGAGGTCATAAATGAATTTTTAAAATTGAGTGGTTATAAAGAAGTTTTCAGAGTTTATATTTGGTAGTTTTGGTATTTTTCACTAAAACAAAACTAGATGGGAGATTTCGTCGAATAACTCCAATTAGAGAATTCTTTTATTATTATTTTTTTTAATAACACAACCCAACAAATTAGCATTACTCATAATTTGGTATTCAAAACTGACATCAAATGGTTCAGAGATCCATCCAGACCTATCCAATTCAAAAAATATTTACTCAGTTTGAAAATCTATATTCATTAATGGCAGACATATTCTTTCACATTAAGAGATGAAAACTACAAACACAAGCTTTCTTACGGGTTTCATAAGAATTAAACCTCCAATACCTTAGAAGATATCCAATCACCAATACTACAAGATGACGTGTAACATTACTCATAATTTATTCGTCGGCACCGTGAACTTCATCACATGCATTGATGCCTGATTATCTCATTCAAAGTTATAGCCACAATTCGATTTTATCAAAACTAAATTTGATTTTTGGGTCTGTTCAGTATTGTATGAGGGCGAAGAGAGTAATATTATCGTCCAAATTGAACAACTATATCCTAGATGTAATTTCCCGAGTATGTAGAAATAGTAAAAAAACAAAAAAGTAACCAAAATCCAAATCTTCAATTTTACTGCCCAGTCCTCTCTATATGGACAGCCAAATATGGGAGTCATTAAAACAGGTTATTTAAATGTTGACCATACAAGACAACTGCTGCTTAACCAATACAGAAAATTTCGTAGTTGAGTAAGGTAACTTCAATCTTGCAGTCTACAGAGCATCAAGTGAGACTTCAAGTTTACAAGGGCAAGACTGATTTGCCCTTCTAACGGCTGAGCAACAACTGCATTGGACAGCTGCTGTCACATGTATTTAGGACAAACTCCAAACACAATAGAGGCTGTAACCACTATCTAGTTTAAGTCAAAATGGCAACCACAAACGGGCATCCGAGTAGTTACAATTAGTTCAGTTCCTAACATTGAGGTAGGTAGACTTTTATCCTTTAAGGATCAGTCAAGTTCTTGGTAAAAATCTTGCAGCATCGCTGTATTATATATCTATATATACTATGAACATAATTTTTGCAACAAAAACAAAACCGTACCAACTTATGCTGCTTTTAGAAAACAAAACTCAAATATTAAACACAAAAGGATTTTTTAGCAGTCTATCAGGTTTTTGAAACAATAGGTACCCAGCACAAACCAACCCAGGAGGAGGAGGGAGAACGAGAACAGCCCAATCAGAAACGGCCATCCAACTAGCATTACACCCAAGGAGACCACCACTGCGAATGGGAGGAATGATCGTATTACCGACATGGTGTTAATCCAATAGCCCTTCAACAACAATAGAGCTGCCACATTTATCATGTTCCAATCCATTGATCCACCATAAGAGAGTCGGTTCAGACAGTTGGCCACAAATGAGTAGCTGTTGCATGTAAATAGGTTGTAAGTTCTGTGCTCATAGTTACGCCTACTTAGCTGCAGGGCATCATCCCATGTGATTGCAGACTCTGAGTGCCTATATCCAAGATTGCAGGTGTGCCCGGCCAAATTTAGAGGAAAGCAACACTGATTTTAACATTCAGATTCCACAAGAAAACAGTCAATTGAATGACTGGGAATTAACTCTCTTCAAAAGAAGTAAAGATAAATATACTTGGGAAGATGAGACAAAAAATTACGAGGCATTCATAATCTATCAATCAAGTTGTCATGTTAACAAGAAGGCAGTGTAAGAAAGATGAAAAAAATAATATTATAACAACAACAACAACAAGAACAAGGTACATCATTCAAGATGATAATAATTTCTGGTGTATTTATATTAGTTTCCACAAGTCCAACATAAGTAACACAAGGAACAGAACCTCCATTGACCAACCAAAAACTTTCTCCACTGTTGATGATAATAATAAAGTGTAGGCATGTATTTAAGCATAATATATTGAGTGTGTGTGTGTGTGTATGTGCGAGAGAGAGCAAAAACTTTTAACTGACAGCACAACAGAGTTAAATTTAATAGCAACCATAATTCATTAATCTGTACCTGAGTCCTATTAAGCTGAAGATACCTAGCTGCAGCACCGTAAGAAAACTCATCAACATTTACAAGATTGGATCCTGAGAAATCCAGAATGACTCCATCCTCCCTGCAAATGCCAACATGTCCAATGAACGGTGCCAACCAAGAGACAACCGGCAGTGGGGTCCAAACCAAACAACATGGAAATTTTGAAGCCTTAGGATCAATTTCTTCCAGTGGCCATAGATCATGCTGGATTTTAGAAGTAGAATTCATACGTTCGATATCATAAACTGGTTTTAGATTCATTTTAGGAAATTTTGCCCTTGACATATAACTCTGTACAATTTCCAGCCACGCAGTATCAAACTACTCGCTCAGACATAATGAACTTGTTTCCATTATAAACAAATTAAATCCTGTTCAAAAGTGTGGTAATTCTGCAAAAATAAATCATAACAAGTCCATTTGTCAACGATAAAACAAGGCAATGTACATAGCAACTTCAAATGATATATTGCTGCAGAAAATCAGAGAATGTTTAGATCATCAAGCCTGAAAGGGTCCCAAACAATCATTTATCAGAACAAAGAGAAGAGTATACATATAATTTAAGAATTTCCATGTTCGCAATGTTTGTAAGTCATATGCTCTCCCTCTCTCTCACTGTATTCTCCTCGTATCTTTGGTTTGCTTTTCAGAGATAATAAACTATTTTAGACATATTGGATCCTATGACTTCACCGTTTGTAAAGTAAATAGAGTATGAATTATGCTTGTCTATAGTAATATCATTAAGTCTTTCCTTATCTAGTTCAACAGTAAAGCTACAATAGAACTCAATATGATATCGAATCAAAAAGCATGCCTTTACACTCATTAATACTGCTTAAGCATTAACACCCAATGTGGTTTGGTACACCGCAGTTGGTATTTCAAAAAAAGAAAGAAAGAAAGAAAGAAAGAAAGAAAGAAAGAGAAAAAGAAAAGAAAAGACAGCTTAAGCATTAGGACATGCAATTACAGGATCTATAATCATCTAGGAAGTCAAGCAGAAAATAATCATGGTTTATGAGTATGACCACATTTAGAAGTGTACAATTTTACTACAATACTCACACTCATTCTAGCTCATTAGACACAGCTCCTCCTCAATTGACCTAATTTTCTAACATCATATGTAATGCCTAAGGAGAATGACTCCCAATAATAAAGTTGATTTTACCTATTTATCTCCAAACCATCATTCCTTTTTCCTTCTATTAAATGGGAAAGGGAAGGGGAAGGGGCGCACGCAGATGTCTCACGTGCAAACCTGCTTGAGTGACATCAAGTAATGGAAGTATACAACACTTCTGTTGCATTTCTATGATGCAAAATAGATGGTGTCACTATGATTTCGTAAGTCAAATTGTCATTTTCCAACCATTTCATGATGAGTTGCATTCCAAATTAATTTATCTCATTGGAAAACATTTGCTAATGAACTTCTTTTTGTTCGAGCACATGCAGTTGGACCGCCAACAAAATTCAATTAACACTACAATATCATGAACTTTTGCTTTTCCACGTAAACACCAAAATGTAAGAATTCACGAACTTCTTTGATTATGCCAAAAGATACATAAATAATATCAAGTCGGAACATTTTTTATCAAGAGTGAAAAAAGAACTAAGAAAAGAAGTCCATCCTCATAACTACATCAGTTATTCATCTACTCTATTTAGACTAGACTGGTAACTAACTCAGCCTAAGTCGCATCAATTTATCTTAAACAACGTTTACTCATCTCCTCCAGTACAATTAACTAAAACTCGAAGCCTGTCATAATTCCCAGCTTCTGTTGCAGTTGAGAATAACAATACATCAAGGGTGGCCTGACACAAGTATAAGGTGCATCAACCATTCCTCTCATTTACTCTTGCTTGATGCTGCTGAGTACAATGAAATTAGCCTCATGCAACATTCACTGGAAACTAAAAACCACCAGATCTTGAACCTCTTTACCGAGAGTCTGAAAACACCTTCCTAAGCTAAAGGCAAAATCTACACTGGGGTTCTCTTTGAACAGAAAGTTACTACTTATTTACAAAACCAAAGAAAGACCCCAGACCCCCCCCCCCCCAACATTCTAATATCGAACTATGTTTTGCTTACATGACATCAGTTTCTACTTTCCTAGATAACTTTTCCATTCATACTTTAACTCCCTTTGAAAAACACGCATTAAAACATAGCAGTACTCTTTACACATAGATTTACTAAATTTCTTGAAAACTTTCAAATACTTGTGGTCTCAACACACAATGTTTTACGTACCTCACAGACCAATGAGTGATCAAGCATGCAATCAGATTAAACAACAGAAGCTCCATTCAGTCGCTAAAAATCAGCGAAGACTGAAAACTCAAATTGCTGTCAAAGAAAAAGTAACCAATAACTCTTACAAGTTTGATTTTCCATATGTTTGACACCGTCTTTGTACCAAACAAACACACCCCAGATGAATATTGTTGGCATCAATTCAACTACACATTCAACAGTAACAAGATCTAAACTTTGAATAAGAAAAGACTAAAAGAAGTTAAGGTTACTGGTAAAGTTGAGAAATGAAGGTGTGTGACCAACCTGTAAAAAAAATTGATGTTAAGGCAGATAAGCACAAGCTAAAGAAGAAACGTCTTCGCTTTACTTGCACTAGTTGTTGTTGGTTCATTGTGGCGGAGAAGCAGGAACAGCTCAGATTTATTGGTAACGAAATAAAAATTTCAATAGTTTATCTAATAAATTACATGTTTCGGAATTAGAATGGGAGGACAGAAATGTGGAGAGATGCATGAACCAGACCTGATTTTTTGTGTTCAGAGGTGGGGCCCCTCTCTCACCATTCTCTTTGCCTTTTATCTCTTTAATTAATAATTCTAATTATGTTACGCACCGCCACCGCCACTACTCGGCTGTTAATTTTTTTTTTTATTAATTTATTACCCATTCACGTAACGAGGATCACATTCCATATAGTTTACACGATATCTAAGTCATGATCTGAAATTAAAATTTTCTCAAAATAAAAAGAAAAATTCAACTTATATGAAAAACTTACCTCCAATTCAAAAGTTGTTGATGCAGATAGAATTATAAAAATCTAGTTGAAATGAGCCAAATTATATGGACCGAATGTCATTCCATAAACAATCATATTCAATTGGTAAATGTTAACCGTTCAAAATTCATTCTTATTTTTTAAATTATAAATTATGAATGCGAGTTCTTGGTACGTCTGTGTTAAAAAAAATCTAATTATTTTATTTAAAAAAAGTTCAAACTCATATTTAAATAATTGTGATATGAAAGTTATAGATACATTACATATATTAAATCTATCATAATTTATAGTGTTGATCAAACAATTTTTTTTAGAGTTTACCATAGATTTATTGTAATAAATAATACGATATTGTTGTAGGAGGAGGAGATTCTAATTAACCCAATTATTATAATATATAATATTATAATAAAAAAATATAATTATTGTTTGGCTATATATCTCACATTTACTAATTATTTGTTTTTTACACTTATTACTTTAAGAATCAAAATTAGTTAAATTGTTTTATTTATTTTCATAAATAGTAAAACAACTTAGAAATATCCATTAAACAACAAAACAATGACTTTTCACTTAATTTTAAATTATTAAATTATATTTAAATATAATCTTTTAAATCTAGCATCCAATTTTTTTTTTTTTTTTTACCTTAATAGTATATTGTACAACACTTTTTTTTTATAATAGAAATTAACTTATAACACTTACTCATTAACATTTCAACACTACGTTTTATTTAAAATACGTTTTATTTTTTAACAATATAAAATCCACATTATATTTTTTATTACTATTTTAATTATAAATAATGGCTCATTGATGCTTACATAAAAAGGTTTTAAAAGCCATATTAATTATTTTCAAATAATTTTACTTTAAAAAAAAAAAACAGTACATTTAGGGATAGCAAAAAGAAAAAACAAATATATCATTCAAATTGAGTTTTCATTCTTTATTTATTTTTTAATAAAAGTTATTAACTATTTAGACTTTAGTGTTCAAATAAAAACCCTTATACTATTGAAATTCATCTATAACCGAATTTTTATTTTTTTAACTTTGGTAATACACATATTACTTACTGATATTATTAGAGCTGTAGAATATGTTACTTCTTGTTTTATTTTATTATTATTATTATTGTAAACCATTCTTGTTATTATTAGCTATTGATGATCCATTTGATGTGAAATTTAAAGAAAAAAAGAGGGTTTCTTTAACAAAATTTGAGAACTTTTCACGTGTTTTGGTAACTTTGGACAATTAAGATGGATTATGTTCCTGTATATCTTAATAAGGTTTCGTAAAGTTAATTAAAATCACGGATTAGAGGCATTTTTTAATAAGTAATGTTACATTACCCAAAATTTTATCTAAATTTATACGTGATAGATTTATGTGTAACTACTACATTATCAATATAAGTGGTTGCTACACATCATTTAGATAAAAAAAAATTTAAAAAGAATATTTAGAAAGTGTAATATTAGTCTTTTTTCTTACCATTATCACAAGTAGAAAGATTTGAAAAAGATAATTATGACTCACATAACAAATTCTATCTGCATAGAATAATATAAGACATTTCAAATTGTACAGTAACATGTGATATGATAAATAATTAACATAACAACACGTAATAAATGAAATGAATTGTTATTAATATATATTTATTAATTAACACATCATAAAATTAAAAATAAATTAAATATAAACTTAAAATATTTAGTATATGTACATTAAGGTTTCAACTTAATAATTATATGCACATTCCTCCTAACATATATGATTGTATATTTCTTCATTTACCTTATTGGTAAAGGTTCTTGTCTAGCATATTTTACAAATTTTGTATGGATATTATTACCCTTATTGTGAAAGAAGTTGTCTCTCGATTATAAGAATAGATATCCAACTACATTTAATATCAATTCTTCGCAAACTCTCTCCAAATTTCTATCGATTGGTATCTGTAAATTTTCCATTATTTTGTAATAATTAAAAAAAAAAAAAATAACCATATAGAAGAGCATGACAAGCAATTACTTTTTTTTTTCCTACATAAACAAGCACTTCTATTTGATAATATCTTAAGATAACATCTAATAATAACTTTTTGAAATTATGTAGAAATAATTAATTTACACAAATCATTCAAAATGGGTTACCAAAACTGAGTTAAAAATTAATTTTTGAAAAAGTCGAGACACAAACCAAAATCTCTAAATAGAAATGGACATTTGACACACCAAAACTAGAAAACGTCCATAATATTAGAAGCCATCACGTTCACAGCGTGTACCAAAAAAGTTAGATCAAGTTCAAATTGTAAAGAAATTTCTTCACATTCAATGAATCGCATATCTTTTTTCTTTTTCATTTTTTGAAATAGAATCACACATTTTTTTCCATTTCAATCGCATTACGAATTGACTCGTGTCCGTACATAAACATAGCATTCTGGGATGTTGACACGTAGCACATGATAATTTCCAACTCCGTTAGGTAGGCACCGACCATTAGAACACAGAAGCCCATTCATTTCACAGGGCCACCAACCGCCTCATTTCTCCATGTTACCATATCAGGGCCATATTTTGGACATTGGAGTCAAAATTTTCATAATATTCGAATGAAATTCTTGTATTTTTTTTTTTTTCATTTGTTTAAATTGACACTGAATGGCCCGTAAGATTGTGAGAACTACCAAAATCAAATATTGATTACATAGCTGAATATCGACCCCTCCAAATGAAAATAGTGATGGACCCACATGAGGTCCAAATGAGGCACCGATCCATCTCAAATATTAAAAAAATTAATTTTATACAAACTAAAGTTTAATATCATATTAATAACTATTAGATCCAAAAATTTAAATTAATAGTGTTAGATAATTTCATATTGATTGAAGAAATAAATTTATATTGGTTTATAAGATGATGATAAACTTTCACTCATAAGCTAACTGATGTAGTGCAGCTAGACTCAAGACCTTTTTTTTACAAATAGTTTAACAAGCTCCAATACAAAATGCAAATTACGAACAAAATTGCATGTGAGGAGATTCTAAAACAAACCTAGCTTTTAAATTATATCAATAACTACTATATTTAAAAGTTTAAGATAATAAAATAGGACTCAATTAATGATATAACACTCTCTAACATTCTCATAACAATTAAACACATTAGCACTCTTAATCAATTGTTTATTATCTCCAAAATCTAGTAACACAGCCTTAGGATTAACATATTTGTCTCCTATTTTTGTAATTGTTAAACATGAATGTTTTTTCTTAAAAGTATTTTATAAAAATTAACCGTTTTGTTAACGTTGCTTATCATCGTTTGTGGACATAGTTCATCATTTTAATTTTATTTTCTTTGAATCATTTTGTTTATTTTTTTTTAATTTTTTTTTTAATTTTTATCATTATAACTGATCTAGGATAGAAGGTTAAAGAAACTAAAGGGATTGAAATAGTTATAATACGGTTAGGAAAACAACTCCCATATAAGAAGAATCGATCCAATAAAAATGAGAGAACGACTCACATTAGATGAGAGAAGACGGCCTTCATGAGACTATATAGGATGTCAAACCCAAGTTCATACCGGAACTGAGGGGTGCAGCCATCCACATGGGCAAAGCAACAATGACTTTTGGGGTTTTGGTACTTATCCAAAAGCACCTTGCAGGATATCACCATTAATGAGCTCAGTCGATTTTTTGGGTCAGCATCAAGATATAGGCGTCATAGACTCGAATGAATATAACCTTTTGTTCCTCGTGTAACGATGCCTATAGTGCTAGATTTTAGTGTTCTATGAAATTTGGCCAATCTAAGCAAGGCTCTACTATTTGACCCTGAATCTAAAATTCTAAATGCATATCTCAACGTGAATGGATAAAGGGTTGGTTGGTAAATGTATGTAATTTTAGATTAAAACAATAATGGTGTTCTCGAATTATCTAACAGTGGAAAGATAAACCTTAATAGTCAATTAACATTTACAGTTAACAAAAAGCAACATATAAACATGGTGGTGAATGTATATGGCAAGACTGTACAAGATATAAATATAGGTGCTACTTAACGACCAATAATAATCAGGGAAGACTGGGTTCACCACAGAAGGAATCTGGCTCAAATGATCTTGCTGAATCATCATTGTAAACCCCAGGAATGGATCGACCTCCAGTTTCGGATTCTGGGTAGGATTCCTTTTGGCCTCCCTCCAGATTGATGAAGAGAAGAACGCAAACAAATAGTAATGCTCCTAGAGTAACAAGAGTATACTTTAATCTGCTTAGTAGTGGCTTCACCTGCACACAACACAAGCCTCTTGAATTTCCATCTAAACAAATCATTCACTGCATCTCTACAATTTCAGCTATGCAAGGAACCAACTTTCTCACCACCCGATCAATCTAACCACTTTTAGTTGAAAATTCTAAATTCTACAAAATAAGGCATCCAGAATTAGAAAGACCAATTAAAACTATAATGTGTCTTCAATAAATTATTACTTGAAAAGATCCAAGAAGGCGGTCACGAGCCAAAACTTGAGCAGTCTTTACCCATATCTGTTGAGTCACAAGTCAAAAGGTAGAATATTTCCAACACTTGAAATAGGAGTAACAAGGTACAAGGAAGAATAGAATATACCTGACCATCATACCAGCCAGTCTCTTCATATTCAACGGTGGCGCTAAGCAACCGGTTACCCACATAAGCCCAACCCAGATACATTCTTACAACAGCTAGAGTGACAAATAGAATCCCACTTGAAACAGCTCCAACGATTTTCGTCAAAGGATCAGAATCACTCCCTGCAGCAGCACCAAACCAGGCCACTGGAAGCGCTATTAGTATTGTAAAGGAAGCACCGGTAACCAATAGCCGAGATGAATACTCGACAATATCACCACAAGCCCATGAGAAAGGGAACGAAGTAGAAAGATGCTGGTACTCGTTCACGGGCTGCTGTTCAGATGGAACTGGGCAATCTGTTTCTGGTAGTGGGGGTATGTTGCTACCATTTCTGCTTCTAATCCTGTAACTAATACATCTTGATGATGATAGTGGTCTTTTGGGGATTAAAAATTGGCACTGATGGAGTCTACGATTTTGGGTTGGTAGTAATGGTGGTTTAATAGAGGCTTGGACTTGGATAGCCATTGCCATTCCTAAACCTGCGTCTGCCTGTCGCCTACCTGTTATGATTAGTCCTTTACATCTGTCAATATCATATCCACTCAGATATTTTTATGAATTTCATGACCACCATAGTTTACTACTACTTCACACATTTTTGTGTTTTCTTTTATACATGTTTATATACATAGGAATACACATACTGCACGCTACATTTTGCTTTGACTTGGATTGTGATGTAATATTGGCTTAAGGTGAATAGTAATTGCTTCGAAATTAAGATTCTCAATTCTGGGATTATTATGGACAGGCCTTACAATCACAAACAGATTCAACCACATACAAAAATAATACAAACACTTCTGGCGTATCAACAAATTTACAAGCACCCAAAACGGCTTAAATCCTAAGTAGACGCAAGATAATTCTCACAATTGACGTAAATTCGTCATCAGATACGAGTCTCAATTTTTCCCAGAAAACAATTATGCAGAATAAAGACAGCAAACAACGCGGACAAAATCCACCATTTTTTTTTTCCTTTACTTTTTTTCCACAACCTGCAGAGATAGTCTGTTTACAATTCCGGAGTTGGGATTTGGTTTTACCCAAACAAGATCTCCACAGATACAGTAATTTGACGTAAAAAAAATCATTATTTTCTTTCTTTTTTTTTTTTCTTTTGGAACTTGTACATTTAGAGAGACTGAGACTACCTATTTATACTAAAGCAACGTTTTGATGGTATCCTCCACTGCTCTTATGCAGTCCTTCGATAGGAGGATCACCACTCTGATCTGAATGGGTTGTGTTGAGCCCCCACTTTGAATGAACCAACACTTCCCTGTCCAGTAATCTCCTAACTTTTCCTTTATATCAAATAAAAAATCTTCCAGCTGCTCTAGCTCTTCGAGCCAAGAAACAACATCTTTCAGATATTATTACACCGGCACTTTTTATAATCACTCTGAGAACTGATTTGTAGAGTTTGATCTATCTACATACAAACGTTGAAGAAGTCGGAGGCGGGACATCAGCTGTGCAAAAGAAGGCCGTAAATGTGGCTCCCTGAAAAATAAATAAATAAAGTTATGGAAGAGGAATTAAAGTCAGAATTAATAAATTATAGCAATTGCACATTCAGCTAAAAATGTATGGAAGATATTATCAGTAATTATGGCAAAAATCTGAAGAGTAATATTTGGGAATCTATACTGTGTACATACAGTAAAATTTTTTATTCCACAAGAAACCCAACACATTCAACAATATCTCCTGTAACCAAGTCACTGCATTATTTAGACAATTCAAAGTACAGTATTTTCAAAAGACAACAGGAAAGAAAACACAAATATTGCAGCTATTCTAGTATTTCTTGTCAGATACTAAAGCATCATAAGTTTTGTCTGAAAACTGAAAATTAGTGCTGAGCACTGAAAACTAAATAGTGACTAAAATCTGAAATTTGAATAACATGTTTGTTTTTTTTTTTTTTCTTACCTCTTAATATATTGTAATCTTATTATTATTATTTTTTTAAATTTAAAATTATCTAAAAATTAATAAGTTGATATTTATACCTTTTTTACTATTTATTGTTATGTAATTTTAATTAATTTAATACAAACATCCTAAAATAAATAATTTAATAAATTCTAAAATATTTTTATAGACATATTAATAATATTTTATTCATAATTAAAATATGATTAAAAAATATAATAGTATTAATCATATTTATATACTTAAATATATTAATATATTTAAAAAAAAAACTAAAAAAATAAATGTTTAAATTATAAATTAAAATATATTAGTATAATTTCAAAATATTTTGGAATGAGATGTATTTAAACTTCTGTTTTTAAATATATTTTTTGTAAGTATGAGTAATATAAAATTAGGATAAATTTGAAATTATATTATTTTGGAAAGATAAATTTGAAATAAAAATTTTTAAATGTCATTAAATGATTTATAATTAAGTGAAAAGTAAAAAAAAATTATTTAATTGTTTTAATTGTTTTTTTATAGTTTTAAATGGTCTAACCACTTAAAAAAACAAATGATAACAACTTAATAAGTGCAATTCAACATTATTAAATCTTCAATGAAAAAAACAAACGACCTTTTAATGTTTAGTATGAATCTATTAAGCCATGTGGTTAATGCAAAACATAATTGTAAATCTAACAAACTAAACCAAATATAAAACACAGATATTTTAGAAAATCTAAAGCTTACGTTTGCCAACAATCAGATATTATCTGTGCAACTGCTGGATCAATGTCCTGTGGAATCTCAAGCCGTCTATTCTGGAATCCAACAGCACCAACAACCTGCATTGGGTTCAATCCTTTCCATGGGATACGTGAGGTTACCAACTCCCACAATATCACACCAAAACTGTACACATCACATCTGCAAACCAGTAATCTTGATAAGATTACAAAGCGAACTGAAATTTCCAATAAACACCAAAACCCATGAGATTGACACAATATACAAAAATATTAAATTTACTCACTTCTCATTGGCTGGTTCATTCCTTAGAACTTCTGGCGCCATCCATTCAGGCTGGCATTCCAACAGCAAATTTTTATTAGTGTTTTATAGATCAATATTGTGCTTTATGATGAAATAATAAGACCAGTAAAAGTAGAGCCATAAAAGATGTTGAAAGAGTTACCGTTCCAGCAGTTGACTTCGAAGACAGGAAAGTATGATGCTTCATGCGCGACAACCCAAAATCACAGACCTAGGGAGAGAAGAAACAAGATGTTGGAAAATTGCGATTAATTTTTATCATCCAAAGATGAGTCAAAATATCTAACTTGAAAAACAAGCAATATCAGATCAAATTTTAAATTCCATAATTTATTTTGATTTAACCTTCACAACCCAGTTCTTGTCCACAAGAAGATTAGGAGACTTCAGATCTCGATGCACAATAGTAGGATGGCTTGTGTGCAAGTAATTCATTCCCTTGGCCTGGAAAACATAATGAATCTTTATTTGGAAAAGGAAAAACAAAGAGGAGGATCTGAACCAGATTAAAGAACTAAAAAGAAAGAACATTTTCCAACACATACCACATCAAGAGCCATCCGCATTCTCCTCCTTTCTTCAAGTTGAGGATTGGGACCATGCAGTAACCTATATAAACTTCCCCTGTGTACCAAATGAAAGACGAACGAGAAAAGACTATCAATTTTCTAAAATAAGAAAGAAAATGATTACTTTCAAGAGTCTTTCGCAGAAACTGCAACATTTACATTGCCTAACAGATACAGTATTTTTCTCAAACAAAAACAGGAAAAGGCCCTCTCAGGTAAAAGCATGTACAGAACAGAAATTGTCTGTTCTTCATATAATACATAGGCAATATCAATGACGCAACAGCAAAATTTCTCTACAGTGTGGTGGGTTTTAGATTTTCATTTCTACATTCAACAAAAGAAATCATCTACCCATACAGATGAATGCAAGTAAACAATGAATCACAAGCCACATGAATACAAGTAAACAATGAATCACAAGCAGAAAACTAAAATGCTATTTTTTACATGCATAGGCAATATGAACGACACAACAGCAAAATTTCTCGACAGTAATCATGGGTTTTAGATGTTCATTTCTACATTCAACAAAAGAAATCATCTGCCCATACACATGAAATGCAAGTAAACAATGCATTGCAAGCAGAAAACTAAAATACTATTTTTCACATGCATAGGCAATATTAATGACACAACAGCAAAATTTCTCTATAGCAATGGTGGTGGGTTTTAGATGCTCATTTCTACATTCAACAAAAGTAATCATCTGCCCATACATATGAATACAAGTAAACAATGCATCACAAGCAGAAAACTAAAATCCTATTTTTTACATGCATCCTCTCTGAAAGTCATCATCTAAGACCACAGAATTAAGCTCACTTTATGGTGCACTTCAAGTTTGAGTTACCGGCACCATGAGGAACACAAGAAAAGAATTACAGTGAAGAACAACGATATGTAAATGATAAGAGAAAGTTCCTTTTACATCGGATTTAATTTCAACTGTATAGCACCATCATTAAGAAAAACAAAAGAGAGTGCAAAAACTTAAACAAATGAAGCTTAATTCATTACTTATTGATACATAAAGATTGAAAGAAAACTAACCTAGGAAGAAACTCTGTAAGTATCGAGAAATGTGGAGACCGAGTAACTGCTCCCATGAAAAGAACAACATTAGGATGTCTCAACCTCAACATGATCTCAACCTGGAGAAAGCAATTGTCAGTAGAAGATTAAAAGTTAATGACTGTCAATTGCTTGGCTTACAAAAGAACAAAAAACACAACAAAAGGAGTTAAATTCTGGTGCTTACTTCACATTTAAACTGCAACAATGCATCACCCGAAAAATCTTGATTCAAAAATTTCTTCACAGCAACTTCCTGTCATGCAAATGCATTTTTCTTTTAACACCAACTAGACCAACAAACTGAATTGAATAAAACAACATTCAGAAACTTTTATGACTAACAAATTATATCAATCATTAGAATATAATTCCGAAAACAATTAATTTGCACAAAGTATAAAAGAGTAACTCAAGCAGTCGAAAAATTTTCATAATTTGCCCCAAGATAAAATGATTGTAAAGAAAATGAATCAATTGTACTACATTGTGAGTTTAATAACATTTCCAAAGTGTTTCATAAATCAGCACCCCACAGTTATCTAGGAAGTTAAATGTGATATTGTATTGTATATTGCTCCTAGCAGAGCCAATCACTTAAAGCAACAGATGAAAAGAATATAATAATAATCATGATGACAGTGAGGATGATGATGATCAATCTTCGAAGTGTTAAGAACATAACTTACAGTGCCATTCCAATCAGCATGATAGACCTCACCATATGACCCTGCAATATAAAATCTCATTTGAGAAAATATTCATACAATCATATCACATTCAAGCAAGCACCACTTTTATAATTGTAACCCCAGGTCTCACTATCAATGTTTGTATTCGTAAAACTATCATTATAAAAGAAATGTAGGATATGCCACAAATATTGTAGACAAAGGGACTTCCAACTCCTAAACAAGTATGAAGTGAAACCAAAATTATACTAGCTTAGCACTCTGCTAATCACTCAGGGCAATCAACACAGGTCTGAAAGCCTGGAGCAGATGACAAGCAAATTTAACCACTCTTGCCCAAAGACATGATAAATACGATAAATAAGTTAACTCATGATAAACAGATTTCTTACTTTATTTAACTGATGATAATATAACATACAGACATTCTATATGGGGCCTAAGGAAATAATGATAATCATTCAACAAAAGTAATAATAACACAAATTATCTCAAGTTGTTTAAGAAGTGAGACAATGTAAGACTGTCCTCACTATCAAACACGACACTATGCTATCTAAATTTTTTGAACAAAGATATCTCTCCAATATCAACAAACAAGAAAACTGAATAAATGCAAGAATGAAACTTACCGATACCAATGCGTTCACCTATTTGAAGATCCTCCCACAGGATTTCCCATTCTGCAACATCCCCCAACATTGGGTTTATCCCGTCAGTGAGATCATTGCAAGGGAGAGGCAGACCATTATCGGTCATTTCCTTCAATTCCCCAGCAGATTCTTTACCCAACTCATTGTAATCAGAATTCCTCCTAATCAATCTGTTATCATTGGCAAATGCACTTTCAAGTTGTGCATGATATATCTCAGCAGCAGAGAGCAAAGGAGACCCATGAATTTGTTTTTCGTATGAAGCTGTAGCAACAATTCCCGGCAGGTTAAGAGGAACAGTATTTACACCTGTGGTATAAGTTGGTATTGGTTCATCAGCTCTGTTACGGACAATTACAAAACCATCTCCCGTAGTATCAGAGGAAAAAGAAAGATCAGATTTAATGACATCTGGTTCAACTTCTATTTGTTGTTCACCGAAAATCTGGGCTGGCTGTTTCCAGTAATTCTCATAATTAACATCGATCGATGATGCCACCCCAATGGCAGATACAAGGGACTGTTTACAGCTTGACAACAACTTTTCTGATTGACGGTGAACACCATCACCTACATTTTTCCCATTTGCTGCTAGATGGACTTGCTCTTCCCCCAGATCCTGTGGGTTAATGTCCATAAACAAATCTGCGGGTGGAGATGCACCACTCTCTAACAGAACAGCATGTAACTTCTGTGCAAATTCAGGGTTTTTAGCAGCACTAATGACATATTTGGACACATTTTTAACTTTCTTTTTTTGCGCAGATGACTGTTTCCCAGGACTGCCAGAGGAGCTTTCATATTGCTTATCTAATGAAGGGAAAAGTTTTCCAAATTCATGCTCAAATCTCTCAGATCGATTTTTATTAGCAAGGTTCAAATCATCCTGGTTTGTTTGCTTACCTACGAATGACACCTCCTCCAACCTTGAGCAGCAAACCTCAGGGATGCTATCCAGGACTGGTGAAACAGCCAGAGCCTCAGTGCCTTTGTTGAGCACCAAACAAGAACCCGAGGAGGTTTCAGATGGAAACCCTCTTAAATCTAGACCAGCAGTCTGGAGATGACTGCTGGGTACCTCCGCAGGAATTAATGTGCCAGGAGCACCCATTAGATCAATAATATATTCACTGCCACAGAACAAAATGATTATCCCAACAAACCTTGAATTAGATGAGGAGGAAAGGTGGGAGGGGCAAAACAAATAACATAGAGCATGCACCTAATCAACATCAAATGCATTAACAAACATAAAAGGAAATACAAAAATTAAGAAGTAAAAGCAGTCAAGTCAGCGTCTCAAACAACTCGAATTGTTTGTCAGTTTACAATTACAAACAGATTATTCATGCTTTATACCATAAGAAAGACTGCAAGTTGTCTGCAGAACAAGGTCCATTACTTGGTAATATTGTTTGTCAACGTACCATTACAAACAGATTATTATTCATACTTTACGATATAACAGAAACTGGAAACTGCCCCAGCTTAAGGTTCATTACCTGGTACTACTAATTTTAAATAACTTAAATTAAGTGCCACAAATGAAAAATAAGTATCAGAATTACCATCCAAAATTCGCATGGTAAGCATCATACATTAGGAAAAATAAGCTTTCAGCTCAATTCTATCTAGAATAACAAATAAAGCGCAAACAAAAATGAAATGCAACCTTGAGCATTAAACAGATTGACATAGACTTGAAGCATTTATAAATCAGAAATTGCAGTTATTACCTCCCGTCATCAATTTTGATCAAATTTACAGCACCATCATCAGTGCCAGTGTAGTAGCTACCCTTGACCAGCATACACGGAAGATTAATTCTATCAGCAAGCACCTAGCATAAGAAGCATTCATTGACTGACTTCAGCGAGGATATCACAAAATGGACCAAAGATAATCTCATAAAATAATTAAGCTGAAAAAGGTGGGGAAGAACTTAATATTCCGCCAATAATTAAGCTATGACAGGGTAGGCCACGTTTTGATAAAAAATGAAGTAATCAGGATAACCATGCTAAGTTAAAAGGTAAATAATACTGTTCATCAATCAGTTTCACTAAGAAAATAAAATAAGTTAAAAAATTTACAACCTTAAAAAGTAAGGCTCTATGACGTGAAAGTCCAACATCAAGACACCCAAGAGGAAAAATGTTTGTATTCAGAGAATCCCGTAACTCAGTACGTCTAGCAATCCACCTTCCATAAATTTCTTCAGCATCGCCAACTGGACCACCCATTCTCTCAACAACGATGTCAGCAACTTTCTGAATCAAGCCACTTAAAACCAAACCAAGCTCGTGAAGTTGGCACTCCACTGATACGTTACACACTTTTTCCTCAAGCTCTTGAAGTTTGGGATCTATCAAATGGTTTACCAAAATAACTTCATAATCTAAGTTATCTGAAAGAGATATTGCTTGTAGATCCACCAACAATGGCATCTTCCCTTGCAAAGCTGAATTTGAGGTAATTCCATACACATCATAGAATCCATCCATAATTTTTTCATCATAATTTACAGCATTATAGCTCTGCACAGGATGGATGTAGGAATTAGTAAAAAGCATTCTTGACATAGCCAATCAAATCATATATTTATGCATGATAAAGACAAATTTATTTCAAGATCATCCAAAGGGGTCAAAAATATGCTATCAATGGGCAAAGACAACACAAGAAATGACATTATATTTCCAAACATGTATTTCAGTAATCCAGTTCCAAACTTCTGTTAAGTGGCAATAATATAACCATAAACTACTCAGTAAATGTGATGTAAAGCTAACAATCCATTTTTCTTCTTTGTTTTCTCACCAACCAAAAGTTTGAAAAGATGCTTTTCAGACAGCAGACTCGACCAGGAAGCCTAGACAAATAGATTCATCCCTATCCTATTTGGAAACCACTAAACAGTAATCTCATAGAGCACTTCTGTACCAAACTAGGGCTTCAAAGATTAAATATTATACTCAATTAACTAGATGACAAACAACGTGACTACTCCGCAACAATAAAAGAAAATAATTATACTTCCAAAAGTCATAGTTATATACAAGTAAACTTGAATAAATGTGATATACAATTTTAGGACCAAAAAAAAAAAAAAACTTGCTTGAGATGGTCTCACTGTAGGATTGCCACTCACAAGACAAAATGTGACATAAGGCAACACATGACGTGCCATCTTCAGCCTAACAATGAGACTATCCCAACCAAGCTTTTCTCCTAACTCAGATGTAGTAATTTAAGACACAAATTTTTGTGGTTGTGCCATAGAAAGATACGCACATATCTATGAAATAAACAAGTTATCCACAATTTTACATATTCAAATGAATTGGTGGCAACGTCAGAAAAAATTAATACAACCAAAAATAACACATTCAAACACCATAACTAACACAGTTTTACTATTCTAGGTTGCAAAACAATCAATGAAGCTATATACAATAACAAGGCCAAAGAATCTCAGACGGGATTGAGGGTGGTCATATCTTCTGGCCAGGGTAAAGATAGGTTAATGGTAAAGCTTTCTTGGCAAAAGTATTTCCTGTATAAGAACCCCCACGCAATGTTATAATAAAAAAACACATAGTAAACATAACAAGTGGTTAAATATCCAATACATAAACCCTGCTATGATCATTTGCAAATTCCATGAATCACAACATCGCAAATTAAAATTCATACACAAAATATGATCAATACATTCATATAATTATGAATTATCAACCATAGAAATAAGGCTTATCGAGACATAAATAGTCCCAATAAAATTAATTTAGCAAGATAATTAAAGCAAGAAACCCTAACAAGCAATTATCACAACACAAACAATTGCAAACAATAATCAAAGCCAAAATAAAAACAATTATCCGAAAATGCAACTAAGAAAACCCTAAACAAGTCAACACGAATCATACTCTGACGACCAATCTCAACCGCAAAATTGGAAAAAAAAAAAAAGAAAAAAAAAAGAAAGAAACCAAATGTAGAAACAGCATAACTGCAGAGTAACCCTAAAATAGAAAAATCATAATCAACAACACTAGTGCATTGAAAAAGACAAAACAATACCCAATATCGAAGCGCGAGAAACTCGACGAGTGCATCAGCTTCGGTGACGGAAGCGGAGCGGCAGCCGAGGCTCATCCGCTTGGCGGCATCGATCTGAGCGGACTCGGCCTCCTCTCTGGTGTCTGGATCGGAGGCGCTTATAGCTAAAGCCAATTGGACCTGGAACTCCTCCTCCAACAAATTGAAATCCGAAGGAGCGGGATCAGCCGCCGGCGATTCAACGATTCTCCCCATTGTAGCCGAACCCGAAGACGAAGACGATGTTGACGGATTCTGTGTAGGACTTGTATTTACAACGACTGGTGTCGCCTCAGCCAGCCTCTGATGCTCGCCGCCGATGTGGAGTTTTCTCAGTAGATGCTTCATTCTCGACATCGCCGATCATCAACAACTTGTTGATCTCTCTCTCTCTCCTCGTTATGTTTTCTCCTTCTTATCTATCGCTTCTGCCTTAACCTACGCCCACTAGTAAGAAAAATACATAAAGCCAGATTCGCTTAACGTGCGCACCCTTCTTCCTCAAGCTACTACCCCTCTTGAGACACTTAAATTAACCGCTCACCCATTCCCTCCAATACACTCTCTCTCAATCTCTATCTCTCTCTCTCTCTCTCAATGTTTATGTGACTTTCTCATTTTTATATTATTATTTTTTATTGTACTTGTACTGCTATCACTACGTGTATTCACACATTTTATAGTGCAATAATACAAGTAGTCAAGTCAAGCACCACCATTCCAGATTTTACTCTCCATTGCCATCAATGCATCTCTCTTTTGCATATCTCATATTTTGCATTTAACGATTTACATAATTACTTTCTTATTTATGTATATATTGTTATCCTGACAATTAGTACTAATAAATTTTTTAATATTTCTTTCATAAAAATGAGAACAGATTAAGTATCTTATCCGATCAAGAAAAATACTTCTTTCAACCATGGTAGATAAACATTTTATTTTAATTTTTGGTTTGATCATTATATTCATGTCTATCAAATTTGTTTCATAACTAATTTAAGGTTATGATATTGAGATTTTGATCAAGGGAGCTCAGCTTTTTTTGTTATCCATCGGGTTTAGAAATTATATATATTGGTATATTAATGATAATGATTAATAATTAATTAGTAAAGTGAGTCAATGAAATTATAAGGAAATGGTAATATATTTATAAAAGTTGAATGAAATCATTCCTATTCGTGGTAAATCTCAATTCATTTGTATAATTAGTTCATTTTATGATATTATTTTTATTATGTTATGTTGATGCTTGAAAGATAAGATAGATGCAGCAATAATGAACTATTGGAACTCCATAACATTTAGTGGAAATTACAAAAAATGGCTATTCTAGAAAAGGAAACTTTATTTTTATCCCTTTTGTTTTAAAAAAATGTTTTTACCTTTAAAACATTTTAATTTTAAACCCTCAAATAAATTAATTACAATCTATATTTAAATTACTCAAATTGTCATTACATACCTTGTTTTCCTCTTTAATTGCTCGTGGTATAAGATCTTTGACTTTCTCCGTTGATTGTTTAAGTTTAGTTAGGAATTTTTTAGTTTTTCATGATTTTTTGATTTTTTATTTTATATGTCAGATATTAATTTTAATGTTAGATTTGATTATATTTGATTGCATTTGACTTGATATTTTTGGTGATGAAGAAGACTATTAGATTGTACTAGTTTTTTTTTTTAAGTGGACTTAAAAACCTACCATTGACTTTGTTTTGTGATTTTTTGAGTTTTTTGTTTTGTGGTTTTTTGAGTTTTAGATATTAGGTATTAATGTTTTGAGTTAGATTTAGTTGAATTTTGTTAAATTTAGCTTGAAAATCAAAATTTTCGATGAAATACAACGCCAAGACAATGACTGGATAGAATCAGTTTTTAAATTCACTTAAAAAATGATACCCACTTAAAAATAGATGTTCTGTTTTTAAGTCCACTTAAAAATCAATCTCATTAAAACTCAATTAGTAAACGCATTTTGCATGTTGAGGGTAGTTTGATAAATTTAGATATAAAATAAAAATAGTTCGTTTAAGGAGCTAAAAATAAATTTTTTATAAAAAAAAAAAAAAAGGTGAGTAAAAACAATTTTCTTTCATTTGTTTTTGAGTAAAAGTGAAAATTTTCCTATTTTTTAATATATATGGTCGTCTATAAATTCCTTTTCAAACTACTATGAGATAGTTTGATGAAAATACGTTCATAAAATTTTCGTCATCCCTCTACATTAAAGAATGTTTCCTCCTTGACTATGGTAGTATATATTAGTGTGATGTGATATATATTTATATATATATAATAATTTGTATATTTATATATATATATTTCATTTGAATAAAATGAATTCAATTTTCGAAATCATAGAATTTCAATTGTAATTCAATTTCTCTTATACTGTAAAACTAAGGTAGGAGGGAATGCGTGTATTGATCCGAAGTCCAAAATATTATTCAATTTTGTAGTTAGCCCTGATGGTGGTGGAAGTTTAAGAAATGTTACAAAGCTACGATAAAAATTTATTATAGCCAGTATGTATCAACATTCACGTTTTGAGTTATATATTCCCTTATATTTTTAGTGATTAGCGGATTTTTCCTATCACAAAAACCTTAGTAGGATTATAATAGAAGTTAAATCAAGTTCTATTATATGCATTTATCAGCATTTGTGTGGTTTTCTCCCTTTATTGTGGGAGTATATATATCTCTTAGTTTTATATATAGTGTTCAATTTCAATAGGTTCCAACTGATTTTTGACTACTAATTTTTAACTATTGGTATCAATAAATTTTCGATTATATTATATATATATATATAAACATTTCGATTTCAAGTCTTCTATTAAGGGTGGGCAAAAAAATGTGACCCAAACCAAATGACCCACCTTGAGGGTGTTTGATTCTACGACTTTTTTTGGTTCAGTTTGGTTCATTTTTACATATTCAAAATTGAATCAAACTAACCATAAGGGTACATGCATCAATTCATAGTGCTCTATATAAGTTGTAACCTTAAATCACTACCTCATTTTGTAGGTCACAATGTCTGAATAAGATTCTAGTTGTCATTCGGCCTAATCCATTTTGTTGTTTTTCTTATTTTTAGCTGGTCATTGTTTGTCATTCACCATTCATCTAACCGTTCGTGGACCCCTTTTTGTTGTTGTTGTTCTTTTACTTCATAGCCGTTCAAGATCCTTACTTTTCTTCTTGTTGTAGTCGTTGTTGTTCAAGGTCCTTGCTTTTCTTCTTCTTGTTATTGGATTTTTTTTTTTTTGGGTCTTTTTGTGGTTTTATTTATTTATTTATTATTCTTTTTTTTATGGTTTTTTTTTTAAGTTTTTTTTTTTATGGTTTTGATTGATGGGTTTGGTTTGGTAAATTGATTGTTTGGGAGAGATGTGATTGGTGGTTTTGTGTTGATATATGAGACTGCACATAAGTTTTATGGTGGTTAGATTGATTGTTTGATTGACTGTCGTTATTTTCAGTTTTTCACAACTATCTTTGTTGAACCGAGAGAACCAAACTGATTATGTTCAGTTCAAGTCAGTTTCAATTCTCAAATTAACCATGTTTGATTTTCCATATTGAAATTTAACAAAAAGCAGTTTGGTTCCAAACATGGTTTTGCCCACCCCTACCTTATATTACTATTTCTTGTTATTCCTCTAAGGTAGTGTTTGTTTTGTAGGAATAGGTGGGATTAGACCAACAATTTTCATCAATTCCATGTTAAGCAGTTGCTCAGGACTAATGGTGGCAATTAGATCAAAATTTTCAATATGATTCTATTTGAATCAAATTCGATCCAAAAATTTTGACAAAAATAAGTCCCATTCGATTGCACCTTAATTTGATTTTGGATCTTTTTTTTTTTTTTTTTGCAAATAAAATAAATTTGAATCCGAAATGTCCATATACGAATTTGGTCCAAATTCAAACCCATTCTGAATCAACTTTTGATCCAATTCCAATAAAAAATATATGCAAATCCAAATCTGGTCCATTGCAAATCTTAAAAAAAAAAAAAAAAAATCCCATTTTTTCTTTTAAATATATCATTTTAAATTAAAATCTACATTAAATATAAAATTTTTAATCAAAACACCTTAAATGTAGTCCAATATTACAACTTAATTTCTTCATCAAATATTTTGTATGTAACACCTTGAAAATGAGTTGAGCAGATGGATAAATATGTTAATCCAATTAACCCTTTTTCCCTTAGAAGGGTGTTAGCCCTTAAACAAATTAATTTCATACTTAGCATGAAAAATTATTGTGCAAGTCAGAGAAAATTAATTTCATAGTTGCCCCATTTACATGTAGAGAATAAGAAAATGTGGGAGAAGTTTGACGAGAAATTGGGAATGCGTCAAGCTACGGAAATAAAAAGGAAATTAGGAGCTGTTTTCTTCTGCTCTCTTTGTTTTGGCTATGATTCAAACTAATGATATTAAATTGTCCATAATATTTATCTTAGTAGTAAAAAATAAATAAATAAACAAATATAACAAAACTAAATAGTAAATTAAAAGAATATAGTGAAATCTAATCCGAATAAATACCTTTTTTTGTTTTTCAGTGCACGTTAATATCATTAAAAGAAAATTAATTTGATTTAATATAATTTAAGAACAAATATTGAAAAATTAAAAAGTAAATCAAAATACATTATGAATCCATTCTTGTCCGCACCCGGTCAAAATCCATATTCGAATCTGTATCAATAGATACACACATATATATTTATATATTAATGTATACATGTATATGTGTGCATCTACGGTTTATTTTTTAATTATTTATAATATAAATATGATAATTTAATAATATTTTATTAATTCTTAAAATTTAATAATAATAAAATATAATATCATTTTATTAATATTTTATATCCATAATATTAAAATATATTTAAAATTTATTTTAATATATTTTATTAAAAGTAATTGGAATTTTTAATGTATTTAATATTAATTAAAATTTAAAAATTATTTTAATTATGATGATTAACTCTAGAAATTTAATTCATTTTAAAAAATTATTTTTTTATTCATTTCTATGCATAATTCATTTATAATTATATAATTAATCTCATAGCATTAATGATAAAGTATAATTATTTTTCTTAATCCTAAATTATACCAAATAAGAGATAGTTTTATTTCTAGTTCAACCCCTAGTTTTATTTCTAGTCCAACCCCAGCTACAAAAAAAAAATCACAATATTAGTGTAATCCTAAATAATCATGTGCACCACATACACCGTAAAAGAATAAATCAAATTTTTTATACTCGAAAACATTTCTTATTGAAAATAATTTCATTACAAAAATAATAATAATAATAACAACAACAATTAATAAATTTGAGTTAACATGGTTTGTTTCTTACCATTCTATCACATATGGTTTTATATCTTCACATTGACAGTGGAAGTTCAAATGTCACTAAAAGCATTTTATTAGTTTTGTACGAGTATTTATTTTTCAATTATAAAAATAAAAATTGAGATTAATCATGATAGGTACCAATTATTTATAAATTATAACCCATTTGGTTGTTTATTTAAGGGAAAAAAAAACGTAGTTCCGTTTGGTGTGATGATCAAACAGCTCGTGACGGTGAGCGGAGCAGAAATGAAAGGTGAAAGCGTGGACGTGAGAGAAGGTGAGCGTAAGATGTAACTTGTAACCACTTGGAATTAATTTACAAGTTGTGTCTGACGGAAGGATATGGGTTGGCTTTACATAGTAACGAGGGGCTTGTGAGCTGTGACTTGTTTATGAATTGACTTAAACCTTTCAGTTTTATTTCTACGCTTTCTATATTTAATATTTGTATGCAAACTTTCGTCATCCAGTTAGTTTAAACACATGAAAAAGGTAACATAAGCCCTAAAATAAATACTAAGATTTAGAAATATGAATATAAATATTATATATATATACAAATTTATTTGTTTGAAACATGGAAAATTGTATATTAATAAATTAAACAAATATAAATTGTATAATTAAATTTTGTGTTGGTAATACCTTACCTATACTCTTAGGACACTGTAAATTACCCAACACATATTTACTTTTCATTTGGAAATTTTCAAAAGATCTTGTAAATGCAGTCATGATCACTTTTTGTTTTTTTAGTACAATTATGATCGCTTTTTCCTGCATCTCTTTAATATTATAACTAATTCATTCTTATCTACAAACAGGTAATTTATTATCACTTTTTGTTGTTTTGAAATGTTAATTTACGATACCTAATATACATCTATTATAAGATATGGCAATTTTGATTATGGAATATCAACTAGTAATAACAACAATGCATTAAAACTTGTTATGAGTATTTTTGGAGTTATCTAAATGGGCTGGTAAAAACCCAAGACTGACATAATAAAACTGCCCAATAAACTAAAAGGCAAGAAGCATGTTTGACTAAGTCTAAGTTCGCAGAAGCTATACAGCTCACTAAACTATTCCCGGTTCGCACATGCAATGCTCTGAAGATATATAGCTCGCTAAACCGAGATCGTCTACTATTGCAACTCTCGGATCGCCAACAGCTCCAGGTCGTCCAGAACCGACCTTAAACCTCAGATTCTGCTCTCCACATGACATCTCGAACAAAATGTACAGACAAATATCTACAACGTCGCATTCACATGGGAATTCACGAGCTTTATGCTTACGTACATGACGGAGCTTGACTTCCAACAATATTGGTCAATGATGGTTGCAACGTATAAATTGGAGGGCAATGATTGGGTTAAAAAATTGTTTGGCATATGGAAGCAATCGGCAGAAACGTTTTTGAGAAATACATTCTTTGAGGGGATGCGAAGCACACAATGTTCTGAGATCATAAACTATTTATTTAATAAATATCTGAACCATCGTTTTAAGTTATTTGAGTTTGTGAGCCAAGCACATAGGGTGATAGAAAGACTTCGCCACAACGAGACAAGAGACAACTTTCAGAACATTAATTCGCAACCAATGCTTGTTGCAAATAGAGACGTATGCATAAGAAGTTTATACTCGAAACTTATTTTTAAAAGTAAGGGATGAAATCAATTCAGAAGCAACGCTAAGCATTATAAACTGTGCCACTGACATTATGCAAAAAACATTTACATTTAAAAAGTTTGGCTATAGTGAGAGAACTTAGGATGTAGTTTACAAGCCATCTGAATTATGATCTTGTAAATTGTTTCAAACACTTGGTATCCCTTGCTCCCATATATTCAGTGCAATGAAAGCTATAAACTTTGACTGTTTACCAAAGTCCTTGATATTGCGTCGCTGGATAAAGAATGCAAAGCGTGACGGTGACGTCGATAAGGTGGTGCAGAATTTTAAACCAAATGTTGTTCACATGGCTCGATAAACTTAACAACAACGATTTAATTTCTATGTTTTGTACCTTTTTTATTATTATTATTATTAATAGCATTGATATATTGTATAGAAAGGTAGTGTGGCCGCATGCAAGTAATAGTGAGGGTATGCACGAACAATGCATCAAATGTCAGTGGGTACACCGCGATGTGAGGACGGGCCCCACCACATGATGAGTGCTCATGGGTGTGTAGTCGCTCTCATATTAGTGGGCGATTGCACTATTACTCAAATATCTCAGTGTGGCCACACTAGCATGTTAGTGTGCCTGCGCACCCGAAATAGCAGACGCCCTGTCAATTTGGGAAGGTGTTGTGACACCGCACCACATCAGAGGTGCAATCGTGCATAACCACTGCCATAATTGCGTGACGGTACCACGTATGTGAGTGCAGTCGCCTCCCATAACCAAGACATGTTTAGCCAGTACTAATGGTTGCGCGACCTCACTCCCATGTTAGTGTGCCTGTGCACCCAAAGCGGTGGATGGTGTGTGAAGTGGTTCATGGGTGCTAGGCCGCACTATATCATAGGTGTAGATAAGCACTACCATTGCCAAAACTGCACGACCACTCACTGAAATGAGTGTAGTGGCGCACCTATAACCAAGACATGCTTCCTAGTACTAATGGGTGCGCGTCCGCACTCATATATGAGAGCAGCTGCTTACCGACGTGGCCATATACTAACACTTTCGACGCACCACATCGACGCGGACAAATTATTCGCAGACCACTAGAGCAATGTCCACTGGTATGGGTGTCGCGTGTGTCAATAGGTTGTGTGAAAGCTCCTATTTGTACCATTAGTACGTGGTAGCGCCCCCTTAAACTTTTACCATTACATTTGAAATATATGGCTTCATATTCACACCCTATGTAGTTGTATATAACCACATATTCATGTATGTATATATATATATATTTATCTATGTAATAAAGGGGTAACAAATGTCCACTGTGTGAAAGAGCACAGTAAGTAGGGTAATGTCTTTCTGTATTTTTATAATATAAAAAAAATTCAACAAGTATTATGATGGTGGTGCTTCAAATGGTAGATATGCAACATTAACTGGTTATTGTACAAAGCTATGCTACATGGCTTCTCAAACAGCAGAAGGATTTATGGAGACAAAATGCAATATCCACCATCTAACTGAGAGAATTGAAGGAATCTTGGCAAAAGATTGGGTTGCACCGAACAAATGGTCCCATAAATTTTGAAGATGCTACTTATGCCAACACAACAAATATGTTGTCTATTTAAAACATCGGACCAAATGTGTACGCACATTATGAATAATGATTGGCATAACAGCCATTTGTGGGATGATAAGATGAGAGATCTTAGTAGTCAAACCTATATTGCATCATATGATAATGTTGATATGTCACCATACGTAATCCCTGTTGTACATTGATTGAATGAAAACAAACGAACAACTATAATATGGAAACATGCCTATGGAATGCGATAAAAAAGATGAAAAAACAAAACAAATACAAGCACAATATCATTGGATTAAATACCAATAAAGAATTGAATTCTCCAAATTTGTAGGTATGTATATACAATCTGTTTTTTGTCCTATTATATGCTAAGCACTATACAAATCAATGGACAGAGTGGTGGACAAAAAGATTACCAATTGCCTGCAACCCATCCACATATGGAAATATGATATCAAAATGGTGGAAATATGTATAGCAAAACTTTCTGTGCAAACAAGTTAAACGATACTTGTCAAAAGATGCTACAAAATCTTCATCTAGAAGTTGTCCTGCTCACACACAACATTATAGCAGATGACGCATTGCTTTCTTGCTAAGTTTTTTTTATGGGTGGCACTACTCGATTCAGAAGTTTACATTTCAACTTAGCTGTCACCAATTCATTATGACTAGCTTTGGTTTTTTCAGTAATGCTTACAAACATTTTGTTACCAGGAAAAAGAGCAAGATAACGAGCAAACAACAGTCGCTGGTAGGTGGAATCAAACTGTAACAAATGACATAGTTAGGCACTACACTCAGAAGGATAAACGGACCGTCAGATCATGTAATGAGACATGAATTTATGAAGTTCTATATATGTAACTCACCAATTCAAGTTGTTCCGCAGTGGGGATGATATCATCCATAAACATGCATACAAACATTCCACAATCATATGCATTTGGCTGTTATGGTGCATTTACTTTCACCACCATGAAATTGCTAAAGGAGAATGAATGTTGAAATAAGTACGTAATATCCTCCCCTAACATAAAATCAAATGCAACCAGCTACAAAACAAATGCAATACCAAGGTGGACAAATTATATGTCGATAATAAGTTATTTACATCAACGAGCAAAAAGTGTGTAATGAATGTATTACAGGGATGAAGTGAAGATATCATTCGTTTTAGCTGGGTATAACGAGGTGCATTGGTTGATTTCCTTTGAAGTGCACAAGAGTCCTAAAATTTCCCCTTTTTTTCCTTCAATATGGACGACATCAAGAAACTAATGACAGCGTTGATCATTAATAGGAATATATATCTACAATACATATTAAAAATATGACATAACATTATACACAATCAAATGAAACAAATATCTACACGAGTGAACATCAAAACTAAAACACAAATCAACTACTGTATTAAATCATATAACAATGGTCGCATACACATCCACCAAATAAATATATGCACACAAGACATACCTAATCACATCTATCAATATCGGTCATGTACGTCTCCTTAAAGTTGGACAACAATTTCTTTAAAGCTAGCATGTTATCTGCTTTATAGTTTAGAATTGCATACTATATTCGAATAATTTTTTTAGAAAATGTACGAAATAGCAATGGACAAGTATGTACAAACGAAGATGTTTGAAGTCAAAACGTGTCGTATAAATAAACACCTAAAAATATGTTGAAAAGTACCAATAAATGCGCTCCTTTATGTCTTTTGCTCTCATAATGATGTTCTTATATTCAGTTTAGGTGGATATAATCTATCGTCAACAAAACTATAACTATAAATACGATTACTTTAACATGATACCCAACCTAACATGTTTCGTAATGAAACAACAATTGCGCAAAACGGTTGCATAGACAAACCTTGCTATTAATGAACTTTTTCGACTCCAAACTTCTAAAACTTTCACAAGACACTTACAAATTGTCAATGTCTATAATATGCTCCCTATGACTCTAGTATATATATATATAAAAAAAAAGTTAGAATATGCAACTACACTTATCGTGCCTTTTCAAACAATGATAGCAAAATTTAACAGACTACGGCTTCAGTATAAAAAAAAAATGTTAGAATATGCAACTACACTTATAGTGTCTTTTCAAACCATGATAGCAAAATTTAACAGAAGACAAAAATCATGATGCATATGTTGTTCAAAATGATAAGCTAAAGACATGAAACCACAACTTACGATACTGCTAAATCCTTGTCATAGATGTATTCAATGACCAACCATTCATGGTCCTACAACTCATACACAAGTTTGAAAGGTCCATACCGAAATGTCTTAGCCTTTTCACCACGGGGGTGTGACAGCATATATGGAGAAAGCACATGGGTGCTAGGCTTTCTCCTTGACGCCGAACGTGTTTTCATGATTGTGAGCTGACTGGATGAGTTGGAAAGTAAGTCATGGTCCGCTAAGTAATCATACTAATCCTATAAAATAGTTTACAATTGTTTCAATTTTAGAACATATGCATTGACAAACATATCACCTAAATTTTGATGAATTCTTTACAAGGCATACATGATAGGTCGAAGCATTCAAAATGACAGACTCATTCACTCGGTAAAATGAATCAACAGTATCTTGTTTGGACAAGTTATTGACATTGCAATTTGACAACGGTATGAGTGAATTAACATATGGCCATATAAGGAGGAAGTTTTCTTCTTTGTTGCGGATTTTGATTTTGTAAGAGAATTTGTAGATGAAAGTTACGAACTGGATGTTTGGATGTTTGGGGTGAAAGAGGATGTCGTGGTGGTGGTTCATCTTGAGGTTCATTAGTTGTGGTTTGTTTTGTTGCAGTGATTACAGGTTTTCGGGATAATGATGGATCTACTGTAGAAAGACGACAAAAAGAGACTTTACGGCTTTATTGCTTTCAAGCATGTATTCAGCATAATCATTAACATTAGTTTTCGGAAGGGAGTTCTTCTCTTTCAACATAGACATATGATTCACTAACCTATCTACCTGCGTTTTGACATCTTGAATATCACGTCTTACTAGTTAAATCTTACTAACAAGTGATTGGAAATCATTCCGTAGTACTATCACAGTTGCACTGAGAGCATCAAGTTGAAGGTCATCAATATGTTTCTTTCGACATGATGTGTATTGTATGGTACAGTCTCATTCATCCGCTAACGTCTTTTGCTGGTCGGAATGACGATCTGAAGGACTGTCATCACAGTGAAGATATCGTCCAATGCGAATCTGCATAGAATGCAAACAAACTATATTAACCTTCAACCATATGTGCTGAAACAGAAATTACATACACACAATATATAACAAATACCTTTATAGAATCAAAACCCTCTTCCTTATTAACAATGGCTAAGCACTTGTTAATATTTCCTTTAGTCCAACCAACAATGGGTATTATTAACCTATCGACGATAGCAGGTAATAGTTGTACGGAATGTATATAGAACATCTGGCCAATTACCAAATACAGAACCCAAAGTAAGACAATATTACATTGACTATAGAGCATAACACAACATCAAACAATACAAAAATATTGAATAAATATATAACTTCATTTGTAAGAAGCGAACACAATCAGAAAACACTTTGTTCTGCTTTGACTTCTGTGATGTTTTGAATACTCGAATCTTATTACAGAGGCTCCTAAAATACCAACTAGCCCAATTCTTCCTTCCAATAGCTCCCACGTCAAGCAGGGCATTCAAGTACCAAACAGGCACATATTCCACATTGGTTGGTACAATGATAGTGCCCAACAAAAATAGGCAGAATGTAATAGCAAACTTATCATCGGATGATGTAAGTTGGTTGATGCAGAAGTTAATCAACTTTCTACAAAACTTGTCATGTGAGATTTTCATCTTTTCACCACATGCCATTAGGTTTGGCACCTCCGCAAAGGTTATAACTTTATCTCCATCAGCACGTATACCCATTATTTCTCTAAAAAATATGCTGTAATTCAATTGTACTGATTACTCATGGACTTGAAGTGTGCAGGTGTCAATGTCAAAATGATCAACTAGCCACCGATAAAGCCTCAATTAAAGTCGACCATAGTTTAATAATAAGAAATTTCGAAAACCAACCCCTCATATGGTCTCCTTTTGATATTCAGTTAAGTTGTTCAAAACTCAACAAAAACGAGTGGAGGAACAACGTGTTTGTAATGATTCAACCTCCATCGTCGCTACCTTTTTTGTCATCTCCAAATCTTCATCAACTTCATCGTTTTTCTCTTCTTTTTTTCGACCACCAACTTTTTTAGCTAATTTACTTGACAAATGAATTTCCTCATACTTAGCCTTCTCTTCGTCCGGTAAATGCCTATAAATTTTACCTAGTTCTTGTCTCGACTACATAAAACAAATACAGACATCAAAGATGATAAAACTGTTTAATCACTTCCACAATGCTGGGAGCGGCATAGAAAATTCATCAATTACTTAACGTTCACTTAGTATTTTTTTTTTACCACTGACTTCCATCTTTTTACATTTTGATCTACTGTAATGTAAAAAAAAATTATGGTTAATCAATGAAAATTAACAATATAACTTGCTATACTAACGATACATAGTTTGATGACTTATAAGTAGTTAATCCATCCCATTTGACCACTCTTAACTGTTTCAGTTCCTGTTTCTATTGGTTCAACGCTCTCTCCAATGTCTGCACTGGTTGCAACCGACTTATTCGCCATTTTTGGACTCCAACTTTCAACCTTTATGTAATGAAACGTAAATCTCACACCAATACCAAACAATTTTGTTTCCACACAAATTGCAGTGTCAATATTTAATTTAAAACATTCTTGACTAGGTGGCTTCCATTGGTTTAGGCTAAAACACTTGGAACCTTCCAAGCTAAATCAAAACTATAAAATTCTACAAGAAAATAATAGGATTATCTGCAACATTAAAAAATATTGAAATTAGATTATTCATGGATTCTTACAAATTAGAGCAGAATAAATTAACAGATAAATTATTACAAGGAAAAGTGTAATGACTTTAGTTACAGATTCAGTATCAACCACATCAAAACAGTGAAAAGACTTATAAAAAAGCAGTATCGGCGCAAACCAACAAGGATCGCTTGTCTTGCAATGTCACTGTACTTAGCATGATAATAATTAATGCCTAAACTTCTCTTACTTGTCACATTCTCTACAAACTTGACCATCAAAACATTATCATCTCTCAATACTCTTTGTAGGCGAGTTTTTATCTGGCTTATTAGGTAACCTCACACCTAACCAAAAAAATGAAATAAAGTTGCAATTAAGCTTTATGTTCCATGGAATATCTTATAATTATGAAAGATGAGGCTGATGAATTTCATTCATATATCAACAATGACATTTGACTTACTAAATTTCTATTTACTACTAAAACAATATCCATTGTCCAACATGCATACTTTCAAAGAACAACATCTAATATCAATATGGACAAATAAAATAAAACGTGGAACAATAACCAGTATATAAAAATAGGTGCAAACAACTTAAAGTGTATATACATATTTAATTCAACTAATCCAAATTTTACCTTCCTCTAAAAAGTCATCTGCATTCGAAACAATAATCCTCACAGCATTCACATCTGCAGACACATTGGTATTTCACCTCAAATCAATCTCCACCATCTCATATTCATTTTCACATGATCTAATGAGCCTTTTGCATATTCTCTAAATCACTATCAAACAAGCACCCGAACAAAAGGTCAATTGTCAATTATCCCAATTTTTATCAAAATATAATGTTAACTTAACATCCATTTCATGTTTGATTACAATAACATTGAAAAAGCATGCAATGATAAAGATATAGAATCTAATAAGGACATAAATAAAACAGTTACTTGAGATTTTATTTAACAAGGAGATCAAATGCAGGGGAAGTAGGCCATGATCAAGTATATCATATTAACATAAACACAATATACTATTTACAATTCAGGTAATGTAAAGTGCATTTTCAAGCATCATAAATAACGTGCAAATACAAATTAGCACTTCATCCTAAAAGACTATGTAACAGAGAAGCCGAACTTACAAACCATTCAAAGATGTATACAAGCATTATCATGTGATTCATTATGTGGAGAAGATGTGGTAAGAGGCACAACCATCTAATATCATCATCAGACATTGGCTTGCCACTTCTCCAATGTTCATTACAACTCAAGCACTTAAATCACAAAAAATTTGAAATAAAAGATCAAGTCCATGTGTCACTTTGATTTAGTATTTCTCAATATAACCACAAACAGAGAAACAATAGAACATAACTCCTTCACATATAGCATACATAATCTTAACATACAAAACATAATAGAACAAAATTCATATGTTGAAAATATTTATGATGTGCATCTTAACATGGACACAACATCCTCAAGAGACAATTCTTTCGACATTAGACAAGAAACACAACTGAGTTAATTGTGTCGTATATGTGCACAATTGAATCATAACCATATATTTTGACAAAACCACTACATTAATCAGTTTTCACTCAAATTCTTTAAAAACAAATCAACATGAAAATGCACAAGCTATTGATTCACTACTTGTAAATCATAATTTCAATATTCTTCCAATCAAAAGCACAATTCAACTCTACTAGTATCAAAATTTACAAACAACAATTTTCACACAAATTAAGATTTCATAGCATCATACATTCAACTTTCAATATTACTGCTATAACACAAAAATCACATGAAAATAATTTTTTAACAAAACTATTAAAAGAATATCAGTCTAAAGATACTTATACAAGCTTTAACCTACCAGAAATCTTAAAATTCTACTTCAATTTAATATTTGATTTCCAGAAAACCATCTAAAATTTCAATCTTTTTAATTTTCTAAACTTTCAATCAATAACATCAACAACAACCATGACCATAAAAATCCAACACTAACTAATCTCTAAATCACTGCAAAACCTAAACACAATCTCAAATCAGACCCAGATAAAAAAACCACAAACTAGGTATTAATGCAGCTAGACAGTTGCCGCAACTGTATAATTGAAGCAAGCCAGATCATCTAGTCGTTGGATGATAAGAATTGCATCCAACCTATATTCATCTGGGTTCGACCCAGATGACAAAATCAACCTGACATCAAATCAAACCAAAAACCAACAACAAATCATCATGAAATCGATCCAAATGATTGATGAGTTCTGAAATCTGGGTTTGATTCAAACCCAGATTTCATAACCTAGTTCAATCGAACTGGGATAATGGGTTCGATTCGACAATAATTTTCTGGGTTCAAATCGAACCCAGTTTTCTGGTTTTAATTCGAACGTAGAAACTGGGTTCGATTCTGAACCCAGTTTTTTGGGTTCGATTTAAACATCGAACCCAGAAATCTGGGTTTGAATATATGAAGAAGAAGAGAAGAAAAAGAAGAGAATAAGAAGAAGAAGAAGAAGAGAAAAAGAAGATAAGGAAACCACCATGGACGATAACTATGGACAGTGACCAACATCACACACCCACCCACAGCCACCCATCAAACACATCCACCACACCCGGAAACCACCCACCACCACCACCACTACTACCATTAACATCAAACACCCACCACAGTCACCCATCAAACACATTCAGACGGCCACCAACATTAACCCAAAAACCATCGACCTACCACTAAAATCCACCATCATATTCAATAGAAAAAGAAGAAGAAGAAGAAGAAAATGTTACCAATCTTTTTAAGCATTTTGTCCTTGATGCAGTTCTTGTACTTGGCTGGCTTTATCATGTGATCGCTCGACGTCGTCTTCATCGTCACCGTCGATGCAAATCAAATCACAAAACTTGTCTCTCTAGTCAATTTTAGCCTCCTTGTCATTCAGATCGGCTTTGGTGATGTTAGATCTAAGGATTTTTTCCACTTTCTGATGAGAGAAGAGAAGATAACTGAATGAGTTTTTTGTTTGATTCACTTTTTCTCTCTTTTGCACTCACTCAGTCGGTAGCCCATTCCCATCATTTTTATTATTATTATTATTTTTCTAACTTTCCTAACCGTTGGATGCAATTTTTTATCATCCAACGATTGAATGATCTCCATTTACCTTGTACATATGATACGAACAGGTTTTGATGTTTGTATCATAGCTAGTTCAAGAGGAGAAACAGGCATGACTGACAAGAATCCGGTTTTGATAACTAGTGTCTGATAAAATTTACGTTACATTGACAGACAAACAGGAGGCCAATTGGGTTGAGATTCTTGTTAGACTTTAGAAATAAAATATAAAAAAATAAAATGGACAGCCAAATTAAAAAACATTCAGGGCTTAGAAATACTGGTTGTGGTATTGTGTTTGTATTAATATGGATTAAATTTATCCAAATATGGCTTATTTATTTAGCTGACTAATAGTATTGACCCGAATTAAAAAATTTAACCCAAGCCATTTATTTTCTGTCATATCCATGTCATGTCGACAATTGGTACTCCTATAAAGTTGCAAACTGAAACGATGGTTTTAGATGTGTATTTATAAGCTCGGGATTAGTCGAAATATGTAGTATTATTAGGTTACAGTACCATGGTTATATATTTTTCAATCAAATATAAAAAATTGACCAGTAGCATCAATTACACCACTCTAATGTATACCCCGATTACTTTTTTTTTTTTTTTTTTTTTCAATATTTCAACGACATTCCGAAATGAAATTATTAAAACGAGTAAAATCAATCTAAATACACACCATATGTCATATTATTACAATATTTAATCATTTTGAACATGCATAACATCTTTTCGTCGAAACATTAATTACTCATTAATTAAACAAAGTAAAAAAGTGATTATTTACATCTAAAAATATCAGATAACTATTACAATATTTTTCAAAGGATAGAAAACCATTATATTTAATTAAAGATAAGTTAAAATAAAAATAAAATATAATATAAAAAAATGTTGAGGTGCACTAGGAGGAGCCACGCATCCACCCATTCCTATTTTATTATTTTATTATTCATAATATATAACTGATAAGGAAAAGGCTGGATAGCGTTAGTAATGCAGAAGGTGCATTTACCAACTGTAACATTTTAAAAGGTTTTATGGAGCTTAGAAATCTGTTCAAAATGAGGTGTACATGCTAATTTTGTTAGGGTGCAAATATCTTCTAAAACAAAATGACAAAATATCTTAGGTGAAATTTAAAATCAATCACTGTGAAGAGAAATAGGAATGTATAACGATAATTACAGTGTTCAAGTTGCAATTAGCAACTATCGTCATTGAAGCAACTGATATCTGTATAGCAAGGAAATGGAAGTCACAAAGCTTCACTGGGGCACAAGATTATGTATGAATAGAGTATTTACATCGAAATCATGACGAATTCGGTTCCATCTTCCATGTTTCCGAAGAAGCCTTGCATCGCCTGGCACAGTCATCTAGACTAAGCAGTTGCTGCAGCCTGCTCTTCAGCAACCTGTGAAGCTGGGAGAAGGGTGCAGATGAGGTTGCGGTCACCATACACGTTATCAACACGTCCTGAGATAACAATCCGGAAACTTCAAGTGTCAGTTAAATCAAGCACGCTACTAAAAGGAAAGGTGCATTGTTAATGCTTCTAAGCTAAATGGCACAAATTCATGAGCACTCAGATTAATCACTGAGCCTGCTAAAATTGTTATTGGAAAACATAGACAGAATGCAGGCTGAAGTGATTATTATGGCATTGACATCTCTGATTCTCTGTTATGTCATTGATTTTTCTTGGTGAAACCAAAAAATATATATATTAGAAAAACATCGGAGGTATACCATTAAAGACAATGACATTGTCAAAAAGGCTAACCTAATATGGAATGTGAACATGTGACTCTGAATAAGGAAATTAAATTAGTTTATACGAATAGAGATAAAATATGAATGATGATGATGCGTAGACAAAACAGTTTCGTTATTGTTTCCAGAATTTCAGATTTCGGAGATGCAATTGAGAGCGGGAATGCAGTAAGAAAGACATGCATACCTGTAGTAGGCCAGAACTTAGCCACTCGGAGCCAGGCAGCAGGGAAGGCTGCATATTCCCTAGAGTATGGTTTTGTCCATGTATCTCCCATGAGCAATGATGGGGGATGAGGTGCTCCCTGCGTATTTGCACATTTCAGATAATAGCTCCAGAAGTTCAAAATTTGAACTATGACTCCACAAAAATAGGCATAGTGAAGAAACAAGCCCTTTTTACCTTCAGGACATTGTTGTGGATATCAGCCTTGCCATTTTCAATCATTGCAATTTCTTCCCTAATGGAGATAAGAGCATCACAATACCTGTCTAGCTCTGCCTGCAAATATATTGAATTTGGAGAGTATGAGACAGAGAATAATAAGACTTGAAAAGACAGATCCTTTATAATTGATACCTTGCTTTCACTTTCAGTTGGTTCGATCATGAGGGTGCCTGGTACAGGCCATGACATTGTTGGTCCATGAAATCCATAGTCCATAAGACGTTTGGCAACATCTTCAGGCTCTATCCCGGCAGTATGCTGCAGTGACAATGTTTGTAAACGAGACAAAAAATAAACAGTATCCAGAGGAGAAAACATATTAGAACAAATGTCTGGTAAGAAATACCTTAAAGCCTCTTAAGTCCACAATGAATTCATGAGCAACAGTTCCATTGATACCACGGAAAAGAATTGGATAATGGTTCTGAGACACCAAATCAAATTATAAAACTAAAGTCAAAATTTTCCGACTTGAATAAAGAGCAACATAACAATTAAAGGGTAAACCAAATTTGTGAATGCCATGTACACATCACTCAGCTTGCAAAAGTAAATCTGAACATTAAATTTTGCCACCTTATCAAATGGATGTTGTTAAGATGATGAATGAATGTCTCTTTGTACAAAGATCAGATGGTTTCACTGATGGTATATTAATAATTACAGATCATAAATCAAAAGAATTTCAACAGAAGAGGAGGAACCTCCAAACGTTTTGCCATGTAGTTTGCATTCAGAATAGCTATGTTTGAAGCTTCAGTAAGTCCTTTAGATCCCATCATGGCTATGTATGTATAGGATATGGGCAAGATAAGTGCAGAACCCCAAGGTGCAGCAGCAATGGTACCAAGGGGTTGGGACTTCTCAGGGGCAGGTATACCGCCCGTGGATACCTTCAATATGGCAACAAAGAAAATTAGAGACTGAAGACAGACAAATTGCAATGTCAGAATTCACTAGTAAATACTGCAAACCAGATTGTTTCAAAAAATACTGTAAACTAGATGATGTCAGTAATGAACTAAAGCCATTAGTTTTGCATTTTAACTACTTTACAGGATGCATTCAATCACATATGGGATTTAATCAATCCCAGAAGCAGCACTTTTTAACTAATCGTTATCATTTGATTTCTGCATGGCAAAACAGATGATAAAGAATAGATCATGATAGATTCCCTTGATTGAACATCTCTGGAAGAAGATATTGTTATTTATTTCAAGGTAACTCTTCTCTCCCTATTATTAAAGGTCACCACCATTAATACAATTCAACATAAAGAGTTTACAAACAGATACATGTATGCTATTCCTCATAAATTTGTCCAACATCTAATTCAGGAATGCAATTTTCTCCATGTAACAAACACGAGTAATATATGAAACAAAAAATCCCAGTATATATAAAGTTCTTAAATGTGAGAGAGTATTTACCACAGGATGTGAAGGCAGAAAAGGTGCCAAGTGTTTCTTTACACCAATAGGACCCATGCCAGGACCACCACCCCCATGTGGAATACAAAATGTCTTGTGGAGATTGAGATGGCAAACATCAGCTCCAATGTAACCAGGGCTTGTCAGGCCCACCTGTAAAACTCAAAATTTTAGCAGTAATTGACATAAAACAGATAGAAGTCTCACCAACATAAAAAATGCAGAGATGTGCAGTATTTCACACCATAAGTAAACGTTGGTTGAGTTCAACATATGTTGCTAATTAATAGCCCATGCAAATGACCCTTTCCCCAAAAGTTAAATCACCAGCTTCAAATTTTGATCCACCCGACAATAGAGGAAGAAAAATTAAATGAAAGTCAATCGATTAATTTATATCATTCTACAACATGAGCCCCCTTCAGAATTAACATCAGCACTATTTTCGACAAATATAAAAACTGAAAAATTAAGCACTAAAATGAGAGTTCAAAAGGACATAGATCGGCAACAGACCTGTGCATTCATGTTTGCACCATCCATATACACTTGACCTCCATTATCATGAATTATCTTACATATCTCATCAATGCCTTCTTCATAAACTCCATGAGTTGAAGGGTATGTGACCTGAAATTTGAATTAAAGTCAGATAACAAATGAATAGTAAACACTTCTCACCCAAATAAGCCCCTTTGATGTTTCCTATTTCATTTAATCTTAATTTCTGGAACAGGATTCAAACATCCATACCATAAGAGCTGATAGGTTGTCCCTATTAGCTTCAGCAGCTTTTCTTAATTCTTCAATGTTGATGTTTCCCTTGGCATCAGTTCCAACAGCAACAATCTTCATTCCACACATTGCAGCACTAGCAGGATTTGTCCCATGAGCTGAAACAGGTATAATGCACACATTGCGGTGATGGTCACCTCTTGCCTAGAGTTTTCAATCAGCATAAGTCAGCATAATCAGTCAACTAGTCATAAAGAAGACTAAGATATAGTCAGTCAAATGGTTGATTTCAATATACCTTATGATATGCACGGATAACCATCAGCCCAGCGTACTCACCAGCAGCACCAGCATTAGGTTGCAAAGAGAAAGAATCAAAGCCAGTAATGGTACACAGCAATTCACCCAAATTATTAAACATTTCCTGCAGAAACAGAGATGAGAGAACCATATTCAATCAGAAATAATTTATAAATGGACATAAAAGATACCATCCATGTGGAAGTTCAGTACAAAGAAATAAGTGCTAACAACTACCTGATAACCCTGAGCCTGGTCAGCTGGGGCAAATGGGTGGATGTTAGTGAAGTTGGGCCATGTGACTGGCATCATTTCAGTTGTTGCATTCAGCTTCATTGTACAAGATCCCAAAGGAATCATACTGTGGCACAGTGAGAGATCCTTTGATTGTAGTCGATGAATGTACCTAAGCAGCTCATGCTCTGTGTGGTACCTAATAGAAGAAAAACAAAACAAATAAACTTAGAGCAACCTCTAAATTGTCTCTACACGGCAGTTTCAGTTTGTAATAGACTATACGTGTTAAAGATGGGGTGTGTCAGGAAAGGGCTCTCCCTTCTTAGTCCAGAAGGAATTGCAAGCTGAACCTCTTCTGCAATAGATGAAGCAGTGAATGGAACCTGAACATTGAAACAAAAAAGGAGCCATGTAAAAAAGCTGAAATTCTTTTGTAAATCATCTGCATGGAATAGAATTATAATACTCACAGGTTTGCCACTAGCGAAAACTTTAAAAAGCTGATCAACATCCTCCAAGGTGGTTGTTTCATCAAAGGCGACAGTAATCTGAAGGGCAACATAACTCCTATGATGTCATGAGCTTTATTATACTAGACAAATTAATACAACAGATAAAAGTCACACTCACAGTGTAGGAGTCTTTGACCCGAAGATTTATTCCACTTTTGTAAGCAGCATCAGCAATGGCATGTGCATCTGTACACTTCACCTTCACCGTGTCAAAGAAGGGAAGGCCCTGAACTTCAACTGTACCAAGTTTTTTCAGCCCATGTGCAAATGTTCCAGCAAGTCCATGGACCCGTTGAGCAATGGTTTTCAAGCCTTCAGGTCCATGATAAACAGCATACATGGCAGCCATGTTTGCAAGTAAAGCCTAGATAAAAGCAAGTATCATTCAACCAAAGCAAAGTCAATCCATGCTCTATTGTACAAGGAATATAAGCATAGGAAAAAATCATCGCTTTATCCAAACTTGTGACAAATATACAGCACTTTATTTTGTTTCAACTTCAATACAGGTAAGTAGTCCCAAAAGGTAAAGAATAAATGCAACCAGACAAACAATAATCCTTTACTTAGTTTCAGAAAAACAATAACATCTTACTTGAGCAGTGCAGATGTTGCTGGTAGCCTTGTCCCTGCGGATATGCTGCTCCCTAGTCTGCATTGCCATACGCAGAGCAGGCTTCCCAGAAGAATCAACACTAACACCAATAATCCGTCCAGGCATCATCCTCTTATACTCTTGAGAGGTAGCTAAAAATGCTGCATGAGGACCTCCATAGCCCATTGGCACACCAAACCTCTGAGCTGAACCAACAACGATATCAGCTCCCAGTTCACCGGGGGGCTTCAACATTGTCAATGCCAACAAATCCGACGCCATAACAACCTTCACCCCACTAGCATGAGCATTCTTAATAAACTCCCCATAATCCAAAACTTCACCCTCAGTACCCGGATATTGAACCAGAACCCCACAAACATCACCCGATTTGTAATTGATATCCTTAAGATCCGAAACAACTACTTTAAGATCAAAACCCTCGGCTCTAGTCACACAAATATCAATTGTCTGAGGATGGCAATTACTAGCAATAACAAAAGTCTTCTTCTTTCCCTTCTGTATATGATTACACATAGACATTGCCTCAGCAGCAGCTGTTCCCTCATCAAGCAGCGAGGCATTCGACATAGGCAACCCTGTAAGATCCGTAACCATTGTTTGGAAATTAAGCAAGGACTCAAGTCTACCTTGAGCTATCTCAGCCTGGTATGGGGTGTACTGTGTGTACCAACCTGGATTCTCCATTATATTCCTCAAAATCACAGGTGGGACATTAGTGTTATAATACCCCATACCTATATATGACTTATAAACCTTATTCATCGATGCTAACTTCTGCATGTGTTCAATCATTTGACCCTCGGTTAGACCCTCATCAAACTTAGAAAACTTCATGGAATCAATACGGATAGATTTGGGCACGGTAGCATCAATAAGTGAATCAAGACTATCAAAACCACACAACTCAGACATCTTGGATTGTTCTTCTGGGGTTGCTGAGTTATGGCGACGAGGGAAAGTGTCACTCGGTTTTAACGCCTCGACAGAAATGGAACGACTTTGTGACCCGACACACACATTTCTAGACGACGGTAATAAATCTGACCTTGAATTCTTGAAAACAAATAGTGACAATGAGGAGACATACCTTGAAGGAGTGTACAAAACAGGTGATCTGGAAGAGTGCAACAATGATGATGATTCATTGGGGTGGCGGGACTGCTTGGACTCATTAACCAGGCGTTTCAGGATTGCCCGGTTAGTGAGCCGCCTTGCACGTTCCATCGATGTACGTACAGAGATTCAGAGAAAATGAAGTTTTTTGGCAAATGGGGTTGTTGGAAAACCTTAAAAGGGTGCGAAGAAATATATTATTTGGGTTCCATAGACTAGTGGAGTGGGGGGTTGGTGGAGATAATACTGTGAAACTTCTTGTCTAGATGTGAATTTTCAATTTTTTTGCTTTTAAAAAGATGTCTATATGTGAATTTTATACTACATGTGTGCGTATTTCATTTATACAAAATTTATGACTTCAAGATTGGTGGTGGTGGGTGATGACAGAGCCGCTATGAGATAAAGACAGTTTTGAAGTTGTCGTAATATCACACACTCACACTCTACAAAACGATAACAAATCTCAATTAAAATGTATGGAAGAAATTGAAGCAAAACAGATTGAGGTTTAATGGATCAAAATGCATTAAATATCATATGGCTTCCATTTTTTTTCATTAGAATTATTACAGGTTCTTTGGTGGCTGATTCTCTTTCACAACCAGTTTATCTCTTATGTCTCACCTTCAAATCCACATATATAAACAACTTTCTAGGGTTCAACTTCACTCATCGCCTTATTATTTATCTTTTGGAACACATGACAGGTATATTTCATTTTTTTTAAGACCAAGACAATATATGTTAGAAATCCATTCAAACATACCAAGATTTGAATAAAGATAATTACTTTAATATATAATAAAAACAAACTATTCATATAAAAATTTAATATATAAGATGGGACTAAAAATCTTATTATTATTTTAATATTAAAATTATTATATATATATTTATATTTGTATACCTATTTTCGCCACGAGCGTCGTAGTTGAAGCTGTGGTGGGTCCGTCTGAGAAATTGGGTGGTGGAGGGTATAATTGACAAATTAATGGATCAACCTTGGAATAATATGTCTGTGGCTCTCATTTTACGTCATCCTACTTAATCTAACAAGCCAGACTTTGTAGATACGGTTGGCCAATATTGGTGTAAACCACATCCCTACGATTTCGATGTCAACGGTTGAGATTTCACGACGGTTAGCTCATCAACTTTAGAAATGGAATCCAGAGGCTTGGGAGTTGATGATGGCTCTATTTTTTATGTGGGTGTCTGCTGGGAATGCATCGTCAGACTATTATTTTTTTATATCGTTAGATGTTAATATTTCTTTATTTTAAAAAAAAAAAAAAAACTACCTTTTTTTGTAATTAGAAAATAAAAATCTCCAATGACACAAATCTACTGGGCTACTCCATATGTATATAGTTTATTCACACTATTTCGTGCGAGGATTTCCTGATGTCCCATTTCAATAAATTTCAATTAAGCTACATTATGTTCGAATATATAAACTTAATATGGATATCAAATCGCCTTTCAAAAAAAAAATATGGATATCAAATCCTGAACGAGAATTTAGCAAAATCACTATACACAAACACTTCATAAATGAGTCTTTAATTTATTATTATAGTGTTTATAAAAAATTGGGAATTAAAATAATATAATTCGAGGAATTAAATTCTTATTGGAAATGAAACTTGATTCCTTATATAATCTGAGGAATTAAGTAAGAAGATTTGATAATGTTCAATTTTTATTCTTAATTAGTAAATATTTTCAATTTTATGTATGGTTTAAAGGTTGAAAATAGAATATCTTGGAAACAAGTAAATATTCAATAAATTACATTGAAGGGTAAATAACTATCACAACTCATTTGCTGGATATATATATATATATATATATATCATACAACACGGCAGAAAATGGTGGTGATATAGTGGTGTTTTGTTTCGGATTCAGATCCTTCTGTTTTTTTTTTTTTTTTCCTAATCCAAATAGATTCATTAGAAACATTATTATTATTATTATTTAGACTTAAAAGAAATTTCTGTATAGTAGAGGATTTCATTCATGAATGTGACAACAGAAATTATAGTTTTAGTAGAATAACTGGCTGTGGTTGGTGGTGGTCAACACAATGACAATGGCTACAACAACCTCGTGAAGAAAACGAAATTAAATAAAGATGTACAAGCTGGAGTGGCTCAAGCACATCATATTCTTACCCAACATCTATAGAAAAGCCCACTCGCTCTGAAAGGAGTATCAGACAATTAAACATGAAAGATATAGCTCATTTTATATTGCAATTAACAAATTTATATATAAGAGAAATAGACGGAGATAGATTATCCTTCAACTAATAGTTGGAATGAGTATGGTGACAATATTACAAACCTCTAGTACTGTTGTACCTAATCTCTACAAATTTATGTCTATCATATGAGATTTCGTGACCTCAAGCAAAATAATAATAATAATTACTATTTTTTAATATTTATGTCACATGTGAAGATAATGGTTTATATTAGGGATAGTATGAACAACTCTCTCCAAAGCAAAATAATCGAGAATTACACCCGATTTTTTCCATTAGGTGAACCGTTCCCTATCATAATATTTTCGTCCAAAATATAATATTTTCCGTCTAAAATCATGAAATGACCAAAATACCCTTATTATGATCTTATAAAATTTCTCTTATACCCTTCAAACTTATGAAATGATTAAAATATCGTTTAAATTATTAATTAATTAAAATATTAATAAAAATTAACAAAGTTTAAAAAATTTTTAAAAATAATATAATTTAAAAAAAAAAACACGTAAACCTTATTCATTTCCATCACTCTCCACTCTGCCTTTTTTTTTTTTTTTCTTATCTTCTTCTACTCTTCTTCTTCTTCTACCCTTCTTATTCTTTGTCTACAACTCTTTTTCTCTGGGTTCAATTCGAACATTCCAACAAACTCAATTTCTTTGTTCGAATGGAACCCAGAACTGGGTTTGTTGGAACCCACTTCTGGGTTCGAATCAAATCTAGAACTAGGTTCATTTGAATCTAAAACTGGATTTGATGAACTTAGTTCTGAATTCGATTCAAACCCATTTTTGGGAATGATTGGGTTGGGTTGATTGTGGTTGTTTTTGGGTTGTTTTCGTTTGATTGGATTTTGATTTTTTTTTTTTATTGTTTTGATATTTTGGGGATTGATATTTGTGATATGTTTGTGATATTGGTTCCATCAGTTTTGGGTAATGTTTGTAATGTGTTTTGTGTTTAGAATTGTGGGATTGATATGGTGAATTGATGAAGATATTATAATTTTAGGTTTAAGGGATGATGAATCTGCATTTCTAGTACTAGATTTTAAGAAAAAAAAAAATATTTTTTTTTAATTTTCAGTTTTCAGAGAATTTTGTTTCAAAAAAAAAAATTATAATTTTTTAACAATTTGTCTCATTTTAAAATTTTAATTATTTTATTATATTACCATTTTGCTCTCAAATGTTAACATTGGTTGATTTTTTAAAACAGTATAGGTTGGTTCACCTAATGAAAAATAAAACTGAGTGTAATTCTCAATTATTTTACTTTTCACGATGGTTTTTCATAATATTCCTTTATCTTATCATAAGCATAAGTTTATATGAAACATTGTATTTAATTTTGATGTGTGATTTGTTTAGGTATAATCAAATCAAAATCATAAGTTCTATGTGCAACGTTAAATAGTATGTAATCATCAAAAAACCAAATTTTAGGACCTAAAATCAAAGCAAAGGAGTGAATTGAGATTCTAAAATTATTAACAAAATATAAAAGAGTAATATTAGATTTTTCAAATATTTTGTCTAAATTCATACCAAAATAATATGGTATATACGTTGTCAACATCTTATAATTCATGAGATGATGTGATAATTAATAAGATTTTAACAATTCACATGTCACATCATTTGAACATAAATTTAGATAAAATATTTGAAAAGCCTAGCGTTACTCAGTACAAAATGATATATCTTATACACCTAATGAATAATGTTAAACTTTTCAAAATTTTACAAAAATTCATGTTCAAATGATGTAATATGTGAGTTATCAAAATCTTGTGAATTATGAGATGATATCATAACTAATAGAATCTTGACAAATCTTATGTTTAGTACACATTAGTTCTCTTATCTAAGTTTGGTGTATGATAATATTGAACAAAAATTCTTTACAAAGTGTATGATAGGATTGTATACTATGCTATAAATAAAAATATTAATTATCAAATAAGAATAATACATTATTTTTAAATTGATATCAAAAACAAATTATCGATCAAATATTGATTAAGATTTAAACTAGTGGAAATACTAAGAAAGAACCTGAAATAATAGGGATACGTCATTTATCTTCCAAAAAACTTAAAACATTATTTTTGTCTCAACCTATATAAATTTGGACAAAATTACTCTTTCACCAACTTCTCTTGCTCTTCCACCTCTAGTCATCCTCTTCGACATCCATCACCTTCTTCAGCGAAAGTTCCCTCTTCTCCATTTGGTACATTTCCTTCTCCTATTCTTCATCATCTTCATCTTTATGTTTTTCTTCTTCTTCTTCCCCTTTTTCCTCCTCTCCTTTTTTCTTCTTCTTCTTTTTTCATTCTTCTCTCTTCTCTTTTCTTCTTCTTATTCTTCCTACTTTGGCAAAGAGCAAAGTTGAAAAAATGAACATATATATTTGTAGATCTACGACTGTGATTTATGATAGTGAAAGTTGTTATGACTCATGACATTATGTCATAATTAATAGTATTATATTACAAGGCACAATAATATAAATATGTCATAATTCACGGTAATCTGTCATAAGTTAAAACAATACAAATATGTTGCGACTCATGATAGTGTGTCATAAGTCACGATATATAATATACTATTTCGTGACCCATGACTATTTCCACTGGAAGAATCACAAACATAGACCTATAAATTTGCAGGTCTACTTTTTTGTTGAAGAGTTTCATATTTTTTGTTGGAGAAGGAAAATAAGAAGAAATGAGAAGATTGAAGAAAAAGAAAGAAGCAAGAAGGAAAAAACAAAAGGAGAAGAAACGATAAAAAGGAAGAAGAATAAGTGAGAGATGAGAAATGCTAGATAAAGAAGAGAGAGATTTCACCGAAGAAAACACCAGATTTCGAAGAAAATTGCAAGAAACGGAAAAAAAAAAGAAGCTAGTTGTTTTTATTTTTTTTTTCAAGTGATATTTTGGCAAAAAATTATAATATTGAGACACAAATGATTCTTTAAGTTTTTTGAAATAAAAAAAATATGCAACCCTTATTTTTTAGGTTATTTTTGTTTTTAACCCTTTAAATAAAATATTCTATTTATTTGATTTTTTTTTTTAAGGATGAGAAGAGGAAAAGATTAAATTAAGATAAAACTATCTATAATTTTTATTTTAGGATAAGAGAAAAATTTGAATCATTAACTTATTAGGATCAAGAAAAGTATTAAACCACTCATACTAAAGGATGAAATGCATTTGAAAGTTAATAATAATAATTACTATTACTACTTTTCTAAAGTAACAAAAACATTATTCTCACCAACCATAGAAAAAAAAGGAAATTATAGGCATGCCTTGAGGCTTGGCCAAAAAACACATTCGTATATAAAAAAGTTTCATGTAACGTCCCAAAATTTTGTAGGATTTTTTATATATATATATTGAATTTTATTTTCAAGTGAGACTAAAATAAAATTCAATGAGTGGCATAACGATAATAAAGTAGTTAGTTTTGGGGCTAAGATGGAATAAGAAATGAAAGAAAATATCAAGTTATGAATAATTATTGTCTGAGGGGTTTAAATGAGAATTTTAAAAAAGTTTAAGGGTCGATTTAGTATTTTAAAATTTTGAGGGACTAAAGTGTAATTTAATATAATAAAATTATATAAAAAGACAAGAATAGTGATCGGCACTATTCATTTTCTTCTCTCTTCGGCCGGTTGCTCTCTGGTGCGAAATTTTTGTTTTTTTTATTTTATTTTCTATTTTCTTTATTTCTTTTAGTTTAATTACCCATTTCAACCCATTTCCTAACCAAAACACCTAGATCTTACCTCATTCAAGCTATTGGGTGTCTAAATCTAGATTTGAGAAATTGATAGTAAAGGGGCAATTCGGGTAAATCATGGTTTTTGTCCGTTTGAGAGCTTAAATTGTGTAGAAATTTATGTAGAAGCATGCTAGAATATTTAGGAAGCATCAATAACATTATACGATAGCTTAATCTCCTCTCAAGCATGATTTTCTTTAATTTTTCAAACCCCAGGCAGAGAGACACGCGATTCTGATCCCAAAAATTTCAATTAAAGATTTTAGGGATCATTTGGAAGCTGTTAGAGGCTAGTAGAAAGCCCAAAGGTTGGTGTACTCGTATTTTTAAAAATTTTGCTTATTAATTCCGAATTTTAATATATATGTATTACTGTGATAGTTGATTTAATTATTTGTTTGAGGTATTAAATAGTTTTGGTTGTTAATGATATGTTATTTGATGAATTTATTTGAAGAAAAATGATTTCGAACCAATTTTGAAATTAAAATCCCCTATAGTCGAAATTTATGTATAAATTATTATAGGGGTATTTCCGTCATTCTGCTTGCCTTGAGATGTTAATTATGTGATGTATTGGTGGTATGTTGAATAGATTTAATATTTGGAATGAAAAATTTGAGAATATCCTATTGTGGGATTGTCCTAAAATAAGAGAAATGAGATCATAATTTTATTAAGATGTGATAACGAGATTAGAGGCGAAATAGTCATTTGAAATGATCACGAGTGGTGCCCCGAAGAATCTAGAATAATATATTTAAATATGAAATAAAAAGTTTATGCGATTAAAGTTTTGTTAAAAATTTAAATATTTTGTATTTTTGAAAAATTTAAAGGGCCCTAGTAAAACTAGTCACCGGTAGGTGAGGATTGGTAGTTTGCTAGCCAATAGGGTAATTATTAGCAGTACTGCACCGTTACGATTGATCACAGACGTTGTATGATGGACCTTGAGAGGCACCGAGTGTCCGGTCCTGAAACGAAAATAGATTGTGATATGTGACCCGGTGGATACTCACCGAGCGGCCGATGCCGGGGTCACTGTTTATTCTGACGGGTAGCCACCGAGTGGTCGATGCCAGGAGACTCGTTGCCGATCCATGGTATCGTGATAGACTTTACGAAGGGCTCTAATAAATTGAATAAAGAAAATCTTGTGAATTTATTTGATAATGGAATTTGTGAGAATTAGATTATGATTGTGCTTGCAATAAAAATGTATTGAAAAGTCACAGAATTATGATTTATTTTGTGAAATTGGGTACTGTGTGTTTTATTGATAAATAAATTATGATCGTGCATATTGTTTTAATTTATGCTTGTATTTTGAAAATAAATATGATTTCAATATTATATGAGTACACCCACTAAGTCGAAAGACTTAGCGCGTTTGATTTACCGCACGCAGGTAGTTGAGTAGGGCTTGAAGCAAAGACGAAGACAAAATAGCTGCAGTTTCCCTCAAGTCACATTCGCCCTCATCATTTTGGTAATCACCATTTTTGTGTTATAGGAATATCCTATTTTGGCCACAATCATGTTGTGTGCATTTTGTTAGTACTGTAAATATTATAAACAAAATTTATATTTAAAGTTTATCACTTGTAATAACTTCTGTAAATTATCCGCTGAAGAAGGTTTTATATTGTGTTAATTTTGTAAAATATTTAAATGTTAAAGAAATATTTATTATTAATGTTTGTGTGTTGAAGTGGATTTGAAACGGACGAGAGATCCGAAACTGGAAGTTGAGAAAATAAATTGATTTAGAAGTGTGTTTTCTCTACAGGTTTAAATTTTGGATTTTCAGAAAAACAGAGGAAACTCTGTCGAAATTTTATTAAAATAAAATCAATGTTTTTGAAAACGTAATTTTTATAAAAGAAATTTTAAAATAAGAAAAAGAGTAACATCCCACGCCTCGATTCTCGTACGGACGGGAATATTGGGGTAAGGGTGTTACATTTCATTATTTTACATTTATATCCCTACACTTGAGTGCTATTTGTAATGATGTTAGATCATACAAATTTGACTTTTTAACATCACGAATACCTTTTAAAGTAAAGAAAATTAAAAAAAAATGAATTTACTTAAATATTTATGTTATATGAAAATACTTTTTTCAAAAAAAAAAAAAACCTTTTTTTTAAAAAAAAAAAAAAATACTTTCAAGAAAATATATAAAAATGAAACAAATGAATGAATGATAGAAGAAAAAAGAATAAAAAAAATAAAAGGAAAAGAAGAATTAAACGTCAATAAATAACTAGTAGTTTGATTATTATTATTTTATTCTTTTTAGTTTTTATTCAATTTTGTTTTAGTATACATTCATTTTGTTTTCTTAAAGCACTTTTAGTTATATTTTCTTTAAAAGTAATTTTTTTTCTTTCTTTTTTTTAAAAAAAAAAAATAGTATCTTTACGTTTATAAAAGCATTTTCATCTTAGTTTTGAAGAATTATCATTTATTTTTTAAAAGCATTTTCATATAATAATTAGATTTAGTACACTAATTTTGTTTAATTTTAGTTTTTTTTTTTTTTTTGCTTCAAGGGTATTCTTGACATTTATAAAGTCAAACTTGGTCAAATTTAACATCAATACAAATGACATTGAAGTGTAGAAGTGTAAGTTTAGAATAATAAGATCTTCATTTGAGTGTCTTTGACCAAACCTCATGAGGGTGAGTATAATTTTCCTTAGAAATAATAAAAGGTTGACATATATATATATATATATATTGTTGTTTATAAATACATCTTTTACAACTGTCGAGACCATATGATAGTGAATCTAACGAATGATCTTGACTCTAATAGTTTAACTCAACTCACGAGTAATTGAGAGATATGACTCATATTCAAGGGAAGACTACCATTTACAGCTAAAGAGACTTAAATCTAATTTGACCCTTTCAAATGTGCGATTTGACTCTAATTATCTGTGTTTGTCATAGATGGTACTTGAAACCTGATCATGCAAATAGTGGGCACTAGATACAATATCTTACCACCAAGACAACTAACTTGTGAATAACAAAATATTGAATTATATTCAAAACAACAAAAAAAAGGCATTTAGGTAAAAATAGAATTTTTTTTTTTTTTCATCTTCAATCCAGTCTTTTTCACAAAATTCATGGAATGAATGAGATCTATTGAACCAATGATGATGGCATATGAAGATATTGTATGAATATCTTATGTCCAATCCATTGCACAATCTAATCACCATATGTAAAAGTTGTATCACATCTTGAGTACAATCTATTGTTCCAACTAGCCTTCCAAACACAACTAATTAAGTCTCACAAATCACTCAAGTTAATAGCTACATTTTATAAGTAAATCTTACCATTGAAATAACAAATGAAGTGTCATTACATATTAAACTCTTTCTAAGATCACCAAATATATAACTTGATAATATTATAAACTTGGACTCGTCATAGGGTTGTATGAAAATCATATGAAGTTACTTAATAAAGACCACATTAATTCAATAACCTTATAAAAGTATTAAGAGACAAGCAGGTTTAGCCCTGAGCATGTGTGAGAGATGTGACTTCTCTAGGCCCTTAAATTTGATATATTTTCATTTTTTTATATAATTAGTTCAAAAAATAAATATATAATTAATGTTTCAAATAATATACGAAGACTTGGAATAACGTATGTGGTAAAAAGGTCTATTATCATTCATTCCACCCAAGTTTGAATCATGTTGACATTGGAAATCGATCGACTAGGTTCTTGAAACCCAATACCTGCAAATAACACAAAACCAAAGAAGAAAACAAAAAGAGCAGGGAAGAAAAACAAAACATAAAAGATTTTTACGTTGTTCGGCCAAAACAATGCCTACGTCCACGATTGTCTCTCTGATGATTTTGGTAGAGTAACAGTATGTATTTTCTCTCGTGTCCTTTATAATGAATTTGTCTCTTATTTATAGTGAGAGATGATACAATTTGAGTACAACTGAAATAGTAAATAGAATTTGAAATTAATAACGTTTCCATAACAACTTTCACTAAATGAAAAATGGACTTTGTGATTCTCGAGATTAGATTTACTTCAAAATAGGCAAATTGACTTCTTCTCAGATTGAGTTGTTTTACGCTTTTAGAAAATGTTTTAGACGAGCTCATTCGAGCTGAGCTTGTCCCAAGTCATGAGCTGAAGATTATAAGCAAGCTAAGAACCACATTGTGAGCTATCTGATCCGTGGGCTGTGAGCTTGAGCACAATGGCCTGAGCTCATGTGATGAGGTCTTGATTTCTAGGCCTACTGAATTTCTACCTATCGACTGAATCATTGGGCTTTGTGATTCTCGAGATTAGATTTACTTCAAAATAGGCAAATTGACTTCTTCTCAGATTGAGTTGTTTTACGCTTTTAGAAAATGTTTTAGACGAGCTCATCCGAGCTGAGCTTGTCCCAAGTCACGAGCTAAAGATTATAAGCAAGCTAAGAACCACATTGTGAGCTATCTGATCCGTGGGCTGTGAGCTTGAGCACAACGGCCTGAGCTCCTGTGATGAGGTCTTGATTTCTGGGCCTACTGAATTTCTACCTATCGACTGAATCATTGGGCTTTGCTAGCCTATTTTCCCAAGTTGCTAAATATGCACAACAAATTCTTATATACGTGAGTTCTTGTTTTTGCTTGTTTGATTTCTTGTTTTTACTTGTTTTTGAAAAAAAAAAAAAAGAATAGTGGTGAAGTTTAAACCTAGATGGTAGACCATTGACAATGCTTACCAATTGCTGCTCGTTTTTATTGTCTTAATTTTATTCAAACAAAAATTTCTAGATATAAAAAGTGTCACAAAGTCAACGCATTTTACCCATATATGAACCCACTTTGAAGTCAATATTACCTTTCTCTTTCACATTGTCAACTGCCAAAGTAAAAATACAACTCTAATTTATTTTATTTGTTTCTATTGGTTAAAAATTTCAAATTTTATCAACAATCTAAAATAAAGAAAGGGGAAATCCAAAAATTTGTTCACTTTGAAGGTAAAGTTGTGATAAATTATTAACTTATTGTTATGTATATTTAAATATTTTTATTTGATAATGGTTACCAAGTTAGATACCAATCATTTATTATATTTTTGAAAAAATTCCTAAAAACCAGTCGTTGTTTAAAAAAATCTCTATTTTATCACATCTAGTTTGAAATTTACCTAAAACCTTCCCCTAACGTTCATATAAATACTTAAGATACCTCTTCTTAGTAGAGGTGTGTGAAAGGATAACAATATCCCTGACCGTATCAATTCTATTAAGTTGAAAATGTTGACAGTTTGATTGCAGCAATAGTAAGTTTTTACAACTCTTTCTAATTTTTTGGTTCTATCTGTTCATGCATTGTGCTTTTCTGTTTTCCTGAATCTAACTTGAACATTCTACGTTCGTGTGTGTTCTTGGTGTTGCGTGTGTGTTTAAGATTATGACTTTTCATTTACTATTGATTTGATCTTATTGGCCCACTGTTTGTAAACCGTTTGCTGTTTGTGATGTCATATATTCGAGCTATAAACATTCGTAGGCCATTACCTTATAAGTCATCAGCTCGTAGGTTATCCTTATATAGCTTTAGCGACCTGTAAGCTTAGCAATCTATATGGCGTTTGTGACTTGTAGACTTAGGAAAAACTCTTTAAGAATAGGAAACTTAGTCTTATGGGAATGGTCTGTATATGGCGATCTAACCGCTCCCTTTCATATGTAGATGTCTTCGGGTTGCAGATGCCAATAATACGGAATAGGACAAGGCGATGCTCCCACCTCGAAAGAGCATGTCTGGGGCTCTAACAAGCATACAGAGCAGGTGCGGGTCACACAAGAAGTGACTTCACAAAGCGACGAGGTCATTGAAGTGTTTGTTGATCGCACGGATCCTGCTTCTACCCAACAACCTATCGAAGCTGAACGAGCTGCTAAAGAGAGAAGAGCTCGCTAGATGTTCAAACACCACCCCACGAAAATATCATATATGGAGCTCGGGGGATGGGTGTTAGAATGTCGTTTTCTAAGAGGTTGTTGTGTTATGACAGTCTCTCCTTCTAACCATGCAGCCTACCTTCCAGAGCGCTACGTTGCTGGCAGGCCTCATCACTTAGATGCTTTACTTAGGTTTTCAGTTCTTTCATACCTCATAAATCTTCTCAACGATCTAAATCTCACCCATTTCCAACTCACCTCAAATGCTTACACACAAATTACCTCTTTAACTGTTCTTTTTAGTTTTTTTTTCACCCAAAATTCTGAAGCACCTATTTTCCTTCAAAGCTACTAGTAAAGGAGAGCCACAGAACAAGCTGTACTATACATCAGCTCGCCCCTCTTACTATAAGAGTATCTTGCCTTAAGGAGAGGCTAAAGGGAAGTCTAATGTAGGCGATTACGAGACACTTTGATTTTACATCTCCTACCCTTCCCTTGTTTGCCTTAGGAATTTCAGTTTTGTTGCCACGCTAGGTAAGAATCTCTAGATTGTCCCATAGATCTTCATACTTGTAATTATATTTTACATATACTGACAGTTCCTCTTTTTTTTTTTAAGATGTATAGGCTAAAGAACAAGCTTACTTAGGACGAAGTTAGAGAGCTCGAAAATATCACCAATCAAAGATCAGAGAAGGACGACGTCAAGCTATAAAATGAAATCCTTTGTAGCTTCCAGCTCGCTCACTTGAACATGCTCAAGTTTTTCTATAGGCTCAATTACCCTATTTGCATCCATCTCACGAGGATTGAGGTCGTGACTTACCCTTTTTTACTCATCACATGAGGCTTACCTCCCGAGATCACGTTGACATTCTTCCCCTTAACCCTCATTTTAACTACATCGTTATAGTAACGTTGCGCCAGGTGTTGCTCTCCCTGCACACAGTTTATCTCATTGGGAGTTGAAAATTTTACTGTGAGAATCCTGGTAGAGATGACCACATTTAATCATTCATTGCAGGTCTCCTTAGGATAATATTATATGTAGATGGGTAATTAATTATGAGAAAATCTACCAGTATAGTTGCCTGGTGACCTGAATCTCAAAGCTTTAGTGGAAGCCTGTCTGGTCCATTGGAGTGATGGTGTCTACAGTGAAGTCATAGAAAGGTTATGGTGAAGCTTTAACTGCTCCGTATCAAGCCTCATTTGGTCGTAGCATTCCCTGTACATAATATTCACTGAGCTCCATGTATCAATCATGATTCGTCGTACCTTGGCGTTACTTATTTTTGCTCAGATAACGAATGCATCATTGTAGGGCCAACATACGCTCCTGACATCTTCCTCAGTAAAAACATTGTCATTTGAGGTCATTCTTGCTTTCTTCGCAAGTCCTTCTAGTTCATCATGGCCTGTAACCAAGATGTGATTTTCCTCCTGCATATAACGTTCATGCGATCTATTCGATGTATCTGCAATGTGAGGACTACCATGTATGGTGAAGATGGTTCTCATCGAGGGTTCGTGCTTCTGTTCGGGAGCTTGCTGGTACGGTTGCTGCACTGGCTATTATTGAGGTCATTGTTACTGAGGTCACTGATTTGCTAGTTGTACCACATAGTCCCTTAGGCGACCTCTTCGGATCAAATCTTCAATAGCGTCTTTTAACGCCCAGCAGTCTGAGGTATTGTGTTCGACATTATGATAAGCAAAAAATATGTTTTTGTTTCTCTGATTAATAAGGGTCCTTATAGAAGGGGCTTCCCGAAGTCTTCCTTGTTTCTTTCTATTGCAAATATCCTGCCCGGAGTGTTTAACAGGACGCTGTAACTATCATAACGACCTTGAAGCCAGGGCTACTCATTCTTGGGCTCATTCTTGGCCTTCTTAATGACCTAATTAGCAGAGCCGTTATTCCGGCATTTTCTTACATTCCCACCATTGTTTCTTTTTTTCGATTGGTTGGGATTGCTCAATTCATTTTTTTGATTAGGTCGCTTGAGGTCAAAGGTCTCCTCCCACCTGATTTCCTTGGCAACTCCCTCGGAAAATTCGTCCAGTTCCTTCATAGGGTATTTGTAAATACTTTCGTATAACTTTTCATCCTTGCGAAGCCCAGCTGAGACGCAGTTAGGATGCTCTAGTCTGAAGGATTTTCAATCTTGCTGACCTCACCTCGGAATCTAGTGATGTAATCCTTGAAAGATTCGTTATGTCGTTGGAAAACAGAGGCTAGGTGGCAATATGGCACAAGCTGCTTCTTCAGAGCCTGGTATTAGCTTATGAACCTCCTCTTACATTCCTCCCAGCTATCTATGCTGCAGGCTGGGAGATTCTTAAACCAGGTCTGTGGGATATCTCCTAATGTGGTTGGTAAGACTTGACACTTAACCAATTGGTTATCTATTTGGAGATCCATTTAGACATTGAACACGTTCAAGTAATCATAAGGGTCACTATCTCCATTATATTGGGGAATGTTGGGGACCTTGAACTTGCGAGGGAGAGGCTGCGTCTCAATCTCCTTAGTGAGTAGAGTCATCTTACCATACTGATCTCTCTGGCTTGAGGTATCAAGGCGCGCTTCGAGCTATTAAACCCTCTACAGAAGTTTTTCCATCCATGGATCCTGAGGTTCGTGCTTCCCTCTGTGCTCACAACCTGAAAAGTGACGATCTAACATACATCATTGAGAGTCGTCAGGTTGGTACGACCCTGCACATCATCAATGATAAACTTCGTCTTCGTATTGAGATGTAGCCCTGACTCAAACAGGGGCATTATCCACATTCTTATAGAGATGTAGCCCTAACTCGGTCACGACTAGGTTCTTAAAACCCAATACTTGTAAATAACATAAACCAAAGGAGAAAACAAAGAGAGTAGAGAGGAAGAACCAAACACAAAGGATTTTTATGTGGTCTGGTCAAAACAATGCTTATGTCTACGACTGTCTCTTTGATAATTTAGACAAAGTAACAGTATGTATTTTTTCTTATGTCATTTACAATAAATTTGCCCCCTATTTATAGTGAGGAGTGATACAATTTGAGTACAACTAAAATAGGAAATAAAATTTGAAATTAATAATGTTTTCATAACAGCTTCCACCAAATCAGAAATGGACTCCATGATTCTCGAGATTAGATTTGTTTCAAAATAGGCAAGTTGACTTCTTCTAGGATTGAGTTATTTCAGGCTTCTAAAAGATGCTTTAGATGAGCTCGTTCGAACTGAGCTTGCCCCAGGTCACGAGCTGATAATTATAGGCAAGCTAAGAACCACATTGTGAGCCCTCTGATCCGTGGGCTACGAGCTCGGGCACAACGACCTAAGCTCCTATGATGAGGTCTTGACTTCTGAACCTGCTGAACTTTTACCCATGGGCATAATCATTGGGCCTTGCTAGCCCATTTTCCTAGGTCGCTAAATATGCACAACAAATCCTTATATACGTGAGTTCTTGTTTTTGCTTGTTTGATTTCTTGTTTTTACTTGTTTTTGGAAAAAAAAAAAAAGAAAGAAAAAATAGTGATCAGGTTCGAACCTAGATGGTAAACCATTGACGGTGCTTACTAATTACTACTCATTTTTGTTGTCCTAATTTTATTCAAACAAAAATTTTTATATATAAAAAGGGCCCCAAAGCTAACATATTTTACCTATATATAAACCCACTTTGAACTCTATATTACATTTTTCTTTCACATTGTCGACTGTCAAAGCAAAAATACAACTCTAATTTATTTTATTTTGTTTCTATTGGTTAAAAATTTCAAATTTCATCAACAATCTAAAATAAATAAAAGGGAAATCCAAAAATTTGTTCATTTTTAAGGTAAAATTGTGATAAATTATTAACTTATTGTTATGTAAATTTAAATATTTTTATTTGATAATGGTTACGAAGTTAGACACCAATCATATATTATATTTTTGGGAAAATTCCTAAAACCACTTGTAATTTAAAAAAATATCTATTTTACCACATCTAGTTTGAAATTTACCCAAAATCCCCCCCTAACGTTAATATAAATACTTAAAATACCTCTCCCTAGCAGAGGTGTGTGAAATAACAACAATATCCCTGACCGCATCAATTTTATTAAGTTGAAAATGTTGACCGTTTGACTTTAAGAGCAACAATCTCTTAATCCATTTTCCTTACTCTTGGAAGTCTAAGGCAAAAATTGACATCCTTGAACACACTAATAAGGTCTCTCTTTTCATTTTAGTTCTCTTAGTAGATTTGTTTTTATGGTTGATATGGATTTATAGTATTTATAGTATGAATTTGCCTGTGAATATTTGGTTTGTTCTTTTATATTTTATATAGACTTTCTTTTTTCTTTTTTTAAGATGACGTTTTTGTGTTGCTATGTGGATATAAGAGAGAACCGAAGAGATGAAAGAGAAGTGAAGTGGAAGAAGAACCGAAGAGATGAGGAGATGCAAAGATTGTTGCCCTTCTATCTAGGTCTACTTTTTTTTTTTTCCTTATTATTATTTTTTAAAATTTCATTTTTTTAACAGGTGTTTTATTTTTCTATCTCCTTTTTTTCCAAGCTTTTGGTGTTTTTTTTTCAAATTTCTTTTGCCTTTAATCTTTATTATTTTAATTGTTTTATATAAATTGATTTCCACTGTCTATTAAGATTGATGGCTGGTGGAGATTAATCTATTAATTTTTGAAATTTTAATTTTTTAGATTTTTTCAGTTTTATTGTGATATGAAAGGGTAATTTAGTAATTGGTGAATCTATTTTTTTATTAAATTTTTTAATATATTATAGTATTATTTTTTATATGTAAGAGTATTTTCGTATTTTCCTGATTTGGGTCCGACATCGCTTTTGGTTTGGATGAAATCACCATTTTACTAATGATAAAGGATTTTTATGATAAATATTTTGAAAAGTTATGGCTGATGGTATTATTTTCGATTCAAATGGGGAGTTTCATATTTTCCCATTTTTGAATCATCGAAAAGTCAGTATAGTCGGATATTTAGGTTGGTAAAGCCAGACTTATAAAGTAGTTATGAATAAATAAATATGAACGGTAAGTGATTATCTTATAACACTTGTATGAATCATACTAATAACATATTATAAATAATAAAAGGAATGAAAGTAATAAAACTTAAGAAAAAAAAAAGAATTATAAGCTACTAAATTAGAGAAATTAGTGGAGGAGAAAAATACTTTCATTCATAAAACTTAAACAGTAAATACGTGTATATATAGATGGGCAGCTTCGGCTAAGTCACTAAACAATCAAAGCCAGCCCGTTTTATCCAATAAGAGTTGCCACCATTTGGGCCAAATATATTTCAACTAGAATAAATTAATTGTGGAAGTCCAGCATTTGCTCACAACAAAAATGAAAATGAATTGATTCTATGTGTCAGAAATAAAATAATTTTCTTAAAATTTAATAATTGGCTTTTTTCTTATTATGATTTATATATAACTTGCTTTACTTTACTACATTATTAAAGTATGATATCAAAATTATGAGTATATGATGTAAATTACATGGAAAGTCAGAAGGTATATAAATTAATGATATCCATGGACAAAACTTGCTCAAAGCCAAAATATTAATTGTGTCAGAACATACATATGTTCTGAGCTTATCTCCGCCACAGAATCTAGTTTATGAGTGGAGATATATCTTCATCTTATAAACTAACGTAAATTCACTTCAACTAATATGAAACTATCTAGCATCCTCTCCCACACATAATATACTTATTTGGTAGTATCTGTATCTATACAACTGAGTTTAGATCATACAACTTAAATAAAATTCGTTCAGCTCTAATATCATATTAGAATAGAGTTTTAAGTTTAACTTCACTATAAAAAATTAATTCATGAATAGAGGTTTACCCTCACCTTATAAACTCATATAAATTTACTTCTTCGATCAACAGAACTATCCAACACAACAAAATGTATTACTATCATTATTATTTTGAATTACTATAACATGAGCAATATCTAAAGAGTTAGCAAACTCAAGTTAACTTTAGTTTGAAGATCCTCTCAAAAGATTTATCTTTCACTCTTAGGCACCTAAATAACATATAACAAGTTTAGTTTTCCAGATTTGACAAATCAAGAAAGATTACAAATAGCAAATAATAATAAAATCTATCTTTGAATGAAGCCACAAGATAGTTCCATAAGCAGGATTGCAGCATCTTCCACATCTTGTGGAAACACCTGCTTAAAAGCAGATGAATTCCCGCTCAAACTTAGAGCAAAATCCTTGAAGCAAAAGTTTCTTCCGGTGATCTTATCAGCCGGAGGATGATCTTGAGGCTTGCACTGTTTCTTGTACTGCCCTCCAACGTGGCTTGTACGTGATTTCTTTTCCTTGTTGTTGTGTTGAATTTTAATCTTTGTAAACCCCGTTTCAGTGGTGACCGCGGTTGTGCTACTATTCCCGGCTACAGTTTCCATCGCCCTTCTCACCTTTCGTTGTCGAATACCACATGCGTTGCAAAGTGACTGCACCAAAGACATTGTTACTTAATTTTAAAGATGTTGATGTCTCTCAGAAGAAATAAATTTTACCATAAATATACAAATATAGATGGATGGAAAACAACCTTGGGACCACGAGGGCCGCTTCTCCAAAGGGGTGTAGTGGTTGTATGACAGTCTGAGCAGACCCTAACAGTGCTTTTGTTGTTATTGATTGAGTTGATGATTTCACTACTTTCTTGAAACTGATCATATTGAAGTTTTTGCATAATTTTCTTTGATTCATTGGTTCCGGTGCAATTTGACTTGGTCATTTTTTGCCTTAGCCTCATCTTGGAGGACATCCGTGAAGTTGCTGTGGATCCATTTTCGCTTTTACTACTTCCATCTCCAATGACCTCTTTTTTACGCACGGATTTATACCCATTGCATATATCAGGTTGATGACATGAAGAGGACGGAGAAAGAACTTGTTCATGACTTGAACTATGATGAGATAAGTGCTGATCCACCTGAAGATCGAGTAAGAGATCAAGATTATCAGATTGAGGTAAAAAAAAAAAACGATTTCATCAAACAAACAACATAAAAATCAGCTGAGCAGCATCATGAAATTAATATTGCCAAGAAACCAAATCAGAAACAAAGGCTCAAGCAAGCAAAATCAAAAGAACATTTACACTGATACATGAATACTAGTTACTTTCATGTACTATTTATATAACTATTTGTGATCTGATCTTCGAATACATTAAACTGAAAAAATTCAAAAGGGTAACTAAAATTAAGATCAAGCAGAAAATGAAAGAAAGAAGAAAGAATTTAACTAAGTATACTTGTAAATTAATTGGAGTAAATTGATCATGTGCGTGCGATATAGCTAACTTGCCTTGAGTTGATGTTGTTGTGAAGCTTGAAGTTGAATCGATCTTTGATCCTGATCACGAGTTGTGTTAAAGAAAGCAGGATCATAAGGGGGTCGTTTATGTGACGAAAGGAAGAGGTGATGATCAAATTGTCGGAGATTATGATTATGATCTTTTTTATCCACAAATTGAAAATGAGAGCTGGATGGTGGATTTGGAAAAACAGGAGTACTCGACATATTGATGATGAGACCAAAGAGTCTAGCGAAGAAGGACAATATGGGATAGGGCAAATTAAGAACCAAAATAAAAGCGTTTTCAAGGTCTTATAAATCAAGTTGAGAAGAGGCCTGAAAGCCATTCACGTGACTTCTTGTCAACCAAACATAAATCAAGTTAATATAAGACAAATGCAGTGTAGAATGCTACTGCTCTTAGTCTTTCCTTAGATAAAGTTATGACAACTCTTTCACCACTCCCTGTAAATATCAACTATCAGTGTCACTTCAAGCATTTAAGTTGTTTAACCCTACACATCACATGCTTTTATTTGTCCCTAGAGCTCTATATCAGAACCCCCTTTATTGCATTCTAGACTTTTGAAACAAAAAGTGCAGCCTCTTAAATATCCAGTGGGTATCAAATGTTGATCAATTCATTTTCAGCAAAAAAAATAATCGAACTGTACTAGTGCTTGGGCCTTGGAAGACTGAGTACATATGAAAAATATTTAAGAGCCGATCCTTTAATTTTAAGTTGGTCAGTCTCTTTTCTTTCCTCTGAAGGGAAATTTTAACCTCCGGTTCATGCAAAAAAAAAAAAAAAAAAAAAATGTCAAGCCATTTGAATTTGTTGCATTTATATACATAAGAAATAATTGCTATATTCTAATTTATTATATATATTTCAGAATTAACTTCTCAAAATTAAGATTTTCTAAAAGAATTTGACATAACATAAGATATATTATTTTAATGAATTTTAAGAAAGAACTCGATAATACATTAATTAAAAAGTAACGGCAAATTATTTAAATTATCTACATTTTTGTTTAAAGTCAAATGAGTTATATATTATTAACCATTCCATCTTTAGATTAACATAACGATTACAATTTACAAGTATGATATCTTTATATATAATTCATTATTATAAATTAGAGAAGGGTTTTGATGTATTTAATATTACCACAAAAGTTGGGTAACTTATATATATATATATATATATATATATATGATACACCATATTATTTACTTTTGCATCGGGTGCAAGGTTTAATTTTGCCTCTGAAAGAGATTAAGTAATTTGGACGATAACAGGTGAAATTGAGAGGATTATTTTTGGAGATGTGGATAGAGACAGGTATGTAGATTTGCATACAATGGAGCATCTTAGGTTCTTAATCTTGCCAAAAGTCATCAATTACTTGAGCAGACTAAGGACATCGACAGCATCTTTTCAGTCCCCACACCTCCTGCCATCAACGATTCTTCTAATCGTTTCTTTCAATTAATGCCCTCACTTAAACAAAGAAATTTCAAATTCTGCCTCTTTAATTAATTTATATCTGCTTTTATATATGATCGGTCATTTTAATTTCTTGTTGTATATTTGCTCGGAGAAAGGCTCAGCTAGCAGCAAATCGAACAAAAGGCCTCCATACAGCCACGTATGACATGATCACTTATAGGATATCTTAAGTTCCGATTCAGATCGCCAATATTAATTGATTACCTGATCGCTACATCTCATGGGAATTTTCAATCAATTCTACCTTTGTCTTTGAAGAAAATACGATTAAAAAATAATAATAATATGATCTCTAAAGAAAATAGTATTAAAAAAAAAAAAAGGATAATGCATGTATGCTCGATTAATTGTAGGGTGTTTGGATCTCAATGACTCTCTTAAACTTGGGTGACATAAAAAAGGTGATGGAAATAATTAAATTCCAATATATAAGTTATGATTTGAAGTTGCGGTAAGAGGCCTAGGAAGTAAATCAATCCTTCTCACATCAATAGTTAAAAAAGAATAAATAAACTTTATAATTATGTGTAGGATAGGATCGAGCGGGTTATGAGTTAGTTAGATCTAACTTTAAAAAGTTAGAAGATCACTGATGATAGAATTATTATATATATTTCTACTATCAGTACCTCATAACTTTAAAATATTATGACGAGTTAATCAAATTCATCCATTTCATTATCTCTTCTATTTAATTTAAATACAATGAATGAATTTGATTGGTTCGTTCTAACTTTTTAAAGTTAAGAGACACTAATTATAGATTTATTTTCTATCTCTATATCTCTCTCTATATATATATTTTAAAGTCTTGATAAACAAATATTCAATAAATTAATAATTTTATTTAAATAGTTAATTCTTTTTAGTGTACTAAATTAATAATTTCACTAAACGCATATGATAATAATGCTTTTTAAATTTTTAGGATCACCTCAGTCCAATATGAATTTAAAAAATATTAATTTAATTTAACAATATCTCATGTTCGAATCACTATCACTACAAGTGGTACCTAAATGAAAACCTAAAATATCCGTAAGGACCTAATAAAATATGTAAATTAATAATTAATTAAATGCATAATAGAAATAACATATAACAATTCGTTCTACATGTTAAAGAATTTTTACTTAACAACTTCTATTTTTACAATAAACTCTTTCTTAAAATATGCATCTCAGCTCTTTCTCAAAATATGTATGTAAAATTATTTAAAGAACATTTTAGTTAACAACTTCTATTTTCACAATCAACTCTTTTTTAAAATATTCATCTTAGCTCTTTATCAAAATATGTATATAAAATTATCTACCTTTTCTTAATGTATGTACATTAATTTCTATCAATGCATGTACATATATATCAAATTTTATGTATTTGCATATTAACTTTTGAGCTTCCATGTATGCACATATTAACTTTTGAATATAAATTAATAATTAATTGAATACATAATAACTATAACACATAAAAATCCATACTACATATTATTAAAATTTTTATTTAACAACTTCTAATTTACAATCAACATTTTCTCAAAATATGTATCTAAAATTGTTAACTTTTTCTTAATGTATGTAAAAGGAATCAAATATAAAAACATGATCACATGTAGAGGATTCGGTGTGATAAGATGTACCACAATGATGATACACCTACGCACACTGGAATATCATGTCTCTTCTAGAAAGTTATCTCTATGAAAATCGTAACTCTGCAACAGGGTTGTGTTTCTCCTAGATTAGTCATAATTATCGTGTCTCGTTATAAAGAGATGCAACTGCTCAATCAAAGGTCTATAATTAGGCCTTGAAATTTTATCATCATTTTTCTTGTATTGCAACTTCAAAGGAATATAGGGGGACATATAGACAAGGTAGTGAACAACTCTACATGAAACCAACAGCCCAATGGCAATTGATCACTTATTTCGATCAAATGTGATCATGTCCATCAATGGTATCAAAGTCAAATTTCGAAATGTAGAGTTGTGCAGATTTTGTTGTGTCTCATGATCATCCAAATCTGGTTTTGGGAATGTTATCCATTTTTTAGTTGAATTTATTAGTTCCATGATTTGTAATTGGCTTTCTTAGAGACAACACGCTTTTAAATGTATTCTTAAACTCTTGGGATTTAGGACTCATGATTTAGAAGGTGTAATGATGTTTGAAGATTAAGAAAATGCAAACAAGTTAGTTAGAAGACTCTAAGATGCAAGTTTCATCTTTTTGTGGTTTGAAGCTCGCTCATGCTTAATCATGTTGTATATTATATGTCTTAAGTGTTTGCATATAGTTTTGGATCTTTAGGATTACATACATTGCATGTGGTATATATTTACCCCCTTTTTTTTAGAAGTTCAATTCCATGCGTCATCTTCTAAAGGTATTTTGGTTATTTTTAAATATCTTTTGGAGATGATCGATTTCTTCATAAAAATATATATCCCTTGATGTTAACAAATTATAGAGAGGTCGAACAAAAATGTTATGATCAAAACAATCAGAGCGTGTGAGGTTGGACAACATATAGTGTAAACTACCTTTAAGCCACCATTGAAGCAATGGCCCAATGGCTGAGATAGTGTAGTCATTGCTGTGACCGCTAGCTGGTCTCTCAAGAAGCAGGCCAGTCGTCATCGACCATTGGGTGGCCGCTAGAGTGGCCACACTAGGTATTTCTTGCATGATTTTTTTTTTCATTTTTTTGTCCATAGTCCGTTTTCCATGTTTTCACTTTCCATTTTTTCTAACATGCTTTAAACATCCAAAACTTGATTTAGGAAGGATAAAATTAATTTTTTTAATTATATTAAAATAACTCATACTTGGTATCAAGTCACTTTAGGATTTTTAGGTCTTTTCGTATTTGACTAGCATTTCATTTATGGAATTAATTAGAAATATTAATAGTTGATAGGTTTCAAATTGGGATGCAATAAAATTTTTTATTTTATTTTATTATTATTTTTTATTCCTACTTGGATTTATTTCCTAGAATAATTCATTAATTTAGATTCTTATGCATCATACATCTGGCTTTGGATGGGACCCAATCATGAAGAGATTCATAACTAGTGAAGAAGTATAAAAAGACTATTTTAACGTAAGGTTCTTGATTTATATATATGTATATATTTAGTTTATTAACTACTTAACTATTTAGATTTTATATTAACTTTTTTCGTTTTTCTTGTAATCTCATCCAAAAGAGCAACACTTTTACACAAAAAATTATGTAGATCATGAAGATTTGAGGGTTGAAATTGAGCATGCAACTACTTTAATGAGATAGATAGTTGGATTTGGTGATGATATTGATGCAAGAATATTTGGAGTTCAAGATAGTCATACTAATATAGAAAATTATGTATATGACGGGAATAAGTGCAAAGTCAACATGAACCATCACACCAAACTTTACCACTTAAACGATCTACTTCACCTAAATACTATCAGGGCGTGGGTTTAGAGATTCCTTGAAAAAACACTAGTAAAAAAAAGAGGAATAGAACCAATTATGTAGGGTTTAGCTCACTTGATAATAACAAAAGCAATGTTATAGAAAAACTTTCTCTTGTCATTGATTGAATTGCCACATATTTTCAAGGAGTCCGCAGCCTAATGGAAAAGAGGGAGAGTGATAGGGAGAATAAAAAAATAGAAAAAAGAAAGAAGGAAAAAAAAAAAAATAACATATGACATTCTATCAAGGAAATTTCGAACTTAAAAATCTATCTAATACCATTTAAATTCATATAATAAGTCCAACAAACTGTAAATAAAATTATAATAAAATAATATAAAATCCATCAAAATTTATCATTAGAAAGAACTCCAACAAACTTTAATGAAATTTATATTGATTACACTCTCTTAATAACTACTTTATGCAAAAACATTTAAGAAAAAATAGATATATATTTGTTATTTTATTTGATTCACAAAATCGATGTTTATTTTTACAATAATTTTTAATACCATTATAATGGATGTTTAAATTTGGTTTTAGTAATTTATTTTGTGAATGTTAATATTTTGATTTGCGTAACTTTAAAGTTAAAATTTCCTATTGGTTCCCTGTAAATTAATTCTAACTCCTCCCCCGGTTGTTATGGTGATAACTGACCTTAATGTAGAGGAGGTGATAATGGTATAATTTGGTGATTTGATCAATTAACTAGTGACACTTGTTACTGATTAACATGTCGGTAGATTGGTTTATGGATTCTATCCTACATGGATGAGAAATAGTCATCTCCTCACCGGCTAATTAAAAAATCGTCGTATCAAATTGTAGAAATGATGTATGAATAAAATAATTTATAATTCTGCCTTTCAAAAGAAAAATAAAAAAATATATAATTCTAATAGTCGAGAATTTATTAGAACCATCAAGTTACAGCTGTGATAAATCAAAGAATAATATATATTTGCATCAGCAAGAGTAACGTTCAAGATACAAATTGAGCGGTTTTTAATATCTTGATCGATTAATGACTATTTGTATAATGAATTTGGTTACACAATCAGTTAACTAATTAAGAAATGAGATATTCAGCGAATCATATATATATATATATATATATATATGAAAGTTCAATCTAATGCAATTGTATTGATATTTAAGTAAAAGATTCACGCATAAGAAAGCGCATCACTTCTCGGTGCACATTGCATTACATATGGTTGTGTATGTTCATATCTTATGTTGATAATTTCATTCTTTTACTGAAAGATAATTATTTTTTATTTATAGAGTAGATATCACGTCGATTGTGCAGCATTTGATTTGGAGCCTCGAGAAACTAATAACGGAAAAAAAAAAAAAAAAATTCACATCGTTTAGACTCTAGATGTTTTATACTAAAATAATATTTAATTTAATTTAATAGTTTTAGATAGACAACACAGTAGATGGGGCGGTCGCTGGGATCCCAATTCAATCCTAGCCACTTATAAACATGCTTGGCGTTCCCTAAAAAAACAAAACACTTGTTCTCTCTCTTCATAAATAGCGGAAACTTTGTTTTACAAGTCTCGTAGACTCTAAAGCAAATGATTGAAACGTAATTCAAACATAATTAAAAAAAGAGCTCGGAATCTAGAAGTGAGACAGCTGGTTCTGGGTAACGTTTATACCAAATATGAAAACGAAAGCCGATAAAATATCATCAGAAGTTTGCTAAAAATCATTTAAAAAGAAAAGACAAATATATATATATATTTTTTTTGAAAGAAGAAAAGACAAATATTTGATGAGTCAACCTGACGAGTAATAAGTGAATCACAATCCCCCTTGCTTTGGCACCACCCAAAAGAATAGGCTCGGTGTCATTCCACCGCACACTCAATACCATTAAAATACAGATATTGATAAGATAAATGTGCATAATATAGACAGTTTATCAAACAATTTTTTAAGATCACGATGGAGGCTACGTGTGAGTTCTAAGAGTCACTCCTCGATATGCAATTCCAATAAGATTGGACATAATATGTGTGTGAAGCATGGAAGGGACACTGCTCACAATATGCAATAGCATGTGTCCCCAACATTGGGGTTTGTTAATGATTTGCTTTCTTAACTAAGTGGGGCCATGCGGGCCATGCCATACGTTAATTTGGCTTAATGACAGTATCTCTGTTGGCACGAGGTCCCATATTGACCATGTCTGTCCTTTTTGTTGGGATCCGTCTATGTGGAGGATGCGGACTCCATTAAATCAAATGAAAGTCAAAGTCCATTTTTAGAAATATTAAAAATTAAGTGAAAAATAAATATCGAAAAAAAGTTTATTGGATGGTACCTACATAATTAATTGAGTATTAATATCATAAAATTCTCTCTCTAACAAGAGAGAAGAAAAGTTTTTTTTTTTTTTTTAAGAAAGATAAGAGTTCAAGTTTGAGAGCACTTAAAAACAACAAACACGAAAAATAAAATACTGTTGAAGTATGATAATCTACAACAACCTTTGAAAATTCATTTGAAGGGTCTACACGATCCAGAATTTACTAATTTTTAAATATGTTATAGTTCAAAATGTTTTATTTTTTAGTTAAAGTTTCATCCCATTTGGAGTTTGAGAAGGTCAATTCTTATATTGATTTTCACCGTTGATTCTGATGAATTTTTTTGCTGTTGTATTATTATTTTTACTTTTTGGTAAGGTTTTGACTATTCTAGAAGTTATATCTCTTTATGTTTGATTCCTCCCGTGTATATAAAGAAGAACTTGTTTATCCATTGTTGATATAGTGGAATTATCAGAGTTTGATTCATTAATGTAGGCAACACTTGTCGAATCATATAAAATCTGTGTATACATTTCTTATTTGCTTTTAATGTTATTCTTGTTGCTATATATATAGTTTATGTTGGAATTTTTGTGGCTCTAATAGAAAATATTAGTGGTTGTGTAAACTCAACATTTTTCGCGAACGAAAGTCTTTGTCAACATGCTTTTTATGGAGTAGTAGTTAATTAAATAATATAGTAATTATTATAGTTATTATTGAAAGCATAATTAATTTGAAACTAAAACAAGAAATCTGACTAAACCACTCTGCTAGAAGTCAGATCAGCGGAAGTGAAATTAAGCAAAACTTAGTGTTTAATCACCGGTTTGAGGACGATCAAGAGAATGTCCACTCTGATTACATTGCAAAACCAACACTCGTTTGGGCTTTTTGAGGGAGAGAATGAATTTCCATTCCTTGTATGTCACAGTGTTGCACCGAAATTGAACACGCCAGACCACCGATTTGGAGTGTTTTGCATGCCAAGTGCGCTGGCAGCCACGTTTTTACTCTTACACTACCAAGACCCCATTTTTAATTTACTCCTGTTTTGTTCTCCATTTTATATAACAATCAAAACCGAATTAATGATTGGATCTATGAAAGAGTAATGGAAATTTTTGAGTGAAATCCATACTTAAATGACATGATATATGTGTTGTCAATATCTTATAAATCATAAAATAATATGATATTTAAAATTCACATATTATATTATTTGAGTATTAATTGAAATAAAAAATTTAAAAAACCTAGCATTATTTTTTATGAAATATTCGATTGTCAATATGAATGGCTCTCTCGAGTCTCAATTAACAAATATTGCAGGCTGTTATAAATTAAAGGAAATTCAAAATCATAAATAGAAGAAAACTAAGAACAAGCAAGGGAAATATCTGAAACAAAAAGATGAAATTGAACAAAAGCTATTCTATTTCACTCGGCCGAGACACTACCCTCCCAATTGCGAAGACAACATGGTTATTATATAACAAATGAAAAGATGATGGGATTAATTACATTTTGCCACCTACGAGGCACAATAATTACAACATTCATGTTCTATGCTACATATACTACTATACATTAATGATGGGGATTAGTTAAAAAGACATAATTAATCACAAGATTAACAGCACTTCCCTTGGATTTCCATCATTTGTTGTGTTTGAGTTTTGCTAGCAAAAACTTAGTGGGATGACAACTATAACACATATATGTACAATGATCTTCTAAATCTTAAGTGGTATTGGATGTGCTAAATACAGGCCTTGTTAAAAATCTTGCCAACTCAATAAAGACATATGACATGTTCGGATTATTGCCTTTAAAAATCGTCTTCACTGATGATAATTCTTCTATATTAATCATGTAACTTGCAGAGTTGATGTATCCCAATTTCAGATACCAATTTCTCAAATATTGATAGTGGCAATATTTTGGTAAACAAGTCGCAAGATGTTTTAAAGAACGGATATATTTGATATCAATCCGTTGACCTTATTAAAGTTTATGAGTATTAGAAGAATTTTGGAGAGATATACTTGCAACTATCTCCCTATATCCTCCTCATATATGAGCACTACAAGCCACATTATCTTCAAAAGTTGATGTTGGTTTTTTTGTAGATGATTGAAGCTTGCTATACTTTAAATATAATGAACTACAGATCTCAGCAATACACATTGTCAATTTGTTTCTTGAAACGCAATGATCTCATAATAATAATAGGAAAAATAGCATCAAAAACTTGATTTATGAACCATATAATTTATGAACGAGCTATATGAGAATTGGATAAATATATTGTACTAGTATAATTGGGATCAAATTAATAAATTGTATTAGTATAATCAATTACACTGGAAATTTTTGTTAGATTTTGTCAAAAATATACAAGCCATCATAAAATATAAGTGCGTGAAAAATGTAGCATGAAAAATGTGTTAACAACTTTATTTTAGTGACTATATGGTAGTGTTTATTAAACAGAACTGGACTGGGATTGGATAATCCCAGCCCAATCGACCCGTTTGGTTTCTACATAGGACTGGACAAAAGCTAGGCTCATGCAGTTTATAATCCAGTCAGCTGGGCCTGGGAGTTATTTGTCTGGCCATTGTGATGGTAATGAGTCCCACCTCACATTCTTATTTATTTATTTTAATTTTTTTTTTTTTTTAAAAAAAACTTGTTTTCCTCCTCTTATTCCATTAGTTATTCATATATAAAATACTAATCTAATTTATTTTATTTAAATAGTTTTAAATATTAAAAATGAGTTATTTATGATTTATTTTTTCTTTTTTATTTGTTTAATCTATTTGTATGTAGATTATTAAATATAGTAAGACTTTATTTTAAGATATTTAAATTAAAAATTGTTTGTACGTTGATCCTCGCTTGAAGGACTTTCTTCCATCTTACCCTTTGTCGTTGATCCTCACTGTAATACAATAAAAACTTTCATTAAGGTGGCTCGATATTTGTTATCGAGGACACCCTCTGAAGCTTGTATCAGTTGCTTTATCTCTCTAAGTTTTGTTTATCTTACTAGCTATGTTTAACTCTCTCTAAAATACCTCAAATGAAACATTAAGCTCTATTTATAAGAGAGTAAACTTACCTTTCAATTTGTGCTCATGCATGTTAACACACTTTGACACTTGTTATGATTGATGATACTTGATCTATGTTAGACACCTATCGGACACAGATCAAGTTCTTGGCTTAATATTGCCAACTAACAAAGTTTTATAGGCCATCGAACCCCTCATTCAATCGAAGGATGTTCTTGCCACAAGATTAATTACACGTGGATGCTGATTTGCATCGTTCCTATTGGACTTATGTGGCACCTATACAGGTTTGGTTTGATTAGGTTGATCGGTTTTAATCACTTGGGTGCTTACTACTATTTTCGAGATGTGAAACTTGTTATTATTATTATTTTAAAATTTTTAAGTAAGTATATTTAAAAACGATGCTTGAAAAGATGAAATATTATATATGAAAATTCCTGATAAAAAAGGGGAAACGCCTCTACTTTCAATTGTTTGACACAAATTCGAAGAAGTCTAGCAGTAATCAGGATCCATCCTTGAGGTCGTTTGTGTACTAAAGTACTACACGTGAAACCATTCCTGCATAATCCAGTCTAGTTTTATGCTAATTAAGTTCTAGTTCATAAATAAAGAAATAATTCATTCAAAAATAATGGCGCTATAAAATAACTGTAACTCTATTTTCTTTTCAATAATAATTTCAAAACTCACATTTTATTTACCAGTACATTCTATTTTTATTAATAAATTTACTTATAAAATTACAAGTATACAAAAAAAATAAATATATTCTTAATATTTATATAAGTTATCAACATCATATTAATTATCATATTATTTTATAATTTATAAAATAATAACAACTCATATACTATATCATTTAGTCATAAATTTAGATAAAAATTTGAACAACCTTACATTCATATAGGGGATGGGAAGAGTACCATATCGAGAAAGAACGGGAAACCTAACAGCTCCTCTTAGCGGAGAAAGATACAACTAATTGCATAGGTTACATAAAATAAAGCCATCAAAACCTCGAGGCCATCAATTGTATTGAAAACAATTTTTAAACTACATTTCAAATGTTCAATTTTTTTTTGTTTTAAAAAAGAAAAAAAAAAAACCATTTCAGCATCATGATGCCACATCATCTGCCTTATAGCCTTCCCTGCTTTCTCCTCCTATTCAATTTTGCAAAAATAATAGATCCATATTTCTCTAAATGTTACACGGAGCAAAAACTCCATATAACTGATCCTATAAGAAACATGTCTGTTTAATCAATGCTGTCAAGCCCAAATTGCAAGCGATGACATCAATCCAGCTCCAAGAAACAGCATAGAATAAGACATCAGTTGAAGTCTAAAATTGCAGCTCATCCTCTTACTGAGAAAATCTGCAGCAATTAAATCAACCAAAGCCATATATACTAAAATTCCAGCAGACACTGAATCCAAGATGCCTTCAACAACCAATGCACCTGGACTGTTTGGATTGTAAACAGAAGCAATGGCTGTACCAATACTAATCCCTAAAGGAGTTGTTATGGCGAAAAAGCATGCCATAATTGTGGCGAATCGGGTCTTGAATTGAGCTTGAGAGATGCAGCCTCCTAGAGCAAATCCTTCAAAAAACTGATGGAAGGATAATGCCGCTATTAAAGGTCTTATTGTACATGGACTATGCGAGACTCCAAGTGATATTCCAATTATGATCGAGTGTGATAGTATTCCAAGTTCCAAAACCTGCAAATTAACAAGATACTTGCATCTAAGTAAAAAGCAAATTTTGTTTCTCTTCCCCTCAAGTTTAACCTAATTATGAGAAAACCTCATAAATTTAAAAAATATGTAGATATGATAAGATGATTGTCACAATAGTATACACGTCATTCCTACGCCAGGAAGATGTAACGTTACCATTGACATGGTGTGTCCGTCCAACAAGTTCATGCCACGTCCATGAAAGATGAAGACACAAATAATTTTTATTCAAACTTGTAAATTTAAATCATGTATTTTCTCTCGTATTCCAAATTGACCGTAATAATTTTTAAAAGCACCAAAAAATAAATAAATAAATTAGGTAGACGTCATCCCTGACTTTTCTATGAAATCAAAGTTAAAATACCATTGTATCAAAAAACAAAAAAAAAAAAGGTTGAACCACCATACAAGCCATGGACCCACAACACAAGACCTCTACAAGTTGACAAAACACGTGGAGGTCACGCGACCTAGGTAAAAATGAAAAAGTAAAAGTTTGCCACATAGAGGCCTAGAATAAAAGGTACTGACGTCCGCTAATCACACATCGTTTTAATCCACCGACCAGTGCAATAACAAAGTCCAAAACCAGGCAATCACAAAGCAACGCAACACTAAAAACCGAAGGCAAAAGCTTAATGACGCCTTTCACGTTTATGTTTTACAGATTGTGAGTCGAAATCCTATCATTCCTTTCCAAAATTACGAATTTTATAGTTATTAAAGGAATGTCAAATACCTGAGATACGACGACGTGCCTGATACCAGTGTCCGCATCGCCATCAGAGAAGGCGTGGGACTGGTGGGAGTGGGAGTGGGAGTGATCCTTGACGTGGCCATCGCATGCGTCGTGTTGATCCGGGTGGTTATGTGTATGGTGGGCGGCGTGCGCATGCATACCCACAATGTGCATACCACCGCCTTCCTCTGCTCCAAAAACTTTCCCATTCTGCTCCTTGTTTTCAACAACAATAACCGGGACTATACCCGACTCCGAACCCGCATCCACCGAACCTACCCGACCCTGCTCCTCAGTTGTCCGGGTCAACCCCTGTTTCCTCTCGTAATACTGGGTCCCCACGAAATCCACGAGAAGGGTCAGCAGAGAAGCCATCATCGCGAAGAACCCGGAGAAAGGGAATTTGGACCATGGATATTTGGGCAAACACGGGTCGGACAGAGTTTCAGAACCATCCGATAACATGTGGACGAAACCTGTCGCCAGAATCACCCCAGCAGCGAAGGCCTTGGCGGAGACAAGGAGGCTGCCGTCGGTACGTAAAAACCGGCGGTGCTTCCCCACCAAGGGAATCGCTATTCCTGCAATTCCGGCGATGAGGATGGAAGCTATCGCTACGAATTTGAGAATAAAAGCCGCCGAATCATCGCGGCAGCTTTCCAGGTCCGTCGATTTGCAGTCCGCCAAGGATTCTGACATTGTCTGCGAAAACGATTCTTTGGTTTCGCGACCCAAATTAGACAACATGAAAGTCAAAGATTTTGGAAATTAAGTCTGATCGAATTCAAGGAATTACCTGAGAAAGCTCGAGATGTTGATCTAAAATGATCGAGAAGGCGCAACTCCAAGAATTCCTGGGGAAATGAAATCAAAAGGAATTAAATAATAATGATAATGATAATGATATTAACCGTCGAACAAAACGTAAGTTTATAAGATCGAACCTCGAGGAATAACATGGGAAGAAAATTGAAATCCAAAAAGGGTTTATAATAAGCAGAGAAACAAAAGTGAATATTTTAGCGGAATCTCGGTATGACACACTTGCACCGGCCGATTGATAATGAGAAGGATAGAAAAACGAATAAACAGAGAGTGTCGACATAGTTTGACGAAAGCAAGGGTAACAGAGGGAGGTTGTGCATACAGTTGCAACTTTTGGCATGACAATGAGCGCGATGGTGTCGACACTATTTCTTTTTTAATTTTTTTTTGGTGTCGGCACTTTTTGGCCATTTTTATAATTAATATCTGTTGGGGTTTCTATTTTATTATTATTGGACAATTGCATAAACCCTTGATATTTGATGAAATTATATAAAAAATGATGTTGTTAGAGTAATATGTAGTTTTATAACTAAAATTTTCAAAAAATTTAATACAAACATCTTCTACTATTAATCAATTACGGTTAAATTCTCATTATCAAAAGTTAAAAATACAAAAAGATTAAAATATCCTTCAAATCAAATTTTAAAGTTACCATTTTATTTTTATAAATTTAAAATTAATATAAAATATATTTTTAAATTGATTAAAAAATTAATATAATATACATGCTTTTAAAATATGTCAATTTTTTAATTTATTTAAAAACAAAAATTAAATTAAAAAAAAAAAATCAGTCTTCATAAGAGACCCTAAATCTCTCATGGAGACCAAAACTTGGTCTTCACGGTTTCCAACAATGGAGACCTACACTGATCTCAATCGTCAGAGATCAGATCATTGGAAACCAGATCGATGAAAGCAAGAGGGTCTTCATTGTTGGAGACCAATCTCTGACGTTGGTTTGCCGTATTCAATTTTTTTTAAAAAAAAAATTCTTAATCTTTGAATTTTTATTTATTTGGAAAATATTTGGTTTGATATTGATGCTTAATTTAGATGATGTTGATTTGATAAAAATAATGAAGATTATGATTTTGATGAATCTATAGAGGATGAAATTGAAGATAAGAAACATGATGGGAGGTAGAAAATAAGAGAGTTTTTAAAAATATATATTATTATTTTAGTAATTAAAAATATTTTTTTTAATTAAAATATTTATTAACTGTGAAATGACAATTTTACCTTTCACAATTTGGATTTAACGGTGCTTGATTAATGGTTGATTGATGGTAGGTACTCTTTGTACTGAGTTTTTGGAACCTTAGTGAATGAAAATGTGAGTTAATCAAATTTATTATTGTTATGTAATTTCAACAAACCTTAGGGCTCCTATATAATTTACCCATTATATTATTATTTAATGTTGATGTCCACATTATGGCCTCATGTGTCAACCTGTGCTTTTTCACACGCAAACGTAACCAATGTTTGCGTTTCATTCCGTCTCATTTCCATTTATTCATGTCACTCGAGCTCAATATTAAGATTAAAAATGTTTATTTTTGCTTTTTTTAAACCAAATTTTTATTTTTATTTTTATTTTATCCGTCCTTTTCAACATCAAAAATGATTTTGACCTAATTTATTTGTAATATAACTCTATTTGTTATTACTTAAAAAAAAAGACTCTATTTATTATTATAAACAACATTTTCTTAAAATTAAGATTTAACTACGTAATTATTGAAGACTATTTAAAGACTATAATTTATGGATCATATTAAACACTATAATTTATGGATAATATTAGTTATTGAATAAACTAGTTAAATCCAATTAAAAATAATTGAAAAAGGAAAAAGTTGTCTTTTCTTATAGTGAAAAATATCAAAATATTCATTTAAAAAACTTAAAATCCATTTTTAACCCTAAACTTCTAAAATATTTTATGTTAAAACCTCAAACAAATAATTTGCATCCTATCCCTAAGATATCCAAATTGTCCCTAACTCAAAATTACGAAACTGCCATTATATTTCAAAATTCAAAAAAAAAAAAAAAAGGAAAGCAAAAATTATGAAACTATCATCATATATATAATATAGAAAATTGGTCTAAAAACGAGCACATCCATCGCTCTTTGTCGAACCATGCATCTCGACAACACATTTGCATAGTCACTGACCATCTCACACCATTATCATCGTTCTGTAACCACTGTAGACGCCGAAGAGCTCATCGTCCTCCTCCATTGGTGAAGGTACAACGATTCAACATCTTGTTGGATAATTTTCTGACTTTTGGAATTTTTTGCCAATTGTAGAGTTGATTTATGTTTTCATATGTTGGGTTTTGATGATTAGGGTGAGATTATATATAGGATGTGGTCAAATTTGGGTTGAATATACATGTTTGGTAGAGTTCATATTATGCGGCATCGATAGGTTTATGTATGGAAATATAGGCCAACATCAGTTTAAGTAGATCAACAAATACTTAATCGACTTATGTTAGATAATTTGAAAATATAGGTTTGGTTGAACCAACAATCGGCTTGTGTTTGAAAACATAGGCCAACGTCGATTCAAGTAGACCAATAAATGTTGATTCCGCTTATGTTTAGAAATGTAGGCCGATGTCGGTTCAAGTGGACCAACAAATGGCGAAATGTAGGACGAAGTCTATTCAAGTGGACCAACAAATAGCGAAACGTAGGCCGACGTCAGTTCAAGTGGATCAATAAATGTCGATTCGATTTATGTTTGGAAACAGAGACCGACATTGGTTTAATTAGATTAACAAATTCCGATTCGGCTTACGTTGGACAACTTGCCTCAATGTCGGTTTATGTTTAGAATCATAGATCGACGTCGGTTTAAGTACATATCAATAGAGGCCGATCAGATTAATTTATCTATAATTATTTTAACTAGTTTAATTTGATTTATTTATTAACATTTAAATTATAAAAGTTAAATCGTTTGTTGTTTTTCTTTTCTACAAATGCAATTCAATTATAGGAGCACGGTATAGAATGTTCCGGACGGATCGTCGAGAAGTACACATAATAGTATGAAGTATATTGGTTATCTAAATGCATTTCTTTCGTAGAGACGGCTTCTAGAAAGGTTTGAGAGGGAGAGCTCGATTGCGCATTTTATAAAAATGCCCAGTCAATAGTTGCTAGCTGTAACGGCCCATCATTTCTCTCTTATGCTTGGGTCGGTCAGCTGGGGCTTGCTCCCAGACGACTATGGCTCGACCATCTGGCAGGTACTATCCCATTGCCTTTTGAGGGATTTCTTACGTCTTTCTCACTACTTGAACCCAAGACTAAAGACATATAGTCATTTGGGAAGTATGGTGAATACCATTTGAGTGCACCATTTTATATAACAACCCGTCCCTTCTCTCTTTAGCTTGGGTCGGTTAGGCAAGGGCTTGCTTTCGGACGATTAGGATCTGACCACCTGACAAGTACTATCCCCTTGCCTTCCAAGGGATTTCTCATGTCTCCCTTACCACTCGAACCCAAGACAAAAGACATATAGTCATTCGGGAAGCATGGTGAGTACCATTTGTCGTCTCTAGTAAGCTCATCAAAATCCACTTTATATAGTGCTCAATTTATTTGACCAAAATGCCCCTTATCTAATCTCCAAATGACCATCCTATTATTGACTTAGTTTTACCGAAATGCCCTTAATTATAACTCACAACAATTTATTTATCTAAGGGTAATTTAGTCACTTGATCATCAAAACATATTAACTTTTGGTGCATGCCAACTAATTATCCATTAATTAAATTTGATGTGTCACTCTCCCATTGGCTAATTTTACATGACATGGATTGTACTTCTTATTCAATTTCTTTCCATGTTATGCTCACACCAATTCCATAGATGAATGAAGTTGAAATTACCATTTTGTTGTTAATGTATTTAATTATCATTCATATTAAAATTTAAAAATATTTCATAGTCATCCTATCATTAAATTGACCACGTAATATTGTATTTGAGTATCCTATCTTTCAACCTTATGTTTTAAAAAAAATTCAAATGGGCGTAAAATCATCAATATCTATTATTCTACGAAAAAGGTATTTTCGTCCATTAAATTTCGAACCGTTAAAAACCTATCCGAATATACTCATTTTCAACCTGTTCCAGTTTCTAATAACTCTAATACCTATTTCAGGACTTTTGATATTCAGGGTCCATTTTCTAAAAATCATTGTTCCCATGGACACAATTTGTCCAAAAATACTATTCATTGAAAAATTAGTTTTCAAAAAAATGAAACTCTGGGGTTTACATGTTTATTCTTTAGCTATGATGATCGAGCTAAGGTGGATAATTATCTATAGGTCTTGATAAAGGGTCTTAATGTATGAAATAAGTTTCCCTTTGTTACAGTCAGCCACAATTGACCTACAGAGTCTTTTCATCGAGTGCTTGATGAGGATCGGCTTATGACTAGACGTAACATTAATTTGTATGACTTTTTTTGGGCATTCAGACATGACACTTAGTATACTCTCTTCATAGATAATGAGAATTGTTTAGTGTTTATATATATACTAATTAAATGTTTATCTAATTTTTATTTAATTCAATGAAAATTACATTGGTGGCTGATGGAAATATTTTCACGATTGAAAAACAAGGCAGAGAAGAGAATTATAGGTGGCACTATGGTGCTGTCAAGGTGTGTGAATTGGAAATGTAATAACAAAAAGAAAATAAAGTGGTCTAATGAGCTTATTCATGTAAGTGTCTAAACTAATCTACATTGATTTCTATTTATTGACTATTATTGTTTGTAATTATAATATTAAGTATATTATATATATTGTGTAGTTAATAAGAGGGAGTAATACCCTTGAGCCCACCACCGCAGAAAGAGAAAAGGATTATTGGAAGTCCTTCAACCCTAAATATTTGGTTAGTGATAATGTCTATAAAGTAAGCGGTGGAGGGGGTGCTAATAAAGCTAAAAATGATCATTCGAATAATGAGAAGAGTGAGAGGGAGTCAATCAAGGAGAAGGAGGAGGACCAGCATCATTATCACATCTCATACCCACAACTTGACTCAGAGACTACATATTCAGAGACAAGGACAAAAAGAGTGCACGAGTTTAGAAGAGGCGAGGATCAGCATCATGACATCGCAGTTCCACAGGGTTGTAGCATGGCCCCTAGACCCTCTCAGCGTCAGGTGCAAATTTGTTATGATTATATTATTGTATTTCATTCTTACGTGACTATCCATTTAATTTATATTATTATTTAATTATTTTTGCAGGAGCCTTAGACGAAGGTAGGCAAAATTATGACATTATTAAGTCTACTTTGAATACATAACAAGAGCAAAACGAGAGATTGGGTAGGATTGAGAGGATACTGAAAATCTGCGAGCCTTCGAATGGTAGGGATGACCTAAATGACAATGACAATGACGATGATGATGATACTGAGAGCTCTATCTAGGATGAGCACATTTATCGCTCGTTACCACCAAAAAACCATCACCATCGAAAATATCACCATCACATAAAGACAACGATCAGTAGATGGTTCACTACCCTATCAGGACCAACCATAACAGCATGATAGTGATCAGGTAAATTTTGTGTTTATTTTGTGTTTTAGTTTAGTTTTTCAAATCATTATAAATTTATAATTATAATTTTTTATTTTTTACAGATTGTGGAGGTCCAGGACTTAGTATCGCAGCTGCTAGAGGAGATCAAGGTCTCACTACCCTATGTGGACCTATCACTCCATCATGACTTACCATCTCATCATGATATTAATCAAGTAAAGTTTTTGTTTATTTTGTGTTTTAGATTAATTTTTCATATCATTATAAATGCGTACTTACAAATTTTAATTTTCTTAATATTATAGGAGAAACCGTCACGGTCTAAACAAAAGATTAAACTATTAGTATCTCTATTATCACCATATACAAATCCTAAGCATGCGAAAATGAAAAAAAAAAAAAAAAGTTATAGAGGAACAGGTGGTGGAGATTGTGCCAGTGTTTGATGATATGGTTGAGAATGTGTACAAGTAGTATAAAGCTTCCTCTTCGTTAGACCTCAGATATTAATAAAAATATTTATTACCTTTATTTAATCTGATTATAGTCTAATATGACTAACTTTTAATTCTTGTTTTGCTTTTAGGCGCTACATCGATGATTATCCAATGATATTCACCCCCAAAGAGTTTCATATCATTGAGGATGATGATAGTTGGTTGACTTCAGAGTATATCGACAGTTATTTACAGTGTCTGCGGATTAAAGAAAGTGGATGGTAGGATGAGACTCATAATAAGAGATACGCAGTGCATGAATCGACTTTTTTTTGTGAGTGTGTACATTTCATAATTGCTCATTTCTTTTTTAATCTTTATCATCTTTGTTAAGTAGTAAATAATTTTTTCACTTGCAGGCGGACATGACATTAGTTATGAATAAGGAATACGTCAGTCAAGGAAAGATATTTGATCCCGTTATGGCTGTGATCCCCCCATATTAGATAAGGTTCGTTAGCAGTTTGGTAGACGCTAAAAGCCTTTGGTGGTCTGTTCATAATGTAAGTGTCGTCCTACGATTAAAAGTTATTATTTGATTGTTCAAATTACAACTATATTACTAACGTCTTCAAGATGCAGTTATTACTCTCGTGTAATCTATATCAGACTTATTGGATAGTCTGCAAGATATGCCTGAGAGAGCAGAAGATTGTCATATACAATCAGTATGTAGATATAGAGTTTGAACACCGAAGAAATGTTATTAAGCCGTTGGGCCACTACATACCGTTGATCTTATGGTCGATTGATTACTATAAGAAGACTAACATAGAAATACCACTTGTAGAAAAAATATGGGATGTGGAGCGTGTAGATAAATGAGATGTGCCTTGATAACTTGACAAGTAAATGTCACCTTTTTAATCATATATTTAGATAATAATATTTTTAATAAATTATCTTACCCAAATCTATTTGTAATATAGGACCAGTTGCGGGACATATTATGTAATATACATTCATGACATTTTATGCTCTCTAGAGGGTGAATGAAAGTTTATTCAAACTAAAGAAAACACCCGTCAAAAAAGGGCACGGATAGCATCCAATATATATATATATTCCACCCCAAGATAAAGGACAGAAGATTGGGGACGATAGACATTAGATGAGGACAACAAAGTTATATATGATTGATGTTTATATTCGTTTATATTTGATTCATTCGCTATTTTAATTGTAAATTTTTTAAAATATTATGTGGTAGTACAAAGGTGGATAAAGAGACTTAGTCTCTAAATGAAATTATAATACCGCTTACCCCGATTTCCTGTCGGATTGAGATTCGAGGCGAAGAATGTTACGGTTTCGAATTGAAAATTCATTTATTCATTTATTTGAAAATTTGTTACAAAAAGAAATTGAATTACTACTAAAAGTTTTACGATATTGAAAAAATTTAATATTATTTTCTCTTTTATAATTGTAGAAAATCCAGCAAAGTTTCCTTTGTTTTTCTGAAAATCCAAAAATTGAACCTATAAAGAAAATTATAACACTTCTATAAAATTTATTTCTCAACTCCAATTCGGACCTCCTGTCCGATTACAAAAATCACTTCAACACGCAACCAATTAAAATCAATATTTAATGAAAATTCAAAATCCACCATCATAAACTTTACACTACATACTTATCAAATAGTATGCATAACTTACAAATATTTTAAAACTTTAATACAAATTGTACTTTACAGACGTTTAAATTTAAAAACTTACAATATACATGATGGTGCCTATGCATATATATACACATAATACAAAATTATTATTACCCAAAAATTTATGTCGGATGTGACTCGTAGAATATCTGCACGGGCTTCATCTTTGTCTCGGCAACAAACCCAATTCAATTACATGCACGTGGTAAATCCAACTTACTAAGTATTTCTACTTAGTGGGTGTATACTTAATTTAAATATCATAAAACTTTATTTTCTTATAATGTAATTTCATGAAACTTTTCAATATCTTTGAGGGTTCAGAAATATAATAAAATAAAAATTTTTCATACTTTAATTTTTCTCTACACACGAGTAATAAAATGCATAAAAATCATATCTCAAGTATGACTTTACAAAAATCTAATTTTCTCACTTTTAAATAATCATTTTATAACACACTAGTAAATAAATATGAGCATAAAATTACTTTTGACGACATTTTGAAATGATTTTTACCAAATATTTTTCGTTACTAAAATTCTCAATCGAATCAATTTACTAATAACAGTCATACAAAATATATGTAATTTATTATTAGGTACATCAAGTATACCTGTAACAATTCTCTTGCACCTCAATATAAAAACACTTTATAATTAATAACATATATCAATTACATAATAATCATTTTTCGTCTATTTGCAAATAATTTCACATATACAACACATAGAATTTGTTATTAAACGTAGCAATCCAATTATATATATATGTAACTATATATATGTATATATATATATTCCTTTTAAATTTTCATAACAAATCCTAACGAAGACAAATTATTAAAAATTTCAAATATCTAAATTATATACTTAACATATAGATTATTTCTTATTAAACCTATCAATTCGATTTGTAAGAATTTTATTACAAATCCCGATGAAAACATATTATTACTAATTACGCTTATCAATTACATAATAATCATTTTTCATATATATATATATATCTCTAATATTTTTTTCTTTAATTAATATAACACGATTTCGTTTAATAATATTTAATTCTCGAAATATCAGTTGCCAATTAATATTTCACAAAATTTCAAACTATTATCAATTTCGCTAATGATCCAAGTTACTAAAAATTCTAAATGCAAAACATATAAATTAGTTATATCTACTGATAACTCACATATTTTCTCAATTAATATTTTTAACGTCCTTTTCAAACTTTCGTCTGAAAGTTACTAATCAATCGATTTATCATAATTATATAGAGAAAATAAATAAGTAATTTCTTTCCAACTTTTAATCAACTTATTTTTACTAATTCTTTTTCATTTTCTCAAAACTCAATTCATAAATCCGGATTTCATAATTTTTCAATCATTTATAATAGAATATAATAAGTTTCATTTTAATCTTCTTAAGACGATAACTAAATTCAAATTTTACAATAATCACGTCAAACAAAATACATAAATCATCAGTTTTTCAATGACACTTCTATCAAACATATTTCAATCTAAACTTTAATCACATAAACTTTTCTGAAATCCGTTATTAAACACATTTACACTATTATTCTTTCAACTCAATTTCCTATCATATTCCTAATTATATTTTCGAAACCAACACGTTATCGTCAAATAAAAATCAAAATATACTATACAAATTTCAACAATATGTTCGTAATATATAAACTAATCATTTAAAAGTTATAACAAATCGAAGAGTGCATAACATAATATTAGTTAATAAATAAAAATCTCAACATTAATCTTTTCAAATCTCATTTGTCACACCTAATTACAATATTGTCATTTTTTTTTAATTAGAGCTTTTTGTAAAATTCTGTCACGATATCATGGATTGATAACGGGTTTTCTGGCATCAGCTAGACTAAATGGTAACCCCGGCAACGGCCGCTCGGTGTCTATCCACCGGGTTGCATATCACAATTTGTTTTTGTTTTGGGACCAGACACTCAATGCCTCTCAGAGTCTGTAATACAACGTCTGAAATTAATCGTAACGATGCAGTACTGCTAATAATCACTCTATTGGCTAGCCAACTATCAATCTCTACCTACCGGTGCCTAGTTTTACACGAGCCCTTTAAGTTTTCAAGATTATAAAATTTTCAATTTAAAATAAAAATTTTAATCGCGTAAACTTTTTATTGTATATTTAAATTAATTTATCGAATTTCTTTGGGGTACCACTTATGACCATTTCAAACGACCATTTTACCTCTAATTTTCATATCACATCTTAACACAATATTTATCACATTTTTCACATTCTAATTTAATCTCAAAATAGGAGGATCTCAACTTTTTCATTTTCACTTCAAGTCCGTTACACGTACCATTAAAACATAATATAACTAATACAAAAACGGAAGCAAAAAGATAAAACTACCCCTAGAGCACTCTATGTTCCAAATTCGTCTATAAGGAGGTTTATTTTACGAAATCGTTTTTGAAACCTTTCCTCATCAAACAAACTCACTCAATAGCACGCAATTGTCATATAATTAACAATTAGAACCATTAGATATCTCAAAGAATTAAAGTAAACAATTTTCAAAGGGATTTACACACAGATATTAACTTAATACACGTAAATTTTTTTTTTTCAACTATTATTTCATCACAAGAACTATTCCATCAATACTAAATTAATATATAATTGAAATTAAAGCGACCAAAAGGTCCCTAGATTATACTAGAGCTCAAATTCAACCTATAGAGGCCAATTTTCAAAAATTTGTTTTCACTTTATTTTTCTTTTCAAAATTTATTTCATAAACATCCAAATAATTCAATAAATATCATTCAAACAATTATATCACATTCCAAACATAAAATTATTAATTCGTAAAGTATTTAGTAAACTAATAAAAGTGACTTTTTATGGTAAGTGTACACTAACTTTTTTGGGCTTGCATTTTAGCTTTCCATACACTCAATAAAAGGTTTTTACGTCTTCCTAGCCTTCTCTAACATCTCACACATTCAAACCCTCACCTAAGGTTCAAAATAATTAGATCTCAACAAAAAAATTCACATACAATTGATCAAATGCAAAACTAATTAAATTTACATACTCTAGAAATTATTTAAACAATTTTTAACTTATACCCATCAAAATAAATCAAAACCCATAGACATACCTCTTTTGACCCCCTTTTCACACGAAATTAAGTTTGGAGAATTGATGAGTTTTGATGAATTTAAAGTTTGGAATTGGTAAGTGATGAAATAAAAATGAAATTTGAGAGATTTAATAATTAAATAAATAAATAAAAAATTGAAGAATAGAAGAGATGAACACGAGCAGAGGAAGAAGAAATTGATGTAGGCGATGAAGAGCAGTAATTGAAAAAATATGGACCAAAAATAGCTTTTTATAGTCACAAACTTTTCATAATTATGAAATTACCTCAAAATTTTCATTATTTATAAATTGACCTCAAAATATTTTATTTTCTGTATTTACACCCCTACTCACATGCTAACATCCCATTTGACACTCTTGCCAACACCATTCCACTATTTAATTCAAACTTATTAATAACCTTATTTTATCCACAATTAATTTATTTATTTTAATTTTCATTAACAATTTATTTAAATAATAATAATAATAATAATAATAATAATAATAATAATAATAATAATAATAATAATACATTCTTTATTTAACCCAAAATTATCCTATACAATACAATCCAATCTCATTATCCTAACTTTCTCATTTTGCGACTTATTTTATTTAAATTCGAAAATCATTCGTTATACGAGAAAAACATTTTCGAAAATATTAAATTTCACCTATTAACGTTAAAAAGATTTTACAATTGCACAAATTTCATTAAATTCAAATTTATTCTAATTTAATAAATTACTTATGAAATCAATGAATATTAATCAGACGAAAATAACTATCGGGACATTACAGAAATAGACGAAATGTCATTTTCTATGTAAATTAAACTACACAATTTGTGAAAAAACAGATGAGATTCTGTCAAATTTTTTTCATAACTAATCAGTCAACAAAAATCAATTTTTAATTTTTTTTTTAAAAAAAAACACTACAGGTAAATATAATAAGTAGTTTAACTACCTTATGAGAAGTTTATTACGATCAATATTGCGGTCGGTCTAATCATTTAGAAAACAAGACCTCGTACTTCAAACGTTAAAAAAAATAATAATAAAAATAGCAAAAATATTAACACAAAAGCAAGAAGAAAAAAATAAGGTTATGTGAGATCACCAAAATCGATATTGATTTCAGCATAGAAACATAACTCGACGTCAAGTTCAATGAGACCATATAACACCTGATTAAAAGACTTGGGTTTAGTGAGCTCACTTAATTCAACGTTGACCTGAAAATAGCCATAAAAATTGACGTTGGGTTTTATATGGTGTTGTATCCCAATATTTGAAATTTTACTACTAATAATATATAATTTTTCTCTATTTTCTTTGTTTCCAAGTATCAAAAAGACTCAAAACTATAAATTCCATACATAACTATGAGATAAAAATGGAGACAAACATGATCCAATATATCTCAAGTTAAAATGTGCATAAAGACCTTAAGACATCTCACAATCCAATGTGATTAATATAGTAAATATTGCAATACGTTTCCTTCATTTAATTAAATTAATGAAATTTGAAGTCAATGGAGAGCATCTTTAGGCCACTACAGTATTAGAAATTGACAAAACAATGAAAAAAAATTTAAAATCGGTTTTGATGATTCTATGTAGCCTAATGTTGTTTTTATGTCCCTTTAAAGCCTAACATCAGGTTTAAATGTATCACGAACATTATGCTACCTAAAAACCCGATGTCGGTTCTAGTTTGGCCATACAACCCAACGTCGGTTTAATGGATAGATAAAAACCGACGTCGGTTTGAATCTTAAACCAAACTTGACCATTTTTTTTTAATTTCTAATTTTTTCTTAATTTTTTTTTTATTTTTTAATGTTTCCAATGAAAAACTGATTTCGGGTTTTGTTATTGCTCGATTTTTTTTTAACCCTAAATCAAAATGTTCCAAACATAAAAAATTTAAAATTTTGGCAGAACCTCCTCTATTTTTTTTTATTATTATGGTGTAACCTAACCTACGATATCATATTAATACATATGAATGTACCACTACGACTACCACAAAAACAGAAAGAGACTTCGTCCCTATATCCAATCAAACAAACAAATGTTATAATAAAATACTGCATTCAACGCTTTGATGCAAATGATTTCAATATAAAAAGTGTTCGTCACTTATAAAGAGGATAAGCCTGCAAACATCATGTTTATTCGTTATAAATTTTCATGATTACCACAATTTTCATCATCTTCTGAGGGTGGAATAAGGAACTATTGATCATATCGACGTTGCGTGTGTTCAGTCACACCAAAAAGACTGCATTTTCGGGAGGTTCTGGAACATCCATAAGGGCAGCACTTGTCCAAGCTTTTGCAGCAACTTCTGCCATGCTCCCAGTAACTCCAACAGTAGCGGTGAAGCTAGTCTCAGCCTCTCCAATAGCTTCTGTGTTGGTCTCAACATCTTCAACAGCTTTTGCACTTATCCCAGCATGTCCAACATAATCTGCGCTTGTCCCTCCGATGGCGGATATAGGGGGGTTAGGACCATGAAAGTGGTTGTGTCCCCTTTCACTATATTTTTCACACTTCTTCTTTCGACGACTTTCCCCACCTGGAGGAATTCGTGCCTCTTTCGATCCACCTGCTTGTCGTCTTACTTCGAGTAATAGTACAATCATATTTTTTACTTTCGAAAAAACATACCAGTCTTTTTGGTTAAGGACAAGATTGATTGAACGTACATATATAACTTTCAGCTAATCTTTGTTATAATAATCATGACAAAGTTTATAATAGTGGACACCGTTGGCCTTGATATATATGACAATGGTATAAGGTTATCGAATGACATTAAATAACAAATAATAATAATAAAGTATAATTACGATACTCGACAATAACAATTGCATAATGACATGACAATTAATCTAGGTCCAAATGTCCACAACTGATGTCCGCTCAAAAGGCTTAACGAACCCATAACCTTGTTCATATGCGACTCCAAACTGGATCGATTGTTGAATGGTAGATATCGTGGCACTCATCGATTCATTTGCTATCCAGTTCATTTGATCCTCTGTAGTTTTGGTAACCAAATATCTGAGTTTCTCAATATGAACACGTCTATTATTATAACATTTCTGTAGCATGTGTCTTAGATATTCATTTGCGGTTGTTATTGAAAGTAAACGTGCTTTCATTATGTATTTGTTCAGCGACTTTGCAATGTTAGTAGTCATCAAGCCATATTTTCATTTTGGGGAATATACACGTGACCATTTTGTCACATCTATATTAACAAAATTTTCGTGCATTTACGAACATACCCCCTTGAATTTATTTCAAATATCTATCACAATCTGGCCTTGTATAACAATATGCTGCAAGGTGAAATATATCCTTCATATCCTTTTGCTTTCTATAGTGTTTCTTCAGGTTTTGCTTCAAGTGTCTTAACACGTGTGGGACTTTGAGAAACACATCACTCATCACATTCGCAATATTTTTATATCGATCAGATATAATAATCAAATTTAATGGTAAATGCTGCCTCTCATCGATAATCTCTCGCAAGCTACTTAAGAACTAGGTTCATAAATTGTCCGACTTTCTATCACTAAATCCAAAAACGATAGAATAAATCATCTCCTTCTCATCTTTGCATGCAGCAAAAATTACTCTTTTATATTCACATTTCAAATGAGTGGCATCAACGCCAATAACCAGTCTGATGTAAGCTCGAAAACCCTTAATTAAGGCTCCAAGTGCAACGACCAAGGTTTGTTTCCTTTAACATGTGAAAGTACAAAGAAAATTGCTGAAATGACTCATTCGCTTTTCCATATGCTAGTTTTTTTGCATATTGTAAAGACATCAAAACTTTACTGTACATGATCTGCATACCATATTTCTCCAATATTTATGCAATCAAAAGTTAAGGTATTATACTATCAAACCTACTTTTTCCTGATACAATGTTGCTATCATAACAATCTTCACACTTTGTCTATGTGACTCGTAGGTGTCTTGATAACATGTGTGTTCTGACGCATTCTTATACATATAACACATCGAACCACCCTTTCTGCATCTTGCATGAACCTCAAAATTGCAAGTTAGATCCTTACAATCAGCCTCATATCTAACCGTGCACGAACGTCTAACTTTATGTTGATGCCTGAAATTAAAAACATATTTTCCAATGGCCACATTCAGTTGATATTTACTATCAAAAAATGAAATTCTACACGAAATATCACATCGAATGAAATTCGGTATAGTGGTTGACGTAGCCTTAATTTCGCATTCATTTACATCAGGACAATTAAGTATCGTTGTGAAGATTTGATTTTAAATTGTGAACCCGAAAATATAATATCTAGGTACTCCGCTATCTCTGCATCAGCTTTAGTTTCAATATCATCTGTTATAGTTTCCTCATTATCATCTCTACTATTCGATGTCTCATTACCATCACTATTTGTGTCCCAGTCTTCATCATCACAATCATTTCCATTTAAATCAATGTCACACATTGGATTTTCTAGGGATGTAAATGCGGTGATAGAAGTTGAAACTTGATTGCTGCCATTAGAATAAATAAAACAATTTTGACCTTCACCTATACTCGGACTTACAATTCTATCCGTAAGTGTCTCCACATGCCCTGGATTTGATATTGTGTTAATAACAAACGGAGGGACAGTAGAGCTAATACCTCTAGAATCTTTCATAATCTTGTCAACATAAATATCTCTATAATAAGTTTTTTTGCCTGAAATCACACCCCGGAAACTAAGATCAGTGATGATAGGTATCTTAACTGCGAGCATTCCCTTATCTCGAAGTAAATAATGCAAACGAATATCTCATATTCTTCTATCAATATCAATCACTATGTAAACAAATTCCACCAAACGAGAAAAATTAACATTCTTAGGGACTCCTATTATGAATGTTTCACCCCCAACATAGTTATTTCCATCTACTCTCCGTTGCATTTGATTATTATCGTCACTTCACTCATTCTTATAAAATTTGAAGTATAAAATAAATTAGTCTCACATATACTCTCGTCATATTTAATTTCTAATTTCATATTGCTAAATTCATAAAAATCTAAACAATTATAACCATATCTGATCAATATCAAACATACACAACAGAAGGAATTATTAAAAAAAAAAAAGAACCAATAAAACCCATTTTCAGGTTATGTGGATACATGTAACTTGAATTGGGTTATGTGTACCTGTAAAATCCGAATTACATATACCTACAAAACTTAAATTGGGTTTTATAGGTACATATAACCCGATTCGGATTTTGTGAGAACACATAACCTAATTCAGGTTTTGTGGGTACATATAGCCCGATTCGGGTTATGTGTACTCGTAAAACCCGATGAAACATAAAAAATCACAGTTCAATTTTTTCTCTTTGTTTTTTACAAATCTCACTTACTTAAGGTTAAATCACAACCAAAAGTCACTCTTATAGCTTTTAACTAACCAATATGAACAAAATAAAATGAAAATCAACCAATAACAATCACATACCTTCAAACTTGAAGAAAAACTTGAATGTGGAGCTTGTTAGAGATAAAAAATCTTGAATGTGCGTTTTTAGGAGTCGATGAATTTTTAATGAGTATACAAACAATCTTGAATAGATGAGAAAAAATTGTAGAAAATGAAAAATGTAAAAATTTTATGGAAGAGAAAAAGGAAGAAGAAGAAGAAGGGTAGTTTGAAAATTTTAGGTAAGGTTATAAAGAGAATTTTAAACTGAAAAATATTAAGGGGTAATTTGGGTAATGTGAGTATAGATAGCAATTGATTTGTTGGAAATGTCAACAAGGAATTTTTATAACAAATAAGTTAGAAATGTAATTTTTCTTTTGTTCTGTACTTAATTTGAAAAACACTCTTTCTTATAACAAAATAACCTTTTTTTGCTTTCTTTTTCTTAATTTGTTTCTTTTTTTCTTTTTCAATTTTTCAGTTTTGGTTATTCTTAATTTAATTCTTTTTTTTTTTTTCCAAATCAATGACTTATGCAACAATGATTTTTTTACATCTAGAATTATTGTTCTTTTTAATAAGTTGCTAAAGACCCCTTTCACAAAAAAAAAAAATTATTGGAGAATCACTTCTTTAACTTCTTTTGGTGTCTCAATATTATTGTCCCACAGTCAATGTTTCAAAACTTGTTAGTCATTAGTCAGTTAGCAATCAGTGAGTAGTGAGTACTAGGTTTGATAGTCAGTCAACAGTTCAAACCATTGATTCAAAGTCAAAGTTGGTCAAATCTATAAAAAAAAAAAAGTATTGTCTCACTAACAATCCAAGATAAACAACAAAAACAACCAGACATCCCTTACAAACTACATTACACTATCAGCTGAGGTCTCTCTTTTTATTTATTTATTTATATCTCTCTTTTTTTTTTCAACTTTGAAGATTAATTATTTGCTTTAATCTTTTATGTAATTGACATATGAAAATAACAAAGGAAAAATAATGTGCATATGCTTACAAGTTATATAACATAAAAAAAAAAAGAAATAATTAACATCATGAATATAAAAAAGCAAAAAGAAAAAACAATTAACATAATAAGTTATATAATACATCAAAAAAAAAATAACAAACAATTATCTGACTAACAAATTATAATATAACCACAAAAAAAAAAAAAAATGCTTACTAGCACGATAATGGCAATGACATGGTGGCAGAGACAAATTGGTGAAGGTAGTTGCAGATAAGGGTTGCCAAAAAAGGTTGTTGTTGGGTGTTCGTGAGTAGACATCTGGGTGAAAAAGGGTAGCTATTACGACCTTTTTTCTTAAGTTTTTGGAAACCAAAATGATGTCGTTTTGGTGTCTCGGGTTTTTTTTTTTTAAAAAAAAAGTACAAGGCTCTACACACCCAACAACGGAGCTCAAGTTGGCAACTACTCAACTCAGGTGAGTAGAACACCCAATTTGGAGGTTTTCAAGGTCGGTGAAACTTTGCCGGTGGCGGTCAAGTTATAAGCAAATAGTTAGACCTACTCACTAAGTTTTACAACAGTGATTTAAATTACAAGTACAAGGTAAACATTTTTCTTTCATTGCTTAAGGCATTTGGATACACTTACATTGGTTCTAGTCCATTGGTATGAAGATCTAATACAAAGAATTTGATCTTAATATCTTAAGTGTGAAGACTTGTGCTAACATCTACAGTATAGAGATTTTATACAATAATAAGATCTACATTGGTTAGTATAAAAATCAACATAGAGATCAGTTTGTTTAGAACAATATTAAGATATTGTGTTAAGATCAATTGTAAAGATCTTATGTAAAAATCTAATGTTAAAATATCATATAAAGATCAAGTGTAAAGATTCTAGACATCTTAACATCTGAGTTAGGTTTGTCTAAACTATGAGGGAGTTCTGATAGGGTATTAAGCAAAGTTATCTAGGAAAAAGTCACTTAAGGTTAGTAACTAGAGAACAATGCTTGGATGCAGCAAAATTTTAAGAATGGTAATGTCAAAAAGGGCTCGTTCAATAGACGAAGAATACTAGTCCTTTAAGCCAAGTGTAGTATGTTAAACTTCAAGGAATTCTCTTGTGGAAAGTCAGGGCATAATATATTGTATTTGTCTTGTAAGACATGGAAAAACTAGAAGAGTGAGATGACCTAAAGTCACACGGGAGAGTGGTTTAAAGTTAGGTGGGCAACTCTAGATTCTAGATGAATTTTGTATGCTGGAATTTGAGTTCATAGTGAAATTTTCTTTAAAGTTGGACCAGAAGATCAATGGTTTTTTCTATTTGGATTTCTGCACAAAAAAATATCGTGTGGATTTATAAGTGATTTACTTTATATTGTGGATGTATTGTATTGCTTTGGATTTTCAATTTGTTTATAATGTGATTCATGAATGTAAAGAATTGCAATTCAATAGCTAGTTGCAAACATTCTTTATATAATGTGTAGAGAATTTTTACATCGATTATAATAATTAATATGGTGAATAATTACATTGCAGCCAAATTTTAAATTTATACAATATGTAGTATTGTCACTCTCACATTTTCCATCACCCCCAGTAACAGCGATTGCTCATTAACAGACACATTTATAGTATACATACATTTTTCACTTATATTTTTATGAAGGAGTCTTTTATTTTTATTTTTATTTTTTTGAAAATCTAAAAATTCATTAATATATTCCCAAATTTGAGTATAACAAACATATAACCACTAATTCTCAGAGAAATTTGGGAACATATAAACAAATCCCACACAATAACCAGATTACATCCTTAAAGAGAAGGAATCAAGGATGTCCAGATTGATTGCTAGGCATTTCCCAGATACGAAAATGACTTGACAACATTGCATCTAGCATATCCATTTGAAGCTAAAACACTAATTACATCATGAAACACTAGAGTGAAAACATAAAAACAACATCAACAACACAAAAGAAATCATTACAAATGACCTATTTACACCAAGGCCAATAACAACATCAGATTTATAACTGAAAAACTAACAAAGATTTGGATACAACCACCAAGATCTCTCTTTCAGACACCAATTTCGCCACCATATCCACAAAAAGAGTTCATCAATATCTTTAGTTGTAAATGAAGCCATTGTTGACTGCTGATCTTTAACAAAACGCGACCATCGGCCTTTTATCCTTCTTAAAGAGATTGAGAGGAGGAAAAAAACAAGAAGAAACCCAACCGATGTTTTGACAAAATCTGATCTATACAATGATTTAGTTTTTAAGGGGTGAATCCAAAGAAAACTCTGGATCCAACCCTAAAAAACCTAAGATCTAAAAGAAAACAATGAGAATTAGGATGAGAACAAGAGGAGAACGATGAAAGAAGATGAGAAGATTGGATTTGACTAGAGAAATCTACTTCTACGAAGCTTTCTCTTTCTAGAGTTTGAGAAAGTTTCTCTCTTTAGAAAAAAAGGCTTCGAAAAGACCCTATGTAGTAGTTACACTTACTTACCATCCTATAGGTCATCCATTATTTAGGTAAGAGCTAAAATCCAAGAAGACAAAGATTACTTATGCACTCATAAAAGCATTATTAATAAATTGACACATCACAACAGTTTGAGATCACTTTTCATGCCGATTTTCTTCCATTTTAATCTTTTTGGTATCTTGTAAGCTTGCTTTTGCAACTTGAACATACATCTATCTCTATCAAGATTTCATGATCATGCAAAAGTTATAAACACATCGGGAGTACTATTCTCAATGATACCATAGAGTAAGCTCTAAAATTCAAGATTTAAGTACCATAGAAAGCTTGCGCGTGTATCATGTGTCAAGGTTGTCAAATTCTCATCAAAACTACGGGTTATAAATGTGTCTTGTATCCTTATAATCGAGATAATAAGTCCATGTTACCCCTTCAATAGTAAGACAAAATGCTAAAAGATTATCATCACTTAACAAATTTTGAATCTGCAGAAGATTTGAATTAGACGTTAAAAATGAGTTTGTATCCACTTTATTTCTCAATTAAAATTTACAAGAGAACAAAAGGGTTTTTGCCAAAAAAAATTGTTCCACCATAATCAAAACAATCCAGAAAATTAAGAAAAGTTTAAATCTTTTCATCCATTTAGGTATGTGTTTTAAGCAATATAAATATCAAGATACATGAGACCAACCTTGATGACTCCAAATCCCAAAATTTGCTCATGTACTCTCTTAAGTCATCCACAAAACAAAAGAATAAAGATATAAGACTATGTTTGGTATGCTGAATTGGAATAAAATAGAATTGGTTGAATTAGAATGACAAATTACTATCCTATATTTGATAAAATTTGAAATTGGATTAAAATTATACCTTATTATGTTTAGTGTAGGTTCGGATTAGACTAAAATAAAATTAATTTAAATTTTTTATTATATAAAATTAATTTTTTAAAAAATTTGAAGAAAAAAAAAAAAAAAGCAACCCAATTCATCAAGAACCCACTGTTTTCAACATCATCAGCCCATAGTTAATCAACATCATCAATCTAGTTTATTAACATCATTATTTTCCACAACAACAACATCATCAATATCATCAAAAGTATCAATAACAATAACATTCATCAATATAAAACATAAACTTAAAAATAAAATAAAATAATAGAAAAGAGGGTTGTGGTTCATCGATGAACCCAAAGCCACGTGGTCTAGAGTTCACCATCTAGTTCAAGGCTCGATGAACCCAGAACAAACTCATTAAAAAAAGAAAAAAAAAAATTGCAAATGAGAGGGGGAAAAAAAAAAAAGAAATTGAAGATGATTTGTGTTGTCACTATTGGTTCATCTGAATGGAGATGGAGATGAGAGAGATGAAGAGTGGTTTGTGGTGGTGGTGGTGGATAGGCTTGGCGGAGATGAGAGAGATGAAGAGTTGTGTAGAGAGGGAGAATGGTTGGTGGTTGTCTAATGACATAGGAAAAACTTTTTTTTTAAAAAAAAAAGAAAGAAAAAAGAAAAAAAAATATATTATGGTCAATTTGAGAAATGAGAAACCCATGGTTGAACCTTAATTTACATTTTCCAAGTTCAGTGCAAATGAATGTGGGCTTGAGAATGAAAAATTCATTATTTTCCCTCACCTAAATATGATCCAAAAATAGGATATGAAAAATTGGAAAAAAGAAATTCCAATCCCATCCCATTTTTCATGTACCAAACATTGTCTAAGAAACACAATTATATGGCTACATCAAAGTACATTAATGAAAAAAAAGATAGACAGATAATGTATGGAATACAAAGCAAAAACTAACCACAAGCATTATGTCCATGAGAATTAAAACCTTAAAAATCAACAAATGAGAGATTTATTCAAAAACAAACCAGCTCTGGAGGTTCTCACAACTCTGCCCCTCAACCAAACTGTGAGGAAACAAAAATGCTTAGCTTTCATATTACGCCGTCTGTGGGGATCGAACCCACGACCACGTGGTTAAAAGCCACGCGCTCTACCACTGAGCTAAGACGGCCTTGTTGAAGCTTCTTTCCGCAAATTTGAATTTATATCATATCTGTGTTTTCCATTTAACAATTGAGCGCATCTTAATTTAACCAATATTTTGTTCAAAAAAAAAAAAAGTCATTTCTATTTTATTTTATTTTAAAAATAAAAAGTGAAAAATCCTTATTCGAAAATTATACTTTGAAAAGCAATATATCATCTTTATCATAGTCCAATTTGGTTTAATGGTGGAGAATACTCTTTGAATTTAATAATACTCCATGTTTGAGTGGCTGCATGGTGGGTCATGTCTTTTTTTTTTTTTAAAAAAAAAAATAATGTATATTATTTTTGTCTTCATCATGTTTAAACTAGAAACTATATTTTGAACATTGCTTCTTTTTTTAATTATTTTAAAAATATCAATTTATGATAGAAAAATTGGAACTTTTGATATAATAAACACTCTCCATCACTAAACTACATTGTGTGGTGGACTTTTATTAGTTAATTGGATATTTTATGTAATGATTTTAACCATGCATTTAAAAAAAAAAAAAAAAGTTTAAAGGAACATATTTTAATTTTGAATTGTCGTGCATGGAGATAATATTTATTAGACTAATGTTAATGAAATAATATTTTACTTATTATCATGAATAAAATAAGCTATGAGTTAATATAAATATTTACATAATTTTTTTGTTTAAAATTTATGAAGTCCTTTTTTAACAAATTAAAAACCAAACAGTTAATACTTACAAGGATATAAGTATAATTTTTGTTTAAAATTTATTAAGTTTCTAACCAATTAAAAAACAGATCATCAATACTTATAATGACATAAATGTTAAAATATTTATTTTTAGATGTTTCTTTCTATTTAAATAAATAAATAAGTTTATCACTTGTAATCAAATGTGATGATAAGAAAGGAAAAAAGTAGAACTTTTAAAAAATACCTTTCAAATGTAATTTTTTACGAATTTTTAGAATTTTTTTTTTTTAAAAAAAGTTTTTTGTCATTAGAAAAATTTTACTGAACATATGTGTTCTATATGCTATTCAGCTCTTTTTTTTTTTTTTTTTTTTTGTCAAATTCTTGTTTATTCAATATGTTTGATGAAGTAAGAACAACAGAAAACAATCGCCTCCTTAGTTTCGAAATATCCAATAGAAAGATTTCTGAATTTTATTTTTTCCTAAGTTCATATTTTCATCTAAGTAAGGATCCTTTTATTCTTTGAAATTCATAACTTGTTTTATAATTAACACGCCTTAATTTTATTTTAACTCAAAACTTTAAATTTTAATTTATTAAGATTTAGAATTTTTATTACCGTATAATAAATTAAAACCAATTAGATTGATAAACTTGGACTTTGATTGAAAGCTTCTTCAAAACCAAATCAAGTTTATTGATTTGATTCTAACTAAAAACTTCAAATTTTAATTTATTTGAGATTTAGATTTTTCATTACCGTGTAATAAATAAAAACTAATTAAATAGTTAAATTCAGAATTTGATTGAAAGCTTATAAAAAAACGTGAGATTTAGGTTTATTTCGAATTAAGTTTCAAATATGAATTAATGACCATGCTTGAAAAAAACTTTTGGATCTAATTAGGATCAAGAACTTGAGGGGTTTTAATTGAATTGAGATTTAGAAATTCAGATTTTATTGAGTTAGAATCCCAAATTTCATATTTGGATTACATTTGAATCTGGTACTTCAATTTTTGAACAAATTAGAATAAAAAACTTTATATTTGATTAGCATTTGATAACAATTCTTAAACAGAATACTCATAAGAAAAGGGCATGGAAGCATTATCTTTTTTAAATTCTTTTTGGCACATATGATCCTTTCAATTATAAGAGTTGTCTACTTGAACTAGAAAGATGGCTGTGAAAATATTATTCAGGAAATTTTTTCCCTTCTTATTATTTTCATAATTACCTAAATGATGATAAAGTTATACTGTCAAACCAATAATATTATGTGATTGCCTTAATGGTACATGTCTGTCAAATTTATATCTTTATGTTGGAAATTCGAATTATGTCATTTTTTCTCAAACTGGGATTATTATAATGGTTCAAAAACTAAAACCGATAATAACAAACAAATAGTAGAATTAACAAAGCGGCCCCGTTTGCAAGAATAGGGGAGAGAAACGGCGTCGTTGGAAATGAGCTGTAATTGCCACGGTCCCGTCATAGAGCTTTACTGGATGCAACTGCAACATCCTGACATCAATTCACACCCAGCTCTTATGTTTTGTCCATTTGCCAGTCACCCGTGAAGTAAAGACACGTGTCTCTCGAGATCTTAAAATGCAGAAATTGAGCAACCGAAATATCCACTCAAATGAAACCCTCTTGTTTCATTTTGGATTGCATCACACGCGCTCTCAATACTCTTTTGAGTCTTGTCTAAAAGCCAAAAACCATGTTTGAAGAATCTGTGTCAATCTGGGCATCCATGAACAGCTGGTTCACTCCAACTGTTCTGTTTGTCTTCCTTAATCTTATGATCGGAACCATTGCCATCACTTCAAGCTTAGCCACCCACAAACCCAGTGAACAACACAAACCACAAGACCCACAAAATCCCCAGCACCACCCTCTTGCTAGATCTCCATCTGTTTTACAGAGACTCAAGTCCATTAACTTCTACAGTCAAAGATCCCAAGAATCCAGCTCCATCTTTGCTCAAAACCCAGCTTTAGAAACTCATTTTACATCTCATTATACTCATGAACATGAACATGAACAACCATCACCTCAGTTGACTAGATCTCCTTCCCTGTTACAGAGGCTTAAATCCATAAACCTCTACAGCTACCTATCACAAGAATCCACCACTACTCCCCACAAAACCCAAGAAGAAGGTACCCATTACACTCCTCCACAAGAACGACATGAAGAACCAGCTGATGAAGCAAAGACGGAGCAGGAAGAAGATGATGAGCATATCCAGGATCAAGAGCAGACCCTGGATGAGATATATGGTCAGCTGGAAGGCAGTCATGTGAGCAGGACAAAATCTGACACCAAACCAGCATCTGGAGAGATACCCAACAAGTTACCAAAGAAAATGAAGAAATCTGCTAGTTCTAGGTCTGCTTTTTCTCATTTTGAAGAAAGCGACATTGTCGAGGCTCGCAGGCCAGCCACTGTGAGGGAAGGCAAGGCTAGAACAACGGAGGTTGATGATGATGAGGTTGATGCTAAAGCTGATGATTTCATCAACAAGTTCAAGGAACAGCTCAAGTTGCAAAGGATGGATTCCATTTTAAGGAAGAAGGAGACCAACAATAGAAGGGCTGAAAAGTAAAAAAACTAGCTTGGTTTTTCTGGTGAGGTGGGTTTGTTCATTTTTTTTTTCCCCTTTTTTGTTGATTTCGGTGGTTAATTAAACTTTAGGTTCTATTAAATTGGGGTGTAACTGCAGATCTACTTGTTATGTTTTCTCAACATCTTATTCAAAGTATGCCATTACTATGTCCAGTCTCCTCTTTCTTTCCTAATATGTTGGGGATATTTTAGTCATGTTGTTGTTCCATGTCCACGGAAGTAGGAGAAACTAGTGAGCTTGTCTGCAGAATTGCAGAGGTTTAGAATTACTGAAATGCCCGTTTGGGGGAGGTGGATGTTGACTGGTTCGTGTATATGTACTGAAATGCCCATGGATATTTCTTTGGATGCGGTTAAAGGTCAGGGCGTTTTGATGAAATGAGATCCTCTCCTCCACCAAACTTATCCGCATATGCTGGTGTTTGGTCGCGATGCACGTGGGAGATTTCTCTTTGGTAGGATGCATTGATATCAAAGCTAACGTCCTTGTAACTTTGCAAATATTGGAGAGTTACTTATTAATTAATACTTTTAATTTGGTCAGAAATAATAAATGTGGGGTGTGGATAATTTTTTTTAGTATGGAATACATATATATCAATTTTGAAAGAAATGGTAAGTTATAGTCTCTTACAAATTAATTAGTTATACTCCTTATTTTAGTGGTACAGATTGAAGTGGAGATGACTTAAACAGTTACTATACCGGTTTTGTATTTTAGTATAACTTTTTTGGGAAAAGGTGTTGATCATGGCCCCGGTTTGTAACATCAAACCAAGTCCATGACAAACAGTGAAAGGAGCATTTAAAAGGATGGTTGTGGCCGTAGTGGTCAAAGAAAGCTTGGAGCCTTGGAGTTTCAAGTGGAGTCGAAAATCCATACACCTTTGGGTTGGGTGACTTGAAGGCGGTTCCACGCCTTAGTATTCTTAGAGATTTATGGTTCTATGAGTTTTTGGTTTAATTGGTAAACTGTCCAATGAGTCCCTTATTCAATTTATGTGTATTGTGAAGTTGACGTGTATATGAGGATTTTGCCTCCGATATGAATTGCAAAGATGTGGTGGATAGAGATTATCTTGGTGGTTTATTTTTTTATTTTTATTTTTAAGATGAAAACAATTAAAGTATATATGCAGTATCCAATAGGGTATAATAGAATAGAAAATGTATCCGTTTTTGTGCAAGGAAAATTTTTTTGGATTGATTAAAACGCGGAAAGAAATCTCAAATTACGTTGTTAAAAGTCCTGTCATGTCTTCTCTATAATCACTATTTTTTTTGCTCTCGGTATTTTGTACTTTTTCTGCGTTTATAGGTGAGTTATTCATCAATAAAAAAAACCAAGGACCATTGTCCTTTTATAACACAAATAACTACTATTAATTGCCAAGCGGTTATTTGATTCTATCTAAAATATTTGGATCTTGGATCGAGTTATGGGTTTAAATCATATCGGGTAGATCCAATCAAATATCCAATTAAACCAACATAATACATTACAATTATAACTATCTGGATTCACTAAGATATGACTCTAAGGTATAATTCGATCTCTATTTTTCGTAAATGAGGGAGAGTTACCCGTATAAAAATGAAAAATTGCTCGCATATTTTTAGATCTTGTGAGTCGAAAGTACCACTTAAACAAGTGTAGTAGGCATAAATGATCTTATCATTGGGCCATCTCGCTTTCTTTAAGGTTATCTTGTTGGAATAAAACCACGCTATTTTCACGTTGTGTAATTATCCAAATTATCCTTTGAAAATTAAAGAGAATAAATCATTTAAATTAGTTCTATGGGAAATATGAAGTTTTTAAACTAATAGGAATGTGCTTAGACACTTAAATGTCATGTTTTTTTTTTTTTTTTGAGTACATGAACGTTAGCTGAAACAGGTTCAGAAGATGATCGGGACCAACCGAGATAGGACACTGGGGTACGGTCCGAATGATGACTCCCAATGGGGAGGGATCTATACACCCAGAGACGGGTGAAAGGAAACTCATACGAAGGTGGGAGATCAACCCACACATACGGTGGGAGACCAAAAATTTTAACTTAAATGCCATGTTTGTTTGACCGTATTGAACAGGATAAATGGGCATAACATTATTTATCCGAGTTAATTAATCCGATTTAAAAAAATTTTCTCGCTCTCACCTAACTAAGAGGTATAGCCCGAAGACTGGTAATAGACTAGACGTCGACGTTTCTCTCTTCAAAAATAAAAAATAAAAAATAAAAGTATTTGAAAAATTTCAGACCAACCAATTTCCATGGGTTGATTTTCACTTTCATGGAGCCGCAGGTCTCCATTCAAGGAGATCGGCGGGCATTATGGACAATGAGCATGTCGATTGGAATCCTCCACGAATGGAGACCAACGGTCTCAGAATAGAGGTAGAACACCTCTATTTGAGGGAGGAGGGGCTACCTCCATTAAGAGGAGGTAAGCTTCCTCCTTTATGATCGTCGGTGGTGTCAGAGGATGCCATCGGCGATCGCTTTTAAATTAGCTATATCTCTTCCACAACAAAGAAGGAGACCATGTCGTTGCCACCGTAGAGATGACATGCCTCTTCCATGAAGAAAATGGAGGTGTACTTCCCCCGTTTGTGGAGGAGGCTAGAGCCTCCATTGTGAAAAGATCGGAGCCTTTTTCGGTCGATCTATAGACTCAGGCGGTGGTGCCACTGGAGACTGATCAAAGGAGAAGGTTATTATTATTATTATTATTAGGGCAAATTGCACAAACCTCCCCTAAGGTTTGGCGAAATTACACAAATATGACGAAGTTTGGGTAACTCATACTGACCTCTCTTAAGATTTCAAAAACTCGACACCAACCTCCCCTGCTGTTAGTCAACCGTCAGTCAACCTTCATCATGTCAAAATTATCAATGGCAAAATGGTCAATATACACCTTCTAAAAATTTTAATTTAATATATATTAATTAATTAATTAAAAATATTTATTTTTAATTAATAATTATATTAAACCCTCCATCATCTTCTTCTACATCTTCCACCTCTCCATGATCATCATCTTCTTCTCCATTTCATAATTTTTATTTATCGAAATCATCATCTTCATCATTTTCATCAAATCAACATCAAACCAAACATGAAATTAAAAAAAAAAAAAAAACCCTCAAGAGATCAGATCTGGTTGCCGGTCATCGGAGACCAGATCTGGTCTCCTGGTCACCGCCCGGAGACCACCACTGGTCTCCAGGTGCGTCTCTAGCGATGGAGACGATCTCCATCGCTGAAGACGTCGTTGGAGACGCGACGTCTCCAGCGATGGAGATAACGTCTCCAACCATCGCTAAAGACGCTCCATCGCTGGAGACCCGATGGAGACAACGTCTCCAACCATCGCTAGAGACGCTCCATCGTTGGAGATGGTCTCCAGCGTCTCTATCGCTTGAGACTCCAGCGATGGTTGGAGACAGCCATCGCTGAAGACACTGGAGACCTTTTGGTCTCCAATGTTTTTTTTAAAAAAAAATTTAAAATTTTTAATTAATTAAATTTAAAATATATAATATTAATTTTAAATTTATGAAAAATAAAAAGTTTAAGTTTAAATTTGATTTTGAGGGTGTTTTAGTCTTTTTGTGTTTTTAACCATTGACCGTGTGAATTCAACCAGGATTGACTAACAGTAGAGGAGGTCGATGCTGAGTTTTTGAAATTTTAAGAGAGATCAGTGTGAATTACCCAAATTTCATCATATTTGTGCAATTTCGCCAAACCTCAGGGGGATTTGTGTAATTTGCCCTTATTATTATTATTATTATTATATCGAAATTAATTAATTAATGATAATTATATTTAAAAAAATTTTAAAAAAAATTATAAATTAGCTGTTTGGTCACAATTTAATGACAAACAGGATAATCTTTATGAGTTTATTACATGTTGACTATCTATCGTTAGTCTAGTTTAGTAAATGGTTATTTTATGGTTAGTCAATTTTAACACATATTTTCATCTTTTGATCTTTTTTTTTTTTTTAATTTTAAAATTAATTGTAAAAACTAAAAAAAAAAAAAAAAGTTGAACCATTATTGTCCATTCAGATGGTTAGTGAAGGTTTTTCATAAAAATAAAAATCAATGTTTTCATTTATGAAGAATTAGCGTGAATTATCATCATTTATCACAACGATGAATGATTGTTAGATTTGAAAGAAAAACGATTCTCAAAAAGAATTAAAAAAAAATTGACAAAAACCTAGCTTGGGTCTCCATATTCATTAATCGAGTCACCAACTCCATCACCGATGATGGAGGTGGACAACTGGAAACCCAGTCCACGTTCTAGGTTTCCAACTTATTGAAATCCTAAAATCTTGTTTTCAACCACCGAAAACCTAAATCTATAGGTTTCCCACCAATTGGAAACCCTAGATTTCTAGATTTCTAGGTGACTCACAACCGTCTCATCTCACCAAACACCCAAAAATCCCTTACTCAAACTTTGAATAAACTCATTAGCACTAATAAACCATCTCTTCAAAACTAAACACCAAACCTTCACAGCCTAAACCTTCATAACACCACCACCAATGAAAACCCATCTTAACATCACCACCACTAGTAATCGAAACCCACCTTAACACCTCTAAAATTGGAGAAAAAAAGAGTAGCCAAACCCTAAAATCAAAGAAGATAAAGAAAAATGGAGAAGAGAGAAAGAGGGAAAAGAGAGTTTGTCTTAGACATTAGGTCTCTTACCAACAAATTTGATCTCTAATGGAAGGCCACTGATGGTGGAGAAAATGAAGAGACAAAGAGGTAGACATGCAAGAATGATGGAGAAGAGAGAGAAGGGAGATTTTACTATCGACGGTGGAGATAAGCATTTTTTTTTCTTTTCATTTTAAAAATATTTTTAATAAATTTTTTCTTTACTATTTGATTTTATAGTCTTTAAGAGTACTATGATATTCACATCATTTGATTATGATAGTCGTTAAAGTCAACGGTTATTGATTAACATTAGGTAGCTAAATTGTAATTAAAGTCTAAGTTTACTGCACTTGTCAATAAATTTTAACTAGAAAGCTAATTTATAATTTGTTTAAAATTAAAATACATTTATAAATATTAAATTTAAATAAAAATTTATATTGGCCAATCCTCCAATTTATATTGTTTAGTATCAAATATATAATATAATATTGTTGTGACCGTTAGTCACTAAGGTGACTATTTGTTCACATGTATTTTGCCCTTGCACTTAAATAGGTGTTGTGGAGGCAAGATATTGTCATATACTTATTGAACTAAGGCCAGGGTATGGCGGAGGCAACGTGTTATTATATCCTCCTTGAATCATAAATTCGCAAGATGACATTCTTAGAATTTGAATAAATAATATTATAGATGTTTTAGTTGTAAATCTGATATTATCAAGACAATTTTCTAAAACTAAGTAACCTTATTTTTGTAACTTTGATGCTAGTTTATAGTTTTTACATAGGTAAATAACTAATTTTGGAAATAATTTGGGGTTTTCTAATGATTTTTTGGTTTTTAAATATTTTATATATGAAAGGACCATTTATCGCTTGACCGTTAATTCTAATTCGAGTTAAACTGTTAGTCAACCGTTTCCAAGGTAAGTTCATGTAACAAACGAAAAGATCGAATAAGAGTATATAATTTCACCTCCAGTAAGAGAATGCAATTCTAATTCGAGTCAACAGGCACTCGACAAGGTTGGCTTTGGATTCTTAGGTCCTTGAAGCGCCAAAGATGGATACTACGTCGTTTCAGAAAACGTGCGGGCACTTAATAAAGTGAAAGTCCGTCAGACCCAATTTCATAAAAAAAAAAAAAGTTCCCCCTGGGCCGTTGACAAGTCAAAGTGACAGGCAGCGAACACAGTGTGCGAAAGTTGAGATGGTGTGGATGGTGAATCAACAGATTGCAAGAGGGAAGAGTAGTCGTATATGGGGAGGAGTGTTTCTTTGTTGGCTCTTCCTCATGTTGGCCACCCCCAAGGTCCCTCTTTCTCCTCACCACCACCTTTTCGCTGATATGCGCAATTTCCTCGGTACACAACCTTCTCTCGTTTACCATTCTCATATGTTTTTGTTTTATTTTAGTTTTTAATCTGGGTGTTTGACAGGAGTGCCAAACACTTTGAATGTGATCACAATTTTCCCCTTTTTGATTGTTGGTGTTATGGGGTTTGTTCTCTGTCTTCAAGGAAGCTTTTTCAACATCAGGTTTGTGTTGGTTGAATTTCACTGTTTTTATTTGACTATTATTATGATTTTGATGGATTTTTTTTTTTCCCTTCGATTGGTTGCAGTTTGCGAGGGGAGGTATGGGGTTGGGCGCTATTCTACGCAGGAATTGCTGGCGTGGCGTTTGGTTCTGCTTATTATCATCTCAAGCCTGATAATGAAAGACTAATGTGGGACACCTTGCCGGTTAGAATCACAGTTCCATTGTTTACTCTTCTCTATTCAACATGTTTAATATTTCATAGTTTAATATCTTTATAATTAGATAATGTTGGGAAAAAGGAAGGTTTTATACCACAAGAGTGTTTCTATGCAGTTCACTTTGATATTGTTGGCTTACATCCTTCTAATTTGCATTGCTCATTGCAGACAATGATAGCGTTTTCCTCCCTTTTCTCTAGTTTTCTTGTTGAGAGAGTGGGCATGAGGGTTGGATTCAGTTGTTTGATTGTGCTTGTAACGGTTGCTTGTCTCAGTATGAATTATGCAAGGTTAGCTTATAGACTCCATATATTATACTTGTAACAACCGTTGATTGCTTGACACTCTTCTGAATTGAGGTATTCATATGTTTTCTGCTGAATGTAATTTGCTAGTTGGTTGCAGAACGTTTAATGATTTTCGGTTGTGCATGACGTTCCAGTTAATACCATGCGTCGCTATTCCAGGCATGACACTTTTTTTCCCTCCCAAATATACCCACTCAAGATATTGGCTTTATGCAGCAGGTATGCTGTGTACTTATTGTTCTCTTGCAGTTCATTCGATTTTGTCTATTAAAATAGAAGATATGTTTAAATTTCTATTATAAGGAGTGCAGCTCTTGTGTTGGTGAAGTTAGGAGAAACTATTGAATTAGAGATCAGAAAACATATTTATGCAGTAGAGGCTTGATTAACATTTTAGAGGTTGTGTAGGGTTTATAATAATTTAACCCATGAGTGGTTAGTAAGAATGGTTGGGTCTTAGGATTTGCTCCCTTAAGGTCTAAGGTTCAAATCCTTATGGGTACCTACATGGTTAAATGTTATAGTTTACTGTTTTCCAAAGATTGTTAGGTTCAGCGGTGGTTTCAGTTTTGAACTCGAATTCGCTAAATGGTTTGGAGAGATTTTTGGATTATCAAAATATATATATAGAGAGAGAGAGAGAGAGTAATTTAGAAAAAAGCAGAAACCACCATGGTGACTTGGATGGGTATATGGAAGGATAGCTATACATTAGGGGTTTTTTTCTGTAGTGGTGTTTCATCCTGCATGAGTTAACTAGCGTCATGGCCAATGTTTCAAAATCGAACCAGGCGGCGTCTCCAAGTGGCTGCCTCGGCCCTCCCGATGGGCGGAGCCCTCATTTATGGTGGTCGGCTGGCCGCTCAGCACCGAGTCAAGGCAACTCGGTTTGAGGCACCAATAAGGGGCACTTTCTGTCAAAGAAAGTGGTGACTTTTAACCCTTGAAACTCTAAAAGTGCTTCATCTCCATTCATTTCTCTGAACCCTAAACGCAAGACTTCATCTGTAGTCTATTCAATCTATAGTTGTCATTTATCAAAAGGATGATTTTTTTTTTTATTTTTTTGTGGTTACATTTCATTTTGTTGGGATATTTATGTTTCTAAGGTTGTTTATGACTTATTTATTAAATGCTATGAATGATTTTCTGCTTTATTTTTTTTATTATTATTTTTTTCTTGGTTATAAATTATATATATGTTTTTTTATCATTTTGAGTTGAGACGACCATATCTCACCTTGTTGGGGAGTGCTTTTTTAAAACATTGGTCATGGCCTGAACACAGAATAGTGAAAATTTTGATTTTGATTTTGATTTTTTTTATATCTTTTTAAGTAGAGTAATGAAAAGAAACTCAATGTTTTTAAACCAGAATCCTTATTTCTATAACTCTTCAAGCTCCAAGATCTCCCTTTTCTTACAAGCTCTTCTTCTTAAGGAACTTTATAGCGACTTATAGTTCGTGAAAAACAGACATCTGTATCTTTAAGTCTTATTTGAAAATGTTTTATTTTGTTGTACCGGGAATATATAGTGTTCTAGATCTGCTTGATATTTGCAATTCGGTTCATTAGTCATTGTAATTTTGACCTGTTTCAATGATTTTGTCCGTCTCTTTACTTTCTCAAGTTTAAACATGCTCTACATGTTGATACAATCTAAGATCATGAAAACACTGCTCTGATGTAAATGCAAAAGAATTTTCCAAGATCCAATCATAGAAATGTCTATATTTTTTCATCATTTTATTTTTGTAAATGAGATTATTAATCCTTTAGTTTTTCCACATGATGCATACTTTAAAGTTGTAAACAGAATAGTAAATATTGTTAAATATATTTTGCTTGTAATGTTGTTGGCACACCTTACTCTCAATAGTATTGGTGTACTTTAGAATCTGAAAACTCTCTGCTACAGGGGTTCACCTTCTTGCAAAATTTGAAGCTGTTGCTGATAGGAAAATATACCATGCCAATCATTACATAATCAGTGGGCACTCATTGGAGCACTTGTGCTCAGTAATCGTCCCTATTCTACTTACAGTTATGCTCATGTATAGAAATACAAGATTTCAAAGGTACATACTTTTTCAGTTAAAGAGATCATTTGGGGCATTGATTTTTGTTTGAAAGTTTATTAACTAGAATATTTAAGCTTTGGGTTCTAGCAATTACCTAAGATGGTATCAATGGTAGTGTTACCAGGATATTCAGTGTTTGAAATCCTCCATGTGCATCTATATCTTTTATTTGAATTTATTCTTCATATGATATGTGAATCTGTATCTATCTATTGCTTCTGGGTTTGGTCCATATGAAAATTCAATTGGTTTTACAGGTGAGAGGGTGTATTAAAAAGTTAAATGCTACTGTATTTATTTTTACTTGACTCCTCAAACTATTGGGTTTAAAGGTTACCTAACTATTTTATGTAGAAAAAATTTCGTTCTATGGAGTTCAAACTTTATTTATTATTATTTTCTTGGAATATATATATATATATATTATTTTAAATGTATACCTGTGTGATAGATTTTCCTTGCTTATGGCATAGTGAAAATTTATGGGTCAATTTATTCTTACAAGGCTCTGGGGCTGATAACAGATTAGGGGACTGTAGAGAACGTCCATGACAAGTTTGACAACAGAAGGTGAGAGCAACCAGGGCATTCCGTGTGCAGTAGTTGTCAATTGCTTGAGAATATTTAATGATGTCAGTCATAAGAGGTTGAGGTATTGTATACCAATTTTTATATTCTTTCTAAATGTATATCTAGAGTTTCCATTGTGTAACTTGTTATTGAAGATGTAACATAGTATGTTGGTTATATACCCTTTTTTTTGTTGGATTTCTGGTGGAGATTAACAATAGTGGTTGTATTGCCCTGTTTCCATTATTATGCCTCGGTTCAGAGCGTTTTTTGCTTTCATGTTCACATTTATGCTGGCAATGTTGCCTCTCCTATATTCAAATGTTAAACAACCTTTTGACTTGAAATGCACTCTGCTTGTGGCTGGGACATCACTGACCACTGACCAGCCAGCCATTAAGAGTAACTGTACGATGTAGTGCGGTTACTCTTAACGGCTGACATACGATGTAGTGCAGTTCTCATACTCTTTTTTGCTGACATCTGATGTAGTGTAGTTACTCTCAACGGCTGACATACGATGTAGTGCGGTTCTCTTACTCTTTTTTGCTGACATCTGATGTAGTGCATAAGAAAAATAGAATGACCACAGACATTCCCGAATCCCGAGCCTAACATCATGGCTTGGTTTATGAAGTTTACACCTTGCTATAGAGTGTTTTTTAAGGATTCATAATTATCTAATCATCCAAAGGCAACAATGAGAAAAGGCAACAACAATTCTAATGTTGCATGCTGGACACACAATATACGTAACATAATAAATATTGTTGCATGATATGCGGTCACATGCATTTTATTCCTCGGATAATTGTATTTGTGCCTTGTATAATGAGGGCTATGCTCCAGTTCAAGAAAAACAAAAATCAAGTTATTTTCACATGCAAGAGCATGTGCACAGGGATACAGTGGCATGGCTATAATGTCTGAGTTTGATTTAAGCTTTTCAAAGAGCATATAAGACCTCTAATATAAAACAAACAAATTTTACTGGCTTCAGCAGAATTAGAGATGAATTTGAAGGTGGTATTTTAAAGTAGCTGGCTGTCTTTGTAATGTTCATGTAGATGTGAATTGTCTGCAGTGGTACATAGGTTGGTCTAGGCGTGTTTAGGTGACACTGAAAATGTCGTGTTTTCTCAGCAATAATCATTCACACTCGGTCAAAGAAAGCTATTAAGGAAAATAAGGTAGCAAATCAGTATTCCTTTCTCCATCAATCACCAATTTCTTTTTTGGACGAACCACGAGCTTTTTTTCTTTAAAATAAATAAAAAATGAAGAACACCACCCTTGCAAGCTTTTGAACACCAAAATCTGTTAATAGGTAGGAGTAGGACTCTTTCGCCCCGATCTTTCATTTGATTGGAAATAAAAATCAAGTTGAGGGATAGTTTCGAACAGTAAATATGTGGACAATTTTCTTATTTTTGTGTGAATAATCCTCCTCTCCTTTTTAGAAGTAAATATTTAAGTATTGTTTTAAACTTTTATCTCAGCTGGTCTTAACAGTAATCTGATTTGGTGCCAGTAAGTAAAAAAATGGAAAAAAGAAAATAAGAGCAACTATAGGAAAATGAATAAAATAGTATCATAGTAACACATCAAAGAATCTGATGGGAACTTGTTGAAATCTTATATACTTGTGGGTTAGATTAAAATTAGCATATATTGAAGTGCGGCCAACAACTCTACTCAAACAAACATAATGCCCACGGGTAGTGTTTAGAAACTGATTTTTTGTTTTGGTTAAGACAAAAAAAAAAAAATCTCACCCTGCATGTCCAATCAGCTTGTATAGTCCTTTTTTTTTTTTTTGAGAAATCATAAATTTCTAACCTGATTGATAAAGTCTAGGGATATTATGAAAAAACCCCTTAAATGAAAATGAATGGACATTCACCTCCAATTTTCTTTTTAATAGGTAAATCGCTCTCTACCGGTTAAAAGAATCGGATGGTGTTAAGTTTGGAGAGCATAATGGTAATTAATTTTAATAAATTAAATAAATATCGAAAAAAAATAAAAAACCTCACAGATTTTTCAACTCTCTCTCTCTCTACCATTCTCCCACTCATTCATCTCTCTTACTTTACTGTTTTCTTCTCTCTCTCACTCCTTCATCTCTCTTTTTCTCTTGCCACCCGCATCTTCCATCGTCGGCGACCAATCCACACCCTTCTCTTCCATCTCCATTTCCTTATTCTTTTTTTTTCTTTTTGGGTTATCTGATTTTGGGTTTCAACTAATTTTAGGTACGAATTGACCTAGAACCAGTCTAGTTTTGGGTTCGTTTGTACTCAGAATCATCTTGTTCTAGTTTCAAAACCTAGGACCAATGTGGTTTTGGGTTTTCAAACTTAGAAATAGACTGATTCTGGGTTCGAATTGACCCAGAGCCAGACGGTTCTGGGTGGGGTGTAATGGTGGGTTGTTTGTGGTGGTGGTGGGTGATTGATTTAAGGTTGTTCTAGGTGGTGGGTGGGTGGTTTAGGGTTATTCTTGGTGGTTTATGTTGGTGGTGGAAAGACAGCTCCTGTTGTGTGGATCTGGATGCGATGGGTCTTTGTTAGGTTTGAGCTTTTTTCTCAAATGGTTGATAATAATGTTGCTGATATTCATAATGGTGAGTTGAATGTTGTTAATGTTTTTATGATAATGGTGGCTAATTTGGGTTTCTAGATTAGGTTTTGATTTCGAATTTGATTTTGGTTTTATTGGGGTTCAAATCTTTTCTAGGTTTTTATTGAATTTCAACTTGGAACAAGAATTTTGTTTGTTAATTAGGTGTTTTTTTGGAAATCTTGTGTTATTTTTTTTATTTAATAATATTATTAATTAATAATTTAAAGACAGTTTAGTCATTACATAATTTGGAAGGGTGTAATAGGGATTTTAAATAATCTTATTAAGGATATTTTGGTCATTTTCATAATTTTAGACTGAAAATGTTAATATTTTAGATGGAAAGTTAATGGTAGGGGACGATTCATCTAATAAAAATAAAATCAGAGGTAAATTTTTATTAGTTTTCATTCCTGGGGTTTTTATAATATCTCTAAAGTTTATTTAAAATATGTACGTGGCAGCGTGACAGTAGGCAGGTTTTTCTGTTTGGGTAGTTACGAATTTCAGTTCTCTGAAATTTAGAACAGTGAGAGGGAGGAAATTTCTCAGAAAAATACAAAGAAAAGAGACATGGGTACAATTAAATGTCTCTAAAAAATATTTCTTTTTTCTTTTTTATTTTGTAGGAAGAGTGTCGGTGTGCCCAGTTCATGAGGTAGTTTTCGCTTTTCATTTTACCAATCACAAACTTATTCTGCTGCAAGAGTTTAGTTCGAACACTGAATAAATAATTATACAAAAGCAGTTATAAGAAAGTTATTAGTTTTATGTCATCATTAACTTTTATTTCTAAAATCTATTTTTTTAATTTAAAATTTTAAATGAAGTTAAACCACTCCAACCTCAGTAGACATGTGAATGAATGTTGTTGAGCTTTTGTTAATTTGTTTGATCATTTCAAGTTAGTGTAAGTCTTATTATTATTATTTTTCCTTACAGTGTTCTTCATTTTTTTTAAACTAAAAAACTTCAAAGATTAAAAGAGAATTATGCTCTTTAAAATTGAAACTTAATAATAATTTCATGTAATTATCGCAATGCACTGACTGATTAACACACACCTCCAAAACAGTCAAACAGCATTATTAGTTATTAATGACTTGGGATTTAAGTTGAAGTTAGCAACCGATGACTTGGATTAGTCAACTAATTATCTTCAAACAACTCCCTTGAACCGTCGGTGGGGTTCTCCTGTGGAGGGATGACCTGCATCTCTCTCTACGATTCTTAATTTGTTTCCAATATATTTTTTTTACAACTTTCCCAACTCATTATAATAATTAAAAGAAATAATATGTGGTTGTCCCTTTTCCTGCAAACTCAAATATCAATTTTTCTTCTTCACTTTTCTTTTTGCAGTGAAAATTTTAAATTTCATCAATTTTGAGTGTGAATTTCAACCGTTTGCTTTGCATTTAATAATTTTTGGGCACAGATTTTAGAGAGTCAAATGTATCCTTTAAAAAACGAGAAAAATAAATGTTTTGTAGGCTTATTAAAATGATAATCTGATTCTGAACCGAAACTCCCCCAATTCAAACAGATCCCAACCATCCGATCTTCAAGTGTACAACTACAACACCCAAAAAAAAGTATGGACCCCACATTTCTGACAATTCACTCATTCACATGTCCAGTACCAAACTCATATTTTTAGCTTTTCGCTTTTGTCCAATTTGTAAACTAAAATTATGTTTTAGTCCATTATTTTATAAAACTTTTATTTTAGTATCTCAAACAAACTAATTACTATCCATACCCAAGTTACCTAAATTACCCCTTATTAGTTTTCAGTTTAAATTTCCTTTTATAACCTTATCAGAAATTACGAAATTACCCTTCAATGTCACAATAGACCCTATAACCATTTTGTGACCTCTCCATCCTCTACAAATTTTGTTGTCATCTATTGACGTCCATTTGTGCACCCATTAAACATTGTTGGACTCCTAAAAACACACATTCTCCACATTGAAGTTTTTGTTCAATTTTGATGTACGTGAATTTTCAATTTATTTTATTCACATTGCTTAACATAAGAGTGACTTTTGCTTGTGATCTAACCTTACATGAGTGAGATCTACAAAAGTTTGTGATTTCTGCAAGTCGTCGGGTTATGTGATATAACGTAACCCGAATCGGGTTACGTGGTATAACGTAACCCGATTACGTAACCCGAATCGGGTTACGTGGTATAACGTAACCCGAATCTACGTAGTATAACGTAACCCGAATGCATTTTTGAAATTTGAAATTAGTGGCAATTTCGTAATTTTATGTTATAATTTTGGTATCTTGGGTATATGATGTAATTTATTTGTTTGAGAGGTTGAAATGAAAATTTTTTTAAGTTAAAAATATATTCTCTCTTATTGAAGATGTTATTTTTGGTATTTTTCACTATTTTTAATGATATTCTCGTTATAATTTATAAAAATATTAATTTTATTTAAAATTTATTTGTTATTAAAAAGTTAATAAAAAATTATCATTTTATCTTTTATAATTTTATTATAAATTTATCATCATCGAAGATATTATTATTTTTTTATATATTTTTAAGGATATTTTAAATATTTTTATTAATATTAAAAAAAATTATATAAAAATAAAATTATATAGATGATAAAATAGATAATTTTTATAACTATTCCGTTATTTTTAATATCAGTGAGATCACGTAGAATAGAAAACTTGGCGTAAAAGTCATCAGGAAAAAGAAACCAAAAAAAAAAATTTACAGTAGCAGTAACAGCAACGGCAAGAGCGAGATAGATTCCAAAAATATTTTGGTGATGCGTAGGCATCCCTTTTGGGTGGCGACCATTACCTCTCCCCCACTCACATTCACACTCTCTCGTCTTTACATAGAATTCACAAACCCGCTTTCTCTCTCTGTCCCTCTCTTCCAAATCTAATAAACAAAACAATGTCTGAGAGAGTTTTTCCATCCTCCAAGCCCGCCACTAACGGCGCAGCCGCCCCCGCAGCCGCAGCGGCTCCTCCCCCGCCTCCTACGAAGCCACCCCTCCGCCCGCCTTACCGTCCTCAGCCCCACCACCGCCGGTACCAGCGGCCCCGCCGTAACTACTGCTGCTGCTGCTGCTTCTGGAGCATTTTGATTCTTCTCATCCTGGCCCTGGTGGCTGCAATTGCTGGCACTGCCTTGTACATGCTCTACCGCCCCCACCGCCCTTCCTTCTCCATCCCTTCACTTCGCATCCACCGCCTCAACCTCACCTCCTCCTCCGACTCCTCCTCCAACCACCTCGCCACCCTCTTCAACTTCACCGTCACCTCCAAGAACCCCAACTCCCACCTCACCTTCTTTTACGACCCATTCGTCGTCTCCGCATTCTCGTCCAACGGTGATGTCTTCCTGGGAAACGGAACGCTGCCCAGTTTCACTTCGGAGAAGAAGAACCAGACGGCCTTCAAGAACGTGGTGGTGTCGGGCTCTAATGACCTGGACACGGACTCAGTGACGTCGTTGAAGGCGGATCTGAAGAAGAATAGTGGGGTTTCTTTGAAGATTCAGATGGACACGAAAGTGAAGATAAAAGCAGGCAAGTTGAAGACCAAGAAGGTTGGTATTAGAATCACTTGTGAAGGATTCAAGGGGGATGTACCAAAAGGAAAGTCTCCTTCTCTTGCAGCTACTGATAAATCTAAGTGTAAGGTTGATCTTCGATTCAAGATCTGGAAATTGACTTTCTAGTTTCATTATTATTTCATTATCTACTCATGTTTGTTTGTTTGTTTGTTTTATTTTTTTGAGAGTTTGTTAACTGTTGATGAGTTATTAAAAATCAATTATGAAAATGAAAAAAAAAAATGAAAATGAAAATTGCACTAGTGTAGGGGAGAAAAAGAGGAAGAGCTTTCAAAATTAGATTTTTTTTTTTTTTTTTTTTTTTAATTTTTATTGTCTTGAATATGAAGTTTTTAGTGATGGGAGTGATTTTGAAAATCTGGATTGGTCTCCTACTGCTATTATACTGTCTCAAGAACTTATTACAACATTGCCACAGTTCTCCTTCCATCCTTATGCCATATACATATATATATATATATATATATATATATGGAGAGGATAAGAGAATATTAGTTTTGATATAAATTTTCACACAATTTATTGATTATTGAATTATGAAAATTTTAATAGTTTAGATTTAGTCATATATTTATACATAACTTAATTTTATATTCTACATAAATATATTTTTTTATTTCTCTTCAATATTAATTACATCATGTCTTCTCTCTTATGGTAATATTAAATTAATAAGTCATCAATTAATATTCTTTTCCTTTTATCAATATATTTTCTTTTATTCATTTTTAAAATATACATTATATTTTTAAATTATATTATATTATTATTTTTATTAGATATCATACTTGTATCCAAAATAATTTTTTTTAATTGATTTTTTATTTTGGATTATTGTGATCAATATGTTTGTTTATATATACGCAATATGAATTTTATTTGAAAGTTTATATTGAGTGTTTGAAATTCATATATTATTTGTATTATTTGATTAAGTGAATAAAAATAAAAGATTAAATAAAAATTTGATTCATAATCTTTTTATTTGTGTGATAGATGATAAGGATAGAAAAGATATATATATTGTTTTTCTTTTTTTCTTTCTTTGTGCATTTATGAACAACAGGGGAAGAAAAAATAATAATTTTTTTTGGGTATTTTATGAACAATGCTGGAAAGAAATTTTATATATATATAGAGATATATATATATTTGAGTTTTTTCTAAGATACTATTAACTGTATATATGTTTGAAAATAATATAATTTAAGAGTAAATAAAAAAAATAAAGATGCAATGAATTTCAATGAGTGAGAATAATATTAATTGATTGATTTTTATATTAGTTGGAGATGTTTTAGAAAAATATATATAAAAATAATATTAATTAAAAATATGAGAGAGATAATAGAATAATGAAGAGAGATACGAGGAATATATTAATATAGAGTTGTAATTAATAAAAAAAATGAGAGAAAAGACATGATGTAATTAATTATGAAAAAAGATATAATAAAATACATTTATATAGAGTATAAAATTAAGTTGTATATAAATGTATGAGTAAATTGAAATTATTAAAATCTTTCTAATCCAATTATCAACAAATTGTGTCAAAATTTATGTCAAAATTTGTATCTCTCTATCTTGTCCTATATACATATATATATATTTATTGCTTGGAACATTATCAGCACAAATTGCAACTATGGAATCACCATGAAAATATACTATGATATGATACGAAACACAATACTTTATTAATCTTTTCCCGAATGAATCAAGAGGATATGGCTTTGAATGTCACTAGTAAAAATTACAACTCTCGAATCACTATGATAAAATACTATAGTACGGTATGAAGCACAACATTTTATTAATCTACTCCCTGATGAATCGAGAGAACCTCTATTCTAATAGTAAAACTGTTCTTACCGTATTAAATTGACTTAACATGATTTAAACGTAATTTGTCTATATACATAGGAAAGGGTCAAGTGATAATTCTTAGTGTTCGTATGGAGTTGTATTCTAACTCGTGCACTCTTTTTTGGGTAAAGACAATACGAGTGTGTTGTGTTATCAAACCACAACAACTTTGAGTTTTCGTTTACTATTTTCAATTCTTGAGAATAATATATATATACTCAAAGTTGTTGTGACTTGATGGCACATCATATGTATTGTCTTTGTTAAAAAAAGAGCGTGCACTATGACTTGGTGGTACATCACATGTATTGCCTTTGTTAACAAAAGAGTGCGAGGGTGGGTTCGAGTGCCAAACTGCATAAATACGATCAATTATCATTTGCTCCTTCTGCGTGTAGATAAATTATAGTTAAGTCTTTTTAAAGTGGTAAGGACATTTTTCTTCTTAGAGCAGGAGTCTTTTCTGCCCGATTTTTCGAAAATAGATCATAATAAAAGTGTTATGACTTAAAGGCCTATTACAGTGGTTTCACTATTTATAATTTGTAATCTTAAAAAAATAATAATAATAATAAAATAATTGCTGTTTTCAATAATTTGATGCTGAGTCTCTAATCTCAACTGAATCCAAACAATTATTACATGGGGTGAAAGACGAAAACGCCTTCTCATCTAGTATATAATATAATTAGGATGCGTGTTAAGGGGAAGTGGAATTATTAGGCATATCAGTTGAATTTGACGGAGGCGGACTTATAACTCCTCTCAATTGATTGCGTCATTATGCCTCTCCTGAATCATTAGTTGTAGTATTAATTCTGTCAATATGATTTGAATCATTAGTCGTAGTATTTGGTTCAGTCAATTTGATTTGAGAGTGCGCACATCGTTAGAGCTTCAAAATATCTTTAATTCAAATCATTACTTAAGTGATATTTAAAATAAAAAAAATTGTTCACTTGTAAAGGGTACCCATCTCTAATTCTCTGCAAATTGATTCTTTGAAGTTATATTTTATCTTAACACATTATATTTTTTATGCAATTAATAGATATATTTTTTTTCTATTTTTTTAATAAAAAGAATTTATATTTTCATTTAATAAGTAATTTTTAGCTGGGATTTTATATATAAACTCAAACGTATTATTAAATTGTTTATTTATTTATTTTAATTTATTATCGTTTCTAAATGATGCTTTCCTGAAGTTGCAGTATGACATAAAAGTTTATGCCGTTCAAAAACTTAAGAGAACGATGGTATAGACTTCAGTTTCTTGGAATCCTTTTCAATCCAATTCTTGTATCAGCGACTAGTCCAATTTGATCTATCATGCCAGTCTAGTATGAAAAGTTATCCAATTACCGAAAATGTTGATTTTTATTCTTTTATAAACTTTTTAACTGCAAGAGTTCATTGAATTTGTAATGTTAAAAGATATCAGCTTTTAACTAAAAGACAAATATTGTCTAAGAAGTCGACCCTTGTAACTTTGTTTGGAAGATGAAGTAAGAATTGTCCTTACAAAAGTAAAAGTAAGGTCTCTTAGAAGCAACTAGATGCCACTACAACCCGCCAGATGATGGTAAACTTTTACCATATAAAAACATCTGGATTAGTAAATTGAATCAGAAATATTAATAAATGAGCATCAGACTTATCGAATCTGAATTTGAGAGGTATTGAATAATGAAAGTGAAAGTCGAAATATGGCTATGTATGAAATAGACTTGGTTGGTCCATAGACTATACAAAAGCAATATGGTGTGGGAATGACAGAAAAATGAAAGCTTGGACTTCATTCACTTGATTGATTGATGTGAACGCAGGTGACGTGGGTCCACTTGTTTTCATTGCGTGCATGTCACTTTTTCTTTTTCTTTTTTTATTTTATTTATTTATTTTTCAAATAGCGTGCATGTCACTTGATCCAGAAAATGTATACGCTATAATAACGCATGTGCGTTTGGTACTTTCACTGTTTTACATTTTGTCATTAGATATTCTCAGTCTCAGATGATGCATTTTTCATAAGTCAAAAGAATAATATATCTTTTGATAAATCATCGTGAAAACAACTCAGTCAGTCATTAAAACTGAAAAAGAAAATATCGACTAATCCATTAAACGTAGGGAAAGCAATAAAATGAAAAAGAATGTGAAAGAGAAGGAGAAGGGAAAACAACTCGATCTTACATGATTTGATATTTATTAATGAGAAGAAGTGCATGTCATGATGTGAGATATATAAGAAATAAATTCGGGTGCACGTGGTTTGTGTGTGTTGTTGGTCTGCTTAGACAGGGGCAGTTGGAATTTTGTCAGAGACACCACCCCACTCTTCTGTTTCTGTTTCTTTTACACCGACTTCTTGAGCTTTCATTTAGTGTTTTCAATCTCACTTGGAGCCCATTCCATGTATTCAATTTTATTGGCGTCAACCTCAATACCAGAATATAAAACTATTTATGGCGATCTGACTCGTATACACAAATAAAATAACAATTTATATATCTTTTTCCTTTTTAAAAATAACAATTTTTAAGGATCCTTATCAATGTTGATGCGGGACAAGTGGAGTTGTTGTTGATGGGTATTAGGATCATAATGATGACCGTGGGACTTCCATGACTTGCAACTTGCTAGTGAAACACGTGATGATCAAATGATTGGGCTGTGTGGACACTGTCTTGTTTCGGGGTGTTCGACAGTCAGTCATACCCATTCAATGGGCTTAGGCTTTTAGCTTCCTGTCGACACGAAACGAGTCCAGTCTATGTATGTTAAATCAAGCAAGGGCGTCTTTGGGCTTTGTTATTGGACATTTAGATGGGTCATAGTTGATGGTTATTATTATTATTATTAGTTGGAAGAGTGGTTATTATTATTAGGAATCATCTAAAAAATCCTACTATAATTTTTTAAAATATCCATTTTATCATCTATAATTTTATTTTATCTAAAATTCATCCTGATGTTTAGAAAAATACTCAAAATACCTTTTAAAGGTACGTGAAAGGACGATAATACTCCTGACAGTCACAGATTATGTTATATTGACTTGGTTGACTATTTGACTCTAGACGTAAAATAGGAAATGAGATAGAAAATTAATTAAAATATAAAAAATCAACATAAATAATATTAAATATAAAAATATTATACTACAATTAATAAAATAAATAAATAAAATAATTTTATGATTAAAAAATAAAATTAAAAAACCAAAAACCCATTCAATTTTATCGCCACTCAACTTATCATCATCATCATCTTCTTCTTATTCCCATTTCATTTTTCCTTCTTCTTATTCTTCCATTATCTCGTCATCGAAGCCACCTATCTCTATCGTTGATGATTGCAGTGCATCTATCTCTACCGGTGCTTTTAAAGCCAGATTTTGACCCATTCATCTCCTCTGTCGATTTTGACGCATCCATCCTATCGCACCCTTCTCTCTCTCTTTCTCCTCACTGCGCTTTCTCTCATCTTCCTTCACCTTTTCTTTTAACCTCAACTTCTTTTTCGCTTAGAGCTTCAACCCCACCACATCAACTGATGTGTGATTTGGGTGGGTGATGTTGGTTTGGATTTGATTGGGGTTAAAGGTGGTGGTGATGGGTTTGATTGAGTTTGACGACGGTGGTGGTGGTGGTGGTGATATTAGGGTTTGAGTTTATTGTTGTGAATCAATAATGATGGTGTTGGGGTTTGACGACTGAGTTTTTGAATTTGATTAAGTTTCTAAGTTTGTTGTTGTGATTGGATTTCTAGAATTGATGATGATAACTGGGATATTGAGTTTGTGAATCTGGGATTGAGATTGATGGTGGTGGTGATGATGTTGGGGTTTGACGTTTGGGTTTTTGGGTTTGATTAGATTTCTAGGTTTATTGTTATGATTGGGTTTCTGAGATTGATGATGATAACTGGGATATTGGATTTGTGCATCTGGGTGCAAGTGGTTGAAAACTAGAAATCTCTTTTTTTATTTATTTATTTTTAAATTTTTATATTATTATATTATTTAAATTAAGGGTGAATTGTACATTTTAATTTTTTCAAATATTTTCATTAAAAATTTGACGGTACGAGGAATTTTGGATAAAAATAAAACTTTAGTGGAAAAAATAGATATTTTTTCAAAATTAAAACAGGTTTTTTGGGATTACTCATTATTAATTGCCCTTACTCATTAAAATAAACTCCTCTTAAATGTCCTCGCCTGTGATATGTACGTGAAATGGCACCTTACTGACTCCCCTTAGATGTTCAAATTGAACAACATAATTTCTGTAAGCAAACATCACTAGAAATGATAAACTGGACTAGGTACTATGGAAAACCCAACTAATGCCATTAACCCAATTAAAGAGATGTACAAGAGTTTTCATCTCTCCTGTTTGAAGATGCTGTATATCCTTACTCATTTGCTATTTAATATTTTTAGAGATGTCGCTGAAAACATAAAACCATATATACTACCATTAGTATATATATGAGAATGAGATTATTACCACCATGGTACACAGTAGCAGAATCCATCAGATCATCATGCTCTCTTGTCGCTGAAAATAAACAATTAATGAAGAGCATCGTCAATAAGAGAACGTAAAACAAATTAAAACAATATTTCTTTGCTGTACATGTACGTAGAGTGTGACAAAAGTTTCAAGAAACTTATACAATGAATATCAACTCTTTAATTATTTAATAGGGCGGCTGACCTTAATCAAAATCTACAAAACTAAGGTATTCATCTTCATGATCTTGCTCTGATCCGCTCGATGGAGACAAATATTGGACAGCTGGTTGATTCTGGAGAGGCAGGGATGACAAAGCAATATCAAAAGGCTTGAATGATGGTGCAATTGCATTTCCATGACGCACCGGGTCAGGCAATGGATAGGGCTGATTCTGGATAGGCTGGGAAGACGAAGCAAGAAAAAGATTGAGAGGCTGATTCATTGATGAATCCATCCTTTCACTTACATTTCCATGATGCACCGAAAAGGTTTGGATAGTTGAATGATTCTGGATAGGCTGGGCAGACGAAGCAAGAAAAGGACTGAGAGTCTGACTCAATGATGTTCTCTCACTTACACTTGCATGATGCACCGAGTCAGGCAGTGAAAAGATTTGAACAATTGGCTGATTCTGGATAGGTTGGGCAGACGAAGCAAGAAATGGATTGAGAGTCTGACTCAACGATGTTGATGGGGCGATTCCATGATGAACCGACTCAGCCAATGAAAAGGGTGGGTTTGGTTGATTCTCGAAAGGTCCCAACAAAGAAAATCCGGCATCATTTTGATTTTGATCGCATGTTGACGTCCAAGAAGCGGCGAATTGATGGTAAAAGTCCAGTGGGTGGCCACCTTGACCATATGGATTTGGCTGATTCTCGGAGGGTCCCAACAAAGAAAATCCAGCATCATTTTGATTTTGATCGCATGTTGCCGTCCAAGAAGCAGGGAATTGATTGTCGAAGTTTAATGGGTGGCCACCTTGACCATATGGGCTTGGTGGAACATTCATGAATTCTGGAAGATTACCCTGGCCGTGAACATTAGTCGACATCACTCTTCGACGATGAAAGACAAGCTGTTGGCATGTGTGATAGAGCTCCTGCTCTGGCATCATGAATCAGAGTTCTCAATTGGCATATAAGACGACAAATGCCAAGGGAAGGGTCAGAGACACGAGCATTAGCTTCGATCTTGATAGCATTGATCAAACTTTCTGTTAAGTGAAGTTCAGTATCTTTGATCCGTTTTCCTAAGTAATCACGACGAAACACTCTATGAACATTAATGAAGTCGAGAGGGCGATCACCAGGGAAATATGGAGCCAAAACACAGTCTTGGGGGCATCTTCTACGTTGATATTTACAAGAAGCAGAAGCCTTGCGCTTATTTTGATCTCTGTCCATTACTACTTCAACTTTCTGGATCATTTGGATGATGGTCTGAAATAAATGGAAGGAAGAAAGAAAGGGCTTTTAACTCATTCCGTTGTAAGTCTGAATGACAAATGAAATGAACCCATTCACATATTTTGTTTTCCCTTTTTTTTTTCAAATTATTATTATCTATCATCTTTTATGGGATAGATTGATACTAAAACCAATCTAGATAAGATTTTAATAGTATAATTCGGATTACTATCCCTAAAAATTGAGAGAAAAAGGCTGCCTACATAAAGATGGAGGAGATAAGGATCAAATCTGGCATATGATGAGCAGGTGCAGCGCGCCTTTTCACTATACCACCTGCTCATTATTTTTTTTTTCCCTTCATATGAAACCTTGAAAAGTATAAATATATGTATATATATATGTATATATATATTTATATATCTAAATTCAAAACGTAAAAGTAATAGAGCTTGACTTAAATCTGAATTGATACACGTTGACACCTTAATTCCAAAATTCTCCTTCAATAATTTCATAAATTACAGAGATAATTAATTAAATTAAACACAACAATTATAAATTAAAAAAATAATAATAATTGAATAATCATCTGTTGGAAGAGGCGTCTTTAAAGATTATGAGGCCCTGTGGCCTCCTCCAACTGGAGCTTTCATCTCCTCTGAGACTATATATATAAGTTTATTTTTATTTATCTTATTGTAACATGTGTCATTTTTTCTTATACTCACAAATCCATAATGTTACTTCAAATTGAGCTTTTACTGGCCTACCTCTTCCTTTAAAAACTAAAGACTCCGAGGGAAATGTGTTGATGGAATGATTGCATCATATCATCCACAAGCCCTACATCCATTGAGTAAAATCCTATCACCTATACAACTTCTTTGGAAATCTATGAATTATGAATGGTCATTTTAAATTTAAGTTGATATATCAATAGATTTTGTGACAATATTATTATCAGATAGACATAATAACTACAAATGACACGGTATATCTCTTGGAATGTTTTTGAATCTGAGTGTGGGCACTGTTCCCAGAATCCACCTCAGAGCCATTTGATTACACTTGTTTCAACAGTCAAAAACTCTTGATTAAATGGTCCCCAACTACTCATCAAACGAAGCTTCATAGAAACAACAGCAACCAATAACTCCGAAAAAGCTTACCTAATTGTCAAGTAGCATAAAAGTCCAATGAGGAAATAGATATTTGAGTGTTTTCTGAACAAAGTTATGATGCATCATGCCTTTGTAAGAAAACAGCAGAACTGCAGTATCAAAGTAAATGCATTACTGAATGGGAGGGCACCAGCCTACACTGATGGTCCTCTGAAACTCAAAATCCATAATCAGGAAATAGACACAAGAGAAAGCTCAAATTGATTTCTGGCATTGAATGAAAACCAAAACCATCAAATAAGCAATATTTTACTATAATGACATATTAGCCTTGAAAGCAAAAACACTAAATGGGAACATAATGTTCCACATCCCCCTAATCCCTTAGCCTCATTGCCGAGCGAAAACAAGAGGAGAGTGGACTATATCAGCCAGCAGGTAATCAGTGTAAACATTAATAACGTAAAACATGAGCTGATTCTGAGATATGCACCTCAACTAAATAGACAACTGAACCCATCAAAGCAATGATGTTCTTATTCTTCCGTTGACACCCGGAATGAACAATCCACAATGAAAATATTAACTAAAATGAAGTTATTACACCCACTTCACATCAAAATATCAAAGAGTTGCAAATAACTGCAGCAGCATAAAACTTAGAGAGCCTCTCGAAATTAAAATCTCATCCATGAGTGTTAACAGCTTCCCAAACTAGATTCTTGGAAACTGGATTGGAGTGATCACGAGCCAGCAAGGCTGCAGCTCGAAGAGTCCCAATCGTCATTGCATTAGCCTTCCAGAAGGAGGCACTATTATATGGTAAATTATGCTTCCTGCAGAGCTCCATAACAAAGGGCGAAATCCTTCTTAGATGGCATCTAGGCAACCGAGGAAACAGATGGTGCTCAATCTGAAATTGCAGTCCACCATGAAACCAATCCATCCAAGACGAACAGCTTATATTAAGTGTCCCCATAGTTTGCTCCCCAAACCAATCATTGGCACAAGGTGGACCAACATATACACTAGAAGAGAAATGATTCAAACAGAATTGAACATGTTGAATTCCAGTAACGGAAAAACTAACCACAACAAACATAAGCCTCTCCCCCCAATTGGGTAAGCAAGAAACAAGCAAAGGATACCAAATCCAAAACACAAGAAGCCCCAAAATTTCCGGACCTCTATTGGGAACTTTCCTCTTAGACAACAACAAAAAGAAAGATTGCGCAAACAAATTAATCCTAGCAAAACACATGACAGGATAAAATGTCCAATGCTGGTAACTGATTAAGAATCTAGTGACAGAATCAAAATTCATCTTCCTATCATAGAAACAAGACCAAAGGGAATTGAAAAATTTGGAAGATACCGCGAAGAAAGGCATGTGCTGAAGATCAGGATCAAAATCAAGACTATTACAAGCGATGTGATGGGCATTGTGGTTCCATTTCCACCACTCAATACTAATTCCTGCAAGGCAATTCCCAGTCATAACCTGAGCGAATCTATTGAATCTGGGACTTGACATAACCTGGTAATGACCGGAATCATGTCCCATCCACCCACTTTGGATCCAGAAGAACCCCATTAACCCAGCAGACACGAGATGCACCCACATACTATCACTGCACAAAACACCATAAACACTTAGAACAAACAAAATGGCCATGAAACAGAATGTGTACATAACACAATGTCCTTTCTTTTCGAACAAACCCATCCTGGAAAACTCAGTTACCAGCCTTCTATAATCTTTAGAAACCTCAGAAGCAGAGGAGTCACTGAGATAATAGCCAGTGAAGAATTTGTCAAGATATTGCCAAGCAGTGGGTGGATGGAAGGCAACGAAAGCGTCGGTGACATCTTGGCCAGCTAGATTTAGCAGAGGTTGTTCTCCACCAGGGTGCTCTTTGGACCACTCAGACACATCGTACACCTTGCTCTGTATGGAGATCCATAAATCTCCAGGCTTGTTGTGCCGCTGCAGGTCTTCTCGAGATATGTACTTCTTTGACTCACCCATTGTGAGAGAAAGCCGAGATCTGCTCTTCTTAGCAACTGATAGATGGCATGAGATGGGAGAAAGAGAGGCTTTTTGGTATCTTCTCTCTCTCTGTGTCTATAACTCAATTCCTACTGGCTACTGCTGATAAAGTCCAGATACAGCGAAGCAGTTCGAATTAGCGCCACACGATTTCATCCAACCAACATCAACAAATTATGATTTTTACTTTCCTTTCTAGTAAAACTATTCAATGGCATTTTTTTTTTACTCCTTTTATGTCATGAATATCTTATAAATCAATAATTTTATATTAATAACCGTTGTACCCTTTTTTGTGCGTTATTTATTTACGAGTAATGTTTAAATATTTCAAATATTTTATTTAAATTCATATTTTAATAATATGATATATAAATTATCAAGATTTTGTGAGATAATATGATAATTAATAGAATCTTAATAACTTATATACTGTATTATTTTGATAAAATATTTAAAAAAATTAGTATTATTCTTTATTTATTTTTTTTAACATTAAAAGCTTACGAGATTAAAGAACTATTAAGACCTGCTGAGATAAATTATTAGAAGTACGATCCGAATAATTACTCTCATAATTAAAGAAAGTACGACCCAGATGATTACTCTCATCATAAAAAAAGAGTAATTCATACTAAGAAAAGATTTACATCTCACAGCTTATATGTTTTAAACAATAAAAGTTAAATTTAAAATCTTGATTTCTTAAGATAAAAAAAGGTACTCTACCAATTCCATTACGGGTGGTGTGTCTTTTATTTTATGTGTTATTTATTGTACATGTGAATGCAAAATTTTTTATAGAGGTGAAGACGACTTAAAAAAGAAAAAAAATCGTGCACGCATATATGGATATCGAAGACATTTATTGTTATCAATAAGATACTATAAATTTATCGGCTACCAAACCTATTTATTTATTTATACTTATATAAGGATAGCCAAGAATATATTTAAAACTATTGAGATTAAATATTATACATATGATAAAAATTAACTCTCATAACATGAAGAAATGCCTACTATTATAATATGAGAAAAATAAAAATACTCTTTATATATGTTTGTAAATATGTATAATGGACTCAGATCCTTATTATGAATGTGAAGAGATAATAAAAACTTACTTGGACTAATGAAACTTATTATTTGCCCATGCAATGCATATGGAACAATTTTTTTGTCCTTAAATCTCGGCAAAATTATTAAGAAATGAATATTATCTTAACAAGGGAAAACACAATATTGACGTCTAGTAAAGTATCCAACAACCTCATTTGTTAGATAGGATAGGATTGGATTTAATTGAAATTTTAATAATAGGGTTGTTTGATTTTTTGGCACTCCACAAGCCTTGTCTTGCAACAATTACACCACCTAATAATTTGAGTTTTATTAGCACTAAAAATAGCCCTAAGAAGTTGTGTTCAATGAAAAATAAGAGAAGATGTTTAGTTTTATATGTTTTAATATAATGATCGTATTTTTAGTAGTTTATATATTTAGGAGCTATTAAAAAATCAAAGTAATAGTTTGGTGATAAGGTAACAACAACAAAAGGTAGTATTGGTGTCATTTCCGACCATTTTCGCTATTTGTTCCAATCTAATCCTTTGTTTATTGAGAAAATGAAATTGGACAAAATTCAATCCTTCCCCTTTTTATTTTTTTGTAACAATTTGATACGTAGAATTGATTAGTTCCACCTTGTATTGCATTCTTTCTTTTTTTAAAAAAAAAAATTAAATTATTAAATATAGTCAAGAAATAAATTTTATTTTATTTCTTAAATTCTTTTTTTCAAAAATTAAAATTTTTAATATCTATTAAAAAGTAAATATTATTTTATTCACAGTTAAATTTTTTCTTGCATTTATATTTTATAACTATTTATATTTGAAATTTGAATATATACAAAATTTAATTTAATATATATCATTAAAAATAATATTTTTAATATCAATTAGAAAATAAATAGAATTTATTTTACATTTTAAATATTTATAAAAAAATATTAAATATTTTTATTTTTATTTTTATCTAATCACATAGTGTATATGAAATAAAAGACAATAATATTCTTAATCTAATTCCAACTAAAATAATATATCATAATATTAATTTTATCTAATATAATCTTATTAAAATAATTTAATTCAATCTTATGTGTCATACAGACCTTATGACTATGAGTATTAAATTTTATCTTGCCATATATATTTTTTTATAAAAAAAAAAATTAAAAAAAAAAGCTGATACAAAGAATTTTTATAAATAAAAAGACAAAGAAAAAAGAAAAGTTTCAGAGTATGATGAGAGCATGTCAGACTTTTCAAAATCAAACATTAATAATACAATGATTTTTTTTGAAATAAAATAATACAATAAATTTTGATTGCATTGAACTAAAGTGTTTTTTCTTCTTCTTCTTTTTTTTTTTTTTTTTTTTTTAAATAGAACTAAAGAATTTTAAAAGCCATATAGCATGCGATCATATGAAACGCATGCCAAAAGCAAAGGTTAGTTTATGCAACTTGGTTGTATAATTGCTGGCTTGTTCAAAAAATTTATCTAAATTTATATTTAAATGATACGAATTATAAGTTGTGTCATTCCTTGTATAGGTGGACCATCAAGGGGATGTATTGTAAATTAATATATGTCATAATTTGTTATCCTATCATTATCTTCTAAATAATTATTTTCTTAATAATGTCTTATAATCTCGTGTAACTTGTGTCATTCCCATACCTCTATTTATGATTGTTAGTCTATAAATATAAGGTGTATGAATGTGTATTGAGATACCTTTAAAAAGTGAATAAGAAAGTATGAAAGTTATTCTCCTATTCTTTTGTATTTTCTCTTTTATCTATTATTTGGTTTGTGTTATAAAATTTTTGCTTTTAGGCTTTATTTCATAGTACGTTATTAGCTTATCTTAGTGGTAATAGATTTGCAATTAAAATACCTATAGATTTTTAGTTTAAATCCTGAAAACGTCATATTTTTTACTTCTGATTCAAGAAGGACTCCAGCCACGCCCAGTCTCCACCACACCTCCTAGGGGCAAAGTTAAACCTTCTTTGGATAAATATCCACTATAGTGATTCTTGGTTATTACAATATTTTAAATATTCAATGATATGTCACAAATTTTATAAATAAATGGATAAAATTTGTTTACTTTTTATTCTTTCTCTCTCCCAATTTTAAACACAATATTTTTTCTTTTTTCATAATAAAACATCAAAATATATATACATATATATATATATATATATATATATATAATCAGTATTGAATCCAAGTCCAGTAAAAAATTGGTTGTTGAATTGAGAGCTTAAATCTCCTCTATTTAAAAATTGATGTTCTTTCTTGATGTATCTTTTGATGATACTTTTTTTTTTTTTTAATTTCATTTTTAATTAGTAAATGAATACTATTAAGACATCACTAGGTAAAAGAAGAACTTAATATATATATATATATATGTATGTATGTATGTATGTATAATCAGTATTGAATCCAAGTCCAATAAAAAATTGGTTGTTGAATTGAGAGCTTAAATCTCCTCTATTTAAAAATTGATGTTCTTTCTTGATGTATCTTTTGATGATATATATTTTTTTAATTCCATTTTTAATTGGTAAATGACTACTATTAAGACATCACTAGGTAAAAGAAGAACTTAATATATATATATATATATATGTATGTATGTATGTATGTATAATCAGTATTGAATCCAAGTCCAATAAAAAATTGGTTGTTGAATTGAGAGCTTAAATCTCCTCTATTTAAAATTGATGTTCTTTCTTGATGTATCTTTTGATGATACTTTTTTTTTTTTTTTTTTAATTCCATTTTTAATTAGTAAATGAATACTATTAAGACATCATTAGGTAAAAGGAGAACTTAATATATATATATATATATATATGTATAAAAGGAAATATATATATATATAAGAAAATAAAAAATCTATTGAAATAAATAGTTAGATTTTTATCGAGATTTACTGAAATTAAATATTATATGTGCAGTCGAAAATCTATTGGCATAAAATATTAAGTAATGTTAGGCTTCTTAAAAATTTTGTCTAAATTCATGTAAAAGTAATGTGGCACGTGATTTATCATAATTTTATTAATTATTACATTATCTCATGCTTTATAAGATTTTGACAACTCATATATCACATCATTTGAGTATAAATTTAGACAAAATTTTTGGAAAGCTAATATTACTCTAAAATATTTACTTTCATAATAATAATAAAAGAAAATCTTCACTCAATAAATATCTATGATAGGATTTAAACTCTGATTATGTAAGTGAAAAAATATAAAGTAAGCACTTGAAGTATGTGTGCATAAGAAAAACTCGTTTTTATTTATTTTTATTTTTTTTAAAGAAATGATAAGGAAAAAGCTTTAATACTTTGAAATATAGTATTTACTATAGTATATTATATTTGCATCTTTATGTTATAATAGTCCATGAGATATAATTTTGTCACTATTCACGTGAAATGGTGTAAAACTGTAAATAGAATGTATGCCATAATTAGGCGATTTGAACATTTTGAAACTAACGTATAAATTTTCATTACTTATTGTGAAGCAAATGTCTCCTGATCTAAATGTGAAAAAAAAAAAAAAAAACATAATTACAAGCTGTCACGCAATACACATTAGAATATGCCACCAGCCGCCCGGATATGCTATTCAGCAATGGTTTACATAAATCACCACCAAAAATTAAATATCTACTACCAAGCCGTTCTTTCGAAAAATAAAAGTACTACCAAGCTGTTAAAAATGACAAAAAAAACAAAAACAAGTGAAAAATAAAAATGCAAATTGGCGTAATGTCCGTTGTAGTTATCTATGATTGCACCTAACCTTTGCACCTAACCTTCACATATTTATACTTACATTTGTTCGAATTATACCCTAAAATATATATATAATTAAATAAATAGTTTTGTTTATTATTATCCATTAGCATAGCATTATATATTTAATGCACAACAGTTCAGTTTATTATAAACAGTATTTGAGTCATATATGTTTGGATAAATACATGAGGACGAATATGAATCAAAAGTTCTTTATAAATAAACGAATGTTTTGTCCCAAACCTTTGTAAATATGAGCAATTCACAAAGTGATGTTATAATACTTATAACTTTCAGATTGGTGGAATGAGTATTAGTGTATGAAAAATACGTTGAATTGGACCATACATGTGAAACCATTTGCATAAATATATTGCACAAGCGGATGAGGAGTAATGTAGTGATTATAGTGATAAAAATCTTAATTTGGAGAGGGCAATGAAAATATATTGATTGATAAACTCATTTGATCTATTAATAAGTGAGTTCTATTAGATACTTGATTGATAGGTTGGTGAACTCATTATTTCGATACGGAGGAAGCACACACGCAAAGGAGTTTTATTAACCTCTTTGGTGTGTATGTCCTTCTAGGTAATTACATAGGTCAATGACTATGGAATTTATGACTATAAACCGTAATAAAATAATCATGATTAGGATTGGACAAATGTTAATTCAAGTCGGTTTATGGCCAAAACATACCCTGAAAACGACTCCTATTGTTTTTCAAGTTTACTTAGATGAAAGCCGAACTGATCTAATGACAAGATCCGACCCAGGTTCCTACTAATGAATTCAGCGATCCTGTCCGGTACCTCACGAAGCCCAACTACTAAGACCCAAACGGATATCGTTGAGAGAACTCGAAATCTTTAATAATTTTCTAAATATGTACTTTAAAATATTATCATAAATCATAAATATTAGGGTTTAAAATATAAATGCATTTATAAAAGTGTCACAATATCTGTTCATAAGTCTAAATATATGTAAATTACATTATCCAAATATGAATTACAAACTTAACACAAAAATGCTAAACTACATCATCGGTTGGGACCCACCTATTCCACACGTGACGCTCTAGTACCCGAGTCTCCTGTTTACCTACATCAGGGGAGGTTTTTGGAGTAAAAACATGATGAGCTATAAAGCTCAACGAGTGCACAAATATTTATTTATAAATTATTTCTCAAGGAAACATTTTTCTTTAAAATCATTTTATTTCCAAAAGTTTGTTAAAAAGAGTTTATTATTTCAAGAAAATAATTTCTTTCGAAAATCTATTTCTAATGATATAAAAGCTCCAATGGCCACACAAGAAAGTTAAAACCACAAAGGTGGCCAAACTAGCTTCGCTCAGTGTGGAGGGTCACGTGGTATAAAGGCTAGCATCGCTCACCATGACAAAACTACTGAGACATCTCGTATACATATGTGGCGGAACTATCATCGCTCACTGTACGTCAAGAAATACCCCACAAATGTATAGGATGACAGACTCAACAAACTCAATCTTCCCCCCCTCCCCCCCTGATGTTAGCTGAACTACCCTCTCAACATATGTCATACACTGTGGGGTATACCGAGCGGGTCTGAAGCTAAAATGTCACGTTATAAAGGCTTGAGCCGTCCACTAAGTTTGAAAATATTTTCTATTTTTCTGTTATTGAAAAATCATTTTTTAATCATGCTATAAATAAATAATGTAAAATACATATTATACCAAAATAAATTATTATTTTCTTTTGTGCTAAAGTATGAATTATTGATGAACTTAATAGAGCAATAATTAAATAAATAGAAATAAATGAAAATGTAAAAGTTACTAAATAAAATAAATTAGAAGTATTGAAAATAATTTCACAGTTACAACTTGCTTCCCAAATTACTTTACTTCTACCTTCAGTTATCTTCTCTTTTAGCCTGCTGCTCCACCTATATGTAGTCACAAAAGAGACCCTAAATTTGAGCTCACAGGTCGTTTGAAAAACAACTCTTAATACCTTATCTTCACCTGAGCTTATAAGTCTCTCAGCTATAATATTTAGCTTTAGCTGCGAGCTCTAACTCGCTGACAGCTCACCCACGCGAGCTCCTCAACTTCACTTAACTTACCCTCAGCTCACCCTACACAAGTTCCTTCTCTCAGCTCAGCTTAAACGAGCTTATTCTTTACAAAGCTCAACTTGGACTGAGGGTACTTCCCCTTTCCATGAGCTAGCTTTACTCATTCCTTTTCAGTGAGCTGATATTCTCTTGCTCAGCTCGTACATAGTAGCTTCTCACTCTAGTAGCTCGTTTTAATGAGCTTCTGCCTTAATCCAATTCGGACAGACAGTAAGATAAGCTGAAACTTTATGCCGCTTACTCCTTGAGCTATTAATAAAAGATCACAAAAGATATTGGTTGCAATATCTTTCCTGTAAGTTAGTTAAATATATATTTCCTGTAAAGATCATAAAAGATCAACAACGAAACAGGTATTGGTTGCAATTAATATTTAAGATAACCGATTTAATTGAGGACAAAGATTATTTTAGGGGTGGATGTGACAAATTATCCTGAATTTGTACAATTATTATGCAGTAGTCATATTTGTAAGTTAGAGATTGTTTGTTTTTTCTATTTAAGACTTAATAGTACTGAATTGTATTTATTAAGTTGTTTCCGTTTATTTTTTCAAGTGGTCAAACCACTTAAAATAACTGAAAAAAATTAAGTAAAAATTTTTAACCTTTCACTTAATTACAAATCACTTAATGACATTTAAAAGTTTTTATTCCAAATTTATCCTCCCCAAAATAATATAATTTCAAATTCATCATAATTTTATATTACTCAATTTATTGTTGTTGTTGATACTTACAAAAAATATATTTGAAAAGTAAAGTCTAAATATATCACATCTTTAATTATCTTGGAATTAAACTAATATATTTTAATTTACAATTTAAACATTGATTTTTTAGTTATTTTCATAAATATATTAATATATTTAAATGTATAAATATGGTTAATAACTATATTTTTTAATCATATTTTAATTATAAATTAAATATTATTAATATATATAATGTTTTAGAATTTATTAAATTATATATTTTCATATATTTATATTACATTAATTAAAATTACATAACAACAAATAGTAAAAATGGTATAAATGTTAATTTACTAGTTTTCAGATAATTTTAAATTTAAAAAACAAACAAGTTTATAACATATTCAGATGTAAGAAAAAAAAAACACATGTTATTCAAATTTCAAGTTTTAGTTACGATTCGGTCTTCAGTTTTCAGTAGCACTTTTCAGTCTTCAAATAAAAAAATAAACAATCCCTTATTAAAGGTTATCTTTTAGGGGTTGTATTAAAATGCTGGAAGAAAATCAAAAAGAAAATCAGATGTTTTTCTTTCGGAGAACTCAATCTTAAATTAATTATTTAATATTCAAGTTTATACAAATAAGTGTTTACTTTATGGAATAGGGAATGAGAATAAAGAATGAGAATAATTGATGATATCTTGAAAGTGGTTTCTTTTCTTAAAGAAGCTTAGCTTTGGAGTCTTCTGTGTTTTTTTGTAATAATAAGTTACAATAAGTTTTTCATGGGCTGCACAACGCATGCGTCGGCCAAACAATTAACCTTAATGGAGCTCTGATTGAAATGAAGAAATTGAAAAAAGAGTACCAGTAAACTAAAAAGCTCTGATCTTCATCTATCATTAATGCAAAATTAAGATGCTTTATTCGTAGATGTAATCAATCTTATGTTAGGATTAAACAGTCGTATCCTCATCCATGCAATAATTAAACACAGTAATAAGGCTGAATTCACTTAAAATAGACTAAATAGTCTTGTCCTAGTTCTAAACTGAGTATGTACATTATTATGTACATTCCAAATTAATAAATTATTGAGATTTCTAATGAAAATCAACAAAAAAGTAAAGAGGAAAGAAAAATATATATAAGTAATTTCTTATCAATGCTTCGTAATTTTAAAAATTAGAATGTATTGATGATAGAAGTTTTATATATATATATATATATAAACAAAAGAGGGAAGTACAAAGTGCAAAATGAGAGATCAAAAAACGTGAGGTGCTATATTAAAAGTAGAAAAGATTGCCAAGAGGACAATCGAGTTGAGATTACATCTCTTGCTAATAGAAGCTAGAGAACATAATATATACATTTATTAGTAATGCTAGTTTGCCTAAATCGATTTCTAAATTTAGTGTTTAAATGATATTCCATCATAAAAAATAAAAGGATTAATCTATCAATTTTAATTGCTTAATGCTTTTATTTTCTAAAAATTCATATCATTTACATTAAGACACCAAGTTAGGCAAAGTAGCAATTATTCATTTGAAGCAAATTACTCTCCACCTATATGAGTTTTAACCTTTTACTTTACACCAGGAAGCAGGAAACAATTTTTGGAAAATTGACATTCAACTCCCTTGCCCTTAAGTTTGACTATTAGATTGAATCTTTGACCGTTTGAAAATGATAAAATAATTAAAAAGACCTTTAAAAAAATTTAAAAATTGAAAATTAATTGTGAATCTCAATCGTCCATCGCAAAATATGGATGGTGAAGATTTATTTTCTTAAAAAAAAAAATAAATAAATAAAGGTGGAGATCCATTTATTCCATCCAGATGGAAACCCATCAGTTGATCTCCAAGGGGAGGTTCAAACCTCCCCAACCGTTGTCGGAGGAGGCATGAGCCTCCTCCATTGCTGTAGGGATAGATGCGAGGTCTCACAAGGCTCGAGCATCTCTCCACCGTCAACGGGGAGGCTCGTTTTGTGAGGTCAAGATTGACCTTACAAAAAGCCTCCCATGATGGCCGATAGGGGAGGCCAGTGCCTCCTTTAATGACAGCAGTGAAGGCTAGCCTCCCCTTAGAGATCCGTTGTTGGATCTTTCATTTGGACGATGATGGAGAATTAGATGATCGGTAGATATTAAATATGAATTTCCATCATTTTTAAAAAATATTTTTTTGACAAATTAAAATGGTGGAAATGGTCTAAATGCCCTTATAAACAATCGTTAATGATCAAATCGAAGAGAAGGTACGGTCTTTGATGGGAATGGTTCACACTCTTATTGGGCTTCTTATGAAGCAAAAATTGACAGGCCCATGAAGCGGTCGGTTAAATGGATCATCCAAATTATCATATTGCGGATCCAAATATTGCAATCTGGAGACTTGTAGACATCAGCCAAGTGTCTCCCAGATAAAATGGAATATACTGGCATGTTTCTGTTTTGATTCCTCCAAGAATTTACAAAGCCCTTGAATTCCAGATTTCTTTCTTAAGGCTCCTAATCAGTCAACACACTTGTGTTTCACTCCCCACGTTCAAAGTATCTATCTGGGTAATCAATTCTCTGTCTTCATGTATTTATGTTAAGCTTCCATGTGTAATGTTCATGACTTTTAGTAGCAAAAGAGTTGTGAATGTTTTAGAATGAATGTGTGTGGTATTTTAAGTCTGGCCCAGATGTTATATAGATTTTATTAATTCTTAATACAAATATTATATTTGCAGTTTTTGATAGTTATCTGTTGAATGATTGGTATAGTTTATGTCAGATTTTCATGAATGTTGGATATTAACAAGTTGTAGATGTAATTTATGTCTTCATTGTATGTATTTTTGGTATATGAAATTACTTAGTTTGCCGGCTGAGCCTGACTTGTTGAATTTTGATATGGGGTTATATGTATTTGCTTGTATAAGAGCTAAAGTTTCTCGTGGCACAATCATAAGCTATTGTCTGGCATGTGTATTTCAAAGAGATATAAGAAAAGGGAAATTCATGTTATGCTGAGGACAGCCAATTGCAGGCATTCAATGCTTCATGGACTCGATAATAGATTCCTTTTTTGTTACTTGAAACTCATTTTTTCTTAATAATTTTGATGTTTTTCAGGTGAATTTGAAATTGAGTGATATCAAAACTTAGTATGGCACACTTGCTTTCAACTTCATGTTCTCTGAAAATTCCTTCTTGCCGAAAATCTTTCTTCCAGTCACTGGACCAAGGTCCAAATGCATTTCCTGCTTCACTTAATGTGAAAACTTCCAAATCTGCAGTTCAAAGGATTGTCCTGCCAGGCGAGAGACCACAAAGAAGTCATACCATTTATGCAACCGCTACCTCTATAAGACCAGAAGCCTCAACTCAAAAGAATTCTGATTTGAATCAGTCATCCAATGATCCATCTAAGCAAAAGCGTGTCATGGTTATTGGTGGTGATGGCTACTGTGGCTGGGCCACTGCTCTCCATTTATCCAACAAAGGTTATGAGGTTGCTATTGTTGACAACCTCATCCGCCGTCTCTTTGATCACCAACTCGGTCTTGATTCCTTGACCCCCATCACTTCCATTCATAACCGAATTCGTTGTTGGAAATCTCTCACTGGAAAATCTATTGAACTCTTTATTGGGGACATCTGTGACTTTGAATTCTTATCAGAAACCTTCAAGTCGTTTGAACCTGATGCGGTCGTGCATTTTGGGGAACAGCGATCTGCCCCTTATTCAATGATTGACCGGTCAAGAGCTGTGTTTACTCAGCACAACAATGTAATTGGAACTCTGAATGTTCTCTTTGCTATAAAGGAATTCAGGGAGGACTGCCATTTAGTTAAGCTTGGGACTATGGGAGAATATGGAACTCCAAATATTGATATTGAAGAGGGTTATATAACAATTACTCATAATGGAAGAACAGATACTTTACCTTATCCCAAGCAAGCTAGCTCTTTCTACCATCTGAGTAAGGTTCATGATTCGAACAATATAGCCTTTACCTGCAAGGCTTGGGGAATCAGAGCCACTGATCTGAATCAAGGAGTCGTTTATGGAGTTAGAACAGATGAGACAACTATGCAAGAAGAGCTTTGTAATAGGTTCGATTATGATGGAGTGTTTGGAACTGCATTGAATCGGTTCTGTGTACAGGCTGCTGTTGGCCATCCACTTACAGTGTATGGGAAAGGGGGCCAGGTAAGATTCCTATATCCAATAATACATTTGCCTGCATTAAGTCTTTTACTATTTGCATCTCTGTGTGGATGCAGTCCTGGAGAATAATGACTTGGTTTTTGAAAAAATACTTAATTCCTCAATATATAAGAAAACGTACAGATTATTCTATGGTGCTGTGTGTCCAGCTCACTTTTCTTAGCCACATCTGGCAAGTATGGCAGCATATCTTTTGGCTTCTTTTTGAAAGCCTATTTAGGATATAAGATAGCTCGAAGTGTTTCATAAATTTTTATGAAATGTGATTACCTATATCGCTGATGTGAGGGCATGGGGTAATGAAGAAGCTACGTTTTTTTTTGTACATTTTTATGATTTTGTGAAATGATAAAGATGATCAGGTCAGATTCTGAATCGATCAGATTGCTGTAAATCGGGGTTTCGTTGAGCCATGTGTTTCTAGCACTATGTACTTAACTGATCTAGATGTGGGCATTGGAAGTTTGGGTTAATGAAGACACCCAAGTTTGATTACTAATCACCTTGCAAATGCACCGTTTTGTGTGTAGATATACACGGAAGGAAGAGAAACTCTCATATTTCTTTGCATTTATATCTAACTGTACATGAGTACTTTTTGATTACCTTCACTGACCCCTCTTTTTTCTGTCTTTCCTGTTTACCTCTTATGTTATCTCAGACTAGGGGTTACCTTGACATAAGAGATACGGTTCAGTGCGTCGAAATCGCCATTGCTAATCCTGCACAACCAGGTGAATTCCGGGTCTTCAATCAGTTCACTGAGCAGTTTTCTGTCAATCAACTTGCTGCTCTGGTTACAAAAGCAGGAGAGAAGCTTGGGCTTGATGTGCAAACCATATCTATCCCCAACCCAAGAGTAGAGGCTGAGGAACATTATTACAATGCAAAGCATACTAAACTCATTGAGTTGGGACTCAAACCACACCTTCTTTCGGACTCTCTTCTTGACTCATTGCTCAACTTTGCCATTATGTACAAGGATCGTGTTGACTCGAAACAGATAATGCCCAATGTCTCTTGGAGAAAAATTGGGGTCAAGCCAAATACTGTTCCAGCCTAGTCATGTAGACAAGGATGTTTACATGATCAAGTCTATTTTAATTCCTTTTGCCTCTTCGGTACATAGTGATGCAGTTTTTGTCAGTAGTCTGTATTTGGTCAGTTGGAAACTTGTAACTTGGGTTGATGGTAACATACATGGCCGGCTGGATAAACAAGGCTAAACAGATTCCCAGTCTCCGGATTTAAGCCCCTACTCTTCCTGGAACCTGGTTCTGTCTATGTGTATTGCCATGACATAGATAAACTTTATATGATACATGCGACAATAGTTTATTTATGAGGATTTGTTTTCTAACTAGTTATTGAACTTGTATCCATGTGCTTTATTGCCATTTGACATGTATTCATCTTGTAATTCCTTAAATACTTCACAAAAGACAGAAAGCTGTGATACAGAGATAGAAACCTAATAACAAAGCGTAAAAATAAAAGCAGAATATTTGATGTACAAAAAGGAGATCCTCTCGAACAACCTGTTTTAATAGGAAAATCTTGGATAAAGACAAACCGAAGAAGAGTATTGAGAACGAAAGAAGACATCACAATACTCATAGACTTCACTGGTTACGTATAGAAGGCAAACTAATAAGAAGGGGACGATGTGTGATTCTATGGAGTATGATAAAGCAGATTTAAAATGATTTAAATTTTATTACAGAAATTAACTCTTATTAAAATTAAAAACAGCTATCCATCAGTAAGTGACTTAACTACTGTAACCATGTCTGACCATATATGAACAAAACCATTTCACCTGTAAACTCATTCAACATTGGAATTTCAATGCCAACAATTTTCTACTTTCTCAATCTAATTTAAGTGCTTCTGTTATTAGGTGCCACACCAAATTGTCAGATCCGCGAATTGATAATATTAACAGCACACTTTGTGCATACGAAGTCAAGCACAGCCGAAGCTAATTCTTCTTGATGTGAAGTATATTCATGATCAGCTCCTTCTATTATGAGCACTTTATGGTTAGGTATGAACTTGTCAAATTCCAAAGCATCTTCTGCTGGCACCATTTTATCCATCGATCCATGAACTGTCAAGACCCTGTAAATGACAGCATGACCATCACAATGTGCCAGAATCAATATACATTGGTATCCATTGAAGTTTTCACATTCTCATTATAGTCATTGCACTGGCCAAAGTTCAACCTGATCAGAAATTGACTATCGTGTATGATATGTGTCCAAAATTAATGTTTATCATACAAAAAAAATGCACATTCATGTTTCAGATCTCAGATGAATATAAAAACTGCAGGGCATTTCAGCCGGTTGATGAATGCTTTCTTGATGATGGTTAATCGGACACTTAATAATGAGAGAATATTAATCACAAATGTAGTAAGCACCTCTAACACTGGTGTAATTTAATCTCGACTCCACTAAATCAAATTAATATTACAAATGTAACAAAACACAAGACTACTTATTTAGTGCAAAATGTAAAAGCCCACAGGATGAGCATACATAAACAGCATGCTGTATTCAATACGATTCCACAAAAATGGCACTATGATTTCTATCCATTCTAAACTAAAAATGTTAGAGATGTGGAGATGAAAGAAATCCTAGATGCATATTTACACTGACAGGTAAACATTTGAGTCTGCTTCACATAAAGCTTAACATAAAATTAGATTTCAACATCATCAAAAGAATCAAAACATAAATTTTGAATTGCAAAGAAATTATGTGTTACGCTGCAGATAGAGAACCTTCAACTTAGGAAGTTACTAAACCCTCTTGTGAATAAACTACCATACTCATTCAGTTATCTCACTCTGCATAGAAGAATAACAGTAATACCAAAATTCTTTCCTACCCTCAAACAATTTGTGAAATGACAGAATATCAGACAACACTGATAAATGTAAACCATTAACATGAACTGTCGACAGCATAACAAACAAGATGGCTGCTAACAATGATAACGATACAATCTATTGGATGAACCGAACTAGCTTACCTACAGTCTTGGTGAATCGTAAGGCATGCTGTACGAGTATCAGTAGTTAAGCGGTCCATCAAACTTTCTTCAGTCACACGATACAGCTTTCCTGCAAACAGAAGGGAAAAATCAACAGTTATAATCCTCAGCAGCCCGATTGCTGGATGACAAGTTTTGTAATTTCAAAGCATATGCACTCCCAGATTTTGCATAAAGCAGGCACTAACAATACTGTTACATGTAAATTACAATGTCTATTCAGAAATTTCCATACAACATTCAAAAAATAAAGTAATCCTGCAGGCCTCTAGTCATTTAGGACAAAGACTAACATAAATTGAGTAGACATTTGTGCTGTAATTAATGTTGATAGCTCACCTTTTTTATTCCTAACATCAATGAATCCATTCTGCCTGATTCTTTGCAAATAATTCTGCCCCAAGCGACCTTCAATGCCTCTCTCTAAATTGAACCGTCCAGAAATATTGACAACTACAGGTATGTCATTATACTTGGAAGCATAAAGAAGCACCGCATTTCCTCCTGCCAAAATCAATTTCAGCAATACAGTATTAAAGAAATGAGTAGAAAACAATTGCAATAGAACTTCTACGGTCAGTGTGTCCTAACTTTTAAATTGTCAAAAGACCACTAATCTGAGTCGTTTATTACAATTTAAAAGTTAGGACGCACTACTGGTATAAGCTCTGACAATTACAATTAACATCAGCTAAGCAATATGGTGTTAAATATTTAGCATAGCCGAGCGAGCCTATATGAAATACAGCTAGTGGGGGTTCAATAACTATGACAAGAATTATCAATTGACCAACATATTCAAATTCTAATACAGTGAGGCAATGTAACTAAACCTTTGCTGTGGCCAACGATTGCAGCAGGTAGACGTTGGTGGGCACGGAAGTGTTGAACGACAGCGCGTAAATCCTCGGCCTCACTGCGGTAATTACCATACTGAAAAGAGCCTTCACTTTCTCCGTTCCCTGGGAAGTCAAAGCGGTAGGCAGTGATTCCTCGTCTTTGGAAAGCAGCAGCCAGGTTGAGCATAGGGATCCGTTCCTTTGAGGATAGAAAACCATGGCACACTATTACAACCTCCTTTGAACCCGTTTCATGTAACATCCCAACAAGCTTCTCACCTTTGTAGTTATGTATCACTACTCTCTTCTCTTCATCAACCGCTGTCATATCACAATATTAAACAACAATTATTAGGGCTTTAATTTGAATTGCTTGGCACCAGAAATGAATGACTTACCAGTGTCTTGCCTCGACATTGTTCGACCGTTAAGAGAATGCTGTTCCCTTCATCACCTCTCAATCTCTCTTATTATCGAAAGAAATTACTTGTAAGAAACAATTTACGGATTATTTATGATTTGTAGATATTTTCACCCAGATCACTCGTAGATGGAGAGGATGTTAGCTGCACGAAAACGCTCCACGTAGCAATCTGCCAACTAGAATACTAGAGATGCATGGCCTATAAAAGGACTAAATCTTCTGTCACATGTGATGTATAGCCAATACGCAAAAGAGAACGTAACCCTGGATCGCTGCCGCAAGATTTACTCCTGCGAATGAATGATGTATGTACTTCAATAAATAATTTTTTCAGTCGCATGGATTAGATTGAATTATTTTTTATTGAATTAGGTTAAATTTTATCAATTAATACTGTCATGGGTTTTCGCAATTGGGTTTTATTTTTAATTTTTGAGAATTTTTAATTGATATTAAATTAATATAAATGGAGTAAATCTTCATTCACATCACATGTGATGTATAACCAACAGGCCAAAAAGAACGTGACCCTGCATCGCTGCATGATTTACTTCTGTTAACCAATTATGTACTTCAATTAATAACTATGTTGGATTAAATTTGATTAATTAGTACTGTCATACCTTTGATGCAATTGAGATTAGATTAAAAATGTTTAATGTAATTGAATAAAAAATCATTATACTTCATATTTAATATGAGTTAAAATAAAATTATATTAAATTTAACATGTTTACTTTGAACTTTCAACGATCGATTATTTTCTTTAAAACATTTTCTTTGGGTATTTGTATACTTTCAACTTGATTTAATTATGAGCGAATTACAAAATAGCTACCCAATTTAAACATATCTACTGAGGGAATCAACTTTATAGTTTTATTACAATTTAGCTACCTAAAGTTAATTTTTGTTAGTCAACAGTTAGTCAATATCAATGAATCCAGGGATAATTTTGTCTTTTAACTACATTTTAAATTTTTTATCCCTTCTCTCTCTCACCGGTCTCTCATTCTGCCTCTGCCTCTGCCTCTTCTTCTTCCGCTTCTGCTTCTTCTTCTTCCCTTCTGAGATTCTTCCTCTCATTGTTCAACTTCTCTTCTTCCAGTTCTTCTTCTTCCTCGGAGCACTTCTTCTCTTCTTCCACTTCTTCTTCTTCCTGACCGGGGTTCTCAGAGAAACCCCGATCTGGGTTCTCTGGGTTTGTTTTCCAGAGAACCCAGATCTGGGTTCTCCGGAGAACCCAGATCTGGGTTCTCCGGAGAACCCAGATCTGGGTTCTCTCGCGAACCCAGATTCTGGGTTCGTAAGAGAGAACCAAGATCTGGGTTCTCTCTTACGAACCCAGAATCTGGGTTCTCTCTTACGAACCCAGATCTGGGTTCTCGAGAGAACCCAGATCGAGAACCCAGATCTGGGTTCGTAAGAGAACCCAGATCTGGGTTCTCACGAACCCAGATTTCTGGGTTCCATACGAACCCAGATTCTGGGTTCGTATGGAACCCAGAATCTAGGTTCCTACGAACCCAGATTCTGGGTTCCTACGAACCCAGATTTCTGGGTTCTCAGTAACCCAGAAATCTGGGTTCATTCTCAGATTTTGTTTTTTAATTATTTTTGTTGTTGAATTGGTGATTGTTTGGGTTGATGATTATATTTAATTGATGATTTTGGGTATTTTTTGAGGATGAATGATGATGAACACTTGAAAAATACTGTGGATTGAAGTTGGGCATTACTGGTCAAATAAGTCAACATAGGGGTATTTTCGTCTTTTTAATACTATAACATTATTTGCTGTTAAAACTAACAGACTTGGATTAAAGTGGGTAGCTAATTAGTAATAAAACTATAAAGTTGATTCCCTCAGTAAATAAGTTTAAATTGGGTAGCTATTTTGTAATTCACTCATTTAATTATAGATAGTTGATTTGTATGCTTTCAACTTGATTTGTATATTTTCTTTGGGTACTTCCCAAAATTTTACAAGGGCATTTTATAAAATTTTATCGATAGATTTAGAAACATCACCTCATTATTTACTTAACATAAACGTCATAAAATTGAAGAACAAAAAACTAAATTATATTTACAAAATGAACCAAATAACAAGTTAAACAAAAGCAGATTCATGATTGCTGCTCCGTATAACCGCAAAGGACCACTCAATCCCAGGGGTTCTGTTACAAACTCACATCTTTCTAATTACTTTCCCGCAGACACAGAAAACTAAAAACAGAAGGACAAAAACATATAGTGAAAAAAAAGTTAAATATGCAGCTCCACAACTAATTTTATAAAGGCAAAATTTTAATTTAACATTAATTTTAATCGCCTAAGCAAGATGAGTGCGGCAGGGACCTCAAAGAAAAGGAAGAATACAGCATACACATTCCCAATGCGCTTTTAAAAATACGGCTACACTTGTCATGGTGTGCTACTGCCATTAACTTCATCTATAGCTTTTGTTCAATTTTAACAGACAATGACACATCAATAGACCAGCAGCAATCAGAGTACAGTTCTGAAACACGTAATGCTAGTAACATGCTAATTATGCACATTCAATTCAATAATTAGCTGCGCAGGAGAGGCCTATACCTCACACTATGATCCCACTGGAGCAATACCTTTAGCTTTAGCTGCAGCAGTTGCAGCCGCAGCTGCAGCAGCCGCTGCAGCAGATGCAGCTGGGTTTGGAGTTGAGGGAGGCGGCACTGGGTTTGATTGTGAACTGCTTTGTGGTGCAACTATTTGTTGATGTTGTTGCTGCTGTTGAGAGTTAACTTGAGCAAGAAGAGCCTTGATCTGAGTTCCTGAAAGTGTTTCATGTTCCAGCAAAGCATTAGCAAGCGCATGAAGCTCCTTGCTATGAGTAGTGAGAATTGTTTTAGCATTGTTATAAGCCCTTTCCAGAAAATACTTCACTTCTTTCTCAATAAGGAGCCTAGTTTCAGTGCTCATACTCTTTCCATTGTCATCATAATTGTGAGTGACAACACCAACTTCTTTACTCATGCCAAATTTTGTAACCATTGCTCTGGCTAGTTTAGTTGCTTGCTGAAGATCTGAAGATGCCCCAGAAGTTACTTCATTTTCTCCAAATATGAGTTCCTCTGCTACCCTTCCCCCCATGCAAACATCAAGTCGGGCAAGCATCTGTTTGCGAGAAATGCTTGTTTCATCCTTATCAGGCAATTGGGCTACCATGCCAAGAGACATTCCTCGAGGAACTATTGTTGCTTTGTGAACTGGAAGAGCTCCATCGGTATGAATGGCCACAAGGGCATGACCACCCTCATGGAAAGCTGTTAGTCGCCGAGACTCGTCAGAGATGACAGCTGATTTGCGTTCACTTCCCATCATGATCTTGTCCTTTGCATACTCCAGATCAGCCATTGTCACTGCTTTGGCACCATCCATTGCAGCCTTTAGTGCAGCAATATTGACAAGGTTTGCAAGATCAGCACCCGAGAACCCTGGAGTCCCTCTTGCTATGATCATCAAATCAACATCATCGGCCTTTAACACCTGTAATTGCAGCAATACTGACAGTCAGATGTGGGTGTCCACACATATAGGCAGAGATCATCACTAAACTACTATGATTTCTTTGGCTGAATTTAATTACCACGACCACAACAAAGGAGTAATAGTAAACCAGCAGGTAATAAAGAAGAATTTTCAATCATGCACATGTGCATGCATAATAGTAAAGATTGCAGTTCCAGCGAAACCTAATGGGACAAATACCCAGTCACAGGCATTCTCAACCAAAGCACAATCCAGGACTCGGAAAGCTGGTGATTGCCAACTTAACCTCAAACTCAAGGCACCTTAAATTTTTTTACAAGGAGTAAACAATACCTTTGACATATGGGATTCCATAATCTGTCTTCGTCCTTCTACATCTGGATTTGGAACAACAATGTGGCGGTCAAATCGTCCAGGTCTCACCAGCGCCTTGTCCAATGATTCAGGGAAATTGGTTGCCGCAATTACAATTATCCCTTCATTTTGTTTAAAGCCATCCAACTCAACAAGCAACTGGTTCAAAGTCATCTTCATGTATTGCTGGTCCTTGGGATTACGGCTTCCTCCTATGGCATCTATCTCATCAATAAAAATTATACAAGGTGACCGCTTCTTTGCAGCGGAAAAAAGATCTCTCACCCTCCTAGCTCCAACACCAACAAACATCTCTTCAAACTCACTGCCACTGCATGAGAAGAATGGAACACTGGCTTCTCCAGCAATGGCTCTTGCCAACATAGTTTTGCCGGTACCAGGTGGCCCAACAAGCAAAACACCTTTTGGGAGCTTGCCACCTAGACGAGTAAAGCGCTGAAACAAGGAAAGTCAATAACCATAGAAGATAAATTAACGTTCAACATGTTGAGCAAGATACATTACAAGGGTAATGAGAGCACAATCACAAATTATTTTGATGTATGGCTCTTCAACATTTTTAGGGTACAATATAACGGGGTCTGCAACATTTACTTTAGAATATTATTAAGATGCACATCTTATTTATGATTTTAACCCACCACTAAAATCTGTAATGTAATAGATGGAAATGTAAATAGCATTTACATACTCTCATCTACAGAACAGAAACATTCATTAAAGATTTTATTAAAAAAATATTGTTATCATTCATCACCTTATGACATTTTCAGACTAACAATTTTTTCCACAAAACAAAACAACAATAAAGAGGAAGCTGATTTCCAACTCAACAACAAGCTTGCTTCTAAGTGTGAATTTTCACCAAGGAAACGATAAAACTTGGTAGAAATCCTCTACAGCCACAAACTATAAGGAACATGTATTACCTTGCACATTGACTGAACTTGCATGTCCATGCAATTTAAGCAAAGCCATTTACAAAAAAAAAAAAAAAATCTAAAACAGAAAATAACAATATGATAATTACAGACAATAGTTAACAGTGTCAATAAGTATGGACTTTGATACTGGGAGTTGTTGCAGGACAATAAAATCGAGTCTCAAATTTCACTAAGACTTAATATTAGGATACACAAGAAATAATAGTTTAACTAATGGATCATCAAATTTTCCTATTTAAAGATAAAATGTCTCTGATTATCTAACAATGATATATAATTTGTATGAAGATACTGATGCAATGAAAGATTACATGTTTCTCTCCTGATGTTCTGTATACCTTTTGAATGAAATGGTTGATACAAGTGTTTACAAGAATCAACATGATTGCACAACCATTAAAATATTCATGTGAGACAAACCCAAATGCGAGGAGAAAGATACATGTCCAAGCAGAAACGCAGTATCCACTGCAAACATTTACCTTTGGATCCCGAAGATAGTGAACAATTTCTTCAAGCTCTTGTTTTGCCTCATCAACACCCTTTACGTCATTAAACTTTGTGTTAGATTCCATGCTAGGTTGCACTTCTTCATGCAAACCAAGTCCTGAAACATGGGACAACAGATATAAGCAAAAAGACGATTTACATACTGAAATTGTAAGCTTACCAAAAAGTATACCTTTACTGATGCCTCTATCTTCGATCAGCGCTCCAACGCCAGAAATAAACAGAAAACCCAGTGCAATAGTGCGAATGGTACGCCACAATTGCTCTTTAAAATGCCCTCCTTCAGCTGCCACCATGTGGATAGGAGCACTGGCAGTTCCAAGAACACCATCTTTTGTAGATTTGCCCAAATTTTTGAAAGCTGAAAGACCTCCTATACTTTCTTCCTCCCGAGCTGCGTTGGTAATACCTACAATTTCATAGACCTCATGTTTATAAACTGTAAAACTAAGAGCCAAGAAACTGAGAACAGGGCAAAAACATGTTTTAAATTCAACAAAAATAAAATTCCGACATTAATTCAGATAAAAGTAGGTTTCTTGCAATGCCAATTATCTTCCAAAACATCAAGAGCATGCCCTTCAGGAGCTATGCATTTACAAGCAATGCATATCTGAATCCTAAGGCAGGCCAGAAGCACTAAGCAAGATGAAGTGAGTCCTAGACACCTCATCTTTGCATTCCATAGATATTCTCAATGCCTGCAATCTTGAAAATTCATGAAAAAACAAAATCTATCTTCCGCACACCTCTTTGCAATGTCTTAAGTAGTTCACTGTCATCCAGCCTGTCAACTCTTACTAATGCTTTAACATATTCAGAGAGTGCTGCCTGGTTATGATGTAATGATGGCTTGCTTTCAAATATTTTAATCACTACTTCTGGATCATTTCGACGGGAAAGTTCTCGAAGATAAGCAACCTCACTGGCTTCATCCGCATCACGTACTCTGCGAGCTAAACTGCTAACATAGTTTGATTGAAACCTCTTTTGAGCACCAAAAACCCTACTCCCTGCAAAAAAGATGTAAAGGAAAGTTGTTCTTATAACTCATGACCAACAAAACAACAGAACAAAGAGTAATGCTCAGCCTTTTGCCTGATGTCCTATGAAAAACCCAAGAAAGTAAAAAACCATGGAGCATTAGTGGTGTTTGGATCCATTTTAAAAAATCGTTTTTCGCTTTTCAAACAATAAAAAAGAAAAGAAGGTGTATTTAAATGTGTTTGGTTGGTGGTTTTTTAAAATGTATATTTGAAAATGACAAGTACTTTTCTACAATTATAACTTAAAAAGTACAAAGCAACCATTTTTTTTTTTTTTAATATTTTTCATCATTTCCCAAATGGGTTTTCAAACAAACTATTACGATGTCCTCATAATAACTATTTACACATTTTAAAAAACAACACCAACCATAATTACATCATTTTCAGTTTTTGAAAATAAATTATAACAAATTCTATCAAATGTTTAAAAACTAATGATAAAACATGATTTTCATTTTTAAAAAACAAAAAAAAAAAAAAAATCAAAAACACCATTTTAAAAACAAAACCAAACATGCTCTAATGTACTAAATTAAAACCAGAATAACAATTCTTTTCAAAATAACTTTTAAAAAAAGGAGAATAACAATTAGGTCCAACATCCTACAGCCACATGATTAACCTTTCTTGACAGAATCACAACACTTTGTGAAATAGAAAATAGCATCTCAGCCATCAGAAGAGCATACCTCCTGCACCTTCAAACTTGTTAATGGGAAAATAAGTCCTAACCAACAAATTCTTGACTTGCCCCAAGTCTGATTGATGTTTAGAAACCTATTGAAGCAAATACATAATTCAATTAATAAAACAAGAATATAAACATAATATTTAAGTACAGGTTAATACCTATACTATATAAGAGCTTGAACTTTAGAAATCTAAACAAACAAGAATGAAAATATTCATGCTGATTAGCAATTCCTTCATATAACAAAGGCTGTTCCTTTACACATACATAAACATGAACACACATGTATTAAGCATACATGTACAAATAGAGAAAAGGCTATGACAAATATATTTGCAGTAATACGATAAGACAAGTGAAAGCCAAGCCAGGGGTATTAAACAGAATTGATAATTATGCACGTAATAATTTCTAAAGTAAATTTCTGGGAAAAAAAACACCTGCTTTTTCTCTAATTCTATAAAATCTAATATCATATCACCAACCACAACCAATTTTTGTTTTTGATAAGAAGCTCTAAAACCACCATCTAAATTGTGGCAGAAGCCCAAAACCGTTTTGAACATATAGCAATCAACAAACCGAAAGTAAAACACGATTAATCAATCAAAACGAAACTCTCATCATTTTCTAGCCAATTAAATACTGCATAACAACACAATAACAGCAAAAAACCTCAAATTTGAACCCAGAAAAGTCCCTTCCTACATCAAACAAGTTCACAAATAATTGAAAATAAATCATGCTATTGCCTACATGTGCAAAATACATTCAATCAAGATTCAGAACCCCACGGTTTAGCTTCATAAACTACCTCGGCGCAGACCTTTCGATTTCTAGGGTTTTCTGTAATTTCAAAATTTCAATCTTAATCCTTAAAAGTTCTTGTAAAAAAGGAATATCACAAAAGATTAATAAAAACCCATAAAACTAATAGATCAACAGAAGAAATAAGCGACAGACCTCTGTGATTAGGCGCCTCCAAGCCATAGCCTCTTCAGGGACGAACAAAAACAGTCTGATCTATGTAAAATAACTCTCTCTATATCTTCAACTTATACTTTTTCTAAAGGTATACCGTGTGCGTATAGATAGTTATCTAATCTCGTCAAGAACCTGTTTGTTTAGTAAGAAAATGGAAGAAAATAAAAGAGAAAGGGAGATCAAAGCTACGCGAAATTCGTGATGTTTGACAAAATGTCGTTATTGCCCTTGTTGCGAACTGGATAATTTGACGTCGTTAACGTTATGGTCCGTCCACTATCTATCAGCTTCATTCACTGGAAAACCAGAAAATCCACCTTCTAGTATTATAGCCATCCAAACAAACTCTTGTCTTACTTGTTTACTTTTTGGACCCTTATTAAAAAATTTAAATTAACTTTATACTTTTTACGTCCTTCATTAGTGATAATTAAGGCATAAAATATTTCATAGAAACTCATCAGACGTAAATCACGTTTCATTATAAAGATATTTAAGCAATTAAGACATACTTCGTAATTATTTATTTTGGTGGATCAAAATCAAATTCACTTTTAAATTTGGTTTTTCCCTTTTGAAAGCGTCATCTCTTATCTTTTATTGATATAAACTTTCGTTCTAAGTAATATTGTGCAATTTCAGGGAAAGCTCTACACCTAAAAGACGATAGTAGCATTAACAAAAGTGAATAGACTTACTAGGTCAAAAAGTGAATAGACTTACATTGTAAATAAATATTGAGACTTCATATGATTGGAGATTTAGATATTGAAAGCATCAATGAATATTGTAGTATTAAACTTCGAAACTTAACTTTATGGTTTGGTTTTGGTTATGAGATTATTGTGTATGCTAACATTGACATGATTTTTGACTTTTTTTTTTAGTCAATTTGAATTTGAATTAAAAGAATTATTGGAAAGAAAGACATTTTATGTTTGAATGATTGTAGAGAGTTTATTTACAATTGTTGATATTAATGTAGGACTCGAAGGTCTATTTTAAGAGATGTAGCAACTCATACAAATCGAACAAAGAGAGCAGATTACCTTGACATCAGGGTAGTGTCGACTAGCAATTGTAGTGACATCTTTCAGTAAGTTAGGAAATGGGATTTGTTGGATTTGGTCGTCAAGTGACTACATGTGAACCTCAGGGTGCGAGGATTGCTATCCATCTAGTTGAGGAATGAGGACAACTATCTTACTGGAAGGAAGTGTCTGATTATAACAAAATAGATTCAAAATTATTTAAATTTTATTACAGAAATGAACTCTTAAAACTAAACACAACTATCTATCAAAAAGTGACTTGACTACTGTAACCATGTCTGACAATATATGAACAAACCGATTTCACCTGTTAACTCATTCAAATGCAAGTAGGCATTGGAATTTCAATGCCAATAATTTTCTTCTTTCTCGATCTAATCTAAGCTTTTTTGTTATTAGCTGCCACGCCAAATTGTTAAATCCTTGAATTAATAATATTACAGAGCACTTTGTGCATACGAAGTCAAGCACAGCCGAAGCTAATTCTTCTTGATGTGAAGTACATTCATGATCAACTTCTTCTATTATGAGCATTTTATGGTTATGTATGAATTTGTTGAATTCTGAAGTATCTTCTGCTGGCCATTTTAGCCATGGATTCATGAACATAAAGACCCTGTAAATGACATCATGACCACCACAATGTGCTGGAATCAATATACATTGGTATCTAGTGAAGTTTTCACATTCTCACTATAATCATTGCTGACCGGCTATTTTAATAATGCTCTAGTTACGTGCAAATATGCATGGTCTACTTTGTATATATCAACGAGTCAAAATCAATCCCACAAGGATAGGCTCAAATTTTATTCTAAGCACTAGAATTGATTAAAGACAACTCTATTCAAACTATCGAAATTAATTTGATTGCAAGAAATTAAACTGAGAAAATTAAATTAAAGCAATTAAAAGTTGTTATGGGTATTTTTAGGCAACTTTTGATGGCTGGTAAAAGCCTAAGATTATCGTTGAAGGTCCAAAACAGTTCAAAGCCCAAGACTTTCCAAGAAGAAGGAACCGCTCATTTTGGCTAAGACACAATTCACTGAGGAATCAATGTATTAGCCACCCATCTCGTTAGAAATACAGGATTCGACTTATCTCAAACATCTAGTTCGTTAAGATATCCAGCCCATCAAATGGTATAATAGAAAAGACAGCTAATCAGACATTTTAGCTCGTCAACTATACAGTCTATCTGAATACAGCAGAATCCAGCTCATCCATCATACTACACATCAGACATACACATCACCAGATTGCAACATCAAAATACATGACCAAATTACAAAGACAAAATACGGCCAAACTTCTGATGTTCCAGCTCGCTCAGACGAACTCCTAATTAATCCAGCTCGCCTGAAGAAGATCAAGCATTGTCAGACCTGTCAGAACAAAAGTCAGCAAGTCGTGCCACCCACGCCGACCCCGTCAACAATTACAGCATGCATTATAGTAGTCTTACCTAATCCACGTTGATTAGCCATTTAATGCATACTTCAACCCATTTGACCTGACACATGTCAGTCGCATTAAATGCATGCATTAAATGTAATCCATAATTACAAGTTGAATAATTGTATATTACTGTAGCACCTCTTCACCCTATAAATAAGAGAGGATTTTCATTGTACAAGAGAACAACAGTAACTTCTGAAGGGTATACTTACTCTACAGACATAAAGAAAACACAAGTGATTGTAGGTAAAAAATTGGGTCGAACCACTCTAAAACTCCTTTGTCTAGTGTTCTTCCTTAACCCTCTCTTTTGCTTCTTTCATGTTCATCAAACCATTCTCACCATATATAAATTGCAGTTTGGGCCGAAAGAATCTCGTCGGCTAATTCTCAACATCGACAAAAGTAATAAGAATTTAGCTTATCACCCAATTTTACTTAACTATTTCATTTAGTTTATTTTTCTAATGCAAAAGATAAATTTTTATTTCGTATTTAATAGGACAATTCTAAAATGTTTGCAAGTCTCTCTTCATGGTCGAACAAAAATACCCAGATCAACTAACCTAACTATATCTCTATGTAGATTAATTAACTTGAATTAATTAAGATCAAATTATCCTCGTACGATTTTACAACTCATATAAGCATATCTTTATTTTATATGAATTATAATACTCTATTTGAATTACACCAACATCAAGTGTCAGGCTTTTCTCGGCTTCCAACCCTCGGCTCGGCTTGGCTCGATCTTTTCTCGCAGCTCAGCGTGGCTCCAACTTGCATGGATTGTTCGCATTGCTCAACTTCTCTATTCTTCTTTAATTTAACTTGATTTCTGTTTTTGTTTTATTTTAATTTTATTTTAACTCCAATCAAACTATAAGATGCTTTATTAATTGCAACATCTCCTTCGACACTTATCTTTCCAATTCAATTTTTATCCTTCAAATTTCATATTTATCTTCTCTCAAATTCGATTTTTATCTCTATCAAATCTTATCCTTAGTCATTTTAAAATTCGATCTCATATTCAACTTGTCAACGTTTGGATTTAGCTGACTAGGTTATTTCTTAGGCCCATACTACAGATCTGTTTGATGAAGAATAGTAAACGGTTAAAAAGTAAGGAAAGAGGCCAGGGAAGAACAAAGAACACCAGAAATTTTTAAGTGGTTCGACTTAGAAAGATGTCTACATCCACTGTTCACTCTCTTACTATTTTAATAGAGTAACGGCACTAAAAAAGATCATTTTTACAATAAAAGTTCTCCCCTATTTATAGAGAATGGGGGGAGCTATAGTAACATATAATAAGACAATGTACAGTAAATCAAATTGTAATGATGGGTCACATTTAATGCGGTTGTCAATATCAGGTCTGATTCTGTTGAAGCATGGGTTTAGGCGGCTAACCCACGCTGGTTAGGTAAAATCTCCGTAATCTAGACTATAATCTCTAACGGGATTGACGTGTACGATACGCTTTGAGTTGTAATCGGTTTGACAACCCTGATTGCAGTTGACTTGTAGTCTAAAAGATGTGACAACCCTGATTGCACATTGGTGAAAAGGATATCCTGCCAAGCTGATGAGCGAATAGGGTTCTACTGAACTGATCGTATTAAGGGTTGGTGATAAAAGTAATAAACGAGCTATACTGCGATCTAATGAATTAGCAGACAATTGAATTAGTAGACAATCAGCCTCATAGACGAGCTGATAAACAAGTACATGTAATAAGGGTCGAGCAGTTTGGACGAGTAGATGATCAGTCCCATAAACGAGTTCATTAACAATCTGATAAACGAACACATGAGAAATGCTGATAAGCGAGCACATTAACGAGCATATATAGATGAATGACCCATGGGTGAGTAGATTAACAAGCAAACAGTCGAGTACAGTGCTGGGCTTTCTGGACTTTTGGTCATTATGTTTATTCTTTGGGCTTTCTACAGCCCATTTGGTCTGATCGTAAAAATACTCATAACACAACTCTTTCAAATAAATTTTTAATCATAATCAAACTTTTTTCGATAATCTTCAAATTTGAATCGAACTCCTCTTCACTCAAAAGATTCTGACTCAAACTAAAACTCTAAAAAATCTCTAATAAATCTAGATTTATATCCAAATTACCAACTTGATCATATGTTTCTCAATTTGCACAAAATCCTCCAAATTTATCAGAAATATTAGAAATTATCCAAGTTCTCATCAGCTAATTTATGAATACTAAATAATAGTATATTTTTCTGTTATCAATTGCACCAGCCAAATTTCAACTTGATAAGAGATTGACTACCGTGTATGATATGTGTCCAAAATTAATGTTCAAGTAATAGAAAAATGCACATTCAAGTTTCAGATCTCAGATGAATATAAAAATGGCAGTGCATTTCAGCTAGTTGGTGATTGCTTTCTTGATATGGTTAATCAGACGCTTAATAATAAAAAAATGTTAATCACAAATGTAGTAAGCAACTCAAACACTGGTGTAATTTAATCTCGACTCCACTAAATCAAATTAATATATATTACTAACGTAACAAAACATAAGACTATTTATTTAGTGCAAAAAGTAAAAGCCTACAGGATGAGCATTTGCAAACAACGTGCTATATTCAATATAATTCCACAGAAATGGCAATGTGAATTGGTCTATGATTCTATCCATTCTAAACTAAAAATATTAGAGATGTGGAGACGGAAGAAATCGTAGACGTGTATTTACACTGATAGGTAAAAAGCTTGACTTAATTAAAATTGGATTTCAACATCATTAATGATGCAATCTATTGGATGAATTGAACTAGCTTACCTGCAGTCTTGGTGAATCTGTACGAGTATCAGTAGTTAAGCGGTCCATCACTTTCTTCAGTCACACGATACCCCAACTTTCCTGCAAACAGAAAGGAAAAATATATCAACAGTTAAATCCACAGCAGTCCTAAAAATTGCTTGATGACAAGTTTTGTAATTTCAAAGTATATGCACTCCTCGATTTTGTATACAGCAGGCATTAACCATACCGTTACATTTAAATTACGTTGTCTATTCAGAAATTTCCATACGACATTTAAAAAATAAAATAATCCTGCAGGCCTCTAGTCGTTTAGGACAAAAACTAACATAATTGAGTAGACATTTGTGGTGTAATTAATGTTGATAGCTCATCCTTTTTATTCCTAAAATCAATTAATGTATTCTCTGCTTGATTCTTTGCTAATAATTTCGACCCAAGCGACCTTCGATGCCTCTCTCTAGATCGAACCGACCAGAAGTATTGACAACTACAGTTGTGTCATTATACTTGGAAGCATAAAGAAGCACCACATTTCCTTCTGCAAAAACCAATTTCAACAATACGATATTAAAGAAATGAGTTGAAAATCATTAATTATTGTGGCCAACGATTGCAGCAGGTGGACGTTGGTGGGCACGGAAGTGTTGAACAACAGTGCATAAATCCTGAGCCTCACTGCGGCAATCTACAAGAATTTGCTTATTGGTGACACAATTATTAGCTACATCAAAAATGTCTCACCAAATCTAATAATCGTTATTAGCATGATGTTGTTAAATATATATATATATATATATATGTCGTTAAAGTAACACATTAATCTGATTCTTTTGTGATGTAATTACAAAGTTTTGATGAGACTAATTTGTTGTTTGTTATGGGTATTTTTGGGTCACCCTTAAAAGACCGATAAAAGCCCAAGATTCTCATAGAAGGCTCAGAACAGTGCAAAGCCTAAGGCCATCTAAGGAGAAATGACCACTTGTTTTGGCTAAGGCATAGCTCGCTGAGGATTCAACATATTAACTATCGGTTTATCCAACATCCAGTTCGCTGAGATACCCAGCCCATCAGACAACATATCAGAGAGTCTGCTCAGGGGATAAACGTATAGTCCGTCGAAGGAGTCAGTTCAGTATACGCCCAGACCATCTGAAAATACAGCTCGTCAACTCTACAAACTATCCAAATGCAGGAGAATCCAGCTCATCATCAGTGACACTGCAGACTAATTACTCTGCTTATCCATCACGTCACTCATCAAACAAAAAGATCGTCAGGTCGCAGAGCCACAATACAGGATTAGTATACAGAGACAGAATCATGAATTCCAGTTTGCTCAAACAAACTCTTGACTAATCCAGCTCGCTTGGACCTGATCAAATATTGTTAGAACTGTCAGAATAAAAGTCAGCAAATCGTGCCGCCTACACTCTTCCGTGCCGTCCACGTCGTTCCCATCAACAATTACAACATGCATTACGACCGTCTTACCTAATCCACGTTGATTAGCGGCCTAATGCAGACTTTAACCCACTTGACCTGACACATGTCAGACGCATTAAATACACGCATTAAATGTAACTCATCATTATAAAGTAAATAATTGCATATTACTATAACATCTCTCCACCCTATAAATAGAAGAGGATTCTCATTGTACAAACAACACAATAATTTCTGAAGAGTACACTTAATCTGTAGATATAGTAAAATCACAGTAGATGTAGGTAAAAAATACTTTGGGCCGAACCACTCTAAAAACTTCTTGTCTAGTGTTCTTCCTCAGTCTTTTCTATTGCTTCTTTTATGTCTATCAAATCATTCTCAACATAAACTGCAGTTTGGGCCGAAAGAATCTCGTCGGCTAATTCCCAACGTCAACATTGTCGTTATGGTGATATTGTAAATTACATTGTTGAATATGTTAAGCATAACTAAAAACTTATTATTAGTGAGATTTATCAATAAATTATAATTTTTTAAATTACAAGTAAGAAATTATGAATTTTTATTAATTTTATATAAGTTATAATCATTGTCCAAAAATCAACAAATTTTTCGACGATTAATCGATGACCGGTACTGTACCGACCCAATTAGGATGAGATTGAAAGTTGAAAATGGACAAGTCAATTAATCGGTTGAGCACTCAACTGAATTGGCCTAACTTGGCCTAATCTGCCCAACTCGTGCACAGATTTATTATTTTTAAAAAAAAAAAAAAAAATTATGACACCAAAACAGCGTTATTGTGGTATGTAAAACGACGTTGTTTTAGGTGCAAAACAGAAACAAAAAGTTTCTTGGTAAAGCTTCGACAATCATTTTCATTTCTTCAACCTTCTCACATACGTAACCCTTGTTATCTTCTCTCATCATCTTCTTAGGTCGGCTTCTCTCTTATTCGCCAGTCTGCCGTCTACATCGCCGTCACTATTTTCGTCATCGTCACCTTTAGTTTTTTACTTTTCTTTTAACTAATTTTTTGCTTTTAACACTCTTTTTTATGTAAATTTGTTTAAGATACAAATTTGAGGCTTTAGAAGCTTATATTTTACTATAATAGTGTTAGCTTTGAACACTCTTTTTTCAAATAAATGCTCCAAAAGTGGTGTTAGTACTTTAGTGATACTAGAATCTGTGTTATACTTTTAAACACTCTTTTCAGGTAAATGTGTTTTGAATGTTATTAGTGCTTAAGTAATGCTGATATTAGTTGAAATCATTTGAATGATGTAGCTTATATTAATACTCCCGATATTACATTACCTTCGCTGAATCTTTACTTTGGATTGTCCGTGAGGAATAAGACTTTCTTGTGCTTATTCAGACCTATGACTCTCATTGAATATTTCATGTAGATTATATTAGTTGTTTGTGCTTAAGCAGTGCTTAAGTAACATTCTTTATAACTTGATATTAGTTGTTTGTTGCTGAAAGTGTGATGTAACTTATATTTTCATGCTGCTGTTGGTGAATTTTAATTGTTGATAGTATATGTAGCAGTGTAGGTTAGTATTGGATAACTTAATGTTGTGATTTGATGGTTGGATTTTTCATTGTGTTAGTTCTTAAATGATATACTGTTTTTAGACTTTGATGTGTTAAATGTTTATATTCTTTGGATAAAAAAAAAAAAAATCCTATCTTTGTAATATTTGTTGTGTAAATGTATAATGCTTTAATATTTGTTGGATGATTAGGTTCACCCATATAGTCATAAAGAATATATGGGTCACATATCTGGAAAGATGGCCAAATGGCCAAAGGAAAAATCAAAGGATAATAGCTAAATGTAGAAATGTAATTATAGAGTCAAGAAATAGAAAAAAAAATAAAAAAATAAAAATGATTAAGGAGAATTTGAAGAGAGAAGAAATAAATATCAGAGAACAAAATGAGATGGAAGAATCAAAGGTAGGAGAGGTAAGGAAAGAGGCCCATTTTGTTGACCTTATGGATAGGTTTACAAGAATGATTAATCCAGAATTGTCATTAGGTTTAGGGATGGCAGTGTGACAAAAACATATCAATGAAGCACTCTTTAAAGGGAGAATCGATCAGGTACACAAATGGGTGACTAGTTGAATGTTTGAAAGTAGCATTCCATGGCATGTTATTCATAATGATTGTTTCTTATGCACTTGTGAAGTGATTGGTCGGTTTAGGTCAGGTTATAGACCTCTAACTTATTATGAAGTCAGGGAGTGATATTTATCAAAAAAGGTGGAAGAGATTAAGTTATTGTTGAAAAAACAAGAGGAAGAGTGGGCTCAGAATGAATGTTCAATTATGATAGATGCTTGAACGAACAGAAAAATTAAAGAGTATAATGAATTTGTATGTGAATTGTAGGTATGAATTTCATATAATTTATCCAATATACATTATTAGTTACATATTATATCATTTAAATTTAATATCTTTTACTTTTAATGTGTTTTTTAATCTAAAATATAATCATAATTTATAATTATCAAAATATAGATTGTCTATACTGTTGATACTATAATTAATAAGTTTGATTATTTAATAAAGAGATAATTCTATTATCCCCCGACTGTTTGATCTAATCACTAATATGCCCCCTTTCGTTTGGACAAATCCCATTTTTCACCTTTTGTTAAGTTTGTTAGTGAATAGTAGATTCTGATAATAACAATGCGTGAAAATATAAAATTACCCCCTCAAATATAGAAAAACTAAAAAAAAATTAACAAAACAAAAATGAACTTTTAAAAAATAAATAAAAAATAACAAAATAAAATAAAAATAGAAATGAATTAAAAAATAAAAAATAAAAACCCAAGATTTATTTTCTAACACTTCTCTACTAATCTCTTACACAACATCATCGTCATCCTTAACAACAAAATAATGAACCAAAGATGAAACCACTATCATTAATCTTTAGACACGAAACCATATTTACCATCAACTAAACATGAATACAATAAATGCATTCATTCAACATCTCATTAAAAACTATTTCAAAAAAAAAAATTCTCATTGAAACAAAATAAAACAAAACCAATAAAAAGATTTGGGTTCGATTAAGAAAAAAAATTCTCATTGAAAACAAAACAAACACAAAAACAATAAAAAGATCTGGGTTCGATTTCGAACCCAGATGTTCATCTAAGTTTGAAATTGTTATGGGTATTTTTAGATTCCTCAAAACGGGCCGGCAAAGGCCCATCAAAATGGTGGCCCAAGTCACCAAGACCAAGCGTTAGGCACTATTCTTCAGCTCGCTAGATCGCTCCATTATGTTGACGAGATCGAACCCGTGAGAAGACTAACGAAGACAATATCAGATCGCCCTAGCAGCGACGTCGAGGTCGCAAACCGGTGATCGCAGCATCGAGATCCCCAGGACGGCTCGAAGTCAAGATCGTCACGACGAAGATTCAGTTCGTTTTCTACCCAGTTCGCTCAGTTTCAGTGCAAGACAGTAAAATGGCGTGTCTTGCACGATAAGTAAGGGTTTTTCACCTAATGACAGCTTAATTTCGGGAAATCTCACCAAACCAGCATGGGTTAGCAGTCGGCTCACGTAAAGTCAGAGTTGACCTGGCACAAGTCAGAAGCATTAAATGCATTTCAGCAGCATTAATTACGACAAGATCAGTCCTCTTTGTCTGTTAGTTCCATCTGTAGCCTCATCTTCTCTATAAATAGAGGGAGGCATTTATTGTATCCGGATCCAGAAACTGAGAGATTGAGAGGGCTGTTACTCTGTCGAAACATAGAGAGAGCAAATACTAAAGAGAGATACTGCCATTAATACCAGATAAAGTGGACGTAGGCACTTCTAAAAAGGCCGAACCACTTCAAATATTGTGTGTTCCTCTTCTTTCCTTCTTCTCTTCTTTGCCATTATCTGGTCTGTTTGTTGCAGATCTCCTCATCTGTGCGGCATTGGGCTCAAGAATCTGGTTGGCTGGTTTACCACGTCAACAGAAATCGAACTCATATAAACATCCAGATTCGATTTCGAATCCAAATATGGGTTCACATATAGGTTTGAAGCCTTGAGCATCTGGGTTTGTAATCGAATCAAGATATGAACCCATATTTGGGTTCAATTTTCGAACCCAGATGGGATTTGAGAAAAAAAAAAAAAGAAAGAGAAAAAGAAAAAATCAAAGAATAGAAAGCAGAAGGAGAAGAAGAAAATACCGGAGAAGGGGAGAGAGAGAGAAAGAGAAGCGTTTATTGATAAATGAAATTTTATTTTTTATTTTTTTGAACTATATTGTCAATATGATTTTTAAAAATATTTTTTTAATTATTTTTTTTAAAAAAAAAATATCATCTTTCACTGTACATGTAACACCCATCTATTTGTTCCATTTTTTTTGTTTTAACTTATTTTGCAACGAATTTACGATTTGATCCTCCCTGATTGATGGTCAAACATTGACTTTTAATATCTAAATTAATGGTAGGAGGTTTTTCTTAACTATTTTTATAAATAATAAGGGAATTTTTTCACTACTTTTATTAACCATAGAGAGGTTCTTAGCGATTTTTTTACGTCGAAGGGAGAGGGGTGGGGCGGTTTGGTTATTATATCAAACTATAGAGGAAAAATTAGATTGATCCCTTTAATAAATAATATTTTATTACTATAGGCTAGGGACTGCTTTCTTTTCTTCTAAGGATTATTCTGATGTGACACACATTACTGAACACATTTTCGAATATGTGAATGAATGTATTGAACAAGTCGGACATGAAAATGTTGTTCAAGGAATAACCAACAATGCCAGCAATAATATGACCACTGTTAAGATTTTCAAAGATAAGAGGTCAAACATGTTTTGGACCTTATGTGCTACTCATACCAACAATCTCATTCTTGAAAGTATTGGCAGGCTTCTGATATTCATCAAAGTGATTAAGCAAGCAAAGCGTATGATAATCTTGATTTATGCTCATTATAGGACTTTGGCAATGATGAGGTCCTTTACAAAGAAAAGGGAATAATAAAGTCTTAAAAGACTAGATTTGCATCTACTTTCCTTACTGATTCCATGCTAGGCTACACTTCTTCATGCCAACCAAGTCCCGAAGCATGGAATAACAGATATAAGAAAAAAAAGTTTTACATCACTTAAATTGTAAGCTTAACAAAAAGTATACCTTTATTGATTCCTCTATCTTCGATTAGCTCCAACGCCAAAAATAAACAGAAAAACTAGTGCAAAAGTGCGAATCATACGCTACATTTGCTCTTGAAAAAGCCTTTCTGTAGTTGCCAATGTATGCATAGGAGCACTGGCAGTCCCACGAACATCAAAAGGAGATTTGCCCAAATTTTTGAAAGCTGAATGACCTCCTATACTTTCTTCCTTTTGAGCTGAGTTGGTAATACCTACAATTTCATAGACCTCATGCTTAAAAAATGTAAAACTAAGAGCCAAGAAACTGAGAACAGGGTAAAAACATGTTTTAAATCCCAAAAAAAAAAAAAAAAAAAAAATTCCAACATTAATTCAGATAAAAGTAGGTTTTTTGCTATGCCAATTATCTTCTAAAACATCATGAGCAGGCCCTCTAAGAGCTATGCATTTACAAGCAATGCATATCTGAATCCTGAGGTAGGCCAGAAGCACTAAGCAACAAGAAGTGAGTCCTAGACACCTCATCTTTGCACTCCATAGATATTCTCAATGCCTGCAATCTTGCAATATTCATAAAAATACAAAAGTTATTTCCTACACACCTCTTTGTAATGTCTTAAGTAGTTCACTGTCATCCAGCCTGTCAACTCTTACTAATGCTTTAACTTATTCAGAGAGTGTCGTCTGGTTATAATGTAATGATGGTTCACTTTCAAATATTTTAATCACTACTTCTGAATCATTTTCATTGGAAAGTATTTGAAGAAGAATCAGATCACGTACTCTGCGAGATAAATGGCCAACATAGTCTGAATGAAACCTCTTTTGAGCACCAAAAAACCTACACCCTACAAAAAAGACATAAGAGAAAGTTGTTCTCATAACTCATGACCAACAAAAGAAAAGAACAAAGAGTAGTGCTCAACCTTTTGCCTGATGTCCTATGGAAAAACCAAGAAAGTAAAAAACCATGGAACATTAGGGGTGTTTGGATCCATATTTAAAAATGGTTTTTTGCTTTTTTTTTTTTTTTAAAAAAAAAAGTGTATTTAAATGTGTTTGGTTGGTGGTTTTTTTTTTAAATGTATATTTGAAAATGAAAAACACATTTTTTGCAATTATAACTTATAAAGTAAAAGCAACTATTTTTTGAATATTTTTCACCATTTCCAGAACAAGTTTTGAAACAAACGATAACGTTTTACTTCTAACAACTATTTACACATTTTAAAAAACAATACCTCTACACCTTCAAACTTGTTAATGGGAAAATAAGTCCTAACAAACAAACTCTTGACTTGCCTCCAGTCTGATTGTGACAGGCCCCTTTCTAACTATACTAGCCAGGCGACCTGCCTGGTACCCCACAGCAGCTTTTCAGTCGAGATCTGCTCCAGCTGAAAAGTTCCTACAAAGCTAAACCTCTTTCTTATCTGAAAATACTTGAAACTCTTTTAGTTCTGAAAATGGGTAGAAATTTTGTTCGTTGAAAATAATTTATGAAAATAGAGTTTTATGAAAATCCGGCAACACAACGACTGTTTTTCTAAAATTTTCACATTGTAAAAAAAAATAAAAAAATAAAAAAATAAAAAAAACCTGTATAAGTTCATTCAATATCTTTTACCAAACTAATAAGCCTTAGGCCCTTTTCAGATAGATAATCATTCGCAACATGCTTAAAATGTCAATGATATGGAAAACAACTTAATTAAAATCTTAAACATTATGCACGATATTCATATAAAATCCTTTATCCAAAACAATATTTACAAAACTTGAGAAATCTGAAAACGATAGTAAATGCAGTACATGATAACTTGTCTAAAACTAGTACAACGTGGTCGCGTCTCTAGCTCGCCTGTACGTCCGATGGAGATACTTCCGCCGCACTGCTCATACTTACACCTAGGGAGGATTTTAAATAAAACAGAAAATGATGGTGAAAATAACTTAGTGATTGTACTTAAAATAAATTCTACTTTCATTATTATTTTGAAAACAATACAGCTCATTTAACCAAAAGATTCTTTTAGTAAACTTTTTGTAATTGAATTTTTCTTATTATTCTAAATTAACGTCTATTGATGTATTTCATTTCTTTACTAACTTGAAAGGGTAACTCAGGGAAAACTCATTCTCTTAAGCTCTTAAACTAAATATCTACATAACATGAAATACTAAAAATTTTCTATTTGTGCGTACTCAGATGCGGGAACTTGGGATTACGATTTCCCTCAACATCAGGAATTGCGAAAACTTGAGATTACGACTACCTCCAAATCTAATAGGCGTACGGGAACTTGGGATTACGATTTCTCCCGTCTATTAAGCGTACGGGAATTTGGAATTACGATTCTCCCCCGTCTCTTGTCATACATGTATAGGGTACCTCGATCGGATTATGCTAGAAGTTAAGATAAACTAGAGACATCTAAAAAAAAATCTTTAAAGACACTTAAAACTCACGTTTAACTTTTATTTACTTGTATGGAAGTATATTGATAACTTTTAGAAATATCTCACTCTAACTTGCAGCTGAAACCGAATACTTTCTTTTCTAACATAAACTTTATCATCGAAAATACCTTTGAAGCATCTTTATTCGTATCTTTTCTATGCATGTGTATATATCAAAAACTTGCTAATGTATTTTACTTAGAATAAATACATTTACAACAATAATTCAAGAATTTGTACATGCATAAATAAATATAATAACATGTTTGAATTGAATTAAACATGATAACTTCGAAAATCAATTAAGCACAGCTCTCCAATTCACTCATAAAGCTGCTGAAATTGAAACCTGACTCATGGCACCATAACAGCCTTTTATCAATCTCGGGTTTGGCTTCTCTTAGTGTTCTCGGTCTTGTCTCACTCTCCCTTGCTAGATGATGGTCTCGGCTTTGCTTTTGGAGACCAAATGGGACACACGAGCCCTCACTTGAGCTCTCGGGTCTACACTTGTGCTCTCAAAATCGAGCACCTCTCATTCTTTGCATGCTCGTCTCAGTTTTGGCTTCTTAAAAATGACTGAGTGAGCTTCTTTCTTGCTGCACTCTTTCTCTCACTCTAAGCTCTCTCTTGCTCACACTTTGGCTCACGAGTTTTAGAGATAAAAAGACCCAATGAAGTCTCCTATGGCTTTCGGTTTTAAAGAGATTAATGACACTCTCTCTCACACATTCTCTCAATTTGAAGCTCTCGGATTTGATGAATAGAGGACTGAACAAGAATGAGTTTTTGCTTGTCTCATTCTTCTTTCAATTAACATATATATACTTTTCATAAATTCTTGACACTTGGCACACTTTATTGGTTGCATGAATACCGTTTGTCCTCTTGGTTTATTGCACAGACGCCACTTGTCAATCATGCAATGCCTTCCTCATCATTTTCATGACACTTGTCTTACATACACGATCTCCCATGCACATTCTTTTATGCTTTTCAATTCACGCTTTCCGATTTTCGCTTTCCGCTTTGGATTCGTTTCGGGTCTTCCTAGATATTTTATTTTATTAAAATCCGATTTCACATTCAGGAATTTCATTAGAATTCGAATAATTATTTGGATCTGATCACTCTAATTTATTTTATGATTTTGAATTTAAAAATTATCCTCGGACCCGTCTGGGAATTTCATAAAAATTGAATTACGTATCTGGATTCGAACGGATAATTAATTCTATTATCCCTTAATCAAAAATCAATATTTAATGAATTACCTGGACGTCGAGATAGCATGATATAAATTAAAAATTTCGAATCCGTCTTCACGTATTTGAAATTATTATTATTATTTATTTATTTATTTATTTTATTCTAAAATAAATATTCCGAATATTTTCGAACTTGAGAATTATATTTTTTCGATCGAACGCGATCCATCAGAAAAATAATTTACTCTCCGACAAACGAGGTTTTGGGTTTTACAGATTGATGTTTAGATACCTGTTTAAGCAACTATAGAATTCAATTAATAAAACAAGAATATAAACATAATATTTAAGTACAAGTTAATACCTATACTATATAAGAGCTTGAACTTTAAAAATCTAAACAAAAAAGAATGAAAATATTCATGTTGATTAGCAATTCCTTTGGATAACAAAGGCTCTTCCTTTCCACATACATAACCATGCACACACATGTATTAGGCATACATGTTAAAATAGAGAAAAGGCTATGATAAATACATTTGCAGAAAGACAAGCGAAAGCCAAGCCAGGGCTATTACATCCACGAGTTAGCTCACATTAAACATAATTGATAGTTATGCACGTATAATTTCTAAACTAAATTTCGGGGAAGGAAAAAAAAATACAACTCTAATTCTGGAAAGGTAATATCATATCACCAACCACAACCAATTTTTGTTTTTGATAAGAAAGCACTAAAATCACCATCTAAACCTACTTTGAACATATAGCAATCAACAAACCGAAAGTAAAACACGATTAATCAATCAAATCGAAACTCTTAACATTATCTAGCCAATTAAATATTGCATAATAATATAAAAACAGCAAAAACCTCAAATTTGAGCCCAAAAAATGGCTTCCTATGCAAAACAAGTTCACAGATAATTGAAAATAAATCATGCTATTGCCTAAATGTCCAAAATACATTCAATCAAGATTCAGAACCCCAAAGCTTAGCTTCATAAACTACCTAAGCGCAGATCTCTCTATTTCTAGGTTTTCTGTAATTTCAAAATTTCAATCTTAATAAAAATAAGCAACAGATCTCTGTCATTAGGCGCCTCCAAGCCATAGCCTCCTCAGAGACCAACAAAAGGGGGCATAATTTATGTAAAATAACTCTCTTTACAACTTCAACTTGTACATTTTCTAAAAGTATAACGTGTGCAGATAGATATCTAATCTCGTCAAGAACCTGTTTGGTAAGCAAGAAAACGGAAGAAAATAAGAGAGAGAGAGCAAGAGAGAGAGAGAGAGAGAGAGCACATAACTGCGTGAATGCGTGATGTTTGACAAAATGTCATCATTGCCCTTGTTGCTAAATGGATATTTTGACGTCATTATGGTCCATCTACTGCTCATCAGCATTTTTCATTAGAAAACCTAAAAATTCTTATTTTGAAAAGAAACCCTAAAATCGACCTTCTATTGTTATACTTATAACCAGCCAAACAAATTCTAATCATACTTGTTTACTTTTTAGACCCTCATTAAAATAAAATTACGAAAATAATTTTTTTTTGAAACTAAAGTTAGAAAGTAATCTTTTATTGAAATTTTTTAATTTTAGTAAGTGCATTTTTGTCCAAAAACAGTTATTCTTCTAAGATTTTGAAAAAATAGTTAACATTCACCTTGAATCTAAAAAAGGTCATTTATGGATAAAAAATTAAAAATTTAAATTGATTTTATACTATTTACATTACTTATTAGCGATAATGTTAGAAAATATTCATATTAAAATGTAAAAATCCAATCTTAAAAAAAATTAAAATAAAAATTCATCTTTAACCTAAAAAATTTTAAAAATTATTTTTGACCCATCAAAATAATTAATTACAAATTATATCTCTCAATTACTTAAATACTCTTATCACATCTCATGGAAATTTCTCTCTAATGGAAACCCATTTCTCATAGAAACTATGAGAAATAAATCATGAGATGTGAGACGTGAGGCACTTCTCATAGTAAGGACATTTAAGTAATAGAGACACGTAGCTTGTAAGTATTTATTTTGGTGGGTCAAAATCAAATTCACTTTTAAAAAGAGTTAAGATGATTTTTTTTTTCCAAAATGACCCCTTTGAAAGTGTCTCATCTTTTATTGATATAAACTTTTGTTCTTCCGTGATATTTTGTAATTGCAGGGAAAACTCTACACCTAAAAAACGATGATAGCATTGAAAAAAGTGAACGACTTACATTGTAGGAAGTGAGACACTAAGACTTCATATAATTAGAGATTGAGATATTAGAAATATCAATGAATATTGTAGTGTTGAACTTTGAAATTTAACTTTATAGTTTTGTGTTTGGTTATGAGATTCTTGTCATCTTGTGTATACTAATTACTTTGACAATTTTTTTAATATCAATTTGAATTTGGATTAATAGAGTTGTCGGAAAGAAAGACATTTTTTGTTCTAATAATCATCATAAAATGACTGATATCTATCGATGTGTGGAATTAATCTACTAAGTTCTTGAAGCTCAATACCTGTAAATAACATAAAACAAAAGCACAAAACAAGCAAACAATGAAGGCAGAAAAGGAAGAACACAAAACACAAGTGTTTTTACGTGGTTTGGCAAAAACAAAGCTTACATCCACAACTATTTCTCTGATGATTTTGGTAGAGTAACAGTGTCTTATTTCTCTCATGTGTTACAATGAGTTTTTGTCATCTATTTATAATGAGGGATGATACAATTTGAATACAATTGAAATAGAAAATAGAATTTGAAATTAATTACATTTTCATAACAATTTCCACCGGATCTGGAATGGGCCCCATGATTCTCGAGATTAGATTTGTTTCAAAATAAACAAATTGATTTCTTCTCGAATTGGGTTGTATCAGGCTTCCAGAAAACACCTTAGATGAGCTTACCCGAGTTGAGCTTACTCCAGGTTATGAGCTGAAGATGATAGGCGAGTTGGGAACCACATTGTGAGCTCTCTGGTCCATGGGCTGCGAGTTCGGGCATAACGGCCTGAGCTCCTATAATGAGATCTTGACTTCTGGACTTATTGAGCTTTTACCTATGGGCTGAATCATTGGGTCTATCATAGTACATGCCCCAGCTTATCTTCTAATAGCTTCCCATCTTGTAAATAATAGATTAAGAGGCTTATCTACGAGTCATTTGCCACAACAATGGTAATCACTGAGTCATTCTCTTCGATGTTCGGGACTGGTAAAAATTCTACTGATATAGATTTTAGGTCTTCTACAGCTCAAGTAGTTGCCAAGCGAGCTAGTGCATATATATGTGTGTTTTGAGCTTGTGGGATTTGGTTCACTTTAAACTTCCAAAAGGTGCTCAACAGCTTCTGAACCTTTTGAAGATAAATGACCATTTTCACCTCCCCTAGTCTAATATTCGTCTTGAATCTGGCATACTACAAATTGGGAATCATTGAAGATTTTTAGCTGCTCAACTTGCATTTCTCTGGTCAGTTATAGTCTTGCTATAATGCTTCATATTCAGTCTCATTGTTAGTTGCCAGAAACTCAAATTTCAAAGCATAAAGGATCTTATACCCTTCAGGACTGATAAACAGTACTCTAGCCCCAACCTTTTACTCGCTGGATGACCTATCCACATATAGCTCCCACATCAGACTCTCAGAAAATTTGACCCCCTCTTCTGCGAGGCCCGTGAATTCTGCAATGAAATCTACTATAGTTTGGGCCTTGATTGCTAATCTGGGTTTGAACTCAATGTCAAACTATGCCAGCTCAACCGTCTATTTGAGTAATCGACTCGAGGTGTTAGACTTTTGGAGGACCTGTTTCAACAGGTACCAGATGAGAATCTCTATTCTATGAGCTTGGAAATATGGACGTAGCTTCCTCGACATGATCACCAGGTAAGCAAGTTTCTCCATTTGCGAGTACCTAGTTTTCGTATCGAGTAGCCTTTTGCTAACATAGTATACTGGGAGCTGCATCCTCCCTTCTTCTCTAACCAAGGTTGGGTTGAGGGCGTACTGAGATACCCTCATATACAAGATGAGTTTTTCTCTCTCAACTGGTTTCAACAAGAGCGAAGCTCGCCCGTATAGTCCTTCAACTGCTAAAATGCCACATCGCACTGCTCGGTCCACTAAAAATTTTTTGCCTTTTTCAACACATCAAAAAATGGAATACATTTATTTGTGGCCTTCAAAATAAATCTGTTGAGAGCTACCACCTGACCATTGAGGCTTTGCACATTTTTTATCCTATTGGAGGATTTCATGTCAATTAACAGCTTGATCTTCTTAGGGTTGGCCTCAATCCCTCTGTCGTTTACCATGAAATCAAGGAATTTCCCAAAGGCCACTCCAAACGCACACTTAAGTGGATTCAGCTTCATCTGGTAGTTCCTTAATATTTGGAACATTTCTCCAAAACTGTGCACATGGTTGGCTGTCTATTTAGACTTCACCAGCATATCATTCACATACACCTCCATCGTTTTACCAATCTGTCCCTTGAATATCATAATGACCAAGCGCTGATAAGTCGTCTATGCATATAGGTCGCGGTCTGTGATGAACAAGATGTGCACTTCATCTTCTGGGCTCATAAGTATCTAATTATAACTCGAGTAGGCATTCATGAAGCTTAAAAGCTGGTAACCAGCTGTTGCATTTACGAGCTGATCAATTCTTGACAAGGAGAAGCTGTTTTTCGAACAAGCCTTATTTAAATCTGTAAAATCAATAGATGTTCTCCACTTCCCACTTTTCTTCTTTACGAGCACGGAATTGGCAATCCAAGTCGAGTAGTAGGCTTCTTGAATGATTATTAGCCAGCAGCTTATCTACCTCTTCTTTCAAGGCCTCATAGTACTCTGTTGTCATTGGTCTTCTCTTCTGATGAACTGGTTTATGGTAGGGGTCAATATTCAACCTGTGTGACATGACCTTAGGGTCTATCCCCACCATATCTTCATGATTCCAAGCAAATACATCTAAGTTAGCTTTTAGGAAGTTGACGAGCTGAGATCTTATTTCTGAAGCTAGACTTCGCCCAAGCTTTAGACATCTTTCAACATCCAGCTCGTTGACTTGGATATGCTCAAGCTCATCTATAGGCCCGGTTGCCTTGTCTGCATCCACCTTGTAAGGTTCGAGGTCATGGCTTACCCCTTTTTTATTCATAATATGGGGTTTTCCTCCCAAAACCACATTGACCTTCTTCCTTGTAACTCTCATCTTTATTAACATCCTCATAATAGTGTCACACCAAGTGCTACTCACCCTGCACACAACCTATCCCATTGGGAGTTAAAAATTTGACTGTGAAAGTCCTAGTAGAGGTGACCACATCTAAATCATTCATCGCAGGTCTCCTCAGGACAACATTATATATAGAGGGGCAATCAATAATCAGAAAATCTGTCAGCATAGTTGCTTGATTACCTGAATCTCCAAGCGTAAGTGGAAGCCTGATCTGGCCCATTGGAGTGATGGCATCTCCAGTGAATTCGTAAAGAGGTTATGGGGATGGCTTCAGCTATTCTGTACAAAGTCTCATCTGGTCGTAACATCTTTTGTACATAACATTCACCGAGCTTTTTATGTCAATCATGATTCATCGAACCTCAACGTTACTTGTCTTTGCTCGGATGACAAATGCATTATTGTAGGGCCAACATACGCCTCTGACATCTTCCTCAATGAAAACGATGTCATCTGAAGTCATTCTTACTTTCTTCACAGGTCCTTTCAACTTACCATGACTTGTAAGCAAGATGTGATTTGTCTCTCGCATATAGCATTCATGTGATTTGTCTCTCGCACATAGCATTCATGTGATCTGTAACACCCTGAATGAATAGTATTTTTGAAATAAATAGTATTTTTGGATGAATAGTGATTTTCGAATAAATAGTGATGAATGAAAAGTAATTTTTGAGAAATGAATCCCAAAAATTTTTAAAAGTGAAAAAAAATTGGGGATTAATTGAAATTTAATTTATTATCATTAATTTAGTCTAGTTTTAAATTTAGAAGTATAGAAGTTTATAGATAAATATTTGATTGGAGGATATTTTAAAAGATATTAAGAAAGTTGGGTTAAACGGAAAATAGTCATAAGGATATAAATGAAAATTTACATAAAAAAATAATAATAATAGTAATTAAAAAGGATCGGTGTGATTATATATATATATAAATATATGTAATATGGACCCAGTTGAAAAACAAAATGAGATATATATATATTTATTTATATTTATTAGTAGTGGTGGGACCCATCTGATTAAAAGGCCAAAAAAAATGAAATTGAAGCAAATGCAATTGAATGTCGAGAGAAGAGAAAGTAAATAAATAATAATAGAATAATAAATTAATAATAAAAGAAGAGATACATGAGGCGGTGCAGTGTGTTTGTATATATATATGAGGAGGCTTTTTAGAAAGGCAGATGACAGGGAGAAACAAGGCAGGAAGATGATAGATATAAGCGCGGCAGGAGGAAGAGAAAAAAAAAATGTAGAAGAAAGATAATAAAAAATATTTTGGGTGTTTTTATCAATATAAGTAAGTTTATTGTAATAGGATTTAAATTTCAATAAAAAAGTTTATTGCAATAGGATTTAGATTTCAGTTTATTTTTCTATAAATTAGAAGTTAAATTTTATAAGATTTTAGAGTGGATCCAAGATGATAAAACAATTAAATGGGAAATTATTTTACATCCATGAATAAGTAAAAGAGTTATGTGTGTGTATAGTGTTATTTTTAATTAAAATTGATTAAGTAATATTTATTTATATTTCAGATTTTATTATTTATTTCAAGTAAATAAATGGTTAAGTTAGTTGATTTTTATAGATTGTAAATTATGTTTTAAGAATGAAATAAAAGTTTATACATGTTTCAAGTAAATAAATGGTTAAGTTAGTTGATTTTTATAGATTGTAAATTATGTTTTAGGAATGAAATAAAAGTTTATAGGTGTTTCAGATTTCATTAATTTAAGTGTTACTAAAAATATATATATTTAATTAGTTTATTTATTTATTGATTATGTATTATGATGTATGCTTTGATTATAGAATATGAATTTTGATAATCACGTTTATATTTAGAAATCGAGTTATACAATTATATTTATGTGAAAATCATATTATAAATAATTTTATAACATTACGTAGTGAAAAATAAATATATATATATATATATGCTTGACTGAAAATAGAAATTAGGTGTATTCTAAATTATTTTGATAAATTATAATAAAAGTTTGTTGAACTACGAGGGCTTTGATCCCAATAATGGAATGGATACATAGGCGTTTGAGATGATATCTCAAACTCAAGCCCAAGGAAAATAAAATAATGGTAATAAAAAATATATATATAATTTAGTTTCCTAAGTTGTATGCACAATAGAAAGCAACGTAGTTGTATTTTTATCATTTAAATTTTATTTGTGTTAAGCTAACGATTTTTTAATGTATTATGTGATAAAGTAATGCATGAAAACAAAAGTTTCGAAATCTTCTTCATTTGGTCGAATATATTTTAGTTTCGAATTCAAGGGTAGTTTGATGATTTCATATTTAATAATGTGATACTTATATGACATTAAATGAATTATGTTTAATTTTAAAATCCGTAAAAATTATTTTGGCAAATGGTCATAAAGGGTTGCTTAAATGTGATTTTGATGAGTTTCGGAAGGAAACGGAAAGACATAGATAAGTTCAGTGCTTTGACCGAGTATATATCGGAAGAAAAGCACGAATGATTTGAAAAAGGTTTGATGAGTAAATTGAATGCAAAAATAGAATTTTATAAAGTTTCTATTGCTAAATTGCAATATATAGAAAAGTTGAGATTGAAATTGTTTCTCTTATTATTTTTCGACCGAATCTTTTATTTAAAAAAAAAAAATGTCAAAAACTATGAAATCTTGGTAATTAAAAAAATTGAGAAGGGCCCGAGTAAACTTGGACATTGGTAGGTGGGGACTGGTAGTTAGCTAGCCAATAGGTTAATATAGCAGTACTACGCCGTTATACCGATATCGATACGTAGTTTTCGATGAATGGATTATGAGACGCACTAGGTGTCCGGTCCTGAAGTCGAAACTGACTGTGATATGTGATATGTGATATGCAACCCGACGGGTAGTCACCAAGTGGCCGATGTCGGGAACGCCGTTTATTCTGTCTGAGACCCGAATTCCAATTCATGGTATCGTGTCAGAGTTTACGAAGGGCGCTGTAAAGATATAAAAGAAAACTGTGTTATGATGTTTGAAATCTATTAAATGAAAATGTATTAATATTATGTTTGAAAATTGTTAAATGACTAGGATGTATTTGATATGCGAAATTATTTTTATAAATTATCTTCATCAAAATTTGTTATGAAATGTAAATAATTAAATAAATAAATAATCAGATTGATATGCTTTACGATGAGTCTCATTTATTTTATATGTGCTAATATTAGTAAATTGATTTATTTGTGAAATTTCGATAAAAACTTGAGAAATTTGAAATTTGGCATTATAATATAAAAATTGGGTTCTTTGAAAATTAGTGGTAAAAGTTTAAACAATTGTAAAATGTTAGTTTGCAACTGATATTAAAATAATAATAATAATCATAATAACAATAATTTAAATAAAAATCATTTTATTTTGTTTAAGGAAATAATAGGAATATAATTACGTATTTGATATGTCAAAATTTTTAGTACTGTGCTTTCATCATGATCTGAAACAAATTTTTATAGATCGACTTGATACGATTAATACTAAATGGTGTGTATTTTGTATGTGTATTTATTAGTAATTTGAGTTGATTTCTATAAATTTGAGGATTTCGGATAATATTGTTTCATAATAAGGTAATTTGAATAAATGATAGATTTTAAAATTTTAGTGTATACCTCTTTCCCCCCTTAAATAGAAACACTTTGCGCGTTGGATTTTCTACACATAAATTATGATTAAGCATTGTAAATAGATTCGGACAAGAAGATAGTTGTCGCATCTCTTACGAGTCACAATCCTTTCATGTTTAATAGTTTCGTATTTTTTTTATATACATATTCATTGACTCACATATGTTTTGAAAATTTTATATATTTGTATAAATAAAATTGTAATCCGTAAAACCCACTACGATGCATGTGATGAATTTTTGTATTTTATATCAATTTTTGTGGCCTAAATTGCTTTTTCGAAAAAGTTAGTGCCCTGCTTTGATTTATTGATCAAGTTCAGAATAATATTATTTTGAAAAATGCTTGTGTGGTGGAGTGAATTTGAAGTCGGACGGGAGGTCCAAAATGGTAGTTGAGAAAGTGAAAGAAACTTTTTGAAGTGTCTTTGTTTTCTTTAAAAGTTTTTGTAAATTTTGGATTTTCAGAAAAACAAAGGAGACTCTGTCGGATTTTCTAAAATTATAAACGAGAAAATGATATTAAAGTTTTTCAATATCGTGAAAACTTTTAGTGGTGATTCTATTTCTTTTAGTAAGAAATTCTCAAATAAATGAATTTTCAGTTCGGAACCGTAACGTCATTCGCCTCGAATCTCGATCCGATGAGAAATTTGGGTAAGGGGTGTTACATGATCTGTTCGATATACCTGCAATGTGAGAACCACCATGTATGATGAAGATGGTTCTCACCATGTTGCTGTGCTAGCTGTTGTTGAGGTCTTTGCTACTGAGGTCACTGATTTACTGGTCAAACCACATAGTCCCTTAAGCAACTTCTTCGGATAAAATCTTCAATAACGTCTTTCAACGCCCAACAGTCTAAAGTATTGTGCCCGACCTCATTATGATAAGCAGAAAATATGTTCTTATTCTTCTGACTAATAGGGGTCCTCATAGGAATGAGTTTTTCGAAGTCTTCCCTATTTCTTTCTGTTGCAAAGATCATACCAGTAGTATTTAACAGAACGCTATAATTATCATGGCGACCATAGCACCGAGGCTACTCATTCCTGGCCTTCTTAGCGACCCGATTAGTTGAGCTGTTATTCCGACCTTCTCTTCTATTCCCACCATTATTTATCTTTTTCGAATGGTTGGAACTGCTTGATTCACCTTTCTGATTAGGTCGTTTGAGGCCAAAAGTCTCCTCTTACCTGATCACCTTGGTAACTCATTCGTAAAATTCGCCTAAGTCCTTCACCGGAGATTTATAAATACTCTCATACAACTTTTCATTTTTGTGAAGCCCAGCTGAAATCACAGTTAGGATGCTCTCATCTGAAGGATTTTCAACCTTACTGACCTCGCCTTGAAATCTGGTGATATAATCCTGAAGAGACTCATTATGTCACTGAAAAACTATGACGAGCTGACAGGATGGTGCGAGCTGCCTCCTTAGGGCCTTGTACTGGCTTGTGAACCTCCTCTGACATTCCTCCCAGCTATCTATGCTACGAGCTCTGAGACTCTTGAACCAAGTACGCTGAATATCTCCTAAGGTTATCGGGAAGACTCGGTACTTGACCAGCGGGTTGCCTATCTGAAGATCCATCTGGACATTGAACGCGTCTAGGTGATCATGGGGGTTGGTATCTCCATTATATTGAGGAACATTGAGGACTTTGAACCTACGAGGAAGAGGCTGCATCTCGATGTCCCTAGTAAACGGGGTCCTCTCGCTATACTTATCTCACTAGTTTGAGGTGTCAGAGCGTGCTTTGAGTTACTGAACCCTTTAAAAAAGTTCCTCCATACATAGATCTTGAGGTCCGCGTTCTCCCTTGTGTTCACAACCTGAAGAACGACGATCTTATATATGCCCTTGACTAACCTTTTGAGAGCCGTCAAGCTGATATGACCCTGTACATTGCCGATGATCAACTTCATTTTCATATAGACATACAGCCCAAACTCGGTCACAGGCATCCTCTACATGGCAGTTCCCATCCTAGCTCACTCTCACCCTTAAACTTATAGGATACCGGACCTCTCCCTCTCCCCGAGCTCCACGACCTTTAGCTCTTGCATATGAGTTGGAGGATTAGCCGGGTTGGAAGGTCGCAACTTTTTTCTGATGGGCCTTTCAGGAGTTATTATACCTTCATTCTGTTGTTGGTAAGCTTGTCTGGGTGCAGCGACCTCAAGTATAGATACATTCTGTGTTTGGACTTACGCCAGCGCCCTGACTGTATCCACAAGCTGCTGCACCGTGTTTTCCAGTGCCTCTTACTGTTGATACCATGCTTGTAACCCTTCAGTCGTATAGGCCATCGGTGGTGGTTGACAATGGGCCAGCGAAGGAATACCCACGGTGGCGCTATTAATGGGGACGTGAGATAGTCCTACAACTGGCAGAGTCATGTTCCCTCTTTGTTGAGCATCATGTCGTTCTGGCTTATCTGTCTCCGTGTCAGAGGTTCTAGTTGTTCTTTTTCTTGCCATAACAGTCTGAAAATCTGAATAAATCTGCAGTTTGATCCCTTATTCTAGCGCCAAAATGTCGACGTGTGAAATTAGTCGACTAGGTTCTTAAAGCCCAATACCTGTAGATAACATAAAACCAAAGCACAAAACAAGCAAATAATGAAGACAGAAGAGGAAGAATACAAAACACAAGTGTTTATGTGATTCGGTAAAAACAAAGTCTACGTCTACAACTGTTTCTCTTATGATTTTAGTAGAGTAACAGTGTCTTATTTCTCTCTTGTGTTACAATGAGTTTTTGTCCTCTATTTATAGTGAGAGGTTATACAATTTGAATACAATTGAAATAGGAATCAAAATTTGAAATTAATTACATTTCCGTAATAATTTCCACCAAATCTGGAACGGACCCCGTAATTCTCGAGATTAGATTTGCTTCAAAATAGGCAAGTTAACTTCTTCTTGAATTGGGTTGTTTCAGGCTTCTAGAAAACACCTTAGACGAGCTCGCCCGAGCTGAGCTTGCTCCATGTCATGAGCTGAAGATGATAGGCAAGCTGGGAACCACATTATGAGCTCTCTGGTCCATGGGCTACGAGCTCGGATGCAACGGCCTGAGCTCCTGTGATGAGATCTTGACTTCTGGGCCTGCTAAGCTTTTACCCATGAACTGAATCATTGGGTCTTGTCAACCCACTTTCTCAAGTCGTCTAAAAATATCCATAACAATATCTCTTGTTTGTAATAATTTGAAAATAAATGATCATATAGAGTTATTAATGCAACTAAATTAGAGAATGATTATCATTTATAAAAGAATTAAAATATTATATTAATTCACTAAAGAGATTATTTGTTTATAAAAACAAGTTATCATCGTAAGTTATTTGCATATATTATAGCTATCACATTATTTAATGATAAAATCGTCATATATCCATAGCACTTAAGTTGCCCTCATTTCTAAATCTACCATAATATTGCAGATAATGTTTTTAGCATTGCATAAGTTACTGGTGAATACATGAAAAAAAAATAGTTACAAGCGTATATCATTAAAGCTCTTTTATACTCATAAACTTTAAGAAATCACATGGAATAATATAAAGCAAATACTAAGTATACGTAGTCTTACATATATATTTATTAGGACCTAATCAATAACAACATTTGAGAAATCAGTGTATACGTATATACATTGGTATGTATTTGCATTTTAAATGACAGGAAAGATAATGAAGCATTTTTCAGGGGATCATATTTTTATATTTTGGAAATATGTGCATTGTACATTTTTCTCCTCGTAACATTGGGTTTACTAACAAGTTTTTTAATGAAGTAATATTTAAGCACATCCAATATATCTTTAAAAAATTTTAAAGATATTATCAAAGTGGCATATGTCTAAGAGAATAAATTGATAATATGCTCCCTAAGCCTATGTATGTGCCTAGTTTGTAAGTATTCATTGTGTCAATCATTTGAATCATTTAAATTACTTTCTTCCCTCTACTTACTAATTTGGTTAGTATTCTATTTTCTTTTACGCTTTATTTATAAAAACCCAGAATATCATCATTGTTGGACACATTGATAATATATATAGAATGTCATCATTATTGGACTCAGATTGGTAACATATATGTATATGTATATGTATGTACGTATGTATAGATATCATACAAATAATTTGAATGTAATAATTTGAAAATGGATGGAAGGAATGAAATATTGCTTATATATAGTTGCTGAGCTTTAAAATAAACATCTTGAAGAGTTGACGAACAACAAACGACATTAAAAAACGAAGTCCAAAACTGAAGATGAAGAATCAGAAACCCCGGCTGAGGAAACATTAATGGAGAGCACTATGAAGTATCCACACAACTAAAATTACTGAACAAATAGTAGGCAGCTGTAAATCTGCTTTTTTTAAATTCTCAAGGGAAATTAAAGAAAATAGGGGATCGCTTGCACAAGCTAATAATTAATCTTGTCAAGTTGATTTTGATTCTGCTCTGCATAGGTTGGAGGAGGAGGATCCATGTAATCGAGGCCTGTTATATTGATAAATTCTCTTTGAGGAAATGCTTTAAGACCCAAGAAATCTCTTGTCAAACCATCACTGCCTCCTTTGTGACTTGCTCTATTTTCATGATCATTTTTACTGCTAACTTGGGTTCCTGTTGTTCTTGTGAGAGTTTCCTGAAAAGCAGCATACTTTTTTGGCTTTGAAACCCCATAATTCAAAGCTTCATCAAAAGATGACGACCCTTCAAGCCCACTCACAGGAGACAAAGAAGTCATCATGTCATGGACAAGAGAAGGAGCTGCTGCAGCTCCTGAACCTGCAGCAAACTGTTCCATCAAACCAGAGGTGACATTAGCTTTATTCCCAAAAGATGCCAAGGCATGAGCAAACCCACTTGCCAGCTCTTCACGTGAGGACAAAACCAGACCAGAACCAGCTGTCGATGCGGCTTCTGTGGAACAGATCAAAGCCGCAGCGGTACTGTTCTGAGACATGTGAGGTGCTTGGTGGGGTCTCAGCATGGCCACAGGTAATGGAGACGGTTTGCTCATAGTCACGCCCATTTGTGCTGCTTTTTGTAGGAGTGCAGTAGCTGACATGTGTGGGGAACTTGTAAGGGGCTGCAAGGCAGTATTAAGACTAGTAGCATTAGGGTTAGGGCTAGGGTTTTCGAGGCTTAAACTGCTTTCAGAAAACAATGGAGAGGAGGACAGGTCTAAAGGAAAAGGACAAGGGTCTGGCTGGGAAACTAGCCATGTTGGAATGTTGTTAATATCTGGTCTTAGTTGAGGTTGGTTTTGTTCCCTTTTCATTGATGATAGTACCTGGAGGCCATGACTTATTTGGGGTTGGGAAGGCCAACTCAGCATGTGAGTTGCTGAAGCACCAAATTGTTGTGAGGATGAGAGAAGTGGGTTTGCTGTCATAGCTCTGGCACTCTCTTCTGCTAAAATATCACAAAAGGCTCTGTGGGTGATGAAACTGTCCCTTCTGTGACCGCAAAACACAAACAGAAAAGAACAAAAAGAGAACCCATTAGAATGCCAACATAAACAGTGTGTGAATACTCTCTCTCTCTATCTCTCTCACATGCCAACTTTTTGTAATTTTATTCTTTATCTTCTCCAAGGACAAAAGACATAGTAAATGAAATGTACCCATTTTAAGATTATTTCCCGATCAAAACGCTTTATGGTACCCATTTGGAATTTAAAAGTTCTTTTCTCTCTCTCCCTTTCTCCTACATCCTTCGCGAGTTATATGGTGAAACGAATATATGTAATAATATGGAAATTTGATTTATAAAAATAAATGTGAAATCTTCCATCAGTTCTGTCTTTTCTTTTTTTTTTCTTTTTATTTATTTTTTATTTTTTGAACATTCTCATATAGACTCGATCGAGGAAGACATACGAATTGTAAATAGAAAAAGCTATTAATGTTTTTAAAGAAGATTTAAAGAGAAATCTGGACTTTGTTCAATTTTATAAAGTGTTTAACTTACAAAGAGTTGATTAAATTTATATATGGTTCTTACCTAGAAAAAACCTTTCCACAGTCACATCTGTACTCTCTTGTGCCACAAATCTTAGAGTGAGCTTTCCAATCTGATTGAACTGCATATTTCTTGGAGCACTTTTCACACTTCCACTTCTTCTCACCATGCTTCCTGCTGAAGTGCTTCTTGATCCCAGTGAGGTCCCCAAGAGCCCTTGACGGATCATGGTGCACGCATGTGGACTCAGGGCACACATACACCTTCTTCCTCTCCTCTTTGCTTGTTCTTTGCTTTAGCTTCCATGGAAGGTTATGTCCTCTTCTGTGAAGCTGAAGATTCTGGTCTCTCTGAAACCCTTTGTTGCAGATCTCGCATATGAATCTGTTGGTGGCCAAAAGTGCTTTCGGAGATAAAGCTATTACTTGTGCATTTGGATCTACTTCAACACGCCAAAATATAATACAAAGTTTTAAGACCAGTTACTATATAATACCAAAAATATATATATTATACTAATGTTAACTTTTTGAGTTATAAAGTGACCTGGATTGCCTGGAAGATTTCTCTTCTTCTTTGCTTGTGGAGCCAGCTGATTTGTTGTTGCAGCAAAGGAATGTTGTGTATACATGTTGTCCGCTTCAATTCTAGAACCTGAAGAGGCACTTACTTCACCAGAAGCACAAGTCAGATTGGACATACTCTCTTCTGCTACCAAACCTTTCATCATCTTATAATTCACTATAGGCAGTGTTGAATTCAAGGACTTCAACTACTAGCTGATCATGAGACCAAGTTCGAGATTCATTGGCGATGGGATATATAGATCAACTACTTTAACTAGAAACCCTAATTTAGAAAGGCAAGAAAATGGATCATCAAAGCAAGATAGAGAATTAAGTTCGATTTGTGCTAGAGGGAGTGAGAGATAGAGATGTGGATGAGAAGAGATACCTTTGAAATCCTCCACCATCCAAAACCATAACCAAAGGCAACACGGTTTGTTCTGACGTTGCCTTTCTGTCTTTTCTTTTGTTCTCTTCCCAGTCTTAGAAAACTTTTCCTTTAATTATCCTTTTGCTTTATCATATTATTTCTCACTTAATTAAGCACTGTGTGTTCCTTTTTTAAATTGGTTAAGCTAGGCTGAAACCTACTCATTACATCAATTATTATTTACGCAATTCAAAATGAAAGACATCTAGTACTCTTACGAAGCTTTTAAAATGTATTTAGTAAAACTTGAACTTATAATTCAGATAACAGGAAAGTACATGATCATGTGCTAATAGGGATGCACTTAAAACACCTTTTAATTAATTTATAAATAATTTACACCAAGCCCCTTTTCCTTTTTTCAATGTATATATATATATGTAAAAGTAGACATAAAGCAAGCATGTAAAAAGATTGCAGGATTTTACACAGTAAACACACATGCAACCTATGGAGACCAAAGAGAAAGAGATGACCAGTATTTGATTAGAGACCTTTTAAAATGGTGGGTAACAGAGTGAGGTTAAAAAAGCATCACCCCTTTCCTTTGTGCACATTGCACTTACACGACCGATAATCATTGGTTCAGTGATTGAATTCCAGCAAACGTGCTCATCGATAACAGTTCTTTAAGTACTTAATTTATTTTTTTCTTATTTTTATATCTTTAAAATACATTATAGGGTAATCACAGACGTTAAAACAATACTAAATCTTGACGTACTTATAATTTTCGAAATTAAGTGAGAAAAGAAATAGGTAGGTCCCGCATGCTGCCCGACCTATAATCACTTGTTTTACTGAGGTGAGAGAGAGATTAATTATAAATTAATGTTTTGTTCCTTGCCACTAACTAGCTCGTTTCAATATTATCCATCAATATCCTTTGTTTCATGACTATTGGAGAAAATATATATAACGGAGTTTGGATTATTTTTAAGAACAATTTTAGTTTTTGTTTTAAAACAACAATTTTCTAGTTTAAAATATTAACTCTGGTTGTAAATTAACGTGTTTAGTTAATTGTTTTGTAAAGTATATTTTTAAAAATAAAAAATACTTTTCATCAATTATAATTTGAGAGTTGAAAACACCTTTCTAATGTATTTCACCATTTTAAAAATAAATTATTAGTGCAAATTACATTTTTACTCTTTGAATAACTATTTTACTCATTCTAATAATTAACATCTAACACACTTACATTATTTTCAGTTTTTTGAAAAACTTTTAATAAACTCTACTAAAAGCGTTGCACTTTTAAAGCATAATTTTTATTTTTATTTCTTTTAAGAAAATTATTTTAAAAATGGTATCAACCGTACTAATTTCTTTCCAAATATATTAACATTGAAATGAAGATTTTACAAGCAAAACAGTAACATAGAAAAAAAAAACACCAGTTCTTTGAAAAACATTATACCAAGAAGTTGGAATTTCTCTTTCATTATTTCTATATTTGATCCATGTAGCATCCATAAAAATGATTTGGCTAGTTGATCTGATGCACACAATATGGCCACCTGAGATAAGGTGGTTAGACCAAAATGGAAAACCAAGTTGACCCCACTCAGCCAATAAACACCAATAATGCCACTTGTTTTGGAGATACATTGTCGGTATGCTTTCTTCATGTTTTCATGAAGTTTTGTCTTCACACCACTAAACAAAAATCGATCATGTAAAAGTAAACTTTTGTTTGAGATAATTACTCATTAATTATTTGCTTAATTAATTGACGGAGTTTTACATCCTCCCTGCTCATCATTCCCTTATTTTATTATTATAAAACCGACATCATTCCATGATTTGTTCCTTTAAAACTATTTAAGTGATCAAACGGGAAGGCTAAACATTTATTTCGAGGTTGGCAAAGATAGCTCGCGTAGTCACATGGATTTATTGGTTTGATAAAACTAACGTAGAACTGGCACCCTGTGTGTACTGCCTTTTTACAGGTTTATAGTAATTAGTATGGCAAACTACACTAATGTACCTTGAAATTTTACATATGACATAATATTCAACTATTGCCTTTTGTTATATGGTGTCCTCTACTATTTGTTAACCCTGCTAGAGTTGTAGTGTGTGTGTCGAATAATTTTTCAATAAGAGCTTTTACAAGTAAATATTTTGGAATAAAGTTTTCATAAAATACATCTTCTAGTTAAAAGGTTGATACTTTTAAATATAACTTTTAAAATAAATATTTTGAAATAGAATTTCACAATATATATATTAATAAAACAATTAAATTAACTTAATTTTTTTTGGTTGTCAACCTAATACAGTTTTAAAAGAAAAAATCCTCAAATACTAAACAAATAAATTAATTTCAAAAGAGCTTTTGACATTAAAAAAAAAAAAATTAAAAAAATGAAGAAGTTGTCATACTAAATATACGTAGAATGGTCGACTAGAATTATTTTAGAGAAAATTCAAAAGTGCATTATATGCAGAGAAGCCGTAATTGTCTAGATATAGTGCAAATGGAGGCATGATGCTTCCTTCATTAGCAATTTAGAAGGAGTGATGCCGTCGTTCAAATCTGGCAGGAGGTTGCAAGCCTCCTTCTGCCTTGGAGACCACCGACCATTTCTTTCACAATAATAACCTTCATTAATCCATTTTGTTTACTTTGATTTTTAATAATATCTAATAACAAATTAAATTAGGTATGCCATAAGTGAAAAATGATAGAGTGAATAACATTTTCCTCTAGTCTAGTTAACCATAAATGCGTAATGGTTATACCATAACGGTTATCTAATAGTTAGTACAATTTGTCTTAATTATTAACATAATAGCAATGTTCAAAAACTCAGCTAAATGGGTCGAATTCTCAGTGATTAATCAATGAGCAACATTGTACCAATCCAATTATCCGCAGATCATGGGTTCAATTTGGACAGAGTGATTATTCAATCGAGTTGGCCTAGTACTTTAGCCAACTCCACCTATTTGGTTACAAAATATATCCATCAACCCTACAACCACTCAACATGTATTCATAAACCTCTAGCCAAATAAAAAAAAAATGAAGAGAGAATCGATAAAGGAGCAAGAGGAAAGAGAGGGGAGATACTAGCAAGGGAGAGAAAGAGAAAAGAGGAGTTTTGAGAGAAGAGAGAGTTGATGGTGGTCGGAGCCAATGGGGATAGAGATGGCGATAGCGGAGTAGAGGAGGATGGTGGAAATGGAGAGCCTATTGAGACAGTGTAGATTTGAGGAGCAAGAGAGAGTGGATAAGGGTGCAACGGGCATAAGAGAGGCAGCAAAGAAAATAATGAAATTGATGAGGGTAAACGATTGAGAAAATGATAAAAACTAATGAGGGTTCATTTGTTTATGTGTGTGTGTATTAGGGCAAATTACACAAACTCCTTTAAGGTTTGATGAAATGACACTAATATCTAAATTTTGTTATAATAACATGAATCTGTGTTGAAATTCCAAAAACTCAATAGAAATATATCTTGTCTTTAAAGAATTGTTGTTAAATCCTAACAGTCAATGGTCAAAAGATCAAAATTTTCAAATCTTAAAAAATAATATATAATTATTATATTTTAAATTTATTTATATATTATTATTTTAGTTATCTGATTATTCTAAAATGACTTTTGAAATTGGTTGAGATAGGTTTGATGATGTTTTACGATCATATGATTGTATTTTGATCCTATTAAAAATTTTAAGTTTTTTTATTGGTTTGACCCAGTTTGACTTTCAATTAACAATTTGACCGTTGATCGATGGTCAAATCAAGTAATCATTAAGTAACCAAGAACTCATTACTCACTACCTTGTCGGTCAAAGCGAGTTTTGGAACATTGTATAATAGCATTCAATTTTTTTTTTTTGGTTTTATAGTATCACCAAATTAAGAATATAATTAGGTGCACACAACACACCATTTAACAACCACGAAAACATGTATACACTAAGGTTGTAGGCTTGATATGACAGAATGCACTATATCAAACTAGTATATACACGAGCAAATTAATGTACGATTAGTTACATTAAAATACCCTAAATTTATCTTTTATAGCAAACATTAGTAACTTTGAGAAATCCAACATCAACATACAATTTTATTATGTGAAAATAAAGTAAAATAGCACCAAATTTGACTGAATTATGTAATTTTCATTAAATTAATAATTTGAATTTTGATCTCACCTAAAAACTTTTCAAAATACCCTTAATGAATACTTTTTGACTTCTTTGTTTTTGCTTCTCTTTTCTCGCTTTTCTATGTCTCTTTCTCTCTCATTTTTTGTTTTTTTTATCTCTTTCTTTAGCCTTTCTCTTGCATTTTTCATTTATGTTTTGTTTCACTCTCTAGAAACCGTCACATCATCTTCGTTCAGATTATGGCACTATGTAGATGCATCGACAGTCCTGCTAATCGATCAGCTCACGAGAGTCGACCTCCTCGATCAATAGTGGTTGAACTCACTGTTGTGCTTCCCTAGAAGAAAATTTTTATTTGAATCACATAATGAAAATTTTTATTTGAATCATAGACTAAAAATTTTTATATAGGTCTTGAATTGCCATTGAATTCAGGACCTATCTTCCCAAATTTAAAATTTATGTGTAAAACCATAACAAAGTGAATGATAATTTTTATTTCAATAAGCATCTACTACTGAATAAATCTTCTCGAATTGATGGAAAATAGATATCAAATTCAACATTATTCAGGACCCATCATGTTAAATTCGGAGCCCATCTCCCTAAATTCGAGACTTATGCATGGGGACCATCATATGAGTTAATGATGATCTCCATTTCAGTAGGTATTTCTGAGTAGGTCCTGAATTAGCAAAAATAGATCTAAAATTTAACATAATTTAGGTCTCAAATTCAACATAATTTAGCTCTTTGAAATAATGGATTGTAAATAGCATCACTCATTTAAAAAAAAAAAAAAAAATAGCAGTATTGCTCAAGCATATTGTGTATTAATGTCTTTCGTTAGAAGAAACTTAATATCATCAGTACTGCAAATTTGGTTAGATGGCAAGTGCTCAATCTATTTGGTATTTATTTAGGTTTAAGTTACCCCCACCACAAATTGTATCTAAAAGAAAAACTTAATATTAAACCCCACTTTTTCAATATATACATGTGTGTATATATATATATCAAAAACCTCACATTTATATCAAATTTTATATAAAAATAAATGAGAACATTTATTATACAAAACTAATTATTGCTACCTACTTCATTCAACCACACCACATGGAGTAGAAAGCCTTTATTCAATAATGACATAGATTCGAATAGATACACCACATGTTGTATCTCACAATAAAATTTAAAAAAAAAAAAAACTGATGGATATTTAGTAAAAAAATCCCTATAAAATTGAATGTGAAATTATTTTTCTTCTACATTGGTTTTCTTATTCTAAACATAATTATAATATGTGACTTTAACCCCTTTTTTTTAAAAAAAAAAAAATACAATGTTTTTGTAAATTTACTAACATTAATGGTAAGAGACATGCTAAAATCTATTGAAATTAAACATTAAATATAATATTGAAATCTACTTTCGTAACATCAAAGAAATTAAATCTCGGAATAAAAAAAAAAAAAAAAACTTATCTTACATGCTGATATATTTATATGGTGAGATTTAAACTCTAACCAATGATATGAATAGAAAGTGTACGCAAAACTCTTAAGTTATGAATCGATGTACATATCCCTTTAACTATAAATTCATCTATGCATATTCAATGATGAGCTTCCTTGTTACCCTTGGTAGACAAATTTGAAACGCTAAAAGTCATATGATATGATAGGACTCATCCATAAATGTCCGTACAATATAGCATGACTTTCGCGAGTGCTATAATTGACCAGAAAATCATAGAGTGCACCCACTAGGTGCCAGTGGTGCACACTCTCAAACTGACGTCTCATCCATGTGCCAACGAAATGAAATAAATAAAAAAGTAGGGGTACAATGTGTGAATTTCCATACAAAAAACCGGCGCATAGGTGATATGTCAATTTGTAAGTGGCTAGTGTGCCACTTTCCAAGTGTACGATTTACCCAAGTTGTCTGCTTGTGTGTAGCGTCAAAATGCACCCTTCGAATGGCAAGCAGCCAGTGGTCAATCAATAATTATTTTTTAAGTTAGCCCACTTTGCTTTCATTAAGTAAGCCTTGATTAAGGAGCCAGCTGGTGACTTGAAAGCAATGCTTAGACATTAACAGATTGAAACATAAATCTCATAAAGTTTGATCAAACTGGTAGGCACATATGCTGACAAATCAGCCTTATCCATATGTCAATTGATCTGTACACAAAGCCACTTCGGTTCTCATAGCCTTCTTCATTAGAAACAGCATGGAGATATCAGCAGGTTTGACTGTTTTGATATCATGTTTATTTCTGCTCAGCAATGGAGCTGAAATTGAAGCCTGTTGCCAGACAAACAACAATTTCCAATCTTTTACAACCTCATCAAAGCAGCCTTACAGAACCTCTTATCACTTCCAGCCTTCCAGGAACTGGATAAATGGTATATATCTATCTTCACAAGTATGCTTTATTTCATATTAGCATCCTAATTTTCAATTTTGTTTGTGCTACTAATCTTAACTTTTCAATTCTGTTTTATGGTGATGGAATGTGCAAACGGGTGCCTGGCTTCATTCAGATCCTAATGGTAAGTTGGTAAATTATTTCCATAGCTGTTCATGGAAGTGAGCAACTGAGAATCATATAATTTCATTTTGTTTCATCTAATTTTTAGTTACCAATTTATACTGGGTACTGAATCAAGAAAATTATGCAAGCCATATCATCTAATTGCACGTCAATACTTAAATTTAGAAAGGCAATTCTTCAACTCTTGCGTAAAAACAAACATTGAAGTGGTTATATTTCATTCTGGCTTTGTAGTGCTTCCATAGGCTTTACTTTGCATTTGATCAGTAGAACTTCTGATAAATAATTCTAGTCATTGATTAAGAATTTGCTCCTAATAGTTCAATCTAAGTCTTAAACAAAATAGGAACAACAGGTCAGTATCTGAACTAGTGTAGTCTTGAGCGTTTTTATGAGCTAGTGAGACATGCTCCAAGTTGTCTTTGTTTGGACTATTTCAGGGCCAATGTACTATAAGGGGTTATATCATTTGTTCTACCAGTACAATCCACATGGAGCAGTGTTTGGTGATATTATGATATGGGCACATTCTGCTTCATATGATCTTATCAACTGGTTTCATTTGAATCATGCCATTTGCCCATCTGAGCCATATGACATCAACAGTTGCTGGTCTGGTTCCACCACAATCCTTCCAGGAAGTAAACCATATATATTATACACTGGAATTGATGTGAATGGTAGTCAGGTTCAAAACTTAGCCATGCCTAAGAATCTATCGGACCCCTTACTTAAAGAATGGGTGAAATTTTCTGGCAATCCTATTATGACTCCACCAAACGGAGTTAAGGTGGATAATTTTAGAGATCCCACAACAGCATGGCTGGGTTCTGATGGAGAATGGAGAGTGATCATTGGAAGCCAGAGCAATAACCAAGGAATGGCGATTCTATATCGCAGCAAGGATTTTGTGCATTGGACCAAGTTTCGTCATCCTCTTTATTCATCAGAAAGGACTGGAATGTGGGAATGTCCAGACTTCTATCCTGTTGCTATTAATGGCACAAATGGGGTTGACACTTCGATCCTGAATCCGAGTGTAAAGCATGTTGTGAAAGCAAGTTTCAATTCTCATGACTACTATGTGCTAGGGACTTATGATCCTCAGATGGAAAAGTTTTTTCCGGACAGTGAGTTTGAGGGAACCAATTTGGACTTGAGGTATGATTACGGGAAATTTTATGCTTCAAAAACTTTTTTTGACAGTGTTAAGAACAGGAGGATATTGTGGGCTTGGGTCAATGAGTCTGACAGCATACAAAACGATATTGAGAAAGGATGGTCAGGAGTCCAGGTGATTTATGTTAACTGGAGATGTTCATTACTTAAAAATATTATAGACTTTCCAAATTTTACGAGAGCTATAATGGTATAGATGTATCAAATTATAGTTAACAGGTTCAGTTCACGATATGTGCTGGAGATGATAACATTTGATGAACTTTCAACTGTGTCTTGACTCTTCTTTGCAGTCAATTCCTAGGCAAATTTGGCTTGACAAAAGTGGAAAACAGCTAGTGCAATGGCCTGTTGAAGAAGTTGAAATGCTGCGAGGCAAGCAAGCCAGCATCAATAATAAGAAACTAGAAAGTGGGTCAGTATTTGAAGTCTCAGGCATCATCGCTTCACAGGTAAGTGGTCAAATTCACGCTATTGAATTCCACTATTCATGTTTTGATCACAATTTCTTGTACACAATTTCTGATTTTATTGCTGCAATTATATAAGATCTGGCATTTTCATACTTGTATCATTGAAGGTCGATGTAGAAGTAGTGTTTGAATTGCCTGAACTAGAAAAGGCTGATGAGTTCACTAGTCCTGGTTGGGTTGACCCCCAACTTCTATGCAATGATAAATATGCATTGATCCGCAGCAAATTAGGACCATTCGGCTTGTTAGCTTTGGCGACAGAGGACTTGACAGAGCAAACAGCGATTTTCTTTCGAATTTTTAGAGGGCATAATCGATACATAGTACTCATGTGCAGTGACCAGAACAGGTCAGCCTATTTTGATCTTCCAAGGATTTCTCTTTTTAACCATAAGTCAGCAAAACCCTAGTTTTATGTGATTTTAGCTCAACATTCAATGCTTCATATGTCTACTAGGTCTTCTTTGAGAAAAGATACTGATAAAACAACTTATGGAGCTTTCGTGGACATAGATCCTCTCCAAGTAAAAATTTCATTAAGAAGCTTGGTATGTTGGCAACAGGCATTTCCTATTGAATTCTTCTTTTTTTTTTTTAACATATATATCTATATAATTATAAGCATTGTTCTGATGTACTTGGCTTCAAATTTATACAGATAGACCACTCCATAATTGAGAGTTTTGGAGGGGGAGGGAGAACTTGTATCACTAGTAGAGTTTACCCACAGTTGGCAACCGAGAGAGGACCCCGCCTCTACATATTCAACAATGGAACCCTTGGTGTAGTTGTCTCAAGCATGAATGCTTGGAGCATGAATAAAGCCCTCATTGGTGGGGAAGAAGGTTTTAACATATAGGCATCCTATGGAAAAGCAAATGCTTTATGAAGGCCATAGATATAGGGCAGACCATTAGCCTATTTTATTTGGCAATGTTTGCAATGATAATCCGCGGGGGTAGTGATGGTTACAAATTCTTTTTCTTTTGTAATTGATGTCTCAATGGTAAACAGATGATTTTTAGCACTGTCTGTTAATGCACTTAATATAGCTAAAGAACAATTCCATCAAACTTCAATTTTGCCAGCGACTTTGGTATTTTTTGAACAATGCAGTTATACTTTTCATTTTTCTTTAAGGAAGTAGAGGTTGATTGTCTGATGAAAACTGATAATGAGGTTCATTGGTTTTACTGTGGGTTAAGGCTTGAAGTGGAGCTTATTATGTCAAGTTATTGCATTATAACATGAGTATACTGAGGTCAATGCTCCAGGTTGGACCTTTTACCAAATAGAAAAATGTGGTTACTACCAAGCTATGTTTATGGGCCAAGATGTTTCCTTCTTACATGTATTAATTATAGTAACTGGTACTAATAAAATTCTTCTTCATAATAATAAACTTCACAATTTGGAAGGATCTGTACCTATTAGCATTTTCTGATCCTGCTTTAGTTTTAATGAACCAATATGAACAGTCTCAGACTTGAAAACTGTTGAAATTCTAGTAAAAAATGCATACAAAATAGGATAAAATCCATAAAAAGAAGAAACTTTAAAAAAAAAAAAAGAAACCTTTATTATGATTACCTCCTGACCACTATACTTGCTGTTACTGCACCGCATATATACCCTTGTTTTCTTTATTTTTCAGAGTGTTACTTTGTTCTCTGATTAGATGATCTTGTCTTTATTCTGTTGTATACAAACCATTCAATAATACCACCATTGAATGTGAGAAGACTGTTACAAGCAGGGTATATCACTGCATTACTATTAAGAGTTTATATTAAACAAGCAATCAAGTACAACAATTATCTTTCTGAATTAATTATTTGGATATCATAAATTTGTCCCATCTCAAGGAGTGGAGATGTGGAGGCGACCCTTCTTAGTTCGGAAGTGCAAAGCATTAAACTAACAATTAATTAATGGTAATTATGACCAGTCGAACACCATCTCTTTATAAAAGTTGAGTATTTTTTTTAATTTAAGATCAAATATTGGAAACTCATCATTATATATTAAAACATAAAATAGAGATATATGTCTTAAATATGAGTATAAGTCTACTCTTAATAAAAATTATTATCTATAGTTATAAGAGTAGTCATTTAAGTTTCTTATCAATTAATGATATGGATAGATTTCATGGTTTATTTAATCTTGTTATCAATTACTGATGACGGTAGGTTACAGTAGACCATGTGTAAGTGTTTATATATATATATATATGACAGGAGGACGTGGCATAAAATGAGTCGTATTTATCCGTAAAGTCGAAAAAAAAATGCCATAAAAAAATGACAAATTGACATATAAATACACTTACACATGTTACAGAAAGGTTGTTCTCACCAACAAAACCCGCAGTTGATGATTCTTGATTTGAAGCGAACCCCGCGTACGCGAAATTGACACAATCAGAGAAAGCTGAGAACATAGGTATGTTGTTGTAGAGAGTATAAAAAGGGTACTCATGTTATATATATTTATGTATAAATCAATCAAATACAAAATCTCATTTATTTATCTAAAACAATGTTATTATGTATTGTAGTTGCAGAATGAGGAATTTGTAAGAGGGAAAGAGAGAAGGTTTTGGGAGAGAATGAGCGAAGATGATGAGGACCCACAAAAGAGGGGGTCCAAAGCATCTGGGCCTTACAAATGGCTGACCAACTTCCAGCGTGATCTGATGGCTGGGGCCTTGATGGGCGGTGTTGTCCACACGATCGTGGCGCCAATCGAGAGGGCAAAGTTGTTGTTGCAGACCCAAGAGAGCAATATCGCCATTGTTGGAAGCGGCAGGAGGAGATTCAAGGGCATGTTTGATTGTATTGTCCGTACTGTTAGAGAAGAAGGTGTTTTGTCTTTGTGGAGAGGCAATGGCAGTAGTGTTCTCCGTTATTACCCTTCTGTTGCTCTTAATTTTTCTCTGAAGGTACCTGTTGTATATTTTCATTTGCATATAACTTGAGAGACTGATTAAATATTTCTATTTACAACTGGGATATTGTTAATTTTGGAATTTCGATAGATTAGAGATAACTTTGTTTAGATGAAATTATTCTCAAATGTCGTTAATATTGAATACTTTACCGTTGATGTTGCATATTGGAGGGTATCAGATTACATGAATTCATTTTGCATGCGGTTGTATTTTTGACATTTTTGTGGATCCAATCCAATGAACACTGTGTGATTCATTAGTTTGTTCAGATAGGGTGGGTGTCAGTTGAGCATACTGTAGGTCCAGTTGTTGAGGAATTAATAGAGGAAGTTTTGCTGTGGCATAAGACTACAATTAGTAATTTGGTTTGAGCATTTTGTTAGAATCATTTTATACTAGGGATAGCATCTTGAATTTTTAAATCATCTTTTTTTTAAGATATTTCGAATTTTGTTTGGAATTATGGGATGTCTCTAGTGTATTCCATTTTTTCATGTTCCTATCAACTACCTTGTCTCCGTTGTGTTTGTTCACAATTTTTCTAATAGAATGATTATATGCTGATGATCGAGGACCAGGATTTGGATTGAGATGATTACTTTAATAACAACATTGATAATATTTGATAATAATGGTTCACGAAATATGTTTGTGAAGAATATGACTCATTTTTGTTAAGGGTACTCTGATGGCAAGTGATATGTCTATTATTTATTAAGAAAGTTGGTGCCTGCAGAAGAACAAGTTCAATTTTTGTTTCCCTGCCACCTACTAGGACCAGAATAAAATTCTTTGAGAGTACAATTTTGGGCTGAGATGGATGGAATTATCTGAGAGGGACTAAAGATATGTGTACCATGTTTGACTAGTGAGCATGGTGATAGCCTGACATTTCAGAGAGAGATTATGTAGTTTATTATTGAAGACGTTGGGGAAAGTAGGAAGGATTCTGGAGAAGTACACTGTTTGTAATTTATTGTTGGATGTTAACAACTTGGGAATGAAGTTTTAGATGAATCTTGACATTGAATCTCCAGATCATGTCAAGAATAATATAATTGATGTGATATCTATTGTATGTAACATCCTGTGTCAGTCTTGGAGAATTTATTGTTAGGATTCTTGGAGAGCATGGGTTTTGTGTATTTGCTGAACCTACAATCTTAAGAAAATTGTTGTAGTCTTGAAAGTTTTAGTTGTGAATTACTTTCACAGTAATAAACAATAGTAAAAAACTGGTTGACATTATTCTACCTAAAAGGCTAGGAACTTGCAGTGGTCAGAATACTAACCTAGAAATTGGATAATTTGAAGCCTTTCTCTTTTCTTTTTTCTTTTTTCTGTTTTTCAGTTTACTCAAACTAGGTAATGGAAGCTAAATTTATTATGCTTTATAGTTGGCTGCAGAAAGAATTATACAATCTAGAAGTTGCAATCAAGGTGTAAGTTGAATTTGTTATTCACATCAGAAGAACAAGAATATAAGCACTGGGGAAATCTGATGGAACTCATCTCACAAATTGGTGTGATATTGGAATAATTGAATTGAATTCTGTTCTTGAATAAAGCGACAAAGATCTAGCCTATGTAGAGCAGATTAAAATGGAACTTTGTTGCTACTTAAACAGCTTGTTGAAATAATCCCAACTTCCTTTAGGAAAAAAATAATAAAAATTTCAACTCAGCAGTGATGATTGGAGAACTTTATAGACGGACAAAATAAGCTTTGGAAATAACTCTGTTAAGTTTTTACAAAATCTCAATGAAGCATTTTTACCTACCTGTTGGGTTTGCTTATTTAGTCTTGTATTGCCATTTTTCATTTCTCAAGTCTTACCTATATCTTTGTAAAAAAGGTAAGTGAAATGAATGTAATTTCTTGAGGACATGAAGATGGGTAAAGTTTATGCTCACACGCAGTCTTAATTGCAAGCCATGAATCAGGCAGCCAGTTAGGCCTCTCTGTCCGAATTTTAAGTTATAAATTGAGAAATGACATTTCCCTTCAGGAGTGCTTGTCACAAGAGGTCAAGGTGCATGTCCTTAGATGTTTGATTAAACAAGCAATATCGATATTTTATCTTTTATTATGTTTGATTAATGTTTGGTGGTAATTGAATGTTTTCATCTGCAGGATCTCTACAGAAACATTTTAAGAAATGGAAACTTTCAAGACGGTAATTTCGTGTCTGGTGCATCAGCCAACTTCATTGCTGGGGCTGCAGCTGGTTGTACAACATTGATCTTAATCTACCCACTTGATATTGCACACACCCGCCTTGCTGCGGACATTGGAAGAACTGAGGTTCGACAATTCCGAGGCTTCTACCATTTCCTAAGTACCATATGCAAGAAAGATGGAATTCGAGGAATTTATAGGGGGCTTCCTGCCTCTCTACATGGGGTGGTTGTTCACCGGGGCCTATATTTTGGAGGCTTTGATACAATGAAGGAGATTTTGTCTGAGGATTCTAAACCTGAATTGGCATTGTGGAAACGCTGGGGAGTGGCTCAGGCAGTCACAACATCTGCTGGAATGTTGTCATACCCTTTGGATACAGTGCGTAGGAGGATGATGATGCAATCTGGCTTGGAAAAACCAATGTATCATAGCACACTGGATTGTTGGAGAACGATTTACAGGACAGAGGGGGTGGCATCATTTTATCGTGGAGCAGTTTCAAACATGTTTCGGAGTACTGGGGCAGCTGCCATATTGGTTTTGTATGATGAGATCCAGAAGTTCATGAACTGGGGTGGATTGTAACAGATGATAATTTTTGTCAGTGTTTTTTTTTTCTTTTTCCCCCGCAAAAGTTGAAGGCAGGAGAATTAGATAGAACAGAGATCAAGAGGAATAGAGCAGGAAAATCATGTAAGAAGGCAAATGAGAACGATACAGTTAATGACTAACATGCACTGGATGACATTTCATTTGCCACGTTAGTATTTTAGGTTTTGGCTATTCAATTCACAATTTACACCATTTTTTTGTTAACAAATAAAAGAGTTGCATGTTATTAAAGCTCTGTCCTAAAGTCGATCCACAAAGAGTGAGAAAGGAACTATCTATTTAGTATCACAGGATATGTTTATATTATATTCTTACTACAATTATCTTCTTTTTTTTTTTTTTTTTTTGGGAAATAAGAAAAAGAAATTGTTAGTTCTCTTTGTTCGATTGGCAGTCACTCTGCACAAAACCCACAGGCCTGTGGTGGAAGACTTGAATTCGGCAAAACTCGAGTAAAATCTATAATAATAAGGGATTTTGTCTAGCACTAAGAAAGTCACAAGTTCAAAAAATAACACTGAAAAATTTTATTGAGTTGTTTTTGCATTGCCGCAAGTTATTTTAGCCTAGTCCGAAATTTAATTTTGGATTAGATTAAATTAGTATTGTAATATGTTTGGTACTATTAAGAGTGGATTATGAATAAAATATATTAACTTAATTTTAAAATATAATAAATATTTAAAATATAAATCATTATAAATAAATAAAATAACAAGAGGGATATGAGAGGGATTAATTAATCTCACCATTTTGGGTGAACTAATTTATCCCACTCTAGAGGGATAAAAGAGGAGAAGAAATTAAATTTTGTCAAATCCAACCTCCTCGGTAATATAGGATTGGTCAAAGAAAAATTTATCCAATCTCATCCAATCCTCACAAACAAACAGACACTAAGGCCATTGGATTCAATCTCTCCGTCCAATGCAAATATTTATTAATTTTTATTTTTTTTAATTGATGTTAAGATATTATTTTATCATTTTTAGTTAATTAATATTCCCTTCTTTTTTTTCCATCTTTTCTTGTTTTAGTTGATATATATAAAATTAAAGAAAATTTTTTATGGGTTCATCTCACAACTGATTTATTAAAACGGATCAATGAAATAGTATTATTTTTTTTCTTATTTTTTTATTATTTTTTCTCATATTATTTTTATTGATCCATTTCATTACATTAACCGTAAGATAATTTAAAAAAAAAAAAAAAATTCCTCGTAAAGTTATAATGACTAATGTGGTGCTCTGTGTGAAAGGCAAGCAACCGAACTGGGGGAGGCCTTAACTGGAGTGGTTTGAACTTCGAAGCCAATAAAGGAACGATGAGCTTCAACTTTCAACCAAATTTATGATGAAATGATCAATTATTATGTATATGTTTTCTCAGCTATTAAATTTTAAATATATATATAATCAAAGTGGGAGCTCCCAATAATAAATTAGGGAAAAAAATAAAAAATAAAAAAGGCAAAGCCACCATCAGTGATGACTTCACCCGCTATAAAGTAGTTGAAGATGCTTTTAACACTTTATTAGACTGAGTTTTAGAGAAAAGTGCAACCTAAAACCCCAACCATTAGTGAGCTTCTTGAGTTTGCCCAACATGTCCTATGTTTTCCCTTTTTTTTTTTTTTTTTTTTATGTGTTGGTAACATCATGGGGCTTCTTACCAGTAGGAGTTTTTGTTTTATTAACAAAATTAGAGTTGTCTTTGTATTTCCCAAAAATAAATAAAATAAAAATAGTTGTCTTTGACCGAGTCTTTCGAACAAGATTAACATAACAAATAAAAAATATTCATAAAAATAAAAAAAGAATATAAATAATCAATAAATTTATTTATCTGCTTATTTTTATTTTCATTTGAATGCATTCCTTTGTTATTTATATTCTATCTTCTAATTTTTTAGGTATTAAAATGTGTCATAAATACATGTGTTAAAACTATTCAACAAATTATTTTATAAAAGTCATTTGATCACATATAAAAACTACTCAGATAAGTTATTTTCTAAAAGGCATTCATTATAGTCAAAACCATCTAAATATTAATGAAATTATTAATATTTTACGCAACTCTTTTCTACAAATGTAATTATTTTTCTGTTATTAACTTTAGCAAAGCAGGGATTAAAAATATAAAGAAATAAAAGAATATATTTATAAGTTTCGATGAGTATGCAATACTCATAGAGGAGGCATTAGAGATTAATGGAGATGGTATTAGTATTGTATTAAGAGAGAATCAAAGGTAGATTCCAATTACGTCAAGGGTGTAAAGATTCTAGATGAGGGTCCACCAAAGGTATTTTGTGATAATATGAAAAGCTATATGCATGGCTGCCATGTGTGAATCAGTATTAAAAGAAAATAAAAGGCGACAGGCACTGTTAAACATTGTGGTTGTGGACCTCGTGGCCGTGGTTTTGTGTTGCTGTTGTTGTCATCAGCATCATCAGCAAGCCTTTTCTTTCATTTCCAAACCCAAAGGAAATGGGTCCCATTCAACTCCAAGTGGTTTAATCTTTTGCCCCATTAACATCCCATCTTCTTTTTCCTGAAATGGGAACAGACGTCCTAGAGGGTTTAACCTTGTGTTTTTTTAATTATTATACCATGTTTTCATTCTAGAACATACATGTCGACACCCATCTTACTTTTTGTGAAATTCAAACGAAATTTATGATTTTTGCTAAATTTTCTCAGTTGACTTGCCTGCGAGATTTTTGCCTTTTTTTTCATACCTAGTATACTCATTAAATTGCCCAAGAACCGTAGGTTGTTTTTAAGTTTAGTTTTCTATTCTTCTGTAACTAGGTTTCCATGTATAACACATTTATTACCACGTGAGTCTGTAGTCTCTTGGGTGCAGCTACATTGACAGCCACATTACTTGTGACTCGCAAGGGTCACAAGTTCAACACCAATCCCACCAAAAAGGGTGATTGATTTTTCTCTTATCTTTGTATGAGTTACTTCCTTACCTAAGTATGGATTGTTTTCTCTCATATGGAAACTGCTCTTCGAACTGTACCATTAATATCTTATCCCATTTAATCTCAATTGTTCCTGAACTCGTCTCAATAATTGAAAAAAAAAAATAGAATTTCTAAATTTATAGTTATTAACTTGCTTCCTTCTCTGTTTATTCCATTATCTTCTATGCAATTTTACAAATATAAATTTATTTAACAGAATAATAATATTAGATGTTTCCATTTTAAAATAATAATAATATTATTAGATGTTTTGCTTTTTATCTCTCAACTTAATCCATAACTCATAATATATATCAATTAATAAGTGTATACATTTTTTAAGTGAAATAAATAATTATTAATGAATTTCCATTAATTAATATATATGTATAGTTGGCACATGTCAATTGATGTGTTAATTAATGTACATGAGTGTTAATTGATGAATAAATATTCATTAATATACATTCATCAACTAACACATTATGAGTTGGTCTAAATTGGGATACAAGGTGGGATTTGTAGTGTTACTCTTAACACAAATGTTGTAAAATTAAGAGTAATGCTATATTATTCAAAATTTTACCAAAATTCATAGGTCAAATGATGAGAAACTTATGTATAATTATCACATTATTATTATATCATTTTTATAATTAAAGTGGTCATTGCAAATTATTTTATCACATTTATTAAACAAAAAAGTTGAAAAAGTTTATGGGGAAACGTAGCATTATTCAAAAATCAAAGAATTTGTATGTTTGATCCATAAAGTCTCTCACAATTGTGTAGGAGGTCTTAATCCAATGCTACACATATTGAACTATTTTCTAGACAAATAATGAAAAAAAAAAAAAAATCATACATTAGGAGGATTGTAGAAAAATCATAATTTGAGTCTTGAGATATAGACTGGTACGGGTTGCTTAAGTATGTCTAACTCCATAAAGCAGAATATTTCACAAATCAAATGGTAAAACTCATTACTTAGCTTATTTCAGATTAGGCATAATCAATTTTCTTTTTAAAAAGTGTATATTTAGATGTCAAATTTTCACTGAACTTGATGAAGATGGAAACCCCATATAGTTTAACAAAATGTTACTCGCAATATTGACAAATGGTTATGTTATGTGTGTTGTGTGCCTCGTTAATCCTTGAAACAGAACTTCTATCAAGTACTGAACTACCGATAAGTAAATTAAGCTGTAAAATGTCTCGAAGTCAAGTTAAGAAAAAGCCCCGTTTTTGTCAGCCTCACTAATACTACTTAATGCACCTTAAAAAATGAGAAACCAAGTATATGGAGGGACAGTGGCCAACTATGGGTACTGAAATGGGGCTGCGAGTGTAGGTGTAGCCAACCAGCCATGCCATGACGCACTCCCATGTCCTTTGTCCTGTCCTCAACATTGTCTTATAGCATGCTGCCAAATGCCCCATCTGGGCCTCCAACTTCTATTTCTTTTTGTCATCAATTTCCCATTTTGGATTTCTATCATGTTCTATTAATGTGTCTTTCTACACAAGTATATAAAAATGAATTAAAATTCATATTTGTTCTTTTTAAGATATGACAATTCATATATTAATGTATTGAAAGAATTAATATACATGAATTGTTGGATTATGTATTCAGGTATTAAAGAAATGATAATACAAGAACTGTGGACTGCGTAATAATAGCTAAGCACTTCTCCTTTATACTCCTTGCATCTTTTCAGTTATATATAAACAACAGGGAAAATTACAGATTTATAGGCACATCTCTACACTTGTACACTTGTTACATTGCTCTTCGTGTAACTAAATATAAAATTATACATACATTGCGTGGAATCAATAACGCAAGATTTATTTTTTATATAAATAATGACATAACATTTTCGATGGTTGTTCTTACAGCTGGCATACATGACTAATCAATTGTAATGTCAACCATTAAATATGCACTAATGTTTTCTGTTGTGAATTGTGTAAAAACAAAAGAAATTCCTAAAGTCAAATGGCAGTTGGTTCGGCTAACACCTTAGGCATAGTACCCATACTTTAAACAAAAAAAAAAAAATTCCCAACATTGGAGGAAAAATAAACAAGGGTCCTACCAATTTCGTCTTGTTTCTTAATTTTTGCTATTTTGGTAAAATTGTAAAGAGACAGAAGCACAATTAGCTTATAAAACACACGAAATATTTCAAAATCCTTAAGAAACTGAATAGAAATTAAGAAATCACAACAACGAATAGTATGAAACCAGCTTCAACTTGAAAAATGATAATTAAAGAGAAAAACAAATGAGAAGATTAAAAAAAAAAAAAAAACAAATACACGTATATTACATATTAGAAAGTGAAAAAGAAAAGGAAAAAGAGAGAGAGAGCAATCTATAAAGAGGAAGGCGGATAGGAAACGAAGATTTGGTTCAATAATTGGAAGAATTTTGTCAGAACATGTATCTGAATCAGACAGTGGCAATTTGCCTCGTCATTGTCACCACCACACTAAGGTAATAGTAGTATTCTCAATCTCCTCCTTAAACCCAGATCACGTTATAAGCCATTCTTTATCTGGAACAAATTCAACGGCTCTGATTGTTCAATAATTGTATTTGGGTCCCACAAACACTTCACTGATTGAACTATGTTAGATCAACCCTAGAGAAGCTCAATTACCCAATTACTAGGTCAATAACTAAATAATTATTCTCATATCAAACGCATCCCATAGAGTTCTTCTACTACTTGTACAACAATCATTCGAAGTATTTTTGACCAACAAAACAAACATATACGCAGAAAATATATATAGAGATACTATATATATTTATATATTGATATATTTCTGGTTTTCCTAAATTTATGTTCACTTACAATCATAGGAAAGTAACTTGAAATAATAAACAACCCCAATAAGAGAATTCATGAAATGAAAATTGGAATTGTTTAGTTGATGATACCAAATATATATTTAATATCTATCATACCCAGAGAGCGCCAACTTCTACAAGCTTTGGCACGAGGTGGCCGCCAAGGTGGAGAGCGAAGAGGGACTCGAGACCACCGACGCATGTGCCGCCAATGAAGACAGCTGGAGCTGCTGGGTTACGAGGCGGCTCGGCCTCATGAGCGTTGATGATGGGGAGGGCTGAGATCTCGTCGTCATCCAGCTCGATGACGGTCGGGTGGACTCCGATGCTCGCTAGCAGCTTCCTCATCACGTGGCACATGCAGCAGGACGATCGGCTGAAGATTATCACTGGGTGTTCCGATATCAGACGTTGGATTTTCGCCTCCGCCGATTCCTCTGCATCGATGGACAGGTTCGTGGGGACGGCGGCCGAGCTGGTGGTGACGGTCGGAGATGGCGATGTAAGATCAAGTCGGACGACGTCGTTTGAATATTGCCTTAGACCTTGCATCGCCGGAGAGACTCAGTGAGACAATTTTTTGGGGGGGGGCTGGGGGTTTGTCAACGGGAGCAAGTGGAGAAAAGTGTGGTTTTTGTGGGAGTTTTATAAACGAGAGACCAAGTGAAGCCTGTGCTTGCTTACATCATAAACTATAACTTTTTTTTTAAAGCATATAAACTACTGTTTTTACTTGTACCTGTTTATACACTTCCAGTATACCTCACTCGCACTTCACTTTCGTGTTTTCTACGCTCTTCCACCACCCTTGGAATATTCTCCTGCCCGTTCTTTCTTTCTTCCACATTCAATTTAAATTTTTTTAAATGCAATCTAACGCCGTTTATCGTCAGCTCACATCGAACTATTTATTTTTTTAATTTCTTTATTATTATTAATAATCTTTATTTCCTTTTAAATGTGAAAGGAAACTGATAGCAAGCCGTTGATATGCTCTATTCTATATAGTATGAAAAGAAATAGTCAAAGCATATTAAACCTTTCGATTCAATCCAGTTATCAATTTTTTTTAATTATTATTACTGACATTTAACTCAGAAAACAGTCCGAACCAGTAAGAATATAATCAACTTCTACTTATGAGGGAACAACCTACAATATTGGGGGAAAAGAAACTCACATATAAAGGAGGGTGTGGATATAAGTCCATAACTTACGTGGGTGGAACTGCAATTTTACCATTTCTCAGGCCCCATTTTGTACAATTTAAATATCACTTCATGATTATATAAATTTACTATATAAATTTTTTATAATAATGATCTAAGACCTATGCAGTACTAACAATAAACTAGTTATTTAGAATAATTGAAAGATAAAACATGTAAAAAGCGAATACTAGAATGATGCGGATGATGCTTACATCATTTTGCTGAGGGCAGTGTACCTCACTGGACGTAGTTAGGTGGTGGCTGAGCCTACCCTGCCCCACCTTTTTTTTTTTATTATTATAAAACTATAGCTATCTTAATAAATATATATATTATTTACGAATTTTTTCATATACATTAATTTTATTTCATATCAAATTGTATTTAAGTTTGTAAAATATTAGTTGCATAGTATAGTAGTAAAATTTAATATCTTTTAGTATTTTTTTAATGCACTTTTTAATTTAAAATATAGTAATCATTATAATTATCAAAATATAGATTGTCTTTAGTTAAAAAAAATATTGATATCATAATGTTACGTATTATTCTATAATTCATGATTGATAAGTTTAATCAAACAAATACTTAAACGTCTATTTGATTTTTTGTATTTTATATTTCTTTCTTCTTTTTTTTTATAATCATTTTACTTTTTTTTTTAAACATATTTATTTATAATATGAATTTTAAGGGGTAAGATTTATTATATCTCTTCTAAGTATGTATATCTATATTTTTCAATTTATGAAATATTTGTATACCAATTAAGTTTATTTGGAAATTCACCCTGATGCATAATCTTAACTACGTCCCAGCGCCCGTTGAAACATAGTAAGTTGTAACACCCCAATCTATTATATTACTGGGATGTCTGTTTTGGATACGCGCACATTTTAGTTTTTGGGTTGCGCAATGGAAAATCCGTTTATACCTTAAACCTGTTTCATATGTACAGAATTTGATGTTTGGGTTTTGCAACCCAAAATCCGTTTGTATTATTAAAAGTTAAGCTGGTTTAGTTATAATTCTTTTGTTTACTTGTGATTATAGGATCAGACTGGACATCATTAAATTAATTTATTTTTTGAATAAAATAAATATTTGCAGTATATTTAATTAGAAAAAGTGATGTAGATTTGGTTTTTATATTGTTTAAAAAATAAAATGAATGTTCAACATTAATATTGAAATATATGGTTATTGGTTAAGCACAACTTTTAAATCATCTTCTATAAGGAATTATAAGTATTAGGTTATAATATGAAAAATTTATATTTAGAATAAACCTGAAAATATATTATTTTTGGGATGACTTATTTGGGATAAAATATTTAAATCTAATTCAATAATTTAGAATTAAGTGAAAAGTTGAGTTTTCTAATTTTTTTTCAATTGGCTTTTTTCTAATATTTTTAAGTTATTTGACTATTTTGAAAACAAGCAAACAACTTTAAAAGTCTAATTTAGAATCCAAGTATTAATTGAGGAAATGGTGGCGATATTGCCACCCGTATATATGATTTACACACTTGTTATATAAGTGCATCTAAATCTGAACTTTAAAACTTAAAGCATCAATATAAACACCCAGTCTATTGCCAATACTACACTTATCCAACCATAAATATGATTTACTCACTCATTTATCAATACATCCACATATAAAATACAAAAATTAAACCACTATAAATATCCGATTGATGTTAATAATACCCGCAGCCACTCTTAGGGCATATGTTACCAAGGATTTAATGAGATTGGACAAAATTCTGTCCCATCTCATATTTGTTAAGGGGGTGGGATTGGACAAAATACAATCTCACCTCCTCTTTTATCCCATTTGAGTAGATAATTTAGTCCCACCCTAATCGGTGGGACTAATTAATCACCTCTAAAGTCCTTCTTTTTTTAAAAAAAAAAATCTTTTCTTTTTATTTATTTATTTTGTTAATGATTTATATTTTAATTATTTATTATTTTTAAAAATAAGTTTAATATATTTGATTAATAATCTAATCCTAACAGCATCAATCATATCACAATACTAATTTAGTCAAATCCAATTATATCTTATTTAATTTAATTTTATCTCTTAAAAATAATTCAATCCAATCCTAAATAATATACACATCCTTTTATTAGAACCAGAGCAAAGAGAAGAATGCAAGGACAAGGATGCGGTTGGAGTTGATAGAATTGGAGGTCGGGCGCTGTTATAAATGTCTTCTTGTTGAACTGGAATGAGGGCTGTTATACCCTTTTCTTGTTTATAATAATAATTATTTAAAAAAAAAAATCTCTTACTATTCAACATTTGCTTTGGATATAGTGGAAAGAACCAAATACATAAACAAATACGATAACAAAGCACTCAAACAAATAAACCTGGGCACTTTTTGTAATTTGTAAACATTAAACAAACAAACATTTCGACTCCAACACTCTCTAGCATGCATGTTAAACAAACGCTACAAACTTTGAATCCAACAAGCTATACCTCCAACAAGAAATAAAAATAATACTTATTTATAATTTATTTTACCTCGTAATTTATAAATTTAATACTATATATACTCCAAGATACATTTGAATCCATTGTTCAAAGTCTACTGAAAATTTATAAAAATTCTTTCACATATCAACTTTGTAGCAATAACCAACTAAATAAAGACAAAAAATAAAGATAAAAATAAATTACATACCGTTATATGATCAAAGTGCTCTATTTTTTTTTCATTACTTCGTTATATGATGATTGTGTATTTCGTGAGAAACTTTAATACTTTTGATGGAAGTAGGGTTTAAAATATAAATATATATATTAAAAAAATAAAGGATTTTAAATGGGTAAATTTAAGGGATGTACCTTAGTTTATACTAATTAAAACAAGTTGTCCTTATTTATTATTTTGTATAGGGATGATTTTATAATTAAAATTTCTATTAATTAAAATATGGGTGTATAAATCATAATTATGAGTGATAATATTGACACCCTTAGAAAAACAAACAAGCTCTACGTACTATCCTTTAAATTTCATGTATTTCATACTTTGTTTTTTCAAAAACTCACGTGTAAAATATTATAGCAACCATGAAACTCTTGAACTTTAGCTGCTTTCGATTTAAAAAATATATGCTACTATTTATTGTTGTTTATTAATCTTCATCCTGATTTCGATCTCTATAATATTCCAGTAATAACTCTTTTTTTCGTATAATGAAAGCACTAATATGATTTTTCTTTTTTTCGTTAATTTATTTTGATTTCTTCATCGTGTTTTATTCTTAGCATGGAATAATTTCTTCATAATTTATTGTAGTTATTTAAATCCAATAAGAGTGTAATAAAATTAGGAAATATAATAACAATTTGCAAAAAATATATAGCACAGTCGCTATAACGTACCAACATTTTTTAACTTTAAATGAAGAGAGCAATTTGGCTTTGTGCATTCAATACAACTTAAGCACAGGCAAGAGACAAATAGAATCGGTCTTTATGAGTGTATGCCAACAAATGAGAAAAAATAGTAACAGTGTATATTTGGGCAATATTTGCTTGCAAAATACTGATACACAAAAACAAAAATCTTATTTAAATTGTTTTAGATTCCATGACTTGTATTTTATGATATTACAAAGTAGGAAAAAATTAAATTAAAACAAAGATGGGATATGACTTTTAAATTTATGCATTTACTTCATTTTATTTGAAAAAGTTTTATTCTTTGATGTCAATTTTATTTTGAATTTCTTTTGGTAGGTTTTTGCAAAATATTAGTAAATAACGTAAAATATATATATATATATATATACACATACATATGAGTTTTGAAACTAATATTAAAATGAGAGTTGATTTTTAGTACCATTAATTCGTTAATAATGTTTTAAAAAAATCATCTCTTTAATATCGACATCAAAACTCTCTTTTTTAGTACCATAAAAAATATTAAATTCTTACTTTCATAAATAAAAAATAAAAATAAAATTCTTATTTTTTAAGTTCAATGACTCAAAAGTCTATCAAGATCTATTTAAATGAATTACTCAATACTCTGTGTAGATGTCTATTTTATATAATAGGTAAACAAACAATAATATTCATAAGGTAATATTAGAAAAAAAAATTGCATGTACTTGTAAAATGTTGATTAAGATTGTTGAGGCACTGCTCTCTTATCTTTGACAAAGATACGGGTTCTACACTAGATGCATGCCTCTCCTAAAAAATTTGTGAGCTTCTCCCACCCTTGTGTGGGTTACTCTTTTATTTATATGTGGATTAATATTTCTCGTACGGGAGCCACTCCCTAGATCGCATTACCGGTGTCTTATCTCACTTGATCCCAATTATCTTTTAGACCAGTCCCAGAACTAAAAACAAAAAAGAATATATATATATATATAAAGAGAGAGAGAGAGATGAAGACACAAACAGAGAACAAATTACAATTGAAACTCTTATTTAGACGAAGCAACTATTGAAGTTTTTTTTAAGCAGAGCAACTATTTCGCATTTATTACAATTGACTCCTTCTACCATTAGCAAGATTCTGTTACATTTTATAGTAAAGAGTGTCAAAATGACAAAAAGATGAAATTACCCTTGGTGATAGATGTTGACCTAGTTGACCAAATAAAAATTAAAAATTTCTTCCCTCTCTTCGTCATCATCTCTCATGCCACATTTCTTTATCATTTTTCTTCTTCTTCTTCTTCTCTTTTTCTTCTTCCTCCATTATTCTTTTCTTCTTCTTTGAACCTAAAATTTAGGTTCAATGGGTTCATTTGAGTGAACCCAAAAATCTGGGTTCAATTTGGGTTAACCCAGAAATTTGGATTCATTCGCCTGAAAATGGGTTCATTGGTTCATTCAAATTTCTAGATTCATCCAATGAACCCGGATTTTTTCCTCAGACACCCACCAAAATCAAGCACTCACACCAACCATTTATTGCTTCCATTAGAAACCCATTTGCAGTCATCAAACATCAAACACCCACTACACATTAAACATCGACCAACATCAAACACTCATATCAACCATTACAAACCCACCAATTGCATCCATTGGAAACTTACCTATAATCATCAAACATCAAACATGCATCATATCCACCTACAAACATCAAGCACCATCGCACCCATCTGTAATCATCAAAAACTCAGATGATGAAAGAGCAAGGAATAAGGAAGCATTGTTGATTTTTGAATCGTTGGCATCGCGTCGACGATGGAGAGAGAGAAGAGATGAAAAGTAGGAAAAAGAAGAACAATGATGGAAAGATGAAGAAGATGATACTTGTGTAGATGTTTTCAAACAACAACAAATGGGAAAGAAGAACGATAGTAGATCAGCAATGGGGAAGAAGAAGAAGTAAAGATCGACAATAAGTAAAGATCGACAATTGGGAAAAAAACAAAAAAGTGGATAGCGAAGAAGAAGAAGAAGACACGGTGGAGTAAAATAACAAGAAGTAGAGAGATGTGATAAAAATAATATTTGATTAAAAAGTATTTAATTTATTTTAAAAATTTTAAAATTTATTTTAAAAAAATAAGGTTAAAAAATAATTTTACTCCCCATTCAATTAATATTAATATAAATCCATCAATAATGGGAGGTCAATTGTAATAAATATGAAACAGTTGTTTTGCTTAAATAAAGTTTTCATTGAAAAGTTAAATTATAATTTGCTATATATGTATATATATAGTGTTTATTAAGATTGATGGGAAATATGCATGATGATTTGAATTAGAAGAGATGTTTGTTTTGGCAGGTAGTTGATTAAAAAAGGGGAAAAAAAATGAAATGGGGTTGGAGAATGAATGATTGGAGAGTGGAATACACGAGCAGAAAAGGCAAGTGCGTCAACATAAGTTGTCACGTAATAGGGTTGTCCGAAATACTGGATATTGCCGGAGAGCAGTCACATGGGGGTGGTGATACTAGTAGTAGTAAATGTGGGTGACGTCACATTGACTTCGACGTGGAGCCATAGGATTGAACCGTGACGTAACCAAATGCTAAAGCAAAGTGCAGTAAAAAAAGGAAGTCAGCTGACGTGGAAGGTATGCTATTGGTTTGCGGACCCCACTTCCATGACATGATCATCGGTATTATATTACACTTTCCTCGTCACCGTGACGTTCCCTGGAGGACACGTGGCGGCTCGTTTTACTTTCCTTCAGGCATGGAGATTGTGGGCTTGTGGGGTTTAATGCATGGGTCCCAACAAGCTTTTGGGATTTGATGGGATAACCAATGGAAGACAACCACGTGTACTGTCAGTATGCTCGGATGGTGACGGGGGTGGTGAGATTGTTGGGATGTGCTCCCGCCATCATAAATTGGCATTCGGTGTTTTGCAAGGCCTTCAAGATGCACCGTTGATGGTGGTAAATATAGTGTCTGCCATATGTTAATGAATTAGGTAGGGACCTGCATCACCATTGTTAAGGTCCCACTACACTACTCAACTTCCGTTCCCCTCTTTACTATGTCTCCCTTTCACCATAGGGATTCTAAGCAACCTAAGTGCCATTTGCCACCACAACTTTTGAACATCCATACAAATACAAACTGATATTTAACACATTAAGTTAAAGGTTTTAAAAGGTTAATTGAATTAGTCAGTATTATTTATTTATTTAAAATAAGGAGTCCCTATTTAACTTAATATAAGCAAAATTAGTATATATGTGAATATATGGGTTAAAGGTTTGTTAGTCTAAATCATCACTTATATAACTTGATATTTATTCTTATAATATGAAATAATTAGATAAGCATTCTCATTAATAAGAGAAGAAAATTACTCACATACAATATAAAATATGTTTCAAAAAATAAACGTAGCTGTCAATATGAAGAAATACACAACATTTTATAATAAAAATAAAATGTGCAGTCTCTATAATTTTTCTAAACAACTTTGATGCTACATGAATACGAATTGTATTAACAAATAAAATACATAGAAACATATCTCTTACGCGCATATATATATATATATATATATATAACTGACCTCCTCTTCCAATTTAATCTTGTTGTCATATCGAAGCAAGATTTTATATTCTTTGCCCATTAGAGCCGAACGCCGACAAGTTATTAAAAATTAGTATTAGTAGGGTCTTAATATACAATAGAAGTAACGCGGACAAAAGCTTTTCTTCAAGCTCATTAATTTGTGTTATAATATTATATTAATTTGTGGAAGTAAAAATTAATTATTTGACATAAATAATTAAATTAAAGATGAAATTACACACATTGCAGACTACCATATTATAAAATATTAAATTTATCTTTCACTTTCTCCTTGACTCAATAGATAAATTATAACTATAAATTAAGTATGGAAGAATTTCCTAAAAATATATAGAATATATAATAATGTGACTTTCGTTTTTTATATTTTTTTAAATATAACATATGATATAGTAACTCAAATTTAGAACATTGTAAAGTTGAAGTGCGCTATTAAAATTTTCATTATGTCCTTAGGCAAGAAGAAAACATGAAGAATAAGGTGTGAGATTGACTTTTAATATTGGGTGACCGAAAGCAAAGATTTGATTGGATGTGAAGATGAAATCAAAAAGAAAAAACTAGTGTGATGTTGAGAATGATGATGAACAAGTAAAGGAATAGCGTGGACCAGCAATACATCTTTGTAGATGGCTTAGCTTGTGCAAGTGGTGCTCGTGGTCACATTTACGTAAGGTCAAAATCGTAAGTTGCCGTCATGCTTAACATCATCACCCATTCTTTGAGGCTCGATTCGAAGGATACAAACAAAAGAGGCTGATTATATTGGATGTCGCAGAACCGGTAAGATCACAGTACTTTCAGACTAAGCTTTCCAATATTTATTACCAAACTGAAGGCAATAAAAAAAAGGTGAAAATGTGAACTTTTGTCGTTCTAAGTAAACTTTCCATCCATGAATTTAATTTCTTCAACTTCAATTATTTTATGTTCCAGCATTTTAAACAAAGTCTGATGAACTCTGACCAAGTGACCATTATATATCGCTCATCTGGCAAGCTCCATTGGAAAGAGCTTCAATTGAAGCTAGGGACTTTGCGAGCCTACTATAATTGATCTTCACATCTGATTACTGTTGTGTTGGTAAGTCCTTTCACATTTATTAACCCAATAAATGCAAGTGCCTCCGAAACTGACCAGTAAGAATTTATAAACGCACAAAGGATTCTCACACTCATAATACAATCATTAATTGAATGTGCAAATAAAAGCAATTTATTAATAATAAAAAAAGAGAAGGAAAGCAATCGGAATAAACTCTTTGTAATATATAAATTTAACCTCAAGAAGCTAATATATCCCACTATCAGTTTACGATGATTTAATTCGATTTTTTTTTCTTAAAATACAAAAAAAAAAAAAAGAGGGAGACTACCATTCATGTAAACTCAATATTATGACAAATTTGTGAATTGTTTCTTAATTGGATGTGAATGTGGACTTCAATAGAACAAACCATGTCACAAACATGGTGAAACACAATTAATATTTCGATTGTCATTTAAAATAGAATGTAATGAAGATGATAAACATGGGTTGTGATTTAGTGGTAAAGATCACATTATCGTCCACTATTCTCATCATGTGTCAACTTTAAATTTTAAATAATATAGTTAGATAATTTATTATCAGCTTAAACTTTTAGGTTTGATAGGAACTAATATAGTATCAAAATTTAGAGGTTCTAGGTTCAAACTTTCTCTCCCCCTTTTATATGAAATTCTTTTATTATATACGTTATATGGTAAGGACGTTTAACATGTATCCAATATCTGTCATCTATTTATAAGAGAGGATATATTACGTGTCAACCTCAAATCTTAAAGATTATAATTAAATATAATGTGTTATGTTTCAATCTCAAGTGTTAAATACTATAGTTGGATCATTTCCTAAGACTATAGTTGAAGAAAACGTGTTACATATCAACTTCAAGTTTTAAATATTATAGTTGGATCATTTTCTATCAGGTGGGTACGTATTATCTCCACATTTTGTGGGTTGTCATAGACAACCCACAGCTTACAAGCATAATACCTTGACATGTTTCCTCAAGTCTTAAATACTTAAATTGTTAGGATAATTTGTAGTATGTGAGGATAATACACACAATTTATCTCTCATTTGAATTATATTTCAGTTGACTCTGACTATCATTTAGGCAAATACCGGTACCCAAAAAAGAAGAAAATGCAAATTATAAATTGAGAGTGCAATGGTATGAATCAAATTAGGGTGGATATTGTCAAGCTGGAATCCATGTCTCTCCATCTTCCTAGGCACTTGAGGCTTCCATTTCTTGCTGCATAATTAATTACTAAGAATTATTTAATAATCTTTATCAAATGTCCGGATCCCACGTGCCACCTAGGAGCGTGAGATAGATTGTTTAGCTTGCCCTTCTTACACGATTCGTTAAGGAACAGCCCCCACGTGAGAAACCACATCTCCGTACCCTTCCAGAAGGCAGAAATATCAAATAAGCGTACAACTTATGTCAGAAAAATCCGTACCCGCACCCGTATACCCGGTTATATGTAATTTCAGGTAACGGATCCTCTCCTCATCCTCCTTGGTGCGTTTGGCTCTATGTGCGCACATTAGTATTTGTTGCTTCTCTTGAACAACCCGTCGGCGCCGGGTGGTCGTTGACCAGATGGTACTAACACGTGGGTGACGCAATGAGGCATGACAGACGTACGTCATCAGCTGTCCAGTGATGTCATGTTCTGAATCTTTGTCGGCTCATAATTGTGGGCTCTTCGTCGTTTGAGTTTGAGAGAGACCGGGATCTTCTTCTGCACTTGCATGTGTACTGTACGTTCTCAATTCATCCTGATCACCGCCGTACACGTGGTGGAGGGGTTGATTATGGCTCTGTCTCCCTGTTTTTGACACTAGTCGAGCTCTGACGGGCGTAAATGGGTAATCTAAAACGATGAGACAATAAAATATCGTGTCGGGTGTAATTTTTTTTTTTTTTTTCCCTAATGATCGAAGCTTATATAGAAAACTATTCAATCAATCAGGATGAAAATATTGATAACGTAGCTCAAAATATTACTTCTATATGAGATGAATTTATCCATACAAAAATAGAGAAAAGACTCGCACAAAAAAAAGAGAGAAGAATATGATAAAGAGGGACAACCCACACATAATGAGAGAGCTTATTATTTTTTCGTTCTCCTAAGCATAGAACTATGCCAAAGGTTTTGGTATAAGACAACTGGCGCATAGATTAACAACGTTAGCTACCAACTACGTGTCAGATGTAATTTAAACCATACAAAATGAGATAAATAGTTCTAAATAAATTTACTATACTATAGGCAAAAGATATCTTGGTAGTCAAAGTTCATTGCACCGAGACTGTAATAAATGTTATTCTGTCTATCGATTACTGTAAATGTGATATGATTCATTTAGTTGTGATCAGATATAATAAAAATATAATAAATTACAATCAACAATTTTAGAAAATAATAACTCATTTTCTTTTTGTCAAATATATAGACACTACATGTGTACCCAAAGATACCAGATATATATATATATATATATATATGAAATTGAGAGATATAAATTTTGACATATTTTTTTAACAATTGGATTGAAAAACATTGAATGGTATAGATTAATTGTTAATTTTTAATTTGTACATTTCATCTTATTTTATCTCTACATTTAAACTAAATAAATTAAATTATTAATTTAATTTCTATTTAATTTTTTTTTCTTTATTTAGTTAACCAAATCACATAAGTAACATATGAATTCGAAGATTTTAACATAAACTTTTAAATAAGATCTATATTGTATACATTTAAACAAATAAATTAATCAAAATATCTCAAAATAAAAAATAATTAAAAATAAATAAATAGATGAAAGAAAAATAGGAAATAACATAAATGAAGTGGAAGAAATTGATGCACATGCAATTATTTGGTGCAACACAACTCTTTATTAATTCTCTTCTTCTAAGAAAAAAATAATTAAATCATTGATTTCCTTTCAATTCAATGGTTGAACAATTATGTTAAAATTTATATCTCTCGATCCTACCTCATATATATAAGACTTTTATAATTAGATATACCTACTTTTCAAAAGTAAGGATCAACATAAAAAGTAAGGATCAACCAACCAAATTTATCAATTACATTTTCTTTCCTAAAATAAATTATTTCTCCTATTTAATTTAAATGTAATGGATGAATTTGATCAATTGATCCTTACATTTTAAAATCAGGTATATCTGATTATAAAAGCATTATATATATAACTTTGTAGATAAAATAATGTATAGTTCACATGCATTAGTAGAGCATTTCTTTTTAACATATTAAACATAACAAAATGAATTATGTTTAATGTCCCACACATAACAAAAAATTTAAGGGTAAAATCTAAAAAACGTTTTGAAAACGCAAATAACCTCATTTTATCCTAACTTTTTAAAATATTAATAAAAAAATCCTCCTACCATCTACTAAAAGCCGTTTTCGTTGAGATTTTTAGTGGTTTTGTGAGAAAAATAATAAAATATCAAAATACTCTTACTATATTAAAAAATTAAAAATAAAAAAAATCAATTACCAAACTACCCTTTGATAAGCAAAATAAAAAAATTTAAAAATAAATTAAAAAATAAAATTTTTTAGAATTTACAATTAAAATAAATAAATTACAATTTTAAATAATTAAAACAAGAATTATTATTAAATAAATTAAATTTAAAAAATTTCATCAAATCTCTACCATCCATCTTAATATGGACGATGGAGATTAATTTTAAAAAATTAAATTAATTAAATAAAAAACTTCTTTGAGAAAAGTTACATAAATTAAAAATAAAAAATAAACCCAGACAACTGTGTTGGTTGAATAACAAACTCAGCCACAAGGGTTTGCATATTCAATCGAAATCATCACCTATGCTACAAACAATTATAACCCTGTACCTTACAAAAATTAAAATTCTCCAAAATCATTAACAACATGATCACCACAATTCTACCAATAATCTCATCAAAAACATGTATAGCATAGCTTTAAGTCCACAAAAATTTCAACAAGCCAAGCTAATGCAAACCAAAACACTATCGGTGTTGATCCAATTCCTAATTCACCACTCATGAACAATGGTGATGATGATACACCTATTACTTCAAACAACTACATTAATCCTTCACATTACAAAACTTAAAAACTTCCAAAATCACCAACAACAAAAACATCAACCAAAACCAAACCCAAAATCCATCTTCAAGTTCTCTCTCCTCTTTACCGTCAACTCCCTAAAAAACCAAACCCAAATCCATGTTCAAGATATCAAAACAAACATTCAAGACACTTGAAGAATATTTCAAGACACTACACAAAACCAATCATTATAACTATGAAATTAAGAAAAATAGAGCCACCAGAGTGTCCGACCTAGAGGCGAAGTAGAAGCTTCTTCCGCTTCCATCGCCGACTAGTCTGCATTGGTCTATCAACGGCTTCCTCCTGCCACCGATTCCTCAGCATCTCCTTATTTTTCGCTTCTATCTTACACTGGTCTGCACTGGTCCATTACCGACTGGTCATCAATAGCATAAAAGGTAGGCTAACACTGGTCCAAGAAGCTGTGACGGTATAGGAGGTTGGCAATGCAAAGAGAGAGAGAGAGAGAAGAGAGAGAGAGAGAGAGAGAGAGAGAGAGAGAGAGAGAGAGAACGAGTAGTGGTGATAGATGATGAAGAAAGTTGAATCATAGAGTAATATGTGAGGAACTTCTTGGTCTTTGATTGGATTTGGGAGAAATTTGTGTGGGTGTTGTATGGGTCTTCGATTGGTCTTCAAAGAAATGAAGGAGATAGAAGAAGTAGAGAAAAAGAGAGATGGTAAGTGACAGAGAGAAAGAGAGATGATGAGTGACAAAGAAGAAGAAAAAGGGTGAGTGATCGCGAGAGAGAAAGTTGTGTGGGTGTGTTTTTTTTTAATTTGTTTTGTATTTTATTTTTCTTTTAATTTGTTTCTAAATGGTATTTTTAATTTTCTTTTCCTTTTTTTTTATTAAAAAATTACACAGTATTTTTCAACTATATTTCATCACTGTCATCAAGCCCAATGACCATTTTACCCTTAAAATTCACGAAATCGTCACTTTCATGATTGTTTTACTATTCTAATTGACAGTAGGACCTTTTTAGCTAATATTCTCAAAATCAGCAGTGGTTTGATATTATTTTCAATTTCTTGAGCTAAATTGATAAAACCCAAAATTTAACATAGCAGTTAGTGAAAGTCATGTGATCAAAATGAACGGAAATCGGTTTACATTTAGCAAGCTTCGCCTTTTTTTTTTTCCTTCATCTGTTGCATCATGATATCTATCTTTTTAAAAAAAAATAATAAAAATCATTTATATTTGTGCAATGGATTTGAAAGAATAAAAAATAGAAATCCTTGTTTTTTTATATAGATTTTTTTATATAATTATATTGTAATTAAAAATTTACTATAATTTATGAAGATTAAATATTATATATAATTTGAAATATGCTATGATGAATGTGATTATTAAGTAATATGTATTTGTGCATTGTAGAGAAAAAAATGGATAGTGCAATAGATATGCCACTTTGTTATTATGTTTAAACGAGAAGTGTATTTAGTAAAATTTGATTAAGTGTATATATATATTTATTTTAATATAAATAATATTATTATATAATCAAATGATGTTTAAAAACTATATTTTAAAAAAAAATCATGGGTTCGAGCATTAAAATTCCCACTTTGTGTAGGTAATTTTTTTATCGTTGTATAGGTAAATCTCTTCCATCTTTTGGAAACAGATTTTTAAACCGTGTTTTATGGTAATATTTCACTCAGATCTAGATAAATATAATTTTAAAAAATAAATAAATTCATTTATGAATCGGGACAGACAGACTATATCATTAAATTGGCAAAAATGATACGTTAGTGATATGTTAGATTCATTGAAAGTTGAAAAGAAGCTAGCTTTTTAATGTGCTAAGTGCGTACGGGAGAGACTGAGAGAGGGAGGAGGAACACTTTTGGCCCCAACAAAGGCATGCTAGGGACCCAATAAATATTCGATTTAGATTAGTTAATTAATGGGCAACAAAAATGAAGTCGTCACCATTGTGGGGTACATCAAATAAAAAGTCACAACCACTAGGACCGAAGATCCAATAATTCTTTTGATTTGATATTTGTCTTCAAATTTCTTAATGATGATTGAAACACTCTCAGTGGCATCAAATTCATTAGCATTATTTAATATTAGTCTCATGTAAGCTCGAACTTTAATGGTCTTTTTTTTTTCCAAAAAAAAAAAAAAGTTTAATGATTGATTTTATATGCATGTATTATAATTGGAAAGAATCGTTTTTACCAAATCAAGAAATGAATTAATTCATTAATTAAAGAGTGATTCTCTTCAAGTGCAAGCTTCATTTTCGTGTCAGCCAGGGGTCTTCATGCGTGTGGATGGATTCAAAGTTCGGTAAATATGCATGTGCATTTAATATACTAATTAATTTGTGCACCTCAGTCGTCTACTCTTAATTTAATTAGTTTTCAATACTTTGGTGGTATGATTAGCTAATGAGAACTGTTCCAATTGTAAGGTTCCTTTTGTAATTAACACTTGCTTCATGATTCGAAGAGTTTGATTTACTTTTGAATTGTACTTTTGAACTTTTGACTTGTTTAAAAATCTGGAAAGAACCTGGTTTTGTAGTGTTAGCGCTCATTGTATCATTATTAAATAATGTTAATGTAGATCTAATTTTATGTCCTCTTCAAGGAGAAAGAAAAACAAAAATATCTCACACATATAATTTTGTCAAGTTAAAACATTTTATGTGTGAAAATGGTCGAATTGGAGGATTTGACATTTGATATTGGAATAAATTTTATATTGAATAAAGGCTTGGGTTGAATGCACATTTCCAACTAGACTAGATCATATAAGTTTTAGATCCACATGGTCGAATAGATCATTTGTGCTTTTTATAATTTTGTTTGTTAAAACAAAGACTTCAGCAAAGTTATGCCCATATAAAATAAAGTACAGATATTTACTCCCATTTAAAATTGTATATGCACCCCTTTGATAACTACACCCTATTAAATATATATATTTTTTAAAAATATTTTATATAACATAAATAGTTTTGATGACTTTTTATTTACAAATATATAATACAATAAATTTATAGATATAATATTTTTTGTATTAAATAGATTACAATTACCAATTACATATTATGATTTATTTTTTTTGAAATATATTATAATTTATTTTAAACAGTTTAAATGTAATGAGTTAATGAAAGGGATGTATACACAATATTTGTGGGATGCAAATAACGTTACTGATTAAAATATGCTAACATTTAAACTCAACAAGTAATTCCCTAGATCAAATGACTACGTGTGAAATTCAATCTTCTTTATCATTATTATTTCTTTTAACTTCAGAATTGTAACAAGAATAAAATTATTGAACAAAAACATATCCAAGTTATTTTTAGATTTTGGATTGGACCCAGCCCGCACAAAGTCTAATAGAAGCAGGCTTTAATACTAGGCCTAGACCAAGTTTTAGTTACCGACAACACCAGACTACACTATACCCGACCCGGTTCAGGCCCGACCAATCCGACTTGCCAGTTGCCACTTGGTCTTGGATGATGAAATGGTTATTTACGTTGTAGCATAGTAATAACATATTGGGCTTTGGAGGTGATCAATATACCTATGATTAAATCTATTTATGAACCATATGGATGATCGAATTTGTAGATGGACTGTGTATGATCTGTGGGTTTTTGAACTTCAACTTGTTTTAAATGAGCACTTAGTAATATGTATAGGTGATTGTTGGCCTCTTTGGTTAAAACCCACGGCCCCATGCCTCTTGGTATAGGTTCTACACCCTATAGCAATATCTTCAACCATTTTGTGTGGACAGCCTCCCCATCCATTTATAAGTCTCTTCTTTACTTTCATGTGAGTTAATCTCTTCCATACGAAAGTAGTTCTCTGAACTACGTTATTAGTATCACATCATGTTTAATTTCAATAGTCATCTGGACTAGTAAAAAAAAAATGTTAGCAATATGCCATAGAAATTAGAAAAGCACATTAAATAAATATTTATTATTTTAAAAATAAATAAATAATATTTATCATTTACTATCATCCATGAGAACAACATTACATATATTAAGCTTAATATATATATATATATATATTAATGGACATTGACCTGATTTGTTACTAAAGGTTTTTGATGTTATACGTGTTAGGACAAATAGACGTAAATTGACATTAATAAAATGTTCCTTGTAATAAGTTTCAAAAAAAAAAAAAAAGAATGTGTCAGGTGGCCTGAAGTGCAGTGCTGCTAACCCATCGTGGTCCTTTGGGTGATCATGGCTTGACACCCCCTTGCCATAAAAGGAGCTGATTTTTCTCTTATCATATAGTTTGAGTTATTTGAGTTGCTTCCCCATTTACATCTATGTGTAGACTATTCTTTTTCGTATGAGAGTTATTTTTAAAAAAAGTTGCTCCCCCATCTATGTGTAGATTACTCTTTCTTATATAAGAGTTACCCTCCGAATTGGGCCATTGATATTCTACATTCTTTGTAATTAACAAACAATTAGCTGTAAATTTTATGTTAGGATAGTCCTTATATATATATATATATATATTAAATGACACTGAATATATTTACCTTCTACAAATAAAAGACAGTTAATAAGATGATGAGTCTATTAGTATTTATCGATATTAAACATTAATTCTATGACCAACAGATTCTAACCCGTTTCAATGCGACTTTACAAAAGAGAAGAATACTTCCTTATCTTTGAAACTTAGAAAAGTATAACTTGATGGTTATATAATACTTCATATTGGTAACAAAATAACGAATGAGAATTAATAATTTTTTTTTTTAAAAAAAAAGGACTAAAACAAGATTATCCCTCCAAAAATTCCCATTAGACTTAAATTATGAGAATTTGCTACACTGAGCCACATATACTGATTTAACCAAGTATCCTAATTAAACTTGCTTAAACTGCGATGTACATATACACCACCCTACCAAGCCACATAATTGTCATGGGATCCCCTCAACCCAAGGAGTAGGTTTAAGGTTTCCCAGGCATATATGAGCCTTTTCAGGCACTTGCAAGCCATTTGTTTGATCAAGTTCCACCCATTCAGCTTCTAACATTCCTGTAACGAAATTACAATCTTCTTGAAAATTAGCATGAATGTGGCCTTACTATTAGCAACATGAGAACTGAAAAGATGAAATACCCTTTAAGATAAAGGACTGATGGAATATGAAATATGCCTCCAATTATAATAGGAAAGCTATTTGATTACAGATATTTGATAGCTAATATGTATAATAGATCCACAACCCGTCATATTTTACATTAGGCAGTAGAAACTAGCACAGACTTCTCTGAAAATGAACTAGAGGTTTCAGCCCCTTTAAATAAATCTTTGTTGACGAATCCGCCTACAAAACAACCAAAGCAAAAGACAAAATGTCAAACTGTTGTAAAAAATTCAAAGCGGGAAATTAAAGAGTTATATGAAAAGAAAATAGAAACTCAGATTGTCACTAAGGATACAGAACGATAACAATTGTTGGCCTCTTTGAATCTTTCACCACTCCCTTCTGCTGTATGAGAAACCATGTACCCCACATTAATGTCATATATAATACATGCTTAATGCAAAAAAACCAAACAAAAAATAGCAAACATACCACTACACAGGAATAGAGTTGCAGAGACCAACTAGTTGTCTAGCAAAACACCAGAACCGATTCTTTACAGTATTGTGTTTGTTCATTGTTTTGGGCTGAGATAACCCATCTGATCCACAAGGTCTTGTAAATCTTCACCCCAATCTGTTGGATTTGCTACTAAATCCTCCACTTCCACATCAACTTCAGATTGATCACCTATTACAATTTCTTCTGGATTGCCAGTAATCAGGTCTTCGTTCAGTAAGTCCTCCCAGACGGTTTCATTAGCAGTACCCAAACTCCCACCACCTGTTTTGTATAATGAACTGGCACTCCGGTTACTAATGTCACTGTTTGATTCATTGTCCAATGCAGAACAGAACAAAGTCTCCATCTCAGTCTCCATAGTTGCCAATTCATCTTGAACTTGGGTCGTGTAATCCACCACTCCACTGCTTTCCAGTCCACTTGGTGCCACAGGAATCACTTGTTCTTGCAAATTCTCCACGCTTGGGCTGGCAGTTAGTCTTCGTTTTCTCCCAATTTCAATGCCTCCCAATTCTCTTCTTTGAGCGTTAATTTGTGCAAATTGCTGGACAAAAGACGGGTTCTTGAGTATTTTAGCAAGGAATGTCATTATTTGCTGTTGTTTCCTTTCTGTGCTATCCAACCTCTCCTCCATTGCACTAACTTGGTCTCTTGATTGCTGCTGCCGTTGCCTTAACTTCACAATTTCTGCCATTAACACAGCACGGTCTCTTGTCAATCTCTCAAGCTCACCTTCCAATCCATATTGCCCCAATTCAACACAAGCTCCTCCTCCTTCATGTTGCGTGGCATGTGACATATGCCTTCTCCTCTTGATCGTTTTCAAGAGATGCTTCTGCCCTCCCAAGAACCCTTCGTTCGCAAATTCCCATCTATCAGGATCAACCTTTCTAAAACCCTGCATCAAGTTAAATGATCAGCAAAATTTGCAAATTAATCAAACCGACAAGATCTCACTAAAAAGCATTATATTGTAATCAATTAATTGGCTCATAAAGAAGGAAAAGCTAGTTCAAAGCAATCCAAAACACAAGTAATTAATCACCTTAAACTAATGTTTATCATATTTCAAACATTTAGCATTCAAGAAACACAGCAGAACTAAAACAAGACAAAACAGAGGCACACTTATGAGTACGCGAACACGATTTGATAAAAATTAATTACCCACAAGCTATCAAGTAGTGAAACCTCATATAACAGTGAAATATCCAAAAGACAAATTAGAAAAGATGTCACTCCAAGCTCCATATAAACATTTAAAATCATCAAGATTACAAGAGAATCGATCATGATCAAACAAACGAAGAGCAATTAAATGCCAAATTGAATAGAGAAAAAACCGAAATAGATAGAAAAATGAATGGCGTTTTCACTGACTACTTACATAAGTGTTGAGCTGGCGGATGAAGCTAGAAAAGTTACTGTGCTTGAAGTACCTAGGAAGCAGAGTGGTACAGAAGCGATGAGAATCCCAGACAATGAAGCTGTTGCGAGCTCCGCTCCATGAGACAATCGAATCCGTTGATGGGTCCTCCACCATTTCGAATGTCTTCGTCAGGAACGGAGGCGGACCCGCTTCGTGCAGTCCCTCCATGGGCCGTGGGAAGCTTGAAGATGATGATGATGATGAAGTCTCCTCTTCTTTTATTGCCATTCCCTTCATAGCTAACCTTTTTTAACAGCGAATTTGATGAGGATAATGTTCGTGTGGTTCTATGTTGACAGCTTTTTCTCTAAGTGAGGCTGAAGGTATTTGCTTGTTGTCAGAGCTTGAAGAATGGAGGAGAGAGAAGGTGATATTTATAAGGGGGTGGAGAAGAAGGTTCTAGAGACATTTTGTTTTTCTGAAAATTCTAAGAAGCTTCTGCCAATTGGCACCTTCTTAGGGGCCACGGTCTCCACGACTCCACCTAATTGTTCTGGAATGTTCCCTTTTTCGGTTGAGAGGACTTGGGACTAAAGGGGAACGTTTATGCTGGGCCGCTGATCGTATTGTGGGTTCACCACTTGATCAACTGATTCTACCGTTGATTTTGATGGTTGATGATGATATGACCAAGTCTTCTGTTGCCATTTGGTGAGAGATGAGGATCAGAGAATGACAGTTTGCATGGCTGGGCTGGACTTGCCAGGATAAATATCTGGAGTTGCAGTAAATAAATATCTGGAGTTGCAGTAAGCTCAATTTTAGATATTCTAATTTAATTACTTATCACACTGAATAAAAACCCATTACCACCGTATCATATTAGAAAATGATAAATTCCTAATCTTGTTATTAATTTAGATAGCATTGGAATTTGCTGAGATTTCGATAATCTGAACTTAACTAAAATTTAAATAATAATCAAAATCGTAAATGAAATGTTTTATTTTTTAATTGTAATATGTATTTTTAAAAGTGATGCCCTAGAAAATTCATTAAACATCAATCACACTCCAGTTTAATAGTTAATAACAAATTTATCCTTAATTAAAAGTATTAAGAATTAAAGACACTTACACATATATATCTTTAGAGTACTAACATTTTATCTCTTCTTTATTCATTTAATATTTTAGAAACTAGCCGTAAAATTTTATATTTTTTTAACATTTTTTTATGCTCTACTTGAGTTAAAATTGATGGTGAACGTAGGCCACTCAAAACATAACAATAACTTAAAGTTAGTTTTTATTAGTTCTAAACTTGCATTCTTCAAGTTTAATTTTTTAGAGTAAAATAAAACTTCTGTGAAGTGAGTTTAAGCTCTTCTTTTAAGAAAATGAAGCTTCTTATGAATTAAAAAAAAAAGAAAGAGTTTTTCAAACAAACCACTCCCATTTTATTTTATTTTTTTTAAAAAAAATAAAATATTTATAGAACAGAAGTGTAAAAGGATAAAAGGGAATTTTGGAATAAAATAAATACCTTTTAAATTTTTATTATTAAATATGAAGTATCTGTAGTGGATAAGTGTGAAAAGGGGGGAAAAAAGTAAATTATAAAAGAAAATCTCTAATTTCAATATTTAAAAATCAAAGTATTTTTAGGGAAATAAAATTAATCTAAAGATGTTGTAAAGAAGTTGTATTTCATAAGTTTTGGAAGATCGTTAGCAGAAGCTAAGTGAAAATAAAAAAATGTTCGGCACTGTTTTTCTTTTTAAATTTAAAAATAAAAATTTTGATTTTAATATCATTAATTTTAAATTAATCATATTATTAAATTATTAATAGCAGTCCTAAAATGGACCTATAAATTTAGTGGACTTCGTGTCCATATTGTGTTGGTGGTCTGAGGGCCAATTGTAGATTTTTTTGGCTTTTAAGTCATCTAACAGATGGCCCAATATGATTAGTCCAATACTAATTTCCACCAAACAAACTGAGACAACAGCAACCTTGTCTTCCGGCAATCAAGCAAACAATTGTTTGGGCGACAACAGTGGTCTGAATTAGCAATTCCTAGACTCCTTCTTGTATCGGTATATAGCTCTCTTTTGTGCCTCTTTCCTCCTAGAGTCGGTCCAAGGATACAAAATCCAGTTCAAATTTTACTTTTCTTTGATGTCCCCATGTTCAACCTTTGAAATCTGCTGAATTCCAAATTTATTTAGATATATGATAAAATATTATCCATTTTAGTAATTACAATTGTAACCCCAAAATCTTTGGCCTCTGGATGCGATCATTGCCATTGCTGGACCTAAACCAATGTGATGGATAAAAGGAATTTCTGAATAACAAAGAAATTGATAAGTATTGTTTTTAAGTGAAGGAAAATTCCTCTCAAAAAGGAGTTTTATATGATCCGCTAAAATTTAATGGTAAATAACAATCACTAATTTTTTTTTTTTTTTTAAAAAGATGATTGGATGTCCACTAGTTGAAGTTATAATAAATTTAAATTGAAATTTTAATCAACTTTACTTTAAAGATATCCTAAATTACATCACGAAGACATCACATTAGGTGTATTACAACATGTTAATTTTTGTTCACACTCTCATCAGTTCAATGAGATTCCAATATTTTATTATTAAACATAATTGTCAACCTATGATAATGAGCTTATGTCTTTAATATTGTTGTTATTATAACCTACTGACCTGTAAAAAATAAAGCACTAATGTCACTTCAAACATTTATTTTTTTTTTGGAAAAGTGCATTTAGTTTCCATATTTTAAGAAATTATTAAATTTGAAATATGTATTCGAAAATGGTCCAAACAGCCCTAAAATTTCGTAACTACATGGATTCAGTTATTATCATTAGTCGATTGTTAGTCAAATCTAACTAAAATATAAACCGTTAAATATAACTATATTCAACAGTTAGTCAACTGATTTGATAGGGTGTTAGTGTAATTAAGTCAACATCTCAGGATGGAGTGTAATTTTATATAAAACTATGGGAATTGGTGCAATTTCCCCAAAAAAATATTGATCGGATTGCTTCCTCGAGGAAAATCAATAAGGTTGGCTATCATAAAGATCTATACTAGCTTTTTGAGTTTGGTGCATCTCAATTACATTAGGATGGGGTATAGGCTTTTTATACATCCGGTATGAAGACATTGGATTCAATTACTGACACGTACATTACAGTCAATTAAACCGAACTATGTGTCAGAGCTGCATTGAAAAGGTAATATGCATGTTTCTTAATGTACAACTTGATATGTTAATTTGGCTACGTATCCGTCTTGCTTTTCTATTTGGGGATAAAATGACTAAAGCAGAGGCCACTGATTAATGTCCTTGCTGGCCCTTGTTGGTGAGCACTCATTGAAGCATAAAAAGCAGATAGTTGATTAGATTCGCTATCGTCGCTGCATTGTTTGTATATTTCTAAGTGGGCAATGTAATGATGTCAACTGACGATTTGAGCAAGTAAAACATATAGTTTTCTATGATGAGACTGTGAAATACCAATAAAAAAATGTCCACAAATTGTCAAATGGGCATCTTGTTGCCACTGCAATAATCATAAACAGACAAAAGGTCAACCAACCCAGAATATGCTCTGTGACTAAACCAACAATACCCCTAATCTAACATTAAAAGGACATGGAAACTCATTTCCAAAGAACTGGAATCAAACTCTCATGTTCACACACACTAACATGGTCTTAATGGATGATATTCTCCAAAATATTTTGATGAATATAAAGTGGTTTTTTGCAGGGTATAGTAGAGAATCGATTGTCTTCACATTTCTAGGTATAGTAGCAGGAGTGGTGAGCTATCTATATGGGCCATACTGGAGTGTTAGGAAGGTTCCCGGCCCACCAATAACCCCACTGCTGGGACACATTCCCTTGATGGCAAAATACGGCCCTGATGTCTTCTCAATCCTTGCCAAAAGATATGGCCCTATTTTCAGGTCAGTTCCTCTGCAGCTTCTTTTTAGTGAGATAGAGAATCTGTAGTCAACGTTCTATCGTTTTTCACAATTTCTAGATTCTGGTTTTGGTGATGTATCCAATCTTACTTGGTATTAATTAAAGTGTCAAGTTATGCGTCCAGCTATTAGTTCTTTGCAGCAAAGTTGATGGTAATAAATTAAAACTTCTGTTCTTAGTTAATATGGTCTATTAGTCAATACTTTTCCCATGCTATTCCCACACGGATTTGGTTATTTTATAGGTTGAGTAAGGTTATTTATCAATAATAACTATTAGATATTCTTCGATAATCATCTTTACAATATCTAGGGTTTACTATTAATAAATAATTTTACCCAATCAATAAAGTAATCAAACTCTTCTCACATTCAGTTATTAGAATTATCACTCGAAATAGCTAAAATTTGGAAAGAAACACGGGATGAATTTTTTTTTTTTTTTTTTACTCGCATAATCGAGCATAATTTGAGAACAAATATTTGCTAAATATAAAATCAATAGCAGATGATTTGGAGGAAAATAATTATGTAACCTATGTATATAATTTGGGTGAAACAGGTTTCATATGGGTAGACAACCAATCGTAATAGTAGCAGATCCAGAGCTATACAGAGAAGTTGGAATGAAGAAATTTAAAGACATTCCAAATAGAAGCATTCCCTCTCCCATTGCATCTTCCCCTCTCCATCAGAAGGGTCTTTTTTTCACCAGGTCTTATATTTTATATACGTATATACATGTACCATATGTGAAGTAAAGTAGTACTGTTGGTTAAAGTGCTTTTGCCCACCATGGTCTTCTGAATGAAAAATATTAAAAAACAAAAAATACATTTTTTTTTTAATTAAGAAGATGAAAAAAATATATATTTTTCAGTTTTGAGTAATAATTGATAAAAATATATTTTTCATTTTCAAACCACATTTTATAAAACATTCAATCAAACATATAAAAGTGGATCCAAATATCACCGTAATTGTTTTAGCCCGTTTTCAACCATTTATATAGTTCATGCATAACATTGCATGTGAGGTATTCTACTTGAAAAGTTTCATGTTCAAAAAACGTCTCGCATGCTATGCTGCAAGTGAAATATTTTAAGGGTTAAAAATGAATTTGCATTTATTTGGGGCATGGCTAGTAATTTTCACTTATTTGTAAGTTGGTTGTTTTAGTTGATCAATGATTATTTTATATCTTTTGTTATGGAATGGGTAAGCCTGTTGAATTTGTGCAAGAAATAAAGTAGATTTAATGGGTTCCTGTAATTTCTAGCACATTTAGTTTTTTTTTTTTTTTTTGAGAGCACATTTAGAGTATTGACTTGTAGAACTAGCACCAACTTTATAACATTAGGTTTTAGAGCACCTAAAGATTAAAATAACTTTATAAATTGTATTATGGACTAACAAATCCCTTTTATCTCTGTTTAACAAAATATATATATATATATATGAAACATAAGATCAAATAAAAAAAAAAAAAACAGAATTAATGTAAAAGAATAAGTAGAAAAAGAAAACATCAATGGCGAAAGGAAAGTCTCCTTTAAGTCATGGAGGCAAAATTTGCTTTCTTCGTACTTGTTAAGTCCTTATTGCATTTCTTAAAAAATCTACTCTTTTTTTATGATTTCGGGTTTTTTTTTTTATGATTTTGAGTTTTATTCATATCATTTTCTTCTTGTTTTCAAGTTTTTGAGAAATAAAACGAGACTTGGATGATAAAAATTGGTCAGAGAAAGAGAAAAAAGAGATGGTGGGAGAAAGAAGAAAAAGACTTTGTATTTTTTTTAATAAAGGGCATTTTAAAAATTAATCTGTGATGTTTTTCAATTTTTTTGAGAGAGAACAATTTGCGGTGTGTCAACAACCTGTGGTGGGCCAAACTCGATCTTAAGTCATTGTCAAACAACTATCATCAAACCATATTGAGTGATGATAGACCTTTAATATTATTAATTTCAAAGATATAATTATTAATCAAGATTCAAGAATAGTGAGGAGAGAAAGCAAACTTAGTACTTAATTTGTAGTTATAGAATATGTTTAAATTTTAGTAATTGGGAATGAAAAGAAACTTAACTCATAATTTGTAATTATGATATTTATTAAAAGTTATTAGAAACTAAATCACATGAATTAAGTTGATATTGAAAAAATAATAATAATAATTCTCGCTTCGACCCATGATTCAAATTCATTTTCATGATTTTCTTTTGAATAAAGCCTAGATGTGTCAAACCTGCCGTCGGTAAGTGGCAGCCCTAAAGGCCTAAACACATTTGTGCAAACTATGATTACGAAATTGATGTTTCTGTTTCCATCTAAAATTGATATGGTGAATTAGTCACATTTTGATAATTGATGGGATTGCTCTCTGGCCTTGTGTAAAATCAGCAATATTGACAGCTCTTGTCTTATGCTAGCTAAAGGTTGATGGAATTTGAGGTTTCAGGGATGAGAGATGGTCGACAATGCGGAACACAGTATTATCAATGTACCAACCATCTCACCTGGCTAGTCTAGTGCCCACCATGCAGTCATTCATTGAGTCTGCAACTCAGAATCTTGGATCTTCCAAAGAAGACATTGCTTTCTCTGACCTTTCTCTCAGAATGGCCACAGACGTCATTGGACAAGCTGCCTTTGGTGTCAACTTTGGCCTCTCTAAACCACAATCTATCAGTGCTGGTACAGTTGATAACCAAAGCAATGGAAATGAAGTTTCGGATTTTATAAAGCAACACATGTATTCCACTACCCAACTTAAGATGGATTTATCAGGCTCTTTTTCCATTATATTAGGCCTACTTGCGCCCATACTTCAAGAGCCACTTAGGCAGATTCTTAAGAGGATACCTGGCACCATGGACTGGAAATTTGACAGAACTAACAAGAAATTGAGTGGCCGGCTTGATGAAATTGTTTCGAAAAGAAGCAAAGAGAGGAAACTTGATTCTAAGGACTTCCTGTCACTGATATTGAAGGCGAAGAAATTTGAGGCAGTAGTGTCCAAGAATGTGTTTACCTCGGACTACATCAGTGCAACTGCTTATGAGCATCTACTTGCTGGATCAGCAACAACAGCTTTTACCTTGTCTTCAGTTGTCTATTTAATTTCCCAATATCCAGAAGTTGAGAAGAAGTTGCTTGCAGAGATTGATGGGTTCGGTCCACATGATCAGATGCCAGCCGCTCATGATCTTCAACACAAGTTCCCCTATCTTGATCAGGCAAGCCTGATTTTAGTTCGATTTTCAATTACTCTGATCCTGACCTGAAATGAAACAGAATAAAATAACAGGCATGACCAATTAACTAATTAAACTCCTATATCTTTGTTAACGTATCATAAATTCAAATCTCAAATACTATAATTGAGTTATTTTTTATTGACTTAAACTTTTGAGTCTGATGATAACTAATATGGTATCAGAGTTTGGAGGTATCTGATTTAAATTTTTTCTCCCCCCTTAATCATATGATAGGAGACATTTAGCATGTATTTATCATCTATCATTTATCCACATTGCATGTGAAAGAGCGTCTTAACGTATCATAAATTTAAATGTTAAATACTATAATTGTCTCAAGTCTTCAATACTATAATTGGATCATTTCTGTCGGTTTAAACTTTTGAATTTGATAGTAATTAACAATGTTAATTGTTTCATTGCAGGTGGTCAAAGAAAGCATGAGATTTTATTTTGTATCCCCGTTAATAGCTAGGGAAACAGCAAAACAAGTGGAGATAGGAGGTTATATTCTCCTAAAGGTACTATAATGACTACACTAATGTTAAAAAGCACCAACAGCGCCAACGGTGTAGATGGATGTAAATATGCTTACTATGTTTATGTTTAACTTTTGGATGAGCAGGGCACATGGGTCTGGTTAGCACCTGGAGTTTCAGCAAAAGATCCAAAGCATTTTCCAGAGCCAGACAAGTTTAAGCCAGAGAGGTTCGATCCAAATTGTGATGAAGAGAAGCAAAGGCATCCGTCTGCTTTCATACCCTTTGGAATCGGGCCTCGAATGTGCATTGGCCAGAAGTTCTCCTTGCAAGAAATAAAGCTGTCACTGATACATTTGTACAGAAAATACTTATTTAGACACTCTCCAAACATGGAAAAACCTTTGGAACTTGAATTTGGCATAGTTCTCAACTTCAAGTATGGGGTAAAGCTTAGAGTAATTAACCGAAATTAATACTTTGTTATATGTCATTACCCTCTACACTCTTAGCTCTTCACACAACAATATGTGGGTTTATGGCTTTGCATGGAGAAGTAAGTTTTCTAGTAGATGATGCTAAGTTTTTGTGTAGGGAAGTTGGTGTTGGTGTTTGTAATAGGCAGACCATTTCCAGAAACAGAAACTATCTAGCGCATAGTCTAGATTCTTTAGTCTTTTTCTTTTCGGAGGCCCTGTGTCGGTGTTCTATCAACGTTGAAAGTATTTTTATTTATGCTTTCGGAAAAAAAAAATTATGTGGGTTTACAATTTGCTTTATCAAGGATTTTGAACTATTCTATTGTTAAGGAAATGCTGTTCTTTAGAGAGTCTATCCACAACTATACAAAATCAACATCATGATTTAACAAAAATGTAAGAAATCTTTCAAATTGATGAGCAACATAGTTCATAATGTTTGTTTTGACAAATAAAAAATATTGATTGGATTGCTTCTTTCTAGGAAAGTTGATCAGGTGGGCTATCATAAAGGTCTACACTAGTTTTTGGAGTTTGGTGCATCTCAATTACATTAGCATGGGGTATAGGCTTTTCATACATCTAGTTTGAAGACATTGGTTTAACTGACATGCTCATTACAGTTAAAGAATTCAAATAATAATAAGAAAATTATTCTTTCAAGACTGAAAATTCATACAAAACCAGTTTTTATTCAACTTTTACACTAGAGTTGCTCTGATGCCTCCCAATCAGGCACACTTTTAACAAGACCCTTTGTGTGTGAGATATCAAGGGATAGCTACAGATTTAACAGCAAAGTTTACAGCAAAAATAAAGAAATTTAATTCCAAACAAGATGAAATATTTCACAAAAATTAATTACCTCAAATCTTATCCCTAGGACTTGTTGGGATGCTTCAATACAGCTTAGTTCTAGAAAAACAGCTACTGACAACTTAATACACATTCTCAATATCAGAGCACAACAAGCTGTTGAACCACTCAGATAAAACATAAAATCAATAAATCTAATCATACAAGTTGTTCCCTCTTTCGTTTTGTTTCATCGAGCTCTTATCCAATCGGGTTGGCAGGTAAAATGGCTTAGACAAATTGGTCAAAGAGGGATCAGAACCAGCACTGCTTTTTGAATCCCCATTAGAGAATGCTGCTGCTCCTCTTTTCAGGAACTGGAACTCATCCATGGATTGCCTCTGAATTCTGTGAGATAAATGACTGTTTGTTCTCTGCTTTGCCTTAGTTGACTCAGTCAGATTCATATAGTTTGGCCTGCTACTATTACCACTCTCATCCGAAGCCAAGACAGTATTTCCAGATGCTGGAGTTGTAGAAGTGCATAGTGAAGATGAAGCTGAACTCTCATCATAACGGAACTCAGAACTTGGGCTCGAAGAATGTGTAACTTGCCCAATATGTGGAGGTTTTGCTGAAATCCTCGTAGTGACGTTGTTCCTCTTTATCTTTACCGAATAAGGTTCTGATGATTTCAAACGTGCACCCACATGGGAATCTGCACAACTCTTTGTGAGTGGAGTAGTCTCCGATGGATCAGCATGTGATTGTTCCATCAATCTAGACTCCCATGGCCTGGCAGCCATCCAACGTTCCAGCCAACTCCATCCCCAACTATTATTGTCAAAACCATTGTTCTTCAGAGATGAAATGGTGCCATTTGCTGCATTATTTGAGTTGGAATTTGATCTCCATTGCTGGAAAACAGGTAACCATATTCTCTACATTATTAATCTCTTTGTTCAGGTGAAAGAGAATTGCACTTAAATTCAGCAACTTCATTTCATATTTATACCTTTTGACCAAGAGAGTATGCAATAGCTCTCTCTCTCTTGAAGGCGCCTTCCTGCCTCATTTGAATTTTCGCCTTAATATCTTCAAGTGTTCCCTTACTATCACACCACCCTTGCTGAAAATTAAAACATTCCCATTTTACTTATATGAACCAAAGAGTTTTACAAAAAACAAGTAAATTGGATAAACAACAGATCTCAAGCGTGAGAGTACCACCTCAGATTCTTTTAAGATATCATCTTTGCTGCGGCGTGCATTGAGCATATCCTGCACAGCCTGCCCCTCTGTGGACATTCGTACGCGACGTGCCCTCACTCGGGCTTGAACTCGAACAAGAGCCTGCATGCACCTTAGTGTCACAGCTGCCTGCTTTCTCACTTGTCGACCACGAACCAGAGCCTGAAGCCTCACAATTCCTTTCAAAGCCCTGAAAGCCCTTCTTGCCTACAATTATGAACCAATCCTCACAAATGAAAAACAAGTTGTCCATATAAAAGACTTCCAAACCTATCTCTCTACTAACAAGCACATGTAAGGGCTCAATTAATAAGCAGATGCTTGGCAAACCATGACTATTAAAGGGGCCTGATATTAATAGAACAAGGAAACAATAGAAGCTAACAGATCTATCTAAGCTTGCAGAACATTCAAATAAAACTTAATAAACATCAAGAAAAAGTTAAAAGAGTAACAAAAAGAAGCAGCTACCAAGAAGGCACGAAAAGCGGTTTGGATGCGGATAGCAGCCCATTCTTGCCTGACAACCCTGAAATCCTTAGGAGCAGCTCGAACCACTTTGGCCATTGCAGCTGTAAATGAATCAGTTTTTGGTGAAGAATCAGACCCTTCTGATGCTGATCTGTAGTTCCCTTTGAAGCCCTTCCATGAAGACAACAAATCCCCAGAAGAGCTCCTCCATAGCCTCCATTTCTTGCTCTTATTGTTACCAACCTTTTCCTATAAAAGACAATTTTTTTCTTTCAATATATAGTAAAATCACCAACATCTTGAAGCAACTTCAAAACAAATAAATGTAGCTTACATGGTCCTCCTTGTCCGGCTTCTTGAGACCTATAAGAGCTTTTACCCATTTTCCTCCTGAAGCACCCATCTTTAAAGTGTCCTCCTTTAACTAGACAAACAAGAAATAGTGTGATTCCACAATGTAAAGAAGATCAAAGAGCAAACTTTCTCCAAAAAGAGAAACCGGGGTTCACTCATATGCTAAAAACAGAGCAATGTGATGTGAAGAAACAGGACTTCAAACTTCGAAGAGCTCAAAAAACCCAACTTTTTAATAACGGTGCTACAAATATGTGAGAGCGAAAGAAGATTGATTCAAAAAAAACAAAGCGTCTAAAGAAAAGATGAAAGGTAGAAACCAGAAAGAGAGAAAGACTCAAAGGCGTATAAAAGAAGAGTTGAAACCAGTTAAAACTTTAACGAAAGAAAATGATGAAACCAGAAACCGAGAGAGAGAGAGAGAGTGAGTGCAGTGGGGGGAGGTTGTTTTTGGTTGGTTGGTTTAGTGGGTAGGGGGTTACATGATACAATGGTACATGGTCCAATAAACCGTCCAGGGAAGATATTTGAAATTCAAACACAAACAACAAAGAAGAGGAGGGGGTCGTTTCATGAATCGTCCCGCTCGATTCCTTGGAACGATTGTGATAGTTTTTGTCCCTGTGTTTTGCACAAAATTACAGAGACAGGCCCACTGCCTTTGTAAGAAACCATGAAAAGGCACGAGACCTTTGGGTCAGTACATGAAAAGATACAAAAAAAGACATAATGCAAACCGACAAAAGTAGTCTCATGGCACTGCTATTAAGATCTGCTGATTTATATATATATATTATTAAACTTGTGCTTGATTGGAACTCGTGTACGTAGGCGGGTTCCAGTGTGAATTCAATTTGACGGTTGTGATTTTTTCATTGGTTAGAAATTCAAACTAATTACTGATATGTTTTTAAAATAAGACAAAAATTTTTGAATTGGAATGATACAAATAGTGACGGGAATACAAATCGGGCCTTCCTAATTGGGCCAAATGTCCTATGTAAAATTTGAATTTTAATTTTTTTCTAAAGGTGGTAATTATTTAAATGTCAACCCATTTTACATTATAGTCTTAAAACATCTTCTATCATACTAATTATTTATTATCTCTAACAAAAAAAGTTGTTGGTGTAATATTTTATGAACTTCAACCATTCTTTATAGTGTTAACTATTTTATAAAAATTGAATCATCCTAATCAAATATAGAGAGTAAGAAAATTATAATCAAACTATTTTTTCTATGATCTTAATATTTAATTTATGAAAAAATAAATAATCTTTTTAAAAAAATAAATTTGCATGAATTTTTACACTTATTTAGTCAAAAAAGAGAGAATGATTGGAGTGAATTCAATCAAAAATTGCTAGTTAAAATAGTATTATTACTATTTTAGATAAAATTATCTAATATTTATGGAGTTCCCTTGAAGATACTTTTATATCAATCACCATATCGATTATTAGATAATTTTTTTTAAAAAAAAAAATACTTAACATTTTTAGTACTTTGCTTTCAAAAATAAAAAAGAATATTTGCAGCACTTCAGCAATTTAATAATTTGAGGTTTTAACACTTAGATGAGTTTTAGACAACAATAGCCATCAACGGTTGCGTTTCGGACCAATAAATCTCTATTACCTCTTACACAAATTTGAAATCAAGAAGAAGATCAAAAACTAGAAGCTTGAAAGAAGAAAAGAGATACTAGATTTAGAAATCCGAAAGAAAATGTGAGAGAGAGAATAGTTTTGGGAAAAAAAACTAATAAGAAGAAAAACCCCTAACCAAAAGAAAATTATATAAATTAAAACTTGAAAAAAAAAAAAGAAATGTGAAATTCTAAACTGGAAGTAAATATAGCGAAGATGAAAAAAAAATTGAATTGTAGCAACTTAGGTGGTATTTGGATCCAATTTTTAAAATGATTTTCCTTTTTAAAAGTAAAAAATTAGAATAAATTATTTGGTAACCCATTTTTAAAATTATGTTTTCGAAAATGAAAAACACGAAAATGATAACAAAAAAGTTGTATTTTTCATCATTTTTAAAACATGTTTTCAAAATAAATCATTATTTTTTTTTTCAAATAGCTATTTTAGTAATTTTAAAAATTAATATCAAACTCATTTACATCATTTTCTATTTTTAAAAATAACTTTTAAAAAATCCTATTAAATACATTGTATTTTCAAAATTATCATTTTTAAAACTTTATTTTATTTTTAAAAATAGTTTTAAAAAATACCATTTTAAGAAAAGATTTCAAACGCAACCTTTGAACAACATGTTAAAATATAAATTTACCCCTAAATTTAGAAAAAATAATAATAAAATGATAAAAAGATGGAGATCCCCGTCTAGAGAGGTGCAATATTGGATATAGATTTATACTCTTAGTAACCATTAAAACCCACAAGTATAAGGGCATATTCAATTTGTTTACACATGTTTTAGTTTTATTAGTAATATATTAGTAATTCTTTTAGTTTCATCAACAATAATGGCGGTGAAGAGTGAAAAAAAAAAAAAAAAAAAAGAAAGAAAGAAACAGCAACAACAACAATGGCGGTGAAGAGACATTGGCGGGCCGTCCTTGTCATCGAAAGTAGAGAAGGCTTACAAGCATCCTTCACCAGAACTAAACCTACAGAGACGTGAGAAAGACAAGCAAGAGAGACGAGAGATTTTTTTTTTTTTTCATTTTAGTTATTTGTATTAAATAAATAAAGTACTTTAAAAATAATAAATTATTACAATATTAATGCAAGCTTTTCGGTAGGATAACATTCAACCATTGTCGACCGAAAGTGATCAATGATTAGTCAATGGTCAGAGAGAAGGAATGTTAATGTAATTAAGGCAACTCTGTAGGGTTGATTGCAATTGTTGATAAATATGGGAAAAGGTACAATTTATGCTTTATAATTTATAAAACTTTTAAGGTCAATTCATAATTTATAAAAATACATGACGCTGCGGATTCGATCATGCCACGACTTGGTTAGGAATCATAATCAAGCAACGACTTGACTATGGCCACAATGCTGAATTTAAGGATGCCTGGAATTGTAACGTTATGGGTATTTTTGCTCTTATGGGTTAAGTATGGGTACAAACAGAATTTTAATTATAAGGTAAAAATTAAAAATAGCACAATTTTTAGGGTATATAGCCGATTTCTAAAAATAAATACAAAATAAAAAGAGAAAATTCTCCCGAAATGGACCAAAATGCTGAGACAAAAGCAGTCCAATTGTCCAAACGATGAAAGAGAGCGCCGCAGTTTGCATTTTTTATTCTTTTGAAATAAAAAAAAAATGTTATCTTTCATTTATGAGCAAAATGCATTATACCCCCCCGAGGTAAACCTTTAAAGACGCGGAGTCGATGTTTAGACTTTATAACAATTTAGCCCCCCTGCCGTTTGCAGCTGTTAGTGAACGTTAGTTTATGAAGGGTCATTTCGTCATTATGTTAGAAAACTGACACACACGTTAAAATCAATTTTCATCTCTGATGCTCTCTACCATTCTCCACCACCAGACGCCTCCACCATCTTCTTCTTCTTCTTCTTCTCTCGCAGACCTGGGTTCGTCAACAAACCCAGATCTGGGTTCGACCACCAGACCCCTCCCATCTTCTTCTTATTCTTCTTCTTCTTCTTCTCTCGCAGATTTGGGTTCGATTGACGAACCCAGAGACGGGTTCGATGGGTTCGTCGAACGGAGACGAACCCAGATCTGGGTTCGTCTCCGTTCGATGAACCCAGAACCTAGACATCGAACCCAGATCTGGTCTGTGTTCGTTGGACGTCTGGGTTCAGTTCAGATCTGGGTTCGCGTCGATGCGAACCCAGATCAGACGTCTGGGTTCGCGACGACGAACCCAGACGTCTAGGTTCGTCTCGAACCCGTTTGGGTTCGTCGAACCCAGATTTGATCTGGGTTCGTCGAACCCAGATTTCATTTTGAATAGGTTTGTTGATGATTTTTGGGTTTGAATGAAATGATGTTTGGGGTTGCAGATGATATGTTTGAAGATAATGTTTGGGGTTTTTGATTTGCATGTGTTTGAAGATGATGTCTGGATGGGTTTACAGTAGGTGAGTGTTTGGGGTTGATGTAGTAGATGATTGGATTGACATGTGTTTGGGGTTTCTGCCATTGGATTTCTGGATTTCTGCCATTGGATTTCTGGATTTCTGGATGAGCGACGAAATGCATCCAGAAGAAATGAATGATACTGGGTTCGATTTTGATGACGATGCTGAGGTGATTCTGAGGGTATTTTCGTCATTTTATCACATAATAAAGTCAACTGTTATATTTGACTCCCTTTGACCGTGAAAGTGGGGGTATTGTGTTATAAAATCCAAATATTGACTTCGCGTCTTTAAAGGTTTACCTAAGGGGGGTAAAATGCATTTTGCTCTTCATTTATTTTAAAAAACATTTTTTTAATCTTTTATTTATTAACTTAATACAAACACATACTTGTGTAATTGTGTTTTTTGTCAGGCGTTGATTACAAGTTTCAGTACTTTACACTCCAGCATGATCAGTGGGCAGGTAAATTAAGGTTTGTTTATATGTTCTGTATTTAAAATTTCTTCTTTCTTTATATAAAATATTTGTTTGATATTGCTACTCAAGAAAATGATTAACACACCCTGATTAACACATGTATTAATAAATTTCAAAATTTTCATGTTTAGTTTGTACACCCTTTTAAATATAAAAATAAACCTGTGCTATTTCTCTAACCATGTTCACTAATTTTTCTCAACCACCCATTCCACTCATCACTAATTTTATTTTAATCATATTACCTCTACAATGGGATTAGTACAGTAAACCAACTAAACTATAAAAATTGACTATTATTATAAATATTAAAATGTCCTTATGAAGGTCGCTCAAAGTAACTAACTTCAGTTTAGCCCAGGGATGGACCTAGTTTAGGGCTAGAGAGGGTATGTGCCCCTATGAAATTTTATGAAAAATTATTAAATTTACAAGTTAGTGATTAAATATTTGAATACTTAAATAAATATTGCATATAATTTACAAAATAACAAATGGTTATTTAGTTCAGTGGTAAGAAGCTTGTTTTGTTTTCGTGAGAACCCGGTTTGATCCATAAGCAAATGTGTGTGGCATTTCTTCTTTTTATTTCAAAAAAGCAAATTATAATTTAACCACTCAGTTGAAATCCTTATTCAATCCACAAACAAGTGTGTGTGGCGTTTCTTCTCTTTTTTCAAAAGAACAAATTATAATTTAGTCACTCAATTGAAACCCTTATTCAGGCAGAATAACTATTTCACGTTTATTACAATTAATCTCTCCGTCATTAGTGGATCTCTGTTAAAATTAATTGATTGAGGGGTAAAATTATCTTTTAATTTTATTTTTTTATTTTCTTTTAAAATAAAATTTAAAATTTTTAAAATAAATTAAATATTCTTTAATTAGATATTATTTTAATCACATCTCTCTACCTCTTCTTTTATGCCACCATTGCCGATTATTCATCTTCTTCCCCATCATCGACTTCCACTTCTTCTTTTTCCTTGTTCTTCTTCCCTATCTACCGCTTCATCCCTTATATCTCTCTTCACTAGTAAACCTTCATTTTCTTTTCCTTCTCTCTCCTTTCCTCTTCTTTCTTCTCACCGTTGTTTTCTTCTCCTTCATCATCTGGGTTCATCGTCTCATCAATGAACCCAAATGAAGGTTCATTTGGGTTCGTCAATGATTTTGAAGTTAATTTATTTGGTTTTTTTTTTTTTTTTCAATCTGAGGTTGATTTATTTTGTTTTGTGGGAGTTGATTATGTTGGTTTTGATTGATGATGTTTGGTTTTGGATTGATAATGTTGGGAGGGTTGATTAATGATGATTGGTGATATTTGGGGCCATTTTTAGGGTTTCTAGGAGGTTGATTGATGATAGCTGATATTGTTTGAGGCCTTTTTTGGGTTTTTAGGCATGGATTGATGATGTTGGGAGGTTGATTGATGATGGTTGATGACATTTGGGGCTATTTTTTGCAATTGAAAGCCAAATCTAGGTTTCCAAGTGACTGAAAACCCAAAAATTATAGGTTTCTGTGAGAATAATAACCTCGAATTATGGGTTTCCATTGAGAATAAATAGGGGAAAAGATGGAGAGAAGAGGATGTGAAAAATGATTGAAGATGTTTTGATGATTTTGAACTGGAAGATGATTGAACATGATTGAGTATATTCAAAAGAGATGGAAGATTATTGAAGATGATTTGATGATTAATTTTTTTTTTTTCTATTTCTTATTCAGTCAACTAGGTCAATTTCAACCACTAAGGGTATTTTCGTCTTTTCGTCACTTTGATGTTATTTACTGTCAAATATAACGAAAATTTGCTAACGACGAGTGGGTAAATTACAATAAAACCAAAAATATTACTCCGTTTGTATTATAGTTTCAACTGAGTAGCTAAATTATAATTTATTCTTTTCAAAAATATTTAAAAAATGTGTGTGTGGCGTTTGAACCCGATATTTGGATCAAGTTGGCTCACCTACTTATCACCCAAGCTGTTGTTCAACATTAGTATTTTATGGCTATTTTTTTTTTAATATCTTATCATGTATTATAAATAACTATTGCCAACCACATAATTATCACGAACTATTTTTTTCCTACAAATTATATCACGTTTATCATTACCAAATTTTAAAAGTAAGAATATATTTATTTAAGTGTGAATTGCATCTTTATTTATGGTTTAAATAGTCAGTGCACTCTTTTTTCGTATTTGTGAATTAAGAGTTTTGTTATATATATTTATCAACATATATATAGAGTTTTCTCTCTCTTTATTGTTGGAGTGTAGATTTTTTAATATTATGAAAGTAAAACATATAATATTATTTAATTTTAATAGGTTTTTATTTATTCATGATTATTGATATAAATTATCGTTTTTTTTTTAACTTATGTGAATTATTGTTGTTGTTCATATATTATTTTATATGACAAAATTATTAAAAAAAAAAAAAACTCATATAAGCTATAATTGTTTTTATCAATAATTTTTTATTTTATTTTATTTTACTTTTTTATAAAGTGCCTCCCTAAAATAAATTTCTAAGTTTGCCATTGGTTTTGTCCATAGTATTATACCAACAAGACAGAGGCCAGTTAGCTTTTTTTATTTTACTTGGTAATAAAAATTTCTCTTCTCATTGTGATGACCACTTCCAATAAGACTGTTGTAAGGTCCCAATCCAAGTGAATTCAAGAAATTAGTTGAAATCTAGTTTATTATTATTAATTTAGTCATGTCCATATTTTAGAAATAAAATGATATATAGATAAATATCCTTTTTGAGGACATTTTTAAAAGAATTAAAAAACATGAGGTGTAAAAAGAAAAATATCATAGGGGTGCAAAATACAAATTTACAAGTTGATAAATGTGGTGGACCGTTATCATTGAAAATTGAAAAAAATAATAATGAAAAAAATAAAATAATAACGTGGCGTGGCGCGGTTGGGAGAGAAAAAGAATGAGGTAAGTGGGTTGGTTTATTAAAAACAAAAATCAATTAAGAGTTAGTATATATATATTATATATATATAATATAATATAAGCTTTTATAGAACCAGATAAGTTTGACAACCAAAAAAGAAAGAAACATAATTTATAATATATAAAAATAATTTATTTTCAATAAATAATAAAAATTGAAATATAAATAAAGATAATTCAATCAATTTAATTAAAATAAATCTATCCACCTACATAACTCATTTGTTTAAATCTGGATTTAAAACGGATTTTCATATAATTTCTCATAATCTTTGATCCATCCTGAAAATAGCATAAACTCAATTTAGAACTTATTATAAAATTTATTAATTTTTTAGACTTTAAATTTCATTGAAATAAAATTATTTATCTGGATAAATTGTACATCAAAATATTCAAATTACCCACACATAGAATTTCCTTATTTTTTTCTTCTCTTTTCTTCTTTTTTTTTTTTCTCGCCATTTTCTTTCTTTTCTGGTTGGCGAACTTACCTGGTTCTATGAAAGCTTATATATATAAATAAATAAATAAATATATATATATATATATATAAGCTAGGAAATTTATAAATTTTATAATAAGTTCTAAAATGAGTTTATGTGATTTTTATGGTGAATCCAGGATTATAAAAAATTATATGAAAATCCATTTTAGATCCAGATTTAAGCAAAGAGTTATGTGAGTGGATAATTTTATTTTAATTAAATTGATTGAATTATCTTTATTTATATTTCAATTTTTATTATTTATGAAAAATAAATTATTTGTTTAGTTAATTGATTTTATAGATTATAAATTATGTTTTATGATTTTAGCATGAATTGATTATAAGAAACGAATATTTTTGATGATATTATGTTATGTAATGAGAAAGAATGTTTATTTATGTTTTTAGAAAAAATATTATTCAATATTATGTATATTCTTATATAGAAAAGATTTAAGATTTGAAAAGAAATTAAATACTAAAAAAAATATATTTTCAGAACACCAAGATTATACCCTCTCCTCTAACGGTCAAGCAAGTTTCACGTGTATGAGTCTGAGAGAGTTGCCCAGTACATGTATGACAGATGTCTAGAGTCATTAAGTCGTCCAATACGTGTATGACAGATATTATCCCTCACTCTGCGTGTGTGTTGAGTATCTCCACCACTTATAACAAATTTCTCTTAGTACTAGTTGGTATAGATTTTCAAATTACAGATGTTATATAGTGAGTTAGATCAATACAGATCGAGATTTACAGAAAATCCGATTTATATAAAGAGATTTCAGAAAAGTTTTACAAATTATATTATTGTTATAGAAATAATTTATATAGAAATTACAATTTTACTATGATATAATAATTATTTGTTATTATCAGCAATATGTTTAGTTTTATTTTAGAAATATTTTAGAAAAGTTATATCCATTTACTGGGCTTTAGCGCTCATTCTTTTATAAAAACTCATTTTTTTCATGTATTCATCATAGTTCATGCAGAATAGTATATATCATGAGAAAGATCACGTATTGATGATCAAATGCATTCATATTATTTTTAAGTAAAAATATTTTACATTAGTACATATTAATTTTAATTAATCAGATTTTGTAAATGTATTTCGAGAATAATTTTGGAAATAAAATATCTATCCATATATTTTATGAATATATTTTATATATTCAGCACATGGGTCTAACACGAGAAATGTAAAGATTTTTCATTTGTTCCATTTATATTTATAAAGAAATTATGAAATTTATTATGATTTTTCTAAACGATTATTATTAAATTCTAGATTTCATTAAAAAAAAAAACCCTCAAATTTCACAAACTCGAGAGAGGAGTTAGGTATGGATCCTCCTGTCAACTATATTATTATAAACAGTGACTATTATATGGACACTTTTCGATTGCTTGAAAAGTTTCATGATTGTATCATACTTGAGTGTAAATTATTTGAAAATAAATAGAAAAGAAGTGAAAAAGTATACCAAAAATTTTTAGAACAACTTATTTCATTGTCCAAAAGTTAGGTGTTTAATAAAAGTCTTAAATCAATTGAAAAAATAAATTGTTGTTATAGGTAACCTTTTTTAGGATATTCTACTAATAAAAAAGATTAATGAATTATGGGTTTACTATGTGATTTTAAAAAAGTTAATTTTTAACTCTAGGCATCTACCCCCAGTGTGACTTGACAACAAATAGCATTTACTCCAAATGTCTCAGGTTTGAGCCATCTCCACTACATATGATATCTTAAAAAACAATTTGAGAAATAAATCTACATTTTACAATTAGTGTAAGGTTAAAATGATTTAATTTTTTTGAAACTAGTACTCACAAAATAAATAAAATTATTCTCTTTTATTAAAGACAAATATTAACACCAAATGCAGATGCTCTTTGTTTTTTTTCCTAGAATACACCGGTAGACACATTTCTAAACTTTTTTTTTTTGTTTTTTTAATTTTCAAAACAATAATGTAATGCAAAGCCAAACAAAACAAGTGGCTTGACTAATGACTTTCTTCTTCTCCCTCCACAATCCTCACCCACGGTTGGGCCTGATGCAGTTTTGACTAAGTCTTTGAGGCATGAAGTCGCCCAAATGGAATTACTAGTCATTCGTCAACATTCAAAGTCAATCTCAATAATCAAGCACACAGTTCAATGACAGTCCATATTCTCTGTGGCTTGCCGTTTGTCCCACGTACCACCTTCTTTATTTTCTCTCTCTTGAATAATTAATCGCCTAGAAAAACTACATCACTCAGAACTCACAAAGTCAAGCTATAGAAGGAAAAAAAACCAAGGTAAATCAAAACTATTTCTACAATTACAATGCTCATTGCAACAGCACATTTACAATTTGCAGAACAAATAAATAAACAATAAATCAAAGAAGAAAGAATGTGAGAATCTAATCTCTTAATACAAAAATCAATGAGCACAAGTGGTGCTGGCCCTTAAAAACTTTTTAAGCCTCAAGAACCATGGTCATTCTTCACCATTTTTTTTTTGGTCTAATTGGCATTGATAATTGAAGGCCTTGGACTAGGGAGTCCCATGTAAGCAAGCCTAGGTGAGACCCGAATTTTTGGGCTAGGTCGCGGTGAAGGAATTGGAGCAGGGCACCGCGTGCTGCCAGGCGTGGCACGGGGTGACAGACTGACTTGTTCAAGTGCCTGGGATTGCAGATTCATTGGGTAGTCTCTCACACACCCAATGCGGGGACCAACTCCACTAGTCCACTTGCATGACAGACGCTTTGACATGTCATATACTGGTGCTACCACATTGGTGGTGTTATCTTGTTTGCGATCACTGACAGACTCCTGCTCAGTAACATTCACAGGTTCTGTATTTGTTGATTCTGTTGTTGTAGGAAGATCATCTGCCACTTCTGATGTAGACTCGTCATCAATGAGTTTAAAAGAAGTACCATCTTCATCTATTGCACATCTCTGAAAAACAAATGACCAGCATAAGCTTTTTTTTTTTGAGCTAATCGATATGAAAAAATGACCATGAGTTTAATTAGCCATTTAACTTGTGTGAGAATATATTGTCAAACATACCTTGACATTGGTCAAGTCCATATTATGCTCCTTAAGGAAACTAATAAATTCCTTAAAATTGTCTTCGGTGGGGAGATAGTGACCACTATATGGCCATATAGCCTGAAGAAGGCAAGAAAAATTAGTTCAAAAACAAAATATATGATAAGGAATGACTAAGTAAATTAGGATGGGTACAGCAAATGTACCTCAAGAACCCCATCATGGGCCACCAATCTACCGGCAGCAGTTGTAGCACCTCCAGATAGGAAACTTGAGTGCTGGAAAACACCTTTCTTTTTCTGGCCCACGTACAAGGCTCTTGATGTGCTAAGTACAAAAATCCACTTAGAACCTTCAGCGGTATTAACAAGCATCCCGGATTCTCTGTAAACAAGCTTTCCGCTGTCCACAATCACTTCAAATGCCTCCCTCTCTTTCTGCAGGTTACCGAGATCATAACGTTAACTTGTGGGTCTAACACACAAATGCATGAAGGTAAATGTGCAACTTTGGGCAGGAGGATCAATAAGCTCAAACAATTATGAATACTGGGATCCAGGGGAGTGGGAAAACAGGTGTATGAGATGTGAAGGATTGTGAAACTTACTGGTCCAAGATATGAAATGCATTGACGTTGTAGATCTTTCCTTGGGCACTTCTCAAGATTCACTTCTTTACCATCACCGACATCCAACCTTCAGTTCAGAAGAGAAATTAAGTTCAGACTGTAGTAGTAGAAAAGGGCTTACTTGTATACAAGTGAATCATTATCATGTAAAGAAGTTAGTTCAGATTGAACATATTTACCAGTAGAAGAAAGGTTGGGTACTCTTGCTAGCTGACCACACATCATAGTAGAAATGTAAATTGTGTCCATAACGATGGCGGGGATCAATCTGCAAAATGAAAAGAAACAATTTAGCCTCATAATTTTCATTGATTGATCGCATATATAGTAGCCCCAAGCCGTGACATTCTGGGGTTCAACAGACAAATCCTCCCAATCATAAAGATTCTATGAATTGTACTGTAAAATTAAGAAACTTCAGTTTGATAGAAGTAACGAATTATGCATTACAGATCAAGTTTTGATGATGATAAACTGTTCTATTAGAAGCACATATCTAACGTTTATCAACAACATTATCAAGTGTCTTCAGTAATTCAGGTCAAATATTTTGAAACTGCACACCAAAAGTTTTCTTACCAGATCAGAAGACCTCAAAATTAACAATTACAGAATGAATTGAAAAGTTTCATCCAGTTTTGTAAAGAAATTTATGACAGAAATCAAAAGTGCTATATGCAATAAAACATAAACTTTCAAACACAGGAAACAGCAGTTGATAAGATTTTTTATGGAAGCATGAAGGCTTACAGCTTCGAGCCAGTGTTGCAATGCTAGTTTCTGAGCCTTCTCATCCTTAGACAAACCTTTCCCGACCTACATCATACAGACAAGGATTATATGGTTAATGTCATAAATCGCTAGAAAGTACTCATTTCATAGACTTGTTAGCCTTTATAACTTAATAGATTACCTTAGCAGCTCTTGTTCTAGCACGTGCCCAACGCGAAATGGGAGTTTCTGTGCTTTCAACCTTGAAGAATGATACCGAACTTCTATTCAAAGCTGCAAAATCTAAGGCCTTCCACCTGTAACAAGATAATGAATATAAGAAACAAACATCACAAAATTAAAAGCATCAAAATTGGGATTATCAAGAGACGAACCAAAGCTCCTCAACCACAACCGCGCAATCTGCAAGGTTCCTTCTTGTCCGGTAACTCTTGTACACTTTTTGCAGCTTAACGGCAGCAGCATCAAGCTCGGTAACTGGCCTCGGAGAAGAAAATATCACTTGTTCAGGGAGGAATAACTTAGGTGCTGTAAGTTTAACAGCTTCAACAGGTTTGTGCTTCAAAGAGACTGAATTTGCAGTCGCTTGTTCAGATACTTGTTCTTTGAACGATTCACTTGCTTTAAGCTCTGCTTTGTCGGATTTGGAATCCCAGTCGTTGAAGCTCATAGACCCATCAAACTTGTTAATGGTATCTGAATTGTCTTTCTTAAAGCTTTTTGTTCTTAAGGCGGCCATCTCTCCACCTTTCGATCCAAAGCTTGTGGACCGTACAATAACTTTTTCAATGGTGTTTGTGAAACCAAAGTACTTATGCAGGATTTCGTTCCATGTCAAAAAGAGTAAGGAAAAAGATTGACCCATTAATCAACCTGCACATCACAAATTGAACCTTATTGATTATGGAGTTTTATTACAATTAACAAAAATTTTGATAGTTATTCATCTTCTAAGATGAAGAACCAGAAAATGAACCTGTATAGATAGAACTTAGAACAACCGAAAAACTTCAAAAATAAATGCAAGAAAGAAAACAAAATAGAAAAGCTATAAACAGATAAAAAAAAAAATGTCTTACTCATTTTCAGAGTGGACAACATGGTGATACATCACAATGACCCCATTTGAACTATGAATTAGACAAATTTCATACGATCCGAATATAGAACGTCAATCTAAAATGCAACGTACCACTACTAGAAAACAGTAAAACTACTACAACCCACCTATGCATATCATTCAACTGTCAATATCAGTTAAGCAAACAGCCATTATTATTCTATATGCATGCAACTGAGAAATGAAAACTGAAAGAGCCTAAAAGGAATCAAGACACCTCACCTGTGGGAAAACTCAACAGGGGCTCCAAGACCTCTTTGTCTATAACCCTCAAAAGTTCAGAGAAGAGTAAAACTGCAAAACTACTCAGTAGATGATATGATCAGTGTACCAGCTCATGATCATATATATATGTAAAATGGTGGCCGTTTCAAAGTAACGACGACCATAAAAAAATCAAAGTTGGTGCCTCGAAAAGTAACTGTTTTTAGTAATCTCGTAACTTCAAGGAAGTTTATGAGAAGGGTTGAGGAAAGAGTGAAAGACCAACAAACTGAGCGTGCTTTGTATGGGTAAAATAAGAGATGGAAGGAGTGGGGCTCTCTTTGTATGTTTGATTGTTTTCTATGGCAGAAAATATCGTTGTATTTGTACAGTTGCTATTGGACTTGGAATAGCTTGTTGGATTTTGAATTGCTCAAACTTTCCTAACCAGTCTACAATCGTTTTTGACTTCTCTTCCTTTTACTTTTTTTTGCCCCACTCAAAATCAGAAATCAAATTAAATTGTAAGGTAAAATCTAAGTACTCTCAAGATGTTATGAATTATGAACTTGATTTTAATTATTTTTAAAATTGATACCGAATTGATAAGAAATATATTAGACCAATTACTATTTACACCATTTGAATATCTATTTACATTACTAAAGATAACTAATTACATAAAATTTTTAAAATATACTTAATAAGACTTGAATTCCCACTGTCAAAACTTAAAACCACATGTGTACAAAGAAAGGATGTGCAATTTGATAACTACTTAGACATTGAACAATATCAATATTATAAAAATTGATTTTAGAGATACAACAAAGTGACTGCTTTCTTCTTAATATTTAAAAAATGAGTTAAGAATCTTTGAAGATTTTTTTTTTTTTTATATTTAAATTTAAAGATAGTAAAAATGATTGTTTTTTTTTTCTTTTTACATAAAATTATCATTGATATCATCTTTTGTAAATGATAAATATTTTCAAAAGGCTTTCTCCTAGTTAGGTATATACATCCTCTCAGTGTTTTGTACCAACCCAATCAAGGAGGCTCATCATCAGTTTTCGGATTAATGACAACTACAACATACTTCGATTAATTGCTCAAGCCATAGATTAATCTCCTGTACTTTTGTACCTAAAACAATATCTATAAGAAATCGTACTTCGTTGATGATAATATACATGGACTCTTATGACTTATACAACTTCAAGATACCATTTGTACTCTGACATTATTGTCGTGAAATAGTGTAGTAATTTGCCAAATATACAAGTCAACAAACTTGGCAAGTAGGTACCATGCATGAGGTCATCCACCGTGCTGGGTTAGCTCAATTTGTTTTATAAAATTAGAAGTGAAAAAACCAGGAAGCAGGTGAAGGTCGTGAGCCATGTCCCTACAATTGAAGCAAAGTGTGTCAGTCTTATCTAAAAGGTCGGTACAAAATTAAATAGCTATAACAGCCCATTGCATGAAAACATTGTTTTCAATAATTGATTGGCTCCTCCACAATGTCACAATTAATATCATCCACTTGGCCTACGCAGAGTAGTTGACGCTGTTAAATATATCTCTACTGTACAGTACTGTCTCTACCGTCCTTCTGCAACCTACTGCTGACTTGAAGAAAAGTCGTATTTCTAGATACATCATCTCCACTCTCCAGCGACAAATTTCCTAAAGCCAAGTGTTGTTCGTTGAAAATAGGTATGTCACGTGTATGTCATTTGACAAGTCTTAGGGGATAGGCCCCTACCTATCTAATTTCATGCAAGCTCATGGCCAACGCAAATGGTCGAGATCTGTATTTATCCGTCACTGAGGAGATAGAATGGTGTCCTGTCCTCTCTTATCCAACCCACTTTTTTTTGGGTTTTTGAACTTACAAATGCCTCTTTCTAGACGGTGCACGTTCTCTGACCTCTGTTTTGGATTAAGCATATATATTTTTTTCCTTAAAACATTATTATTATTTTTTATTTTTTTTAATGGTAGGGAACGGGTGGTGCGTACTTAAAACATTAATCTGAAAATATATTATATTCAAAAATACAGAAAACTAGGAAATAATACAAGAAAACACAACATTTAAATATTGATAATACCTCATATTTTAATAAATCCCAAACCAAAATTATCTAAATATTGATAGTGCTTCATCAATAATTTTGTTCTACTGATAATAATAAATATATTATTATTTTAAGAAAATAATAACTTCATATGATTCAAAATTAAATATGTTTACATTTGATTTATAAAATATAAGCAATTAAGATACTAATTTATAAGTCACATTGGAAAGATTGAAAATTTTTTAAGTATATAATTGATATAAAATTAAAAATATACTAATTTTAAAAAGATATTTACAGAAAAAATATTCAAAATATAATTTTATGATTTAGCGTTGAATCATATCTTTAACTTATTCTTTTAAGTTATTTATCATATCACCTTTGGTTAAAAATAATAAATCTAATAGTAAGTCAATAAATCTAATATAATAAGTCAATAAATCTAATAGACTTGTCCAGTTTCAAAAGCAAAAGTATATAAACTTGTCGGACAATCAGTGAAACTGATACATCACCCTTTACTTCGAAAATGACCAGCATTAAATTGGATGTCACTCGAATAAAAACAGAAAAAGGCCATAGAATGATGTGATATACAAGAAAATCTTCCGGTGTGCTGCTACGCGGTTCAACTGACCAACGTAGATGTAACGTAATAAAAAAAATGATTATATAGCCGTTAACGTATAAAATCAGTCAATTAAGTTCTTCTAAACTCAACATTGTATGAACGATAAGTATAATATACGATAGCAAATAACAGGAGTAAAAGAAATAAGGGTAGAGATATTAGACAGGGAAATATTTAAGTGGTTCGGCTAACCTTACCTACATCCACTGTTGATCTCTCAGTATTTTGATAGAGTAACAGCCAATTTTTCTAAGTGTTTTCACTCTTTTAGGTTACATTGAAGAAGCTTCTCCTATTTATAGAAGGAGAAGAGCTACAGCAATGAGTAATAAGTTAAAACAAAATGATTACTACAGTTAATGCACCTGACTTAAATTTAATGCAGCCGGATTGTCTTAAATGCTTGGGACAGGCGGAAGATTTAGATGATTAACCCACGTGGGTTAGGTGTGGTTTTCTGTAATCTGTACAGTAATCTCTGACAAGTTTGGAGTGCAAGGCAAGTAATGATATGACCTGGCATGATCTGAAGCGAAGTGAGGTTCTGGGCGGACTAGAGCGCATAAAAAGGAGTAGACAATGACTAACAGCCTTAGCCACATAATGATAGAGTATGCGCAGATTGTGAGATTCCTCTGGCGAGGTGCGCTTTGCGGACTCCGCACTGCGCCCCATAGGGGACAAACTCGACTTCGTTACCAACTTCCGAGCAGTTTTTATGCTGTAAACTTTACGTTCGTGTGAATCCCCACTTCGCACTAGTCTGCTGAACATACTTCAAGCTGCGAGGTTGCTAGGGTATATGACTAGTCACTTCTCCAGATGGGCTGGTTGCAATTGGGTCTGGCCCAGTTGGGCCAGAGACTTGGGCTTTTACCAACTCATTAAATATGTCATAAAATACCCACAACAATAGTATTTTGACATTGACGCATGCAATTCACCAAATGACCTGAATGTAAACCGATGTTGTAAACAAAGCACAAAATACAAAGGTCATTCCTTTGTATTTTGCGTTTCCTCTGCCAGCTTCTCATTTTTCATTAATGGTGAAACTCGTGAAAAGGTCATTCCCTCTAGAAGCCTGAAGCAGGGTTGTCCACTTTCTCCCTATCTCTTCCTTTTGTGTGCTGAAGATTTAAGCGTATTATTGAGTTCTGCTACAGTGGAAGGAAACCTCTATGGAATAAAAATAGCCAAAAGGGCTCCAACCATCTCTCATTTAATTTTTGCGGATTATGGTCTCGTGTTCTCTCATGCTTCCATTGCAGAGGCCTTAATTTTAAAGGACATTTTATGAATTTATGAGCAAGCTTTAGGCCAATCGATGAACTTTTCAAAGTAGGTCATTGCTTTTAGCCCCAGTGTGTCTTTCGAAACTCAATCTCTTATCTTGAATGTGCTTCAGATGGTTTCTGTCCCATCTTATCAGTTATATTTGGGTCTTCTTGCAATCGTAACAAAAATCATCTTTTTGTAGGTCTTAAAGAAAGAGTGTGGTAGAAATTGCAAGGTTGAAAACATAAGCTTTTTTTAGAAGGTGGGAAAGAAATTCTCATCAAGGCTGTTGTGCAAGCAGTTCCTACTTATGCAATGAGTTGTTTCCGGCTACCTTTTTTCTTTGTTTGGAAATTCAGCGATTGATTGCTAATTTCTAGTGAGATGGTCCGATTCCCACAAAAAAGCTCATTGGGTCAACCAGAGAACTATGTGTATTCGAAAGAAGATGGGGGCCTAGGATTTCGAGACCTTCGTGCTTTCAATCAGGCTATGCTTGCCAAACAAAGGTGGTGCTTACTGACAAACCCTTCCTCTCTTGTTGCCAAAGCCTTCAAAGCTAAATATTTTCCACATTCTTTGTTCCTAGCATGTCAGATTGGCAGTGCTCCCTCATTAGTATGGAAAAGTATCCTCTAGGGTCGTGAGGCCCTTTTTCGTGGATTGAGATGGCAAATTGGAGATGGTAGAAGTATCTCAATCTATGAGGATAATTGGATTCCTCGTCCTTTGGAACTACAGTGTCCTAAGCTTCTTCCGGTTGGAACTACAGTGTCCTATATTTTCTCTGAGCCTGAACGTTGGGCTGAAGATCGTGTGAGGTCGTATTTCCTCCCTGAAGAGGCTGAATTGATTCTCAGCATTCCCCTTAGTTCTTACCCTACTCAAGATTCAATCATGTGGCATTATGATCGTCAAGGGTGATTTACTGTAAAGAGTGCTTACAAAGTTGCTATCCATTCCATGGATTCAAGTATTGCCTCCTCCTCTTCTGGTCATTTGTTCTTATGGAAGAAAATTTGGCATCTCCCCTATCCTTGGCAAAGTTTGGCTTTTCTACTGGAGAGTACTAAAAGACATTCTCCTAACTAGGGCCCTTCTTCTAAATCAAAAGATTTTAGCCGACAGTGCCTGTCCATTGTGCGACTTTAAGATTGAATCGGTTGACCATGCGTTATGGTCTTGTATAGACATGATCACGGTTCGGTTCGGTTTCGATTTTGATTTCGAACCGATGGTTCCGATTTAAAAAAAGCTAGAACCGGAACCTTAACCCAGATAAAACGGTTCCGGTTCGATTCTGGAACTGTCGGTTCTATAACGGTTCTGGTTCCGGTTCTATAACGATTTCGGTTTTGGTTCTGGAACCTTTTTTTAAAAAGATAATTTGAAATTTAAAAATTAATATTAAACTATATTTTAATATTAAAAAAATAAATCAATATACAAACGAAATAAAAAATTTAATTATTTGAAAAGCAAATTACTCACAACCCTCTGGATATTAGCATTATTACAATCGAAAACTAGTTTTATATTTTATAACAATGACCTCCCCTTTGATCACGTTGGACCGTTTAATATAACTGAAAAATGACAAAATAAGGTAAAAAGACGGAAATGCCCTTAATTTATAAAATCCATTACCCTTACTCTTCTCTCTCTGTCTCTCTCAATCGTCTTTTACTTCTCCCTCTTCTTTTCCATTTCTCTGTTTTCTTCTCTCTCTCTCACCTCTCTCTCTCTTCTCCTTATTCTCTTTGTTTTTTGTTTTCTTTACCAGGCTGGAAACCCAAACGCCAAATTGCCATCTAGGTTTTCAAATGAAAACCTAAACGCCGTCTGGAAATCCAATCTAGGTTTTCATCTGGAAACCCAGACGCCATCTGGAACAGATCGGGTTTCTAGATGGAAACCAGATGGGTTTTCTATCCGAAAACCCAGATCTGGATTTTTGGATACGGAACCTAGTTCGATCTGGGTTTCCGTCTGGAAACCCAGTTCGTTCTGAAAACTGGGTTTCCGTTTGGATAATTGATTTTTACTGTTTATTGTTGATGATGAATGTGTTTATGATGGTGTTGATGATTGTGTTTATTGTAGATGGTATTGATGTTTTGAGTCTGTTTGATGCCGGATTAATGTCTCTGTTGATGAACCAAAAATCCAGATATCCTTCGTGAACTAGAAACCTGAAATATGAACCAAAAACTGAAATGCGATGAACTGATGAACTGAATCACCATCAATTTTTTATTTTTATTTTTTTATTTTTTTAAATATTATTTTTCTTATAAATAGATCTAGACCGTCCATCTCAAAATGGATGATCTAGATCAATTTGAAAAAATTTTAAATTATTTTTTTATAGTTTAAATTTAATTTTTTAAATTATTTAATTTTTAAATATTTTAAGTTTTAAAATTTTAAATTATTTATTAATTAATATAATTTTTAAAAGAAAAAATAAAAATCAAATAAATTGACTAAAATATCCTGTTATGGGTAATTTAGCGATCAGAATAATCGAGCCCAGAAAGATCTACAGTGCGGCCCAGTGGCTCAAGGGCCTAGTAATCTGCCATTTCTCCCAATTCGCCTTCCTAACGGAGAGCCCATTTATAATCACTCGTCGCAACCGCTGATGGCCTACGCCCAGACTGATCGCTGGTTTTGATCGTAGGCGTCAATTCTGAGCGCTGGCTCTAACCGTTATTTCTGTCCGTCATTCTATTTCGTCAGTTCTTTTCGTTCAGTTTGACCGCTGGTCCTGATCATTGACCGTTGGTCTTCATCGTTCAAGCTGACCGCTAGCCGCTGGCCACTGGCCGTGTCCGCTAAGCCTGCTCGCCAGATTATCCGCCATGATTGACCGCCTAGTTATTCGTCGATTTTGTCCGTACAAGATATCCGTCAAGAGGAACCATCTGTCAGAAATGTTCAACAAGTCCTTCTCGCCCAAGATGATCCAGCTAAACTAATAGCTAATCTCTGAACGTGGCCGTGTACCGGCTCCTTCACTCATGATATTGCCCGCCTCATTGTCATAACCAGCTGTGGACGTGTTAACTCATGATCCGCCTCCTCGACTTTTCAGGCAGCCAGATTTATCAGAGATTCATTTATTCTCCTAACTGACTTGGTACTCCATCTGCTGGAAGATCCATCCCCGCCTTGCTCCTAAGAGTCCCGAGTCAACGGAAGTCAAAAGTGCCAAGCAAAGTACAGTTCCAAGACGTGCCATGCACGTTATATCCACCAGAAGCTGTGATCACGATCTCGATAGCCCATCATGGCATATCCGACCCAGTCACCAGAAATCTCCCTTGGGCAAACCTCAGATGTGACGGATTCGGCCGCATTAAATGTATATTCGACGGTATTTATGACACTGTCAGCCGCATTAATTGAGATTCCGGTGCATTAAATGCTGTCCATCATTGTAACTGTAGTTAACTGTTTACTTTTATCTTATTTTGTTTAACTGTAGCATGTCTCCTTCCTCTATAAATAGGGGACGAAATTTTTTGTAAAAGAGGACCCCGATTCTGAGTGTCGTTACTCTGCCAAAATAGTGAGAGAGTGAACAGTGGATGTAGGCATCTTTTTGGGCCGAACCATTCTAAAAATCCTCCGTGTCTCTTCTCCTCGCCTCTAACCTCTCATTCTCATTCTTACTGCTTTGCATGCATTCCATTGACCATCCGAAACTGCAGCTTGGGCCCGAAAACAACCTCGTTGACTAAGGAAACCATTTTTCGACGTTAACATTTTTTTTGGCGCTAGAAGGATGGGCTCATCTTCAGTTTCGTCACTTTTCTACTCTTTAGATTTCAGAGTTTTTTCTGTGTTTTCCATGGTTAGAGGGAGGATTCCCAAAGACTTAAACGCGACGAAAAATCGCCAAGAAGCTTTAGACCAACAATAGGCTATGTCTACCGGAGGGATATCCAATGCTGGTGTAGGGACATCCAACGTGCCTGTGATGTTGGAAGCTCAAGGTATGCCTCCTCTCCCAACCCGCCAACCTGTGCCTAATGCTGCAGAGGGAGATCCAATGCAGGCGTTGCAGCAGCGACAGAAGAGGCTAGAAAACACGGTCGCGCAGTTCATTGGTGAGGTCAGGACTTTAATCCGGACGCAAGCCCAGCCTTCTCAAATTCCTCGAGGGAGGCATGCAGAAGACCCCGACGTGATTAGGAGGGACGTCAGGGAACCAAGACCAGAGGGATCGGTCCATTCTTCCAGTGTGCATTCCAGCGCTCGACCTCCACGAGCCCGCAATGGATACCGGTAGGAGCAAACTGGCCACAATCATGATCAAGTTTCGGCCCGCGCGGACAGAACGGGACCGAGATCTAATGTCGGAAGACAGGAGGCAAGAGACAACCGATCCCCAAGTAGAAGGGATAGACATTCCGCTATTGGAGGAACTGACGCGCGGGGTACTCTAGTTGCAGAACTCCTCCAAAGGGTCCGTCAGCTGGAAGCACGGCCCGTGGCACAAGAACAAAAGGGCCAGACTGGAGAAAGAACCCCGTTTACTTTAGAGATTGAGTTGGAGCCGCTCCCTCCGAGGTTCGAAGTTCCCAACATTCCCCAATACAAAGGGAACTCCGATCCTTATGATCATCTAGACGCTTTCAATATCCAGATAGACCTCCAAACGACAAGTTCGCTTGTGAAATGTTGCGTGTTCTCGGCCACGCTCGGAGATATTTCGCGAACACGGTTCAGAAGCCTCCCCCCTCGCAGCATCAACAACTGGGAGGAATGTCAGCAGAAGTTCCTGAACCAATACAAGACATTGAAGAGGCGGCTTGCGCCACCCTGTCACCTTTCTACCATCTGTCAACGCCCAGGTGAGCCTCTAAAAGAATATATTAACAGGTTCAGACGCGAGGTAACGAATGTGGAGAACCCTACGGATGAAGGGGTATTATCAGCCATCTCGTCAGGATTGAGAAAAGACGGGAAGCTATACGAGAGCATATATAGGTCCCCTGTGAAGGACCTGGGAGACTTTTATGAGCGGACCGAGAAGGAAATCCGATGAGAGGAGGTGACTAATCCTAGGAAGACCAGCTCTCAGAAGGATGAAGCTGGTAGTTCCAGTTATGGAAGAAAAAGGAACGGTGGAGGAAGCAACCCTGGGGGGCGAAGAGAAAATCATTAGGTGGCCAAGAAGGCCAGAGATTGGCGAAGACCGGGGAGCAGTCGGGGACAGGAGCGACCTCGATACCAAAGCCGTTACAATACATACAGTGCCCTGTCAGATACCCAAGACCGAATCTATGCAACTGAGAAGAATAGGGAGAATTTCAGGCGGTCGGCTCCCTTTCAGAGCCCCGAATGACGAAGAGACAGGAACAAGTTCTGCGCCTTCCACAATAACATAGGGCACAATACCTTAGACTGCTGGGCGCTCAAGGATGCCATTGAGGAGATGATTAGAAATGGTCATCTAAGGGATTACGTTGTGAGGCCTCCGAGGCGACCATCCCAGTAGCAACGCCCCCGTTAGCATTCAGAAGACTAGCCAGCCCAAAATCAGCCGGAGCTGGATTCTACTCAAGGGCTTTCTGTCAGAACTATCCATACCATCCATGGAGGACCCTCGGGAGCGGGAGAATCTAATAGGTCTCAGGAGCGGTTTGTAAGCGAAGCCAGACGCGTCCAACCTGCTGGGCAGAAGAGTCGGGAGGACCCGTCAAGAAAGCCAGGAAGGTATCGTGTTTACTGATGAGGATGCGCGGGACGTCCGTCTCCCTCATAATGACGTCCTGGTAATCAGAGCGCGAATCGGCAACTCGGTGGTCAAAAGAATCATGATTGATACGTGGAGTTCCGTGAACGTGAAGTATAAAGGCTACTATGATCAGATGGGGATTGGTGACGGTTAGTTAAAACCATCCCCTGAACCCCTTTATGGCTTCAATTGAGATTCGGTCATCCCAGCTGGACAAATTAAATTGCCCTTAACTCTCGGTGACACCACACGTCAGTCCACAGTGCTGGCAGACTTTCTCATCATCAACTCTCCCTCGGCATACAACGTAGTAATTGGGAGACCTGCAATGAATGATCTTGACATGGTCGTCTCCACCAAGGCCCTCGCGGTGAAGTTTTCAACTCCCAACGGGGTAGGATGCGTACAGGGCGAGCAATCTCTGGCTCGTCGCTGTTACGTAGACGCAATCAGAAAGGGAGTCCAGGGAAAGAAGGTAGAGACTGTCCCGAAGCAAGAGTTGCAGACGATCACTTCAATAGGGGTCAGCCTCGACTTGGACCCCAGGGAGCTCGATGCATGTTAGAACACCGGTCCTGTGGAAGAGCTTGAGGACATCTAGGCCAGTGAAACGGATGTGACAAGATGTCTCAAGCTGGGTAAAGGTTTGGCCCCGAAGGTAAAGTCCCGATTAATTAATTGCCTTAAGAGTAATGCAGATGTGTTTTCCTGGAAGCATGGAGATATGGTGGGGATTGATCCGAATGTGATGACCCACAAGCTGAATGTCGACCCCCACCATCGGCCAGTCTGCCAGAAAATGAGGCAAACGAACCAAGAACACAGCGAGGCTTTGAAGGAGGAAGTGGACAAACTCCTGGCTAACAAGTTCATCCGAGAAGTTCAATACCCAGATTGGGTAGCTAACCCCGTGCTGGTGAAAAAGAAGAATGGGAAATGGAGGACATGCATAGACTTCACAGACCTGAATAAGGCCTGCCCGAAAGATAGCTTCCTCCTATCTAGAATCGATCAGCTGGTACGGCAGGGCATGAACTCCTTAGCTTCATGGATGCTTACTCAGGCTACAACTAGATTCCCATGGACCCTAAAGACGAGGAGTATACATCGTTCACAACTGACCGAGGGCTATACTGCTACAAGGTAATGTCTTTCGGTCTGAAGAATGCAGGGGCTACCTACCAGAGATTAGTAAACAAGATGTTTGAGGAGCTAATTGGGAAGAACATGGAGGTATATGTGGATGACATGCTCGTCAAATATGAGAAAGCTGTTGATCATGTCCCGGACCTTGAAAGAATGTTCCAGATCTTGAGGAAGTAGCAGATGAAGCTCAACCCCCTCAAATGTGCCTTTGGGGTCTCCTCAAGTAAATTTCTTGCTTTTTTTGTGAATAACAAGGGAATAGAAGCCAACCCAGAAAAAATCCAAGCTCTGCTGGACATGAGATCGCCAAACAGCATGAAAGAGACTCAGAGTCTGAACGGCCAAATAGCGGCCTTAAGCAGATTCGTGTCTAAAGCCTCCGACAGGTGTGTTCCCTTCTTTGAGGTACTGAAGAAGGCCAGAAATTTCAAGTGGACTGATAAATGTGAAGCTGCCTTCATACAATTGAAAGAGTACATAGGGCGCGCCCCGCTGTTGACAAAACCAAAAGAGGGGAAAACTCTGACCGTCTACCTGGGGGTATCCCAACATGCTCTGAGCACGGCCCTGACAAGGCAAGAAGAAAATGGAGCACAGGTCCCGGTTTACTACGTCAGCAAGAAGTTAGTAGAGGCAGAAACCAGGTACACCCTGATGGAGCTACTGGCTTATTGTCTGGTAATGGCGTCCAGAAAACTGCGTCCTTACTTCCAGGGGCACAGGATTGAAGTCTTGACCAGGTATCCATTAAAGCAAATCCTTCAGAAGCCAGATACCTCCGGCCGACTCATCAAATGGGCCATTGAGATTGCCCAGTATGACATAGAGTTCAAGCCAAGACCAGCGATCAAGGGGCAGGCACTGGCGAATTTTATTGCTGAGTTCACTGGACACGTGGACGATCAGGCTGAAACTTCTGTAGGACCATATTGGGAACTCTTTGTGGACGGATCCTCCTGTGAAAAGAGCGCGGGGGACGGAATCGTGTTAATCAACCCTGATGGGGGTAAGTTTCTCTGCGCCCTTAAATTTGACTTCAAAGTGACTAACAATGAGGCGGAGTATGAAGCACTACTGGCGGGACTCCGCCTAGCCAGAAGGATGCAGGTTGAGCGGCTTAGAATATTCAGCGATTCGCAGTTGGTGGTCTGCCAAATAAAAGGTGAATATCAAGCCAAGAGATCAAAAATGACAGCTTATCTATAGGAGGTTCAGAGATTACTGGGGGCTTTCGAGATATTCGAGTTGAACCAGATCCCATGCTCCCAGAACTCTTATGCAGATGCACTGGCTCGTCTGGCGACCGCTCAAGATTCAGATCGTACCGAAAACATACCTGTGGAGTTTTTACCTAAGCCAAGTATTAAATCCAGCGTGGAAGTGATGGCTCTGACAGTGGCAGTTGAGTCATGGATGAGCCAGCTGGTCGACTACTTGTAAGAAAGGAGATTGCCAGAAGATAAGATGGAGGGGACTACTTGTAAGAAGGGAGACTGCTAGAAGATAAGATGGAGGCGCGCCGTCTGCGCATTAGAGCAGCCAAGTACTGCGTTTATGGCGACGTTCTCTACAAAACGGGTCTCTCAGCCCTCTTGCTCAGATGTATTGACAAATTGGGGTGTACTGCGTTGATGAGGGATATACATGAAGGGCATTGCGGCAACCATGCTGGAGGACTCTCCTTAGCCCAGAAAGCACTCAGACAAGGCTTCTACTGGCCGACCATGAAAAAGGACGCCGTTGATCTGATAAGGAAATGTGATAAATGCCAGAGATTCTCTAAAATTCCCCAGGCACCTCCAGCCTATCTCCGACAAATGATCAGTCCATGGCCCTTCGCCATCTGGGGCATGGACCTGATTGGACCTCTCCCGGTGGGCCGAGCAAGGTGCAAGTACGCCGTCGTGGCAGTCGACTACTTCACCAAATGGGCGGAGGCAAAAGAGCTGACCGAGATCTCCACGACGAAGATTGAGAAGTTCGTGTAGGATAACATAATCTGCAGGTTCGGCATTCCCCAGCAGTTAGTGATAGATAATGGGACCCAGTTCACAAGTGAACAATTCCAGGAGTTCTGCAGTAGTCTTGGCATTGTCAAAAGTTTCTCAGCAGTCGACCACCCTCAAGCAAATGGTCAGGTGGAAGCGGTCAACAAAATCATCAAACAGATCCTAAAAACTAAGCTAGAGGCTAGAAATGGAGCATGGGTTGATGAGTTACAGAAGGTGTTATGGGCCTACCGCACCACAGCCCACAGTACTATAGGAGAGACTCCTTTCTCAATGGTCTATGGATCTGAGGCCATGATTCCGACAGAGTTTGAAGTCTACAGTCACCGAAGGGCAAGCTTCAACTTTGATGACAACAAACAGCTCCTGGCCGCCAACTTAGATTTACTTGAAGAATCAAGGGAAACAGCTCGCCTCAGGATGGCCGTCTACCAGCAGAGGGTGGCCAAGCATTATGACAAAAAGGTCCGGGTACGTCAATTCAAACCAGGTGACCTTGTCCTACGAGAAGTCCTGCCCGGTGCCCACAAAGCGAATGAAGGAGTACTAGGACCTAACTGGGAAGGACCTTACGTGATCCACGAAGGCCTGAAGAACGGAAGCCTACCGCCTGACAAACGTGAACGGGGCGATTCTACCAAGAGCTTGGAATGTCATTCATCTGAGGACATATTATACCTGAATGTTGTATTTTTATTTACTATTGTCATTCTGTTGCATATGTAAAACAAACCGTGTACAGACGTAATGAGAATTATCCACCAATCATTATGAATTATTGTTAACATCAAACGCTCGTGTGTGTTCTTATTTAAGGTACACCACCATAAACGGCAAAGCGTCAAGATGAAGCTCCAATATCTGATTGCCCCACGAGGTAAGAGGGGTTAAAATGGCCACGAGTCTGCGTACCTAATCGCCGCTCGTTAGTTGGCTTCCCTCTCCACATTCGCGCACGAGCAAAAAAAAAAAAAACATACAAAGGGCTCGATCGAAGTGACACTCAGCCCAACTCTTGCTGTAGATGCTCAGGTTTAACCTTGTGAGCGCAGCTGGAGAGGTTCATCTAATTATGCTGTAAATGCTCAGGCTACGGCCTTGTGAGCGCAGCCGAGGTTTCAACCTCCACAACTCTCGCTGTAGATGTTCAGGTTTAACCTTGTGAACGCAGCTGGAGAGGTTCATCTAATTACGCTATAAATGCTCAGGCTACGACCTTGTGAGCGCAGCCGAGGTTTCAACCTCCACAACTCTCGTTGTAGACGCTCAGGTTTAACCTTGTGAGCACAGCTGAAGAGGATCACTGTACCGTATAACTTAGGTATGTTTTGTGAGCGTAGCCTACTGTAAATGCTCAAGTCTAACCTTGTAAGCGCAGTCGGTTGTATATGCTCAGGCCCCTACCTTCTGAGCGCAACCCTTCATCAACTCCGACAGCGGTCAGAAGAGCACGTTAACAGCCCGCTTACTCTCAGTCTGGTTTCTTCTCTTCCTCAGCACATTTCTCATTATCCATATTGCCTCGTATTGTGTATATGTATACATTAGATGCATCACGACCACCTGATGGCGTAAGACGGATCTACTTATTCACCGGTTGGATTAATTTCTGCAAGAAAGCCAATCAGCCTATTACTCCTAATTTGGTGGTATTTATTCAGCAATGGAGGTTAAGTCATCTATCCATCTACGGGGATTCTCTTCTGCCCCTCAGGTTATTATTCCTATTTAAGGGTCATCTACTGGGAAGCATCCGCAACCCGAAGGGTCACTTCCCTTATTACACCTCCCCAAAGGTACATACAGGGGCGATCAGCCCTTTTATTGTTTCTATTTGTTGTTTATCTTGCAGGGTATACTTGTTCGTAATCTATTCTGATTACGAACGCATATGAGGACAAGAAGGTGGCAGAGCAAATTAACACAAATCTCACAAAGCAAAATAGAATTAATAACTACAAAGTGTTCCGAAAACAAGATAGAAATAGTAACTACAACGATATCAATGTTCAAATATAAGCCTTAGTAGCAGCAAGGGAAAATATCGAAGTTATTTATCCAAGGAGGCTTTTGAAGAGCTTGCAGGAGTGTCCTTCAGATCTTTCTGACTGGGGGCTCCTTGTGAAGACGAGCCTTGCCCCCCATCCTTTGCCAATCCTTGAGGAGCCGAGGAGGAGCCGCCCTGGGCTGATGGAACACCGGTCTGAGCGGACGAAGACTCAGAACCTTTTTTCTGGGCAGTAGAAATTATATCCTTCTGAACAGCTTGTACGGCCTTTATTTGGGCGTCTTTGGCAGCATGGACCGCGTACTTTTTCACTTCCTCCACTGCTTCCTTCCCGAAGAACGAGAAATCCAGCTCAGGATGGTGCAGCCACAAAGTATACAGAAACTTGCTACTCGTCTTATCAGTTGCCTCCTTCCAAGCTTGTATGGCCTAGAGATCCGACTTGCGATACGCCTCCCGTACCTGAGCAAGCTTATCCCTTACCACGGTCAGGTCCTTCAGCGTCATCTCATTAGTTTTCTCAACATCGTCAGCTCGTTTCTTCTGAAGGATGGCCTCGTGGGTGATCTTGTCTACGTCCTCAGTAATTTTCGCGAGCGAGGAGGAAGCAGCAAGCCGAAGCTTCTTCTCAGTCTTCGCGATCTTCTCCGCATCCTTAAGTTTCTGCTCGAGCTCGCGAATAGTTTTCTTATCAACCTCAGACTCCTCCCTGAATTTCCTGTTCTCCACCTCCAGATTCCTGTTCGCCTCCTCAAGAGTAGCCTTTTCTCCTGCAAGGTCGGGAAAGTCCCGACGTATCTTCATCATAGCCAGCGAGGCCTGAAGAGGTAGCATATTAGCGACATAGATGGGTTTGAAATGTAGTTACAAGGCAAGAAATACGACTTACAAGCACATTGCAGCGTGCAGCATAGTCGACCAGCTGGTCGCCGCGGATGTGCTTTTGATAGACATCCGGCTTGTCAGGACCCAGTAATGCTGGCAGTCGGTCCAGCAAGTCATCAAAGTATTCCCACGTATTGGCCTCGGGGGTTGGTCCCCCATCAGTCCCCCCTGTCATGGCCGCTTTGCCCTTGCCTTTGGATCTCAGACGCTTAGCAGGGGACTCCATGGTCTCCTTGTCCTCATCTTCGGCCTCTGAAGGCTTAGCCGACTCATCCCCAGAGGTTGAAATTCCCTTCCCAGCGGTACCTCTTGGTGGAGGTATCTGTTTCACAGTTTTATTCGCCATACTCTTAAACTTTATTATCGGCCTCTTAGTAGACGGATCGACCACTGTGTCCGAAAGATCTGCAGCCTGCGTTGGGGGCTCCTTCGAACCCGTTATCTCCACCTCAGGCTCTCATGTTTCAGCTATTGGCGAGGGCGCAGGAGATGCCATTTCGAGGTTTACCATTGTTTTGGGCTTCTTGGGGGCTGGGGCAGAAGTGTCTTCTCCGGGTCCTATAAAGACAGATTTAACTTCCCGACGCTTTCGTACTCCAACGTCCAGGGCCAACTTCAGAGGTATGGTTTCAGTTCTAGGTGCGAGCCCATATTTCCCCAGGAAAAAGTTGGACGGAAGGTAATCGCCCTCGGAATCTTTCACCTCGGTGAACCTTTTGAGCGCCTTTGTTTCCTCGTCTGAAAGATGGACCGATCCTTTGATGAAAGCTGCATACAGGAAAAAAAGTGTCAGTAATAATGGGGCATGAGGAGGTGTATGTACGTGCTCCAGCAGCGAGCAGAAATGTGCTCACCAGGACCGTTATTAAAATCAAAATGGACAAGTTTCAGCAGGGACAGACAAGAAGCATAAAACCATCGGGACTTATAATCCTCTACGTTTGATTTGCCAACCTTCTGTGGTAGAAATGCCTTATAGGGGGAGTTACGAGCGGTTATATAGTAAATGTCGTCTCGTTTTGTGGCGTGACGATTGGTAATGGACTTAAAAAAGAAGAGGCTCTGGATTATATTCGATGTTGGTGGCGGAAGACCGTTTTTTAGAAATATGTAGGCCAGGGTGGTTATCTGAGCGTAAGAATTTGGTGTCAGTTGGAAGGGGGCTAATTCTAAGTCATTCAGCAGGTTAACCAAGTATGAGAGAACCGGGAACCTAAATCCAAATTTCACATGTTGGCGGCTGATCGCTATGAACCCGTAAGGAGGATCAATCGCATGGTCACGGTGAGTTGGAACCATGACGCGACACCCGGAAGGGAAGTGGTATGCCTCGACCACGGTCTTAAGCTCATCGAGGGTCATCTGAGAGTCATGTTGATAGAAGGTCTGGTAAGCAAAAGTTTCCCCTCACCCAGAGGAACTCGGCGTATCCCCACTGCCCTGAGTGGTTACGCTCGAAAAGTCCCCGTTATGTTGAGGAAACCTCCCCTCAGAGCTTTCTTCGCTAGACATGACTCGACGGTATCGGAGTCCACGACTTGACATCTACAAAAGAAATAGTCAGTTAGGCCGCTGACAGCCAACCAGACTCAAAGAACAAAAGAAGCTTAAGTCTACTAAGCCTAAGCGTCAAGCCGTGCGCCTAGGAAGCCATGAAGGGGGAGGTAAAGGCCTCATTCAATAAAGTTTCTCCCCCAAGATTGAGGAAAGAAATGAAAAGAAGCGAGCAAATTACCCCATACTATTACCAGACTCTACCGGACCAGAGGCAATACGGAGACTACTCGCCTTAACTGGTCCAGACTCTCAGGAAATCAGGTATTACACAAATAATGAAAAACAGCGATAACGAAAGCAATGTGAGCAGAGGGAAAAAGTCTTACCCTGAATGTGGTGGTGACCGGTAGTTGCGAACGAAGACTGTTGAACGGAGATGAAAAATCGAAGTAGAGGAAGAAAATGATGAAGGTGCTTGTGAGTCTTGAAAATGTCGGAAGAAGAAGGAAATGAGGGGGTCGTTTTTCTTTTTAAAATAATTGAGTCCTAGCCGTTGGATCAAGACAGCTGTGTAACCGCCCCCAATTTGACGATGTGGCGTGATTCCCGGGATTTTGTCATCATGCAGCACGTCAGTTGAGAGACGTGCATTAAATGCGCACGGCGCGTGGTGTGACCCGTAACCGTCATCTAGGGAAGCTCCACGTGGCCTGACAATAAAGCGGAATTCAAAAGGTACTATAACCGTTCCTATCTGTAACTGTTCCCGCCTATTCTGCTCGCCCTGAAATTTATGACTCCTGGTCATCTTTAAAGCACCAAGAGCTAGGGGGCTTAATGTTATGGGTAATTTAGAGATCAGAATAATCGAGCCCAGAAATATCTACAGTGCGGGTCCAGTGGCTCAAGGGCCTAGTAATCTACCATTTCTCCCAATCCGCCTTCCTGATGGAGGGCCCATTTGTGATCGTTCGTCGCAACCGTTGATGGCCTACGCCCAGACTGACCGCTGGTTCTGATCGTAAGCACTAATTCTGAGCGCTGGCTCTAACCGTCATTTCTGTCCGTCATTCTATTCCGTCAGTTCTTTTCGTTCAGTTTGATAGCTGGTCCTGATCGCTGACCGTTGGTCTTCATCGTTCAGGCTGACCGCTGGCCACTGGCCGTGTCCGCTAAGCTTGCTCGCCAGATTATCCGCCATGATTGACCGCCTGGCTATTCGTCGATTTTGTCCGTACAAGATATCCGCCAAGAGGAACCATCAGTCAGAAATGTTCAACAAATCCTTCTCGCCCAAGATGATCCAGCTAAACTAATAGCTAATCTCTGAACGTGGCCGTGTACCGGCTCCTTCACTCATGATATTGCCCGCCTCACTGTCATAACCAGCTATGGACGTGTTAACTTATGATCCGCCTCCTCGACTCTCCAGGCAGCCAGATTTATCAGAGATTCATTTATTCTTCTAACTGATTTGGTACTCCATCTGCTGGAAGATCCATCCCCGTCTTGCTTCTAAGAGTCCCGAGTCAACGTAAGTCAAAAGTGCCATGCAGAGTACAGTTCCAAGACGTGCCATGCACGCTATATCCATCAGAAGCTGTGATCACGATCTCGATAGCCCATCATGGCATATGCGACTCAGTCACCAAAAATCTCCCTTGGGCAGACCTCAGATGCGACGGATTCGGCCGTATTTATGGCACTGTCAGCCTCATTAATTGAGATCCCGACGCATTAAATGCTGTCCATCATTGTAACTGTAGTTAACTGTTTACTTTGTCTTATTCTGTTTTACTGTAGCATGTCTCATTCCTCTATAAATAGGGGACGAAATTCTTTGTAAAAGGGGACCCCGATTCTCTGCCAAAATAGTGAGAGAGTGAACAGTGAATGTAGGCATCTTTTTGGGCCGAACCACTCTAAAAATCCTTCGTGTCTCTTCTCCTCGCCTCTAACCTCTCATTCTCATTCTTACTGCTTTGCATGCATTCCATTGACCATCCGAAACTGCAGCTTGGGCCCGAAAACAACCTCGTTGACTAAGGAAACCATTTTTTGACGTTAACATATCCTTATTACAATTAACTTTAACGGTCAATCATGATCAAATGTTACTAGAGGGGAGGTCATTGTTACAAAAGGTAAAAGTGGTTTTCGATTGTAATAAAGTAAATGTGGAGAGAGTTTACAGTAATTTACTCATTATTTGAACTTTGATTGAATAAAAAAATAAAATAAAAATATTGGGCTTGCACTTAATTTATTACCATAATTAAGTTGCCTACGTATCGTTTCAAATTTTGGAGGAATCAAAACCCACGTAGTTCTCTTACCTTTTATTACATGGAGTTTATGAAAATTTATGACTCACCTAATCGTCACTTGTGTTTCCAGTGCCCCCAGTGGTAGTTTGATCGGTGTCTTCAAAAAAATAATAAATTTCGCCTTGAGCTTTCGCTTCATCCATCTCTTGCTGTCTCAATTGTGCCTTCGTCCAGTCGTGGACACAAACTTTAGCTTGTGCAGACTCTGGACTCATTAAGGACCGTTTGAGGTCTAGAATATTACCGCTAAAGCTAAATTCTTGTTCCACTGTCACTAAGGGTGGGCACTACCATGTTCGGATCGGTTCCTATTGGAACCGACCCGAACATGATAAATTCGCGGATCGCCACTTTTGGATCCGAACATGGTCCGATGAGGGAGAGGAACCGACCCGAACCGAACACCCAGTGTTCGGATCGATTCGGATCGGTTTCCATGTTTGGGCCCAAATTTGGGCTTCATTTTTTGGGCCAAAATTTTTATTAATTTTTAATTGTTTTTGAGTCCATTACTGTTGGACCTTTAAATTTAAGTGTTTTTGGATTCTTTAAACTTACTTTATGTTGTGGATGATACCAAAAAAATTAAATGGATAAAGAAAAATATTAGATGGATACAACATACTAAGAAAAAAAATATAGCAACATAGTAGACATAAAAATACAACATAAAGTAAACAATTCCAAACTCCAAAGATTAGCTCTAAGTCCAACTCCAACCAATCGAAAATTAGCTCCAAAGTTCACACACCTTTGAACCTAGTCATTCAAAACAAATTTATTAGCACATAAACACTAAACAATATATATAATAAATGAACAATGATATTCAAAATAACATAAACTATAAAATCTTACCATCAAATTTTAAAGCAAATCCAAATTATCCAATGAAGTTGAAACTTCATTTGCTGCTGCATTGAAGGACACTACATGAAGAAATAAGTTAAATCAAATAATCAAGTAATATTTATATAAACATAAGCATAAAACATAAAATATGAATGTTAAACTAAATTATAAACTCACTGGTTTCAATGGTTTCGTAAAACTGAATATTTGCAACACTATTGTCTTCATATGCCGCATGCTCATCTACATTAACAACTTCGCGCTTTGGGTGTAAAGCAGTCAACCAATTTTGATAACAAATCATTCCCTCTACAATTTTAGGAGTTAATGAACTCCTAAATGGATCTAGAATACGACCACCCGTGCTAAAAGCGGATTCCGACGCCACCGTTGAAACTTGCATTGCCATCACATCCTTTACTATGCTTGCCAAAGTTGGGTATTTAGTACAAGAATTTTTCCACCAATGCAACACATTAAACATCTCATTATCCACAGGTTCACATTCTTCCAATAAATACAAATCTAATTCAGTCTTCTTCTCCACTCTCGCATTCCGTTGTTTTTGTTTGATTGCCCATAATTTATCTGCTAAAGCCATGTCTGCTTTGCGAGTTTGAGTCTTTTGACTATCAGCACGAAGCACAATCGAATCACCACTACGATTATCATCTTCTTCCCCACTAGACTGCATTGATTTATAATAATCAAACAACTCTTCCAACAACCTTCTTATTTGTAACGTAATGGATTGTGCTTCTGTCAAAGGATAAAAAGTCTCCAATCGATACTGGATATAATCCAATTTGAACATAGGGTCAAGCACTTTCGCTACCAACAACATCATATTAGTTTTATCCAACCCTCCCCAATACTTAAAAAACTTTTGCCTCATGTTAGAGGCAATCCTAACCAGAAGCGGATCAGATAAACCTTCCAACTCAACAATTGTTTGAAATATCGAACACCAATTTGAAAAATATTCATTTGCTGTCACTCGCAAAGAAGCACTAAATGTCAAAGTAATCTGATAAAAAGTCCGCAAGAAATCAACAAATACCATGGAACAGTCCCAATGCTCCAAAGAAGGTGGTCCAACCCGCTTTTTCCCGTCTTCATTTTCTGCAAAGTAGCTAACATAATACCCATCCTCCTCCTCCAATCGGCTGAAAGCCTTTTTCAATTTGTTAGCACTATCTAACATCAAATATGTCGAGTTCCACCGTGTAGGACAATCCATACATACCAAACTCGACTGCCCAAGCTTCTCATCTTCAACACATTTTTTAAACCTCGCCAATCTACTAGGAGAAGATCTAACATACTTCACTGCATTTCGAATGGCTGCAATTGACTCATGGATATCTTTCAAACCTTCACCCACAATCAAATTCTATATATGGGCACAACATCTAACATGCAAATATTTTCCTCCTAAAATTGTTCCATGCACATGCCAACTATTTAATTTTCGAATCAAATAGTTTAAGGCAACTGAATTTGCACTTGCATTGTCAACAGTAATGGCAAAAACTTTATCAATACCCCAATCAAGCAAAACCCTTTCAATACAATTCCCAATTGATTCCCCTCTATGATCTTCTATTGGAGTGAAACTCAAAATCCTCTTCTGTAACTGCCACTCATTATCAATAAAGTGAGATGTCACAACCATGTAATTAATATTTTGAATCGAAGTCCAAGTATCTGTGGTTAGACAAACTCTCACTTTACTTTGCTTGATCTTTTTTTTCAATAATTCCTTCTCACCAACATATAATTTGTACACATCTCTCACTAGTGTTCTCCTAGATGGTATTTCAAATCGAGGGCACAATGATTCACTATACCTTCGAAATCCCTCGTTCTCCACAAATCTAAATGGCAATTCATGTTGTACAATCATCTCCACCAATCTTTTCCTACATTCATCTGGATTAAAGGAATATGTAGTCAAATTACTACCATATCCTTCTAAAGTTCTTTGCCTCTCTAATGTTTTTTGGGTGAGATCTATTTGTTTAGCTTTGAGTACCTTACACCTAAATTTAATATGTTTGTTCATGTTTGTGGTCCCATTAGAGAAGGAATCACAAACATATGAAGCTCCACAATGTTTACACCTAGACCTTCTTTTCCCCTCACGGGTTTCATAAATCTCAAAATGATCCCAACAATCTGCCTTAAGCCTACTACTACTTTCACTCTTCTTCTCTATTTTTTTACTCACCCCAAGATCATGCTTTTTTACAACCGAACTAACTCCATCATCATCAAATTCAGACCCGGAACCGCTCACAACACTTTTTCCCATCTATTCACAACAACAACAATACATAATGAATAATAAAACTAATTAAACCACAACAGTCAACAGCTAAGCAACAAACAAGATTCAAACGTCAAAACAACAAACACAACAAACACAAAACAACAAACAAGATTCAAACGTCAAAACAACAAACCACAACAGTCAACAGTTATTTAACATGTACCATTTTTATCAAAACAACAAACGTCAAAACACCAATTTGACTCAACACCTCAAAAGCCACTAAACATGTAAAAATCAAGATTAAAGCAGCAAAATAAGAACCTGATGAGTACACTTACGAGTTGCAGGTTTTAGTGACTGGGGCTGCCAAGGATGAGCGTCGGAATAGGAATATCAAGCTGGTTACTACTCTGCATCAATGTCCAATACAGATTGATGAGTAAAACTGTAAAAAACTTAAACTAACATACTGAAATTGTAACAGATCTGAAATATCAAATGTATACCAGATTGATGAGTACCGAGCTGGTGATGGCCTGACGGGGACTTGTGCTTCACGGCCACGGCTTCAGGTGATGGTGACTGTGAGAAGAGCTGACGTGAATCACGGTGACGCCGACGAGGACAACAGATTGACAGCCACGACTACGACGAGTACTCCACGGCGACGATAGAGGCGAGAAATGAAAGATGAGAGATGAGAGGGGGCTTCACCGCGACGATGTCGACGAGGACAAGCTCGGCCACGGTAACTGCAAGAAGAAGGTGATGGCGTCGACAGCAACGGTCACGGTTAGAACCTTAGAGGTGACAGACGGCGCCGACAGCAACGGAAACGGCAACAGAGACGAGATCGGGCCACGGCAACGGCAACAGAGACGAGATCGGGCCACGGCAACGGCAACAGAGACGAGATCGGGCCACGGCAACGGCAACAGAGACGAGATCGGGCCACGGCAACGGCAACAGAGACGAGATCGGGCCACGGCAACGGCAACAGAGACGAGACAGGGCCACGGCAACGGCAACAGAGACGAGATAGGGCCACGGCAACGGCAACAGAGACGAGATGTGACGGCCGGCGAGCGATAGGAGGAAGAAGGGGAAACGGCGCGGCGCGACGATAAGAACCAGCAGCAACAGATCGGGTTGCCGGGTTGGAGTCTTTTTCAGCTAGGGTTTGAGATTTGTGTGTGATATTATAAAGGGACATGCGAAATTACGCTTGTACCCCTGTTCACGGGTCGGTTCGGTTTTGACCCTATGAAACCGAACCGATCCGTCAAACACCATGTTTTTTATTTTGTTGACCCGAACAACTTAATATTTAACATGGAATCCGACCCGAACACCCACGGATCGGATCGGATCGGGTCGTTCGGATCGGTTCCATGTTTTGGTGCCCACCCCTAACTGTCACAGTTGAGACGGGGGTCCCAAGAATTTGTTTGGCTAGTATAGACAAAATTGGAAAATGTTTCTCATATTCCTTCCACCACTCTAAGATATTAAATTTAATGTTATCACTGTCCATAAACTCGAACTGCGTCTTTAAGTAGATGTCAACCTCTGTGGTGGAAGATGAAGACGAAGTTCGACCTTTTTTTCGTTTGTTTGGACATCAACATAGAACCTAACTTCATAAATGATGAAGAGGATTCTCGACTTTTAGAGTCAGAGGCATTTTCAGATGTCTGAACGGTAATGTTCATTGATGGACTATATAATATAAGGTAATCATCATACAATCCATAAAATAAAGTTTTAATATTATTAGCTAGAACAACAGGATTTACATAAGTTATCCCTAAACATTGATAATAATTGCTATAATAAATAAATAAATTTTCAAATTTACACCGTGGGTCAAAACATAATGCAATTGCATAAATTAAAAGAATTTCTCTATAATAATTTAACTATTTTTGCTTCATAGCTGCTACAACATCACCTAATAATTCATCATTCTCACATGTAAAAAATGCACCTACAATATTAAGAGCTTCTTCAAAACATAAATGGGTGGTAGGATAATAAATACTAGATAAATTATGAGTACTATCATTAAAAACTTTTAATAATTCACAAATTTTTGTGCAAATATCCCAATGTTGAGGAAACAAAGAAATTTCTGAACAATTATATTGTATAAAAGTAACTAATAAATCCTTATATGCATAACTTTCATAAAACAATTTATAGGTTGAGTTCCAACGACGTGGAACATCACGGGAAAATCTAATTGGATGCATGCTATTAGATTTACAAAATTTAGTCCATTGTTTCATGATATTTGGATGTTTCCATAAATAATAAAGTGCATTCCTAATTGGGCTAATACTATCTTTAAGTAAAGTTAAACCAATTTGTACACATAAATTTAAAACGTAACAAACACATCTTTGGTGAAAAAATCTACCGCCAAAATAAGGGTTACATAAATTAATTAAATGATGAATAGCAGCAGTATTATGTGCAACATTATCAAAACCAATTGCAAAAATTTTATTTTCAATAGAATATTGTTCAAAAATAATTTTCATAAGTCTATAAATATTTTGTGTAGAATGAGAATCATCAAAAACTCGAAATGCAAGAACTCTTTTTTGCATAATCCATGAATTATCTATAAAATGACAAGTAACACCTAAATATGAATGTTGTTGCAAATTATCACTCAAAATATCAGCACAAATTATAATACGACCTTCATATATTTTAAAAAATCTAATTAAACTTTGTTTTCTTTCTTTTATAAATATCATATAGTGTACATGTGAGAATTGTTCTAGGTACCCTACATACAGCAGGATTTAAGGCTTTACGATAATAATGAAGAAAATTTGTTTTTTCACCAAAACTAAAAGATAAGCTTTCTGTGGCTACAAATCTAGCTAATCCTTCCCTATTTTGTGCATCAGTATAATTAAATAATTGATTAGTAGGACTTGCAAACCTGAAAATTTGTTGTTGTCCGCGTGAACGGTTCGCTTCGACTGGATGTTGAGATCTTATGTGTTTCCAATATGAGTCATATCCTCCGGATTTGTTCTACTTGAATTCTGTCCCACAGTAGTTGCATACAGCCTTAATCGTACCTGGTTCTTTTTCAACCTTCTTCATGTGTACCTTAAAAATATCATATCTGTACTTTTTCTCGTCATCAACATCAGCTGCATCACAATTCCCAAGCCCAAGGCTAGACATACTAGCGGAATTACTTCCAAAATTGGCCTGACGAGACGTCGGCGCCTCAGGTTTGTCTTGAGGTTGGGGGTTTTGAAGAGTAGCATGGGGAGGATTAAGATTAGGAGGATTTTGGGAACCAAACATTTCTAAAAAATCTACTTGTTGTTTTATAAAATCATTATAATTTTCCTCATTGAAAAGATCAAGGTTTAAAAGATCTGCATTTGGTTGTGGTGTTTCTTCGATATTAATATGATCTTTACCTTTGTTCCTAGAAAATAATTTTCTAGAACTAGAACTAGTCATTGAAATATGAAATTTAATAATAATAAATTGAAAATTTAATATTTAAAAGTAATAACTAATAAATTAAAATTTTAGATTTAAAAATATAAATTGAAATCAAAATTTATAAGTTAAAAAATATTATAAATTAAAATTTTGAAATTTATAAATATTATAAATTGATAATTTGAAATTTAAAAATAATAAAATAAGATTTTAAAATTTAAAAATAATAAATTAAGAATTTAAAACTTCAAACAATAAATTGAAAATTATAATTTATAAATATAAGTAAAAAAAATTAAAGAAAATTAAAATTGAGAATTAAGAGAATATTTTGAAAGTGAGAAAGAGTTGAGATTAATAAAGAGAAAGATAGTTGAGATTAAAGGAGATAGACGTGAGAAAAAATTAAGAATGGAAGAGGAATTTATAGAGGAAAGAGAGGGGTTAAAAGAGAAATTAAATGAGGGTTTAAAACGTTAAAAAACAAAAAGTGACCAACGGTCAAAATTTTAAAAGTGATCGTTGGTCACTTTGTTTTTTCTTAAAAAACTAAAACCAACCGTTGGGGCCAAACGGTCGGGCCGCGTGGCCCCAACGGTCAAGTGGTTTGTAGTCTGCAGAAAAAAAAAAACGAAAAAACAGAAAAAAAGAAAACATAAAAATCGAAACCGTCGGTTTAAGAAGATTCTGGTTCCACCGGTTCTTTGAACCGGTGGTTCTGATTCCTTTAGGGTCTAAACCGGAACTGGAACCAGAACCGCTACAGTGACGGTTCAGGTTCGGTTCCAAACCGGAACCAGAACCTTATGTTCTGGTTTTGATTCTACTGACCCGGTTCAGTTCGAACCGAACCGTGGTCATATCTAGTCTTGTAAAGTGGCGAGAGCTTGTTGGGGTTCCTGCCTTTTGCGCCACGATCCCAGATTCTGTAAAATGAAATTTGTGGACTTCTTGGATAGAGTAGCTTACCTGTTCTCAATAGTGGCTGTTAACTTGGTTGCTCGGTTTATTATGGCAATATGGTTCGTGTGGTTTAATCGAAATGCTATTGTTCACGATCGCTCACCTCATTACTCGTTTGATTGTTGGGTTCAGGCAGGTGAGTTGCTGTCTGAAATTGCAGAAGCTCATGTTCCTCCCTCTGCCCCTAGCTATCTTTCCTCTTATGCTTCCTGGATCCTCCCTCCTTCTGGTTCCTTAAAATCAATTGTGATACAGCTGTGAAGAAGGTCAAACGAAAGGCAGGTTTGGGTGTGATAGTTCGGGACCAGTTTGGAGATATCATTTTAGTTGCAGATTTTTCTATCCGACATGTTTCAGAGGTTGATGCTGCTGAAGCTGCTGCAGTTCTTCAGGGGATCTAGCTTGCAATCCGATATAAATTTCTTCCTGCTGTCTTGGAGTCTGATGTCATCAATGTGATAAACCTATGCAATAGGGCTAGTTCGACTCTTCTTGATATTGCTAATATTGTACATATATTCAATCTCTTATAAATGCCCATCATTTTAGTCCCATTTCTTATGTTCCTAAGGAGTCCAATAGAGCTACGCATAACATTGCCAACTAGGTTTTAGGTTTCAATAGTTCTACTATTTGGAGGAGGTCTTTCCCTCCCTGGCTGCTGCAATTAGCTGTATTGGATGTATCCTACCCCTCCTTTGGAGGTGGTTTGTCTTCCATATAATACATATTTGCTCTCAAAAAAAAACAAAGAAAAAAATACAAACAAATTATCAGAATTGAAAGGCGATGTCAATTGTCATGTGTGTTAATTCTAGTGAAGTCAAATATAACGAGCAAGGAAGGCAGTTTAAGAAACAAATTAAATACATGAATATTGGGAACCGGAGCCCAATCTAACCAGCCAGATAGATAAGACACGACAATGGGCAGCATGAACCCAAGCCTCCAAAGTCACTCCCGGGCGCCAATTAAAATGCACAATGGAGAACACGCACCATCATCATCTTTTTAATGGCCCTCCATTTTGATATTGCATTACCATAAACTATCTTTCAAGATTCAAGACAGTCTTCCATCAATAACAAAAAGGAAATACAACAATGATGATGATGAATCATAGATTTCTTTTCTCAATGTTCAATGAATCAATATGAATATCAGTTCTACTTTTTAAGGATACATAGAAAGCCATATTTAATCAGTACAAATCTAAACTACTTTCTGAACCGTCATCATGCTTGTCCCTGTCTGATAGTGAAATCTTCGCAACACAGAAAGGATTTATGAGGTAGATATTGATTGTGATTTCTGTCGAGGTGGTATCCGAAGCCAAACCTTCATCATGTCATAAGCAGTGAAACCAATTGCAACAGAAGGAACGATCTAACAACAGAACCATTAACTTATTAATGAAAATACTCAGGCAAAACTGAAGTTAAAGGCCAATGGCATAAGGCTAGCACCAAATAGTAAAAACCAACGGGTGATTACCTTGATATAATTAATGCTCAACCCTGCAAACAACTGTTTATATCCTTGGTTTCTTACAATACTGGTAAGGCCTTCCAATGTGTTCCTGTATTTGGCATCAACTTGATTTGAAGGTTTCAGATTTTCAACCTGTAAAACAACATTGCATAAAAAAATTTAGAAGTCAAAAATCAAGAAATACACCCCCACACCCAAAATTCTTACTTTGAGTCACACAATATCTCTTTGGGTAGGAACCTCAATTTTCTTAATGGATGTGGCTCCTTCTGAAAACAGATCACTTATGCCCAACAAAAATATTTGCAGCTTTGAAAGATGTAAAAATTAATCTCTCATTACTAACAAGTACATGTTACCTGCATCTGTCTCCTAACAACATCTAAAGGGTATGTGAAGGTCTGCCCAAGTAACCCGGCTAGTGCTCCACAAGAAAGACGCATCACAATGGATTTCTGGTGTTCTTCAGGAACATGCCTCTTAAGTTCCTCATATACATAAAACTTCAAACCAGCATAAGGGAGAATTCCAGTTAAGGTTGGACCTGGTCAGACAAGCAAAACTTCAGTGATCGTTACCCCAAAAGACTTTACAAAGTACATAATTTATGCTTTTTGTTATCACAATAATGCTAGATATCCCACCTTGTGTACTTCACTTGCATCCCAACTAATGATATGACAATTGGTGAAGGGATGAATTTTATAAGTGAGATAACTTATCATTATTTATTTTCATAAAGCAACTAAAATAAAATGAAGAGTAATTCAAAACAGCCAAAAATAACTCTAGTTGGACAGTCAACAGGCATCACACAGGGGACAAGACCACAGTTCAAAGAACAGAACCAGTTCCACTGTGCCAATCATCAAAAGCAGACACAAGAAAACTAGAGGTTTCAAGACAATTATGAGTCTGCATCATATATCCAATTAGAAGATTGTCCAACCATTATTAGTAGAAGTGGCCATATTCACCACCAGAAACCATATTCACCACCAGAAAATAAATGCATACTAAAAGAAGTTACAAACCTATGCCTCTATATAGAGCACGCACTCCCCCTTCTTTGTAAACACTTGCAAGTACATCTCTTATTCCATTATAAACAGGTGGAGCACAGATATTTCCCATACCACTCTGAAAACTTCCTCTTGTGTCCACAACCTATATGTCCATTAGGAAGCAGATATAAAGGGGAAAAAAATCAAATAAACAAACCATAAGATTCTCAGGTGATTAATCAAATAAAATTTTAAACAAAACTAATTTAATAGTACAAAACAAGGTTTACAACTTGACAAGAAACACTTAACTGAAAGAGGACCATCAAGCCAGAAATTTACCATTAATGTTGCTTTGTATGAAATTCAAGATTATCTCTCGTTGTTTTCCTAGTTTTCACATTTTAGACCTCATTTATTTTCTTCAAAAAATACATGTGTGTGCGTGCATGTGCACATCAAATCAAAAGCTGATTGGTCCACTATTTTTCCTCCATAAGGTCTGATGTCAGTTCTATTGCACCAGAGTTTTCAAATAATTTAAAACATGATACTGTTTTTCTTCTCTTTCCGGGATTCAGAAGTCATGAAGCGTTATTCTCTTCATTTTATACAAGGTATAAACATGATGAATTTAGGTAACAACAACCAGTACCCCAGTTGTCCCAGTTAGAACACACATTTCTTCTATGCCAGGTTAGCTTAGATTGGCTTCTAAACTTAAGAATCTTTAATTACAATCTAGAGCAAAAAAAATAAAGACAATACAAGAAATGTCACATGCTAAGTTCAATGCTTCAATCCATAAAACAGTCCAATGGTCCACATGCAATGTCCTTGTTTTCATTTTCAAGACAAAGATCAGTACAAGAATATTATAGTTTTTACATTTTTTAAAATTTGATTTTAATTTTCATTAAAAAATTTAAAAGCCAAAATCAGCTCTCAAGCAAGTTTTGTATCTGTTCCCATTTTCCAACAACAAAAACAGAAAATAAAGAGTGATAATGGGGCTACACATGCTCATATATAATCAAGCAATTTTATGTTTATTTTGTTTATACCAAATCGAAAATTCTAAAGAAGTAAAAAATTCAAACCTCCTGTTTCCTAAGTTATTTGGAAACAAATTAAGCAGCATAATCTATTCGTCCCAACAACAAATGACGTTCTGGTATGTGATCAAATTCAGTTAATATTTTAAAAAAGAAATTAGCTTGATATAAAACCAAGCCCCATTGTCCTGTAATTTGAATGGTCGAGTATCTCCTCATGTTTAAGAGTCTAAATGTTTAGAGGAAAATTATGGAGGGATTAATATATCAATCTGGATGGAGGAAGGAAAACAAATAAAGGCCAAAGAAAAGGAAAATATTGCATACAAAACGAAAAATATATACTTTAAAATTTGCTGGGAGAAGTAGGAATGCAAAGGGAAACGAGCTTTCCTTGTTTATCCAGTCCAAAGAAAGGAATTTTATTACCATAATGCCGTTAAAAATTGATGCATACGATCTGCCATAACTGCACTAACCCACTACTGTTTCATGAATCCTTCCAAACCTTCCATCCAAATTCTGGAGAAACCAACCCTAAAGAGTTTGGATTTAGGCTAGACCTTTAATTCATTCAATATAGAAGACATATATGTAATGAAAATCTAATTATTTATGTTGTATATCAAGTAGGAGAGTTTGTTTAACATATTAAAATCGAAAAATTAAAAAAAAAAATTGCAGAAAATCAATATACAAGATACCAAAGCTAATCAATTCAATAAAAACATCAATTTGATGATCACAAAGGAAAACATACGATTAATCACATATCATCATGTCAAAATGTAAAATATAAGGTATATTTAACTACCAACGGAAATGAAGTTTCACGTTATCCTACACAAAGCAGTAAAAGCCTCAATAATACATAAGCACCCACTCACCTGATAAGCAAGTTTCGTTCGTGCCAGATCTAAAGGGTATGTGCATAACACTGCTGTTCCTCCAGCTACTGAACCAGCCAGTAGATCTATCACAGGCCCTGTTCCTAGCCCAGGATAGTTATTTAAGATACAAACACGATACTGTTCATAGGTCATGAAATGTAAGGCCGCATAAGGAACAATCCGAAGAACACTTGCTCCATTTCCTCTATATAAACACATAAGTTTGACAATAAATAAAAAGTCGTCAACGGAGTGAATGTAAGAGTAAACAGATTACACAAATAGTTCCAATCTTACTTGTAAAATCCAATAACACCCTCTTGCTTCATTAACTTTTTTAAGGATTGATGCACCCCAAGTGATTGGAACCCTTCTGTTCTTGTCTACAGAATCAGAAGTTCAGAACCATATGAGAGAATTAAAATTCTACTATGTAATTCAGAAAACATCTGATAAGCTAATTAAACTGTGGAATTGAGTTAAAAAAAAAAAAAAAATTATGAGGTTGACCTGAAAGAGGATTTTAATGCGCTCCAAAGGGGCAACAGCAGTCTTTGCAAAAGCTCCAGCAGCGCCTCCAGCAAGAAGCTCCTTAACATAGACAGGCAAACTATCAAGATAAGAAACCTGTTGGCGAGCAGATGAGCCATCTACAAATCCAGCCATATTTGTGGACAATGTAGAGCCTTGTGAAGAGCCCATCCCCCAAGATCAAATTAGCCGCTCTGTAGCTTGAAAATCTCCTTATCCCACCTATCTCTCGGGACACAAAAAGAAGAATAAGCCGTCTGTTCCGACAACAGATCCAATGGCCTGAGAACACCCCGAAATATCTCCGGCACGCTCACAAGCCGATACTTATTTCGAATAACAACTAGATACATCAACAGATTGCCGATTAAAACTGAATCCAGCGCTGGATAATCAAAACCCTTTCAATTACAACAATTCCCTAATTGACCTATCGATCACCAAACATGAGACAGACAAATCCAAAGTTTCAATCCAGAAAAGCCTCCTTTAACGAGAAGACGTTAAAGGAGACCGTTCTCCCTGGAAGAGAAATCTCAAAGTCTCTTGGAAACGTGTTTGTTGTGTATCTGTGTCTTCTTTATTATTTGCAGGCGGTTTGTGCGTCCAAGTTCTCAAAAATAGCCGAATTCTCGGGAGATGCAATAGCCAATGTTCGTCGAATATTCATTTGACTACCCTCCTCCACATTCACATTATCTCCTACAACTCCACACGTGACCCGTGGGACCCACCCTCTACTTTACTCTGCTAGAAATTCATTTCTTAGTGTGTATATTTTGTGTGTTCCGACTAAATTGCATTGTTGGACGATTATTTTAATCTAGACCAGCTTAAACGAGACACTAATATTATTGTTCAAATTTTCACTTTCAAATGTCAAAAGGAAGTCCTCCACATAAATGGTGAAACTGCCGAAGAGATGGTTTATCGTCATATCACTACACTTTTTACATTGTTAAACAACTTTTTATTTTATTGTACATGTTTCTTTGAAAAATATTAAAGAACACTAATTTAACTAATTTTTAGGAATAAAATATTTTAAATTAAAAACCAAAAAATATATATGGTGAAGATGACTTCCAACTTCAAAATTTTTTTGTTGACTCATATGTTGAGACCAATGCTCTGCGTGGAGAAGCAAAGAGTTTGTTGAATGTGTGAAGTGAAATTTGGATTTGAAGTTGATGATTTGAGTGGCAGGGAAGAGGTCAAGTTAAAATTGGTGGTTTGTGTTGATATTAGAGGTGGGTCCATTGAGTTTGTGATTGGACAAAAAAAAAAAAAAAAGAGAAAATGTTTTTGTTCTTGCTGTGGGTCATTGGAGTTGGATTTGAGCTTTTGAAGACAAGGGAGTGGTGAAGGGACTTGGCGTGCTGAGGAATATGAATTATTGGTTATTTTGTCACTGCCAAAGCTTATTTATTAAAGAGGGGGTTTGAATGTGTTCTAGAGTTGTTCTAGACTTCAATCAAAATTCAAAATTAAATAATAGGAGTGATATGAATAACTATTTCGTATAGTTGAAAGACATCTAATCCCGTAAATATACATCTTAGGATTATAATTGGTTTAATAATCATATAAAACAAAACAAAACAAACAAACGGTGTAGACATTATCACCTATTCAACTAATTGACATGTCAATTTTTAGCCACCCAAAAAAATTCTTATTTAGGAAGAAGCAATAGTAGTTGTGTATAATGGCGGACTCAGAAAATTTATCGGGGGGTTACATGAATAAATTAATAAAAATATCAAAAATTAATAACATACTAAATATATAATATTTTATGTAAAATAATATTTGATAACACTAAATAGTTTATATAAATAAAACATAATTATATTTAGGTAAAACAAATAGGTTTATACTTAAAAATCATAATAAAATCATTAAAATAAATTTAAAAAAAAAACATAAACTACATAAATTATAATTTTTCTCAACGAAGCTTCATATTTTAAAATCGTTTTATGATAACTTCTTTATCAATTTTCTCAAAAATATTTTTTTTCATGTACGCAAGCAAGGTATTATTTAACCATTGATCTCTCATTCAATTACATAATTCAGTCTTCACAATATTCATAACAGAAAATGCAATTTCAATGGTAACAGTTGCAACAGGTAGTAATAATGTCAATATCAAAAGCCAGTAAACTAAGAGAAAAACCTTATCTTGTTTTTTTCGTAACCATCTTTTGTGTCAAATCTATAAGGTCATTTAATTTTAAAAATTCAATATTAGAGCGTGTAATATAATTCTCGAGTTAATCTTCAAGCGTCAAAAGTTCAACAGAGAAAAAATCTTTTGGATAAAATTAAGTTTAATAGAAGTAACATAAAAGAAAGACAATTAATTTGAATAGAAAGAGGAAAAATAAATAATTGAATAAGAAAATTATATGTAATTTAAAAATAAAAGAAATAAGGCATGATATATGTGCAAAAGGTGGGGCTTACCGGCTTACAGACAAAACTTGTAACTTTCAAATAAGTTTTTTTAAAAAATATATAAAAGATAAATAATAATAATAATAATAATTAAAAACATTAATTGAAGTTGATAGTTATAGCACACTGTTACTGTACAGTATCTCCAGGCATTGTTGCACATCTGCAGTCTAAAACTGCAACAGTTCGAGTTTTTTTTTTTTTCTTTGAAAGACTTAATAGTAAATTTAGCAATTTTTTTTTTTTAATCTCAGGGGAAACACGTGTCATCGCTGGCCTAATGGTAGATCCACCTCTAGTTGTGTGGACATATTAATTGGTCTCGATTATAGATTTGTTTTCTTTTTATTTTTTTAATTAGGGGTAAATTTGTATTTTCAAACACTTACTTAAATTTGTCATTAGAATTAACTTTTGAGGAATGTTTTTGGTAGTTTTAAAAACATTAGAGACCATTTTGATCCATTTGGAAATAAGGAAAAAATAAGTGGTATTTTCGAAAACATAGCAACGTTTTTTGAATTTCCCAAAAACATAATAATAAGGATAACAGTATCCCTAGATCTGACATTTTCACACCTTTCATTCTCTTGATTTTTCTTTTATTTATATATTCAATCTAAAATTTATTAAGATTTAATAAATTTTATGAATTTTTTAGTAATATATTTAAATAAAATTTATAGATTCTATAAACTCTATATTGATTTTGTTATAATTTTTTATGAAATTCAATAAAATCTTTGAGAAAATAGTAAAATTTGTTATTGATTTTTTTTATCATAAAAATCACTATAATATTCATCACTAATATAAAATTTATGAAGTCAAATGTTTTTTTTTACACATCTAATCTTTTACAAATCTGAATTGAATATATCTATATGTCATTAGATTTCATTCAAATCTAGATTGAAAACACCTAAATTTCATCTCATACAAATCTGGATAGAATAGACTCAAATTTTTAAAATATTTTAAATTTCAATGAATTTTAAATTAAACACATCTCCTATTCTCTAAAAATCTTCCTTATAATTCTTGATCATCGGAAGAAAAATTCATGGTAATTTCTTTGTCAAAGGACCTTCTCTTTAGCGTAGTAATTGGAAATCACAATTCCCTAGAAATCAACGATTATCATTTTATTATTAGGCAAAGAAAAAGAAATTAGGAGTGGGAGAGCAAGAACTGAAGTGTGCACTTTCCAAAGGGATATCCATACCATATGGGCTCGCGCTTTTCCCATTTGATGTAATGAGTTCACCGACATATCAAGGTGTTGATTGCTAATAGATCTTACTCATTGAATAAATCGAATGAGTCAATCACTAAATAAGATTTCACCATTCTCTCTAAATTGAAATTGTTATCACTATAATTGTCATGCTACTCCCCGTACGCTTGGATGGTAATTTTTTATGCAAATGCTTTCACATATATGGTTTAGTTCAATGTATCGTATACACGTACTTCAATATGTTATCGTATTAAAACCGGTATCATTACATGTGTCACCTTAGTTGTTAAGAGAGCAATCTAAAATTAGACAGAGGAATAAATTATTATTTAATCTTATAAAGGTAATATCACATACATGGTCACTTTATTTACTAAGAAAACCATATACATATATGTACGTATGTATGTGTCTATGTGTGAGTATGTCGCCTTGATTGAATCAAGACAAGGTTCACAAAAAAAATCATATTTCTTGATCTTAACTCGATTATGATGTTTCCTAATCTCGATAATACAAAATATGAGACCTTAAAGGGTACTCAAAAGTGTTTTTATGCATGCTTTATAACTTAAGTAAGGTGTTAGAAATAGCGACTAAATTTATATATGTTAAGTAAAAGTCAAACAATTTTTTACTTTTTTAATTAAGAATGATATTCATCATAGCACGTGATTCATACAATGTGTGTTATATGACCAATTGAAAAATAAATGAATGACTTTGTTTTTCTATTGTGTAAGTTCCATTGGAAATTTATAAAATCTTAAAATTAATATATTTTTTACCATTGACATTGTTTCAAAGTAACAAAATAATGTTGGTTTCTTTAGCATATTATCTATGGTTATAGCACTATTTAATTTGGGATAACAATTATTTTGAAACTGAGAATTAATTGTTCTATGGGAAGATTTAGTGTTTCCTTATAAAATTTATACATTTATTAGTCGACCAATTTTATAGTCTACGGAGGATAATGATATAATTGAGAGTATACATAATTTTGTGGTCAAACATACCTTTATAAAAAGATGGATTAAGTATGCTTGGACTGATTAAAAAAAAATCTGGACACATATGAATAATATATTTGATATTTGGAATATTAAAATGGAAAGCTTTAATATTATTTGATTTTTCCTGGGTCACAGTGTGAATATGTTATATAAATGATTGGATAATCTTGTGATTAGATCCAAAGTTTTATAACAATACCATATGATATAAACATTGTCTTGAACGAGTGAGAGACATCGCAATTAGATGCTCAATTGGTTCAAAAATAAGATAATGATAAGATTATCTTAATTAAATATGCTTAATCAAGCTTCAACATTTATCAAGAAGATATTTAAAGAAATTAATTTAAATATATTGATAATATGATGGAAATAGGAAATATGATGATTCATCTTCTTTGCAACTATCTTTGATTACTAACATTCAGATAACTTAGATATGGTTACCAATTTGGAGGTTACTAGTATTAAGTTAGAGTTACAGGTGTTATAATCTCACATTATGGATTGCTTATATTCATAAACGGTAGGAACCAAACATTTGTTAATTATAAAACAACCATTCTATTGATGCCTATCGATATGTATGGCTACGTTATAAGCCTTTTGCATTTGATTTTTTTATTCTCATCCAAATCAAGTATATTATTATTTTTATTTTTTTAAACTAATTTAAATGCATGATTTTTTCCTTTTAGAAAGTTTATCTTTTCTGAAAATATTTTTTCAAGAATCTTTAATATTTTCATCGGACAGATAGCAGGCTTGTATAACAATGACCTGTATGAAGTGTGATAGCATTGGGAAAGTAGAATGACTGTTGGGTCATTCACTCCTGCTGCTTTCAACAAAGTATATGTCACTATTGACAAATTCAAAATTGAAAAAGAAAATACAAACTCTATTTGAGTATTTTATTTTATTTTTTGATACTATTTGAGTATTTTGTTTTTAATGAAAATGAAAAAGCAGAAAGCTAAGGAGTAAATATTCAATCTCGAAGTTAGATGGATTTTTTTTAAAAGGATAGAATTTGATAGAATTCTTACACTCTATAAATTTCATATAAATTTTGTTAGAAATTTTCATAGAATTCAATGAAATCTTTAAGAATAAAAACATGATCGGTGATAGATTTATTTATTCATAAATTTTATTTTCAAATTTAACAAAACCCATTAAATCTTATTATTTATATAAAATCTAAAAAATTATCTTTTGAATATACCTAAATTTATTTTAATTTTTTTAAAATTTAAATAAAATATACTTAAATTTATATAAATTTTAATAAAATCTAAATAAATTTAAATTAACTATATCTAAATTTATATATATATTTAAATAAATTTGATTTAATTTAAATTTAATATATCTAAATTTTATGGACTCTTCGAAAATTTTTATTGAATACACAAAATTAATTAGATTTCAATAAAATCTTGAATTAAATTTTATCCCCTGCGTACACGACGAAACTGCCTGTCTAGCGGGACCCGACGCAACACATCACAGCTATCCCTCTCTGGTCTCCCTACTTCTCCCTCCCTCTCATTTCTTCGTTGCGAAGGAACTCTTTCTCTTATCTCTCACTCAATTGTATTCACATCTCTACAATTTCCCGAACCATGCAAGAAATGGACCAACACGATTTATCAGACGACGCCGATTACGCCGCCTCTCAACAACAAGTAAGCAATTCCATCGCCTCCTTCACATTAACCAATCCTTCTTTTTCACATCCTCCGATCCAGTCGCATTCAATCGTCAAATCAATTAGGATTTCTGTTTGTGTTACGTAGGGATCATCGAGCATGATGAGGACCGATAGCATCAAACGAAGCTCCTCCAACGAACCTGAGGGCGCCGAAGTCGTTTATTTGAAAGATAATGTCACAATTCATCCTACTCAGTTTGCGTCTGAGAGAATCAGTGGAAGATTAAAGCTAATTAAACAATCCTCCTCTCTCTTTATGGTATCAATCATTTTTTTTTTAATTTTTAATTTTTTTTTTGCTTTCGATTTTGTGATTTCTGTTTTGCTTGATTGATGATGATGATGATGATGAAAGACCTGGATTCCGTACAAAGGCCACAACTCGAATGCCAAGCTATCTGAGAAAGGTTCATTGTTAAATGAATTGCTTTTATGTGATTTATAGGTATACTGTTGAACAAGTTGATGAATGCTGAATTGTTTCTTTATGTTATTGTGCTTGTGTAGATAGGAACTTGTATACCATAAGGGCTGTGCCTTTTACAGAAGTGCGGTCCATCCATAGACACACACCAGCTCTCGGGTGGCAGTATGTGATTGTCGTTCTATCAACAGGTATTCAAATTGTTTAATTTAAATGAATTATGTTTAATTTTAACAGGAAGTGATTGGTCTTGACTGTTTGGTGCTTGTGATTTTTATGGTGTAACGTGTTATTATGCGTCTTTGTACATTGCTTAATTCAGGTGTTTTGTGCAGGACTTGCTTTTCCGCCTCTTTACTTCTACAATGGAGGAGTTAAAGAGTTCCTTGCTACCATAAAACAGCATGTTTTTCTTGTGAGGTTGGTTATTGTTGTTATTGTCTTTTAGCAGGTTGTTGTTGTTACTGTCTTTTAGCACGTTTGTTCTGATATGAATTTGCTTCTGTAGACATGCCAGATGTTAGTGGCTGCTAGTTATGAATATATATCTATATATCTATATATATTATATATATTTGTGATGTGCGTGTATTGTATGTGGTGCACATTTTGAAGTCTACTTATATTAAAATTGAATCAGTTTTCATAACTCATAATTGTGTGGATGCCTTCATTCAATCTGATCTCCTTTTCTAGGGAGTAGGGATGGTTGCCTCTACTTTCAGCAAAGAGGTTCTCTTTAGCTTGAGCAGTCATAGGAGTGCAGGAGCGTGTGTGATTGACAGCAAAAAGATTAGGTGTAGATTATCTATTGATAATCATTCAATTTATGTTGTGTGACTTGAGCATGATGTTGTGTTAACATTGAATGCATGTTAAACATTTTATTAACTGTATGTTGCGTGCTAAATTATGCTTAATTCCACAGCATTATATAGGGACGGTCAATACTTTAGGGTGCTAAAACTTTTAACAATTATATTCATCTTAGGTCTACAATACCATTTCTTGCATATTTCTTATTTTTGCATCATATTTCAGGTCATCAGAAGATGCAAACGTATTTCTTGTTAATGATTTTCAAAATCCTCTGCAGGTATCTATTACATCTTTTGTTCAAGCGTATGAATAAAACTGATTCTGTTAATTGATATAGTGTGCTTATTTGTAGCAATATTATTTCTGTGTGGGTTGAATATTTGTTATATGTGGAACTGAGGTTTACTTCAAAAAAAAAAATTGCTTTTATTGATTTGTAATAAATGAAGGTTTATACGAACTTGCACCTACATGATTACTTATCTTTGCTATCTATTTTATGCAGTATTGGGAAAAAATAAGTAGAAAACAAAATATAAGGTGTAAATACATTCAATGTTTGAAAATAAACATCGAGGCGCTTCAGCTGCCTCACGGCCAGAGGTGCAGGTGGCCGCCTCGGCCTCCAAATAGGCAAAACTGCCTCCTGCGCTGGAGGCAGCCGTCTTAGCACCAAGTCAAGGCGACTAGGTCTGAGATGGCATTGAGGCGATTTGTTCTAGGTCAGTTAATTTTTTTTATCAATATATATATATATATATATATATGGAGAGAGAGAACTTTTATGGTCAGTGCGTCCTAATTTTTAAATTATTAGAATCACTAATTTCAGTCATTCATTGCATTCTTTCTCCTAAAAGCGTTTATCTCTTCTTTTTAATTTATATACAATGAATGATTGAGATTAGTGGTCCAAGTAATTTAAAAGTTAGGACGCATTTACTATAAGAGCTCTACACACACATACAATGTTTTAAATTTCGAATAGAAATGGCGTTTTGAGGTGTGCCTCAGCTGCCTTACAGGCGGCGGCATCTTGATGTGACTGTCTTATGCCATTCCATTGTGGCAATTGCCCCAGGAGGCTAAGGCGGTCGCCTCAAGCCCGCCTCGAGGTGAGATGGGCTAAGGCGACAATGAGGCATTGCCTATGCCGGTAGCCTAAAAATAAACTTTTTTGTTCATTTTTTTAAAAAAACTTATTGGGTAGCTGGTGGCTGGCTTTGAGGACTAGCTAGAGGGGAGAGGGGAGAGGGACTAGGGGAGAAAGAGAATGGTGGTCGAGTCATTGGCATCAACAATGGTGGTGAGGAGGAAGAGGAATGTGGTGGTGGTGGAGAGAGAAAGTCTAGGCATGTCGTTAGGGTTGGAGTGAGGAGAACTGGAGAAGGATGGAGAGAGGAGAGATAAAGGGTGGAGATGTGATGTGTGCACTGATTTCTATGGGTTTTTTATTTTATTAAAACTAACAAAAACAATCTGTAAATGTTTGAAGAACAAGAAGAAGATTCAAGAGAGAACGAGAGACTTGATTTTGATCTAAAATGTTTTAATTCTTTTTCTGTTTTCTGTTGGTTACAAATTGATGAATGTATGTTGACTTCATCTAATAATAGTTTGTTAGCTCTAGCTAACTTTATAACAACCTATATTAACCAACTAATCTTGCTGACATGTCTCAGCTTAACTATTTCAATGGGTTTTACAAGGATGACAATTCTCTAACTTTTTCCTTGAAACAATCAAACCAAAAACCGAACCGCGTCCCTTTCTCTTTCTCTCTCTCATTACTATAACCAGACCAAATTATGTTAACATCACACTGCTTTTGCTTTCTCACAATTTTTTTTTTCCTTTAATATCCTTGAGTAACTTGTAAGTTGTAACCCATTACTTGCATATTCTATTACATTAATTATTTGATCATTTATTGACGGAGTTGTAGCTGAAATTTGTTTTGTTTATGGTTTTTAATGTTTGAAATCCTAGAAACCCTAGAAACATTCAAGGTTCTTCTCCACTAAAACATTGGTTAATCCTAGAAATCTGCTTCACTAAAATCCTCTTCATCACTCAACACGTCTACTCCTTTACTCAAGGTTTGTCCTCCTCCATTCAAGGTTCTTCTCCGCTACAACATTGTTTATCACTATTTTTGTCAATGTTATAAATGATTTTCTATGTTAGAGGTTCTTTTTTTTTTTTTTTTTTGTCATTTCAAATTGAGGCGACCGCCCTGCTTCGTCTTGCTTTTCACTTTTTTAAACATTGTGTGTATATATATATATATATATATAGAGGATCAAAAGTCGACACTTTCTATCCAAGAAGATGTCGACTTTCAACCACTTCATCTCCACCAAGTAGGCTATGCAACTAGTGGATGAAGAACCAAAGTGGGAGGACAACACAAGTGATGAGGAGGATGACAGAGGAATAAGATTTCATGACAACTCTTGAGAGGATAATAATACAGATGATGATGGAGGGATGGAATCTTGGATCCACATTTCAAGCCATGACACAAATGATGGTCTATTCAATATATAGTGGTTATTATATATTTTTTCTGTTACGTTTCATTTTGTTCGGATATTTATGTTTCTAATATTGATTATAACTCATTTCTTAATGTTATGGATGATTTTCTACTTTTCTCCTTTTTTTTTTTCAATCATTTTCAAGTTGAGGCGACCGCCTTGCCTCGTGGGGCATGACCGCCTCACACCACCTCCCACTTTTAAAACATTGAATACGTTATTCTGTTTTAATACCTGAGTCTTGATCAAGATTTGATGTGTTATATTGTCAATGTTAATTTGGATATGACATCATTTATCTGATCAATTTTGACCTACAGATTTAGAAGGTATACAATTTATGTATAAATTTGCTTTTTCTTGTTCTTCTGTTGTATGATTGAGTCTTATTTTTTAATTTCTTGCATAGAGAACTTTGTCTTCTTTGGAGCTGCCTAGGGTGGTTTCTGTTGCAAGTGGGTCAACAACACCCATTTTAGTTGGTGGAGGATCTCCATTGAAAGAAAACCAGGAGAGGATCAATGGGTTTGAGAGTCCTAGTATGTCTCAATACAATGGGAGACAGAGACAAAAGGTTCTTGATCCTACTCGAGATATCTCAATTCAAGTATTGGAAAAATTCTCTCTTGTGACCAAGTTTGCCCGGGAAACAACTTCTCAACTATTTCGTGACAGTCATTATAACAATAGCTTTGGTGCTTTTGAGAAGATATTTGATAGCCAGCCAGCTCAAGATTATCCTCATGACACATCCGATGATGCAGAACAAGTTACTGATGAAATTACAGTAGCCTCAGATCCTTTGGAGGTAATCTTTTTTGTTTTGGCTATTTTGTGACCTACTAGTATTTTTGTGCTAGGTTGTTATTTTGCTGTGGTATATCTAAACTATACAATGATTCTTTCTTGGTTGATTCTCTAGTTTGTGGGGTTTAATAACAAATAAATCCTGGGTTACAGTCTTATCTATTTTATCAAATTTAAATCTAGTTGCATCATCTTATTAATTGTTTGATTGTTAATTATTGACTCAACTAAGTTATTAGGTCTATTATATATGCAAACTGATGTGTTACTGCTCTCAGAGTCTTTTTTGTTTATTGGTTATTTATATTTTTTCTCTCTCAATTGGTTGTTGGCAGTGTCACTTAGTGTAGGTCGAGTTGATTTTTGTGGAAACTGCAATCTTACAGTAGTGAGAAATTATTTTTCACTCCTAAGATATTGGTTTTGGGTACACTACATGTGAATATTAAGTTCTGTCTGGCATCTTGTACTAATAGAATACCTAACGTCATAATAAGCGTCGAAACAGCCTTTTGGTTATAGAAAACAAGTCATAGAATGCATTGTCAAATACGTACTTATTGAGATAGCTGATAATTTCGGAAACTTATGTTTGGTGGGGACTATATGCCTCTACACTTTGTTATATTAGAATGAAATTATGAAGTATTATTAGTGGTTAAGAGGCTGATTCAAAGATTTATCTTCTTGGTTCAACACAGGCTACTTTTGTTTCTGTAGTCGGAAATAAATAAATAACTAAATAAACTCTTATTCTTAGGCCATCTGATGCAGACCTCTATCGTGTTTAAACAGAATATTCCCTCTAGGATACACAATCATGATGATGAGGCTGCCACCAATGTGGGAACCTTTGCACTTATCAATTGTAAGGAGGTATAGACAGGAGCCTTCTGTTTTGTTTTGGTATCTGATTTGCTTCTTTTTCTTTTTGTATTTCCATCCCCTTGGGCATATGGTCATAGGTACAGAGAGCATATGCAGTGGCAAACCCTTCAATAGTACTGTAGAAAGTAATTTGCTGTGGATATGGTTGGTGTAAATTGTTTCTATACCAATGTTTTATAGTCTGCAGTAAAAATTGATTAACCAAAAATTAGTATGTTTAGAAACAAATGATTGCTTTGCTATACAAAAGAGCAAGCGTAGGATACCTCTTTTCCTGATACTGCAGGATTGAAGCTGGAATAACAAAGTGGTTATGATCTTGGACTTGGATAACATTGAACGTTAGTTCTTTCTTGTTTTAAGTTAGGCGGCATAAATATTTCTTACAACTTGACCACAATTTTAGAAAATTGATTTCTGTTATATTTTAGTTGTATAAAATCATCCTACGTGCCTTGGTAAATTTGACGTGTGTGGATGTTCGGAACCTCTCTAACAAAGATGTTAGAACAATAAATAGAGAATTTATATGAGAATGTGGGGACTTTTATTAATTAAAAACTGAAGACAAATGATTACAAACGAAAAAACCTCAATGCTACGCTGAGGGTTGAGTACCATGCTACATGATGCCTCTTATAGAGCTCCTCTGCTAAATTCTGAAAGCATAAGATAATCTAAACCCTAACAGCCCCACTATATAAATACTAGCAAAACCCCACAAGGATCTCATAATATCCTCTCACAATTAATTGCCCATATCATTACTTGTCTTTTAGGATTCAATCCCACTAATGGCCAAAACCTTCCTATTAGAAACCTTCCTTTTATAAACCTTAAGATCTTTGATTGATTTCTTTCTTCTATGTTAAGTGATGATTGGGTTCAAACAGTGGATATGAATAATGGTGGTAATTTGCTTTTGTTCTGTCGGAATTATACAATTGCATATATGCGGTGATGTTTTTCTGGGTTTCTTCCTTACATGTATTAGCCACAACAAAGGTCAAATTGTTTGATGATTTTTTAGGAAGATAAAAAATCTGTCGATTTTGATTGCTTGACCACTTCAGGCTGTGCTTTGTCATTGTTGTGAGACCTTGGAAACTACCAATTCAATATATCTTATTTTTTGTGCTTTTGTTTATATCTCAGTGATTAATATTAACTTGAAATGCATATATTGCTTTTTTGTGTTGGCAGTTTGATAAACTGACACTAGTGTGGGGAAAACCACGACAACCACCCTTGGGGTCTGAAGAGGTAAGTGCTGCCTTTCGTCATGATGACTTTTCTATCAAATTTTTTAATACAGGATAATTTGAACTGTTAAGAGTGTGTACTCTGATCTCTTGAAAAGGTTTGGCAGTGCAGGGATGGTCAATGGAAAAATTAGATCGAGCATAGTATTTTATTGTGTGTGCCACGTGTGAAATGTTTTAACTATATAAACTTAACATTCTTTTAGTTTCGAAATTTGGCTTTGTAAAATTCGAAGTGGCATAAACCCAAAACTTGATGGAAAAGGAGGTGAGGAGCCTTTGTCAATTACATCAATAAGCTTGTCCCTCGTTTTGTTTTCCACCTGAGGAAATCTAAGTCCCTTCACACTTTTGTCATTCCTCGAAGGAGCTTGCTCTAATCAACTCTTGTTGGTTTTACATTCAAACTAACACTGTATCGAGAAAATATTTATTCTCAAGTTGTGTTCCAAACAGTGTCAGGAGTGCAGTCAGAACATGGTGTCTTATATTCCAGTTTAATCCAATCCAAATTAAGGTTGTTTATACCATACTTTCTATATCCAGTGCTATACCCAAATAGGTTTACTTGAGACTGTGAAAAAGCCCCATCTCTTTCATGCAATGGTGGAGCTTCCACCATTGTCATGAGAGGGCTGGATCTCCTTGGAATTTACAAAAAATATTTTATGAATTTAGTTGTCCCATAAATATGCAGAAAGCTTCCCATTGAAGTTGTTTTTGAGTTTCTGTCGCACACTTCTTTCCTTTCAAGAGCTAAGGCTTCATGATGTACATGATTGTCGTTTTATTTACGTTTTCAAATTTTTATAAAACTTTTATGTGCAGTGGGCAACTTTCTTGGACAATGAAGGGCGAGTTATGGATTCAAAAACTTTGAGAAAGAGAATATTCTACGGGGGAGTTGAGCACAGATTGAGGAGAGAGGTCTGTATTTGTAGTATGTAAGAAACTGTTTGTCAAGTCCTCTGTATTTGGTTAAATATGCATCTGCTTCATGAAACTATTGATTATTTTTGTAGGCCTGGGCATTTTTATTGGGATATTATGCATATGATTCAACATATGCTGAGAGGGAGTATCTTAGATCCATTAAAAAGTCAGAGTATGACACTATAAAATACCAGTGGCAGGTTTGCTGTAAAGTTTTATTGATTTTCTTTTTGTGGATCACTTCATCCTTTGTTAACATTGGTATTTTTTTTTTGTGTGCTCTCATTTGTTTGTGGAACTCTTGTTGCATCAGTATGGACTTTGGATTGTCTTTCTCTGTTGTTATATTATGTTATTAATTAGAGTAATTATCTGAAATCGAATCTATACCATACCACTGTCCAAGCTTTAGAGACTTATATAGTGTTAGGAACTTGTCCTGGTGTCAAAAATGTTACTTCCATGGCAAAAAAAATATGAATTTATATGAGATTAAAATCTGTAACTAATCTGAAAATTGAAGAAACTCATATAAGCAAAAATTTTAAATATCCTTGATCACGAGACATATAATTTCCACTATAAATAAGAACAAGAAGTTCAATTGTAGTGATTAATAATATAATAAAAGTAAGTGAATCAATGAAGTGTACAAGCTTGAAAGAAAAATCATTATTGATGGTCCTAGACAATGCATACTGATGGATAGCTCTTGTAAACTTTTTGTTGAATAGATTGACTCACTAAAACAATTATAATTATACTGAAAGTACGAGCCCATCCACTGCAAAGAATTTTTGTTGTTGGAGAAAGTAGAAGTTCTGCTTCTGCTAACATTGAAACTTTAAATGTTTGATTTGTTTGTTTCACAATGCATAGTAATAACTACTTTTATTCTGAATTAAGTAATTGTTTTTGATTCATCTGCTTTTTTCTTGTTTGAAAGGGATTTATAACATAAGGTAGGAAGATGTAGCAAATACCAAATTCAATTATTATTCCCTATTTTAATAATGTAGATATATCAAGACTAAAGAATTAGAATGGAAAAATTGCTTATTGTTGATATAAATCATAGGATAGCCCATAACTTGACCTAATAAAGAAAGAACTAGGTATTTTAGTTTGTTTAATCAGGAATCATTAACAAGTTTACTATGGAATTGATTGATTGCAATCCTTGATAACAATACCCTGTTTCGAGGAATTTTTTGCTGCTATTAGGTAGGTAAGGATTCTTAAACATGTTCAGTGTATTTTTTATGTACAAATGTAGCATAATGAAGAGTTCGGAGATATAAAGATTTGGAGATAGAGACTTTTGCTTTTTTAGTCAAATTCAACAAATATAATTTATATTAGATAGCATAATTCACCTTGTACATGTCAGTATGAATGGGGTGAAAAGGTGCCACCAACGACTTTGAAATAAAAAAATGCTTCCTTAAATAATTTATGAAATACAAACTGAAAGTGTCTTCTATCTGTCTTCCTTTCTTTTCTGTTTTAAGAATACTTTGCAATTTTCTCATACAATAATGCTATTGATTTTTTATTGATTTCGAATCTATTTCCCAATTTGAACCCCAACTTATGATATGTTAATTGATGAGTTGATACATATTAAAAGCTTATTGGAGTTGTCACATGTCATATAAACTAAATTGCCTTAGAAGTTAGGATACAAGTTGGAACATGAATATTATATTTGTGACCAAAGTTTTATGCCTGAACATTATATTTTGCTTGCTTAAGTAGCACAAATTACTTTCAATAAAAAAGGTATCTTAGATTTTGTTTGAATTAACTCTTATTTGCTTATAATGTTTTTGCATTTTTGTGTTATTGGACACCAAACTTTATATCCTTGGTCTTCATATATCGGACACATATGCTAGCAAGTAAGCTATTTGGTATATGGATTCAAACTTTGTTGACACAGTAAATAACTCAATAGGATTTGAAGTTGGTGATCTTATCTCTATCCCTTGAGTAGTATGATGTGCACTAAACTGTTAATGTTATTTGATAGATCCATTCAAAGATTATATGCAAATTTACAGGTTGAATTGGAGACAAAGATGGGAGAGAAAAATGGCATTTGATCTTAAGCATTAATTGAAGAGTGCTGAAGATTGTAAAACACAAAGCAAATTTTGGTTGTTTGTTAATCTAAAACTCATTCATTCAAAGTTATTAAAGGAAAAATGGTTGTAAGATGTTTGTTGGTGGATGGAAGACCCCCTTTACTCCTCAGTTTCAAGGCCAACTACAGTATTTTTCTTAATCTGATAATGCACGTATCAGATAGTTTAGTTGATTTGAAAGACCAAAGTGGATGCAGGAAAAGAGAAATAAGAGATGGGAGAGAAATAGATGTAAAAGAGATTGAAATCAAAATAGAAAGAGGGGAAATTGAGAAGAAATGACAAAATTGGAGAGGAAATGGGTAGCTGGGGTATTCAAGAATCAAATTTATTCATCAATCAACCCTTCTGGATGTAACATGAAGAGGTCTATTTTTAGGCAAATCTAATCTAACATAAAGGGAAAAAAAAAAAAACCCAGTCTTGCTTGAATGAGAATTCCTATGCCAAACAAAGAAATAACCCTTCAAGCTTAAATAAAAGGAAATTGCCAAATATATTGAGACAAAATATAACAATAAAATTCCTAAATTGTCTAATTCTTGTTTTCCAGCTTTTGCTCTCTTGTGGAAATTGAGAAGTAATTATCAAATTCTTTCTGAGTTTGTGGATGTATTCTCTTGTGTCCATTTGTTATTCTTGATGTTCTGTAATTGGAAAGTATCCTTACCCTTGCTTAACTATGCTTGTGTGTGTGTTTCTGTAAATGCATGGTTAACTGTGCAAAGTGGTCTTTTCTGAGGCATAATATATAAATTTCCTCTGTAGAGTATATCACCCGAACAGGCAAAAAGGTTTACGAAATTCAGGGAGAGGAAAGGACTTATAGATAAAGATGTGGTATGCGCAAAACTAGCACTGTGGTTTTGGAATTGCATAATAATTTTATGAATGAATTTTATTTGAATATGGAAGTTGTAAATTTTGTGTGTTTTTATTTCTTTATTTTCTAGGTAAGGACTGATCGATCACTTGCCTTCTATGATGGGGATGATAATCCAAATGTGAATCTTCTACGTGATATTTTGTTAACATACTCTTTCTACAACTTTGACCTTGGTTACTGTCAGGTAATTACTTCTCACATGATGTGATGTTCCCATCCTTGCTGTTAAGTGTGTTAGCAACTGATTAACTTAAAAGTAAGTTGTTAGGAAAGAGCCTATGAATGGTATGTAATTATTCTAACACAACTGGGACTTGAACTCTATCACTCTTAATTAAAAAAAAAAAAAAAAACAGAATGTTTGAAAGCGTATTAGTAATCACCTAGCCAAAAAGTGTGAGGAATTGAATCAATAATAGTATTTAAGCACTCTAATAAGGTGTGCAAAATTTTAATTTTATGATCATGTGGAATTTTCAAGGTGGTGTCGGTTTTTGTTTTATAAATTAAATGAGGATTAGAAGACATATTAAAACAGCAAGTAATGAAGTAATATTTTCAAAATGTTTGGATGCCTGCGGGCATATAGAATTAGTCCTGTCCAGATGCTCATATAAGCTTAATGGACCACTAATTGAATCTGTTGGTAGCACATGTGACAAAATGTTTAAATATTTTGAGAAAGCAAGTTGTGTGAAACTTATATTCACATGCTGCATTGAACATGTTAATAATGGCATAAAGAAGATGCTCAATTTCTCTTGCTATGGTGGCTACATTAAGCTGTTAGCTTTTTACAATGCCATTTTGTTTAGTTCTTTTTCTATTATGGAACTTGATCTGTCGTTATTTTTATGATTGGTGTGTTATATATTGTTACCTCTTGCAGGGTATGAGTGATCTTTTGTCCCCAATTTTGTTTGTGATGGAGGATGAGTCAGAATCATTTTGGTGTTTTGTGCAACTGATGGAACGACTTGGACCCAATTTTAATCGTGATCAAAATGGAATGCACTCTCAACTTTTTGCATTATCTAAGGTTTGTTTTTTGGTTTCTCTCAGATTACATATCGTATAACCTTTTCATATGTTTCCCCTTCAGGTTTTATCCTTGTTTTAGCTTAGTTATTTTTACCAAATTTACAGTGGAAAATTTGTGTATTACTTTGAGGCTCTCTCTCTCTCTCTCTCTCTCTTTTTTTGGAGGATATTTTTCATGCCAAGAAAGAATTCTGCTTGACATCCCTGTTTTGCTAGAATCTCTCACGTAGCTAACATGTCACCTCCCAAAGTACCTGGCACTATTGAGGAAGTTTTATATGATAAACCCATTCTTTATTGTTGCAATTGTTGTGCAAAATCGCAAGTGAACGAGCCGAACAAGTAATAAAGTAATGAGAGAAGTATCGTCCCACGACGGTTGTTGTTAATTAATGCCCAAAATTAAAATAACTCAACTTTTATTTGGTAGATGAAATTTGGGTAAATGAGTTGCAAACTATGAGTAAATTTAATTGCAATTGTAAATAAATGAAAATTAATTCAATGAATAAAAATTCTAAGATTATGATTTCACTATAACTAATTTGTTCCTCCCCTTTGTTCTTTTTAACAAAAATTAACTATCCAGTTGCTAGTCGAGATTTCCTGAATTATTCACATAGCCCCTCCCGAGGTTTAAGGAAAATACCCTATAAAGATTAACTGCTATGTTCCCATGCAAGTCAAAACATTAAAGGATTCATTAAGATTTATAGATCTCTTTTATAGACTACACAAACCATGCAGGTATATTCCTATCCTACATGTAATTTATGACATTAAATACAATGAACTAGACACATAAATTAGCTTCCGCTATCATTATGATTAACAATTCAACTAAATAGTGGCCAATTATTTAGAAGCATTAAGAACAATATTAAATGCATCAACCAAGATAGAAAATCATTAATTGAATTGAACAAAGGTTTGGAACATCAAAGTTAGGCTACATCATAACCTCAGAAAACAAATCTACTCCATAATAGAATTTACAAAAACTAGAAAATTAAACATAACAAAAGATAGGAAAACTTAGTGGATTGAAGCTTCACCGTAGAATTTCTTCCTCTGCTTTGCTCCTCCTCTCCAAGCTCTCTCTCTCTTTCTCTAAACTACTTATTGTTTTGGTTTGTGATGGAATGCTTAGAATGGTGATTCTAAGGCCTATTTATAGGTCAAATTCACCTCCAATTACATCATCGATTGCATCATTGTTTCCTGATTTTCCACCATTTTGCATCATCGCTTGCATCATCTTTTACCTACCCCATTCAAAGTCAACTTTCAAATTGCATCATTGCTTACATCATCATTCACCTACCCCAGTCAAGTCAACTTCTATTACATCATTGCTTACATCATAATTTTGATTACATCATTTCTTACATCAGCATGATATAATATTCATTTCTAGAATACCCTATCTTTAAACCGCGATAATTTCTTTATGCGATCTCCGACTCGAGTAATTCTTGAGGCGATGAACTTGCTGCGAATGATATTCATTTTGTAGCGATGATCTTGTCTTGAACAATATTATTTGGTGGGGTCCACATGCGCATTTTTAACCAATTTTATTCTGAAAATAAAAATAAAAGAAATATGAAATAATTTACTTAATAATAATAAAAATATTAAGAACTAAGCAAGAATTTAAATTTAAATAGATAAAATAACTCTATAAATATAAAGTTATCAGCAATAAGAGATAGTTCTTTGATTTAAAGTATTAACTAGAATACATTCTAGTAGGATGTATTTGCTTAAATCTGTTTGTAGTTTGCCCTCGCCACCTTACCACCTCCCCTTCCCCTTTTTTTTGTGAGAATTGTCACATTCTTGTTTTAGTTTTATCACTCAACTGGACCTACGAGAAACTTCTGCCAATTCAGTGGACCTATCATTAACGTCCTATAGAAAACGTTACTGTTTTTGATGGAACAGTTGTAACAAAAATGCGTTAGATTGGTATCAAAAGATTCCTTGAGCTTCACAAATGCATAATTGCATGCTTTTACATATTATTCTTTTGTTGTGATTTTTTCTAATTTCTTGGTAGTATTCCACTCTCCAGCCTTCATGTATTTGTTTGTTCATAGCATCAGTGTTTTTGTGCTGTTATTCATATAGTCTGTTTTGTGCGTGATTGAGGTTAGGTGTGTCCCTTTCACCTTAATAAAATGTCCCACTGGGAAAGTTAATGAAGTTTCTTTTTTTTGTTGTGGCAGCTGGTGGAGTTGCTCGATAGCCCTTTGCACAACTATTTCAAGCAGAATGATTGTTTGAATTATTTCTTTTGTTTTCGCTGGGTTCTAATCCAATTTAAAAGGTCAGATACCTGATGGCCTGGCTTAGTCCTGTGTGCACTCATCTTTGAACATGTCATGCACTTACATGATGCATAATTTTTGTTTTCCGAATAACTTTTCTTGTTTATATCCATGCAAAACAGAGAAATACCGATACACAATCCTAGATCATTGAAATAGGTTTCCAAAAAATTTATTCACCCATTTGATTATCGTATTGCCTTGGTGTGTGTGTGTGTGTGGCGAGCAGACGCGGCGGGGCTTGAGAGAGACAGTAGCATCCCTTGTTTAAAATTATCACATTGGTTTTTATGCATGCGTTGCCTGTAAAGAAGATAGCGATGGTAAAGATACTGTGGATTTTGGAGCTTCTTGGCTCTATCATGGTCATTTCAATGATAATAGTTTGGTATCGTAGGTCACATCATTCTAAGCTTGATGATAGCTCTAAGTTGCAGAATCTGATAATTATGAGCTTTGCTTGTCATAACATCTGAGAATTTAATTTCTCATCTTCATTTCCAATGATAAGATTTTAACTTGCATGTCAGGGAATTTGCATACGAGGAAACAATGCGTTTGTGGGAGGTATTATGGACGCATTATTTGACCGAGCACCTGCATCTGTATGTATGTGTTGCAGTTTTGAAGCGGTACCGCAGCAAGATAATGGGGGAACAGATGGACTTTGACACACTCTTGAAATTTATTAACGAACTGAGTGGTCGTATCAACCTTGATGCAATCCTTAGAGATGCAGAAGCTTTGTGCATATGTGCTGGTGAGAATGGTGCCGCTTGCATTCCTCCTGGGACCCCGGCTTCATTGCCAGTTGATAGTGGTTTGTTCTATTCTCAACAAGAAGATGAAGTATTGTAAATATAATCCCTTTCCTGGAAAGGATTTATCTGCTTTTCATATGCTCAACTTTCTATCAAGATATTCACTACTTTCCTGTAATTAGCTGATTTTTCTCTACTCTCTTAGTGTAACCTATTATTTTTTCCTAATAAATTAACTGTATCTACCAATTCGTCTAATGGACAGTCGGTTTCTCATTTTATTTTATTTTGAATAATGTATTTTATTTTTTAATAAGGGCAAATTACACCAATGTGCCTCGATATTTTTTAAATGTAATCATGCCTTACTTTTCAAGAAACAATTTAGTACTGTTAATCAACCCTCTGACCGTATTACGTTTTAATTGATGTCAAACCTTTCACCTTTGTATGATCTACCATTTGGTTTCAATGAATTTTTTTTTTTCAACTTCTCTATGAGTTTTTTAAGGGGATTTGCAAAAACCCTTTTATGGTTTGACCATTTTCTAAATAAAGATTAACTAAAAATTAAAAATTAAAAATTGAAAAATGAATAAAAATGGAAGAGATCATGTGCAAACTCCCTTATCTTTGACTCTTTCTTTTTTTCTCATGTGCAAACTCCCTTATCTTTGACTCTTTCTTTTTTTCTTTCATTTTCTTGGTTACCAAACATATGAGAAAAATCAACAAACTCTTCATTTTCTTGGTTTGATTTTAGTGTTTTGGTTGGATTTAGGTGAAGTGATTATATGTTGTGGTTGACGTTTTGATTTTGGTGTTTAAAATTGATCGTGAGAGGGATGATAAATAACTAGAGGATGTTGCACCTGATTTATAACAAAAGTAGGACTAGGCGTTTTGAGTAGACAATTATGAGTAGGTCAGAGTTGCATTTTGTATAAAAATTGTTTTTTTTTTTTTTTTTTGAAAATGTATTAAGATTGTTGTTAAGGCAAAATATATGAAAAGAAATAAAAAAAAAAAAAAAATCATGAGTGGCAGTCCTCTAGGCGGCCCTCACCTGGAAGACTTCCAAAAGGGCAATAACAAAGAAGAATTTCCAATGGAAAAGGCATAAGAGCATGACAAATGTTCTCGTGACCAATTTTGGTGTGGTTTAATTTTTTTTTTTCTAAGAATAAATAATACCAAAGTTTACCAAAAACTAAAATAGACTGAAACATTAACTGAAGTGATTTTTTTTTTACCCTTCTACCCCTAAATGTACTGTCAATTTATTTATTTTTTAAAATAAAATTATCTAAAAATAATTAATTTGATATTTATATCCATTCATAAGGTTAGTTATTAGGTATATTTTTAATATGATATAAACAACTAAAAATAAATAATTTAACAAAGCCTAAAATATAGATGTGTTTTTAAAATATGATTCAATCATAGATCTTGATTGTTTTTGGTTGTGGGTTTGTTGATTTTGATGATTCTTAAGATATATTATTTGATATTTTTGTTGTGGCTTTTGGATAGTGGGGTGACCAAAATCGTACGAGTAAAAGGGGATAATTGCAGGTCAGGATAGGGATTGGAAAACTGAAAAAGGGGACTAGGTCCCAAATTGAGGTTCAATACAAGATCTAATTCATAATATTCGGGACCAATTAGATAGGATTCGGGGATCAATTAGCTACATCAACAGACATGAATCAGAGCATTTTGGGACCCAATAGGTAGTATTTAGGACCAAACTTTGGTAATCGGGACTAATTTTGTTGAATTCGGGACCAGTGGTTGTTGAATTATTGGGAATTTTTGGACCAAATTTGCTGAATTCGGGATCAGTGGTGGTTGAATTTGGGACCAGTAAGATACAATTTAGCACATGTTTGCTTACTGTTAGTTTGGAAATTATTCTCTTTTTTTTTACAATAACTTGTGTATTTGCAAATGACAGACTTCAGGGCAAGATTGAAGACACCCCAGGTCGACTGGTTTGGTTTTACAATCAAGCAACACTGTCCATTCTCAAACGCAAAGCACTAGACAAAGTCAATGATGAAGGTGGTGAAAAAATTAGATTCATGGACTCTTGCTTTGGACATTTCCCCCGTATGCATCCTGAAATGAGGTTTTCAAGTATAATTGTGAATAAGTTGCTATTAAGAGAAATACACCATGACAGGGCGATGGATTTTGATTGGGACCGAGGGAAGCGAGGTTTTCTCAGGTTGAGTTTTGTTTTATCACGGGGTTGAAGTTTGGAAAGGTACCAGATGTCTCTACCATCCATGCAGTTGCAAATGGCATCCATGCAAGGTACTTTAACAGTGAACCCTATTGTATGGGAAAAGTCAGTGAAGATAGCATTAAAGGTTAGTGAGTTCCAGCAGTAATGGAATTGTGATTAATCGTCTCCCAAAAGAAAATTTTAATTTTGTGTATTTATACAATTAAAAATGCATGCTTTATCATCTTTAGAGCCCATGAAAGCGGAGAGAGGACGACCATATTATCATGGTCGTTCGATGTTGAACCGATCACCGGTGGAAAGTGCCAATGTTGTCCGTGGACGTTTGTTGAGGAAGAAGCAGCAGATACGGAAGACTAGGGTGGTCACCCCTGAGATGTTGGTGGCATCGCTAGCATCTACATTCAAACAACAGCATCCTTTCGGAGGGGGCCACAGAGATGGATGCTGAGGACTATGGTGATGATCCAGAGAGGGCTGCTGCTACTGAGATGGCTTGTTAGAGGAAACAAAAATGCAATATGTCAGTCATTTTCGAATGATTTTACCGCAGATAATGTGTGTCGATTTTCGTACTTTGTGTCATATTCTTTGATTTGGCAGGCACATCTGAATCCATTGATGTCTAATACAGGGTAGTCATATGATCAATCGTAGACAGCTACAGTTAGTTCTGCCACGATCCACGTTGTTGTCGCAAAGATTCGGCTGAATAATATAAAACAGTTGGAGCAAAGAGTGTTAACTGCTCTGCAGGCATTGGACTGCAAACGAGATGAGCAGTATAATGCAATAATGGAAATGTTACAGTACAATACAACAGTGGAAATTTTAATTATTTTTAAAATAATAAATTAGTTTAGTGAGGAGAAGGGCGAAGTCAAATTTATGTTTTGAAACTATTTTTACATTTAAAAGAAAAAATAAATATAAATATTTTAAAACAAAAGATAGCTTGGAGGGCACAATGCAATACGTATGTGCTTTTGGATTCTATCCTAAGAATTTTAAAATGTGGCTGAAAAAATGGAAGTGAAAAGGGAATAAAATCCCAATCATTGGTTGGTTGTACTACTTGTACATCACAAGATTAAAAAATGCTTAGGTTGAGCTTAATTTAGGAGGGATCCAAGTCATTTGCTACTGCCTCTCCCAACCTTTTTATTCAAGATTTAGCATGAACATATGTGTTACCGAACACAGTAGAGTGTATTAACGGATGTACTAATTAATCATTTATAGTACCACGCGTCAAACAAGGGTTGATACACAAGTGTAGCCACAGATTTATTTTAAATTTCACTATTTCAGATTCTCTGCTACTTTTTCATCATGATCTGAAGTATTCTTTTGGGCATTTGTTTTCGATGACGTGAACTGCGATGGGAGTGGGAGACTGTTGGATCCCAAAATGTAGAAGCTGAACGCCTTGGTTCTAGCCCCTAATTAAACGATATTATGGTAACACTAGGAATATTATTATAATACAAGGAATAGCCAAGAGAGAGATGGTGAGTGAAAATGCAATCGAAACGGAAATCGTTTACATAATTGTAGTACAAGGAATAGTCACAAACAATATCATACTTGATGCGAATTACGATAGTGCCAATGCAACCCCCAATGGGTGCAGGGAAAAAGCGTCAAGCCCTACATCTTGAGACCACTACTCCACAAAACAAAGCAAAAATGAGCTAGCTAGGTACATCTCTCATCAGGTGGTGGAGGGTCCATGCATTATTGATTGCATTTCAAATCCGAACTCAGTTGCGAACTCAAATGCCTCAAATAGGACAAAGGAATCCAAGTAGGTAATGAAAGGCTCATGATCAAAGACAAATGTTGCATTATTATCATCAGCAGGCAACACCACTCCTCCACGTTCCTCGGTCCAAGTGGTCTCATTAATTCTCGTTTTATTTTCTCTCTCTTGTTCAAAATTTCTCCTTTCTTCAGCTGCACTGCAAATAGGTTGAGAATCAGAGAACCGTCGGAGTTTCTTGTTGTTTCCGGAGGCCACCTCAGGCTGGTGGTGGTCATCAAGGGTTTTTCTTTTGCCTAGAAGGCATAATTTCTTGTTCAAATGGGTATTCCAGTAGTTCTTCACTTCATTGTCGGTTCGACCAGGGAGGCGACCGGCGATTAGTGACCATCTGACATTTTATTTTCATTCAAGAATATTAAGGTTAATATTCATAAAAAGTGGTAGTAAACAAACTCGCTACTAGTAGTAGAAATTAACTAACCTGTTACCAATGAGTTTATGCATTCGAATGATAAGGTCTTCTTCCTCTTGAGACATACAACCGCGTTTAATGTTTGGTCTCAGGTAATTCTTCCATCTTAGCCTGCAACTCTTCCCTCCTCTCATCAATCCTACCACATTCATATATATATATACACAATATGATTCAATGAATTCCAAACTAAACATATATACGTACGTACAGAGTAAGGATGCTCTGCTAAGTTGTTGTTTTTGGTAGATGTACATACCTGATTTCTGTGACACAGCTGCCCAGTTTCCTTCCCCATGAGTCTCTACATAATTTTTCAGTATTAAATCCTCCTCTGGTTTCCACAAGCCTCTCTTCCCCTTATTTTTCTCTCTTTTGTTTTCCATGACTCTCTGACAAACTCCCACTCACTCTTGCTTCTTTTCTTTTTCTCTTTCACAAAGATTTATGCGGTGAAAGTGAGTTATGTGAGTGTGTTATATATACTTAGCAAGAGAGATATAGGAGACTACTTATGGTTGTGGCCTTGTGGGTGTGTGACATGTCCAATCCAATAGCAAGTTGTGGGGAACTCGTGCATGGAAATGACCATTCCAATATTGTGAAAAAGGGGTTGACGTGAGGGCCCTCTTCTGGGTTTTGATTCACTTTAACTAGCTTTTCTTCGCTGTTAAAAGCTTAACCAATTCTCACTTCCATTTTCTGTCTCTTCTCCACAATCTCTCTTTCAAAGCAACTCGTGTGTATTATTACATTTTGCTGTAATTCTCCAACTTCTCTGCCACCCACGAGTGTATCACTTGGAAGTGGTGGGCACGCAATCCCAAGCTTTTGCATGTGTGCCACGTTTGTTGCTCTATGAATTTGATTTGCAACCAGCTGTAACTTTTTTCCTTCTTTTTTTTTTTTGCTAAATATCATCATTTATCTTTTCAATGTAACAGAACAAACCTGTTGATTGTAGTTTAATTAATTTCGGTTGGGCTGAAATTGTTAGAAGTTTAGAATAGTAGTTTCCTCAATATATAGTGTAAACACTGGTTCAGTAATTTTTAACTTTGCAAATATCGTTATAGAATATAGTAAGCTGATAAAGTTGTCTAACTAACTAACATAAACACAAGTGCTAAACCCTATTATATAGATATTCCTTTGATAGAATTATATATGTGATCTTAGTACGGGAACAAATGATCCAAGGCACCAACACTATCTCATAAACGCAGTTTCAATTTTCATCACTCACATACATGAGATATGTATATGCATATATAGTTAATGGAGTGTTTTTTCTTTTTTTCTTTTAATAAATTTCATTTTTGAAGTACCCTTCAATTGAGTAGAGTTTATATGTATATATAATTTAATTTTCTTTTACTAACATATTTGTCGTTTTATGGGGCATTTTGCTTTTCGAGCTGCAATTATTTCTCCTTTTTCGTCACCTCAGGTCATTTGATTCAGTTCAGACTTTAGCACTGTTTGCCTGAGTATCATTCCCAAATAAAAACAAACAAACAGCAAGCACAGGCCTTATCATTGAGTGGATATTTAATAATAATGCAATTCAGGGCACCAAAAGCATCGTGGTGTCACGATTCATTGTATACTTTATTCTTTATGTCTTGATTAATTTTAGGATTGCGCCAAAATCTTGCATAATAAAGATTGAGAAACAAAACAAAAATAAAAATTAACATTTATTCTTTTAAAAATAGAGTATAAATATATACTTTCTATTCAGTTTTTATGTTAGTAATTTAGGCTATTAAGAGGCTTTCATTGATTTTAATTAGAAAATACTGAAGCCATAATCTATTTTTACTTCGATCATTAGTTTTCTCGGTTTCTATCGTACCTTGCGAAGAAAGATATAAAGATACTGCTATCGCGATGCACAATTTTTGTATTAAAATTTACTGTTATAAATTTAATATAAATATAGTTTAGACGCACCTCATGAGTCATGTGGAATGGAAGGGTCCATATTAACTCTGAAACTTTTACTTTCAAATATGTTAATCTTTATTTTTCTACAATGGGGTCCTTCATATTTCTTCATCTGATTATGCAAACAGTACTTTTGAAGTATAAGTATATTCTAGTGTGTAAATATTTGGTATTATCCTTCACATCTATATTTTATACTGAAGTTTTGCATTTAAATGGAGTCTTCATATCCTAGATTTTAAATTAATTGTAAATTGTAATAGTTAAGAAATTTCAAATCTATATTATAAGAACATTGAACATATACGTTTCTTTAACACGAAATTGGTAAAACAAAATTTGATAACTTGATTATCGAAATTTGGTCCATACATACAGCTTGGCAGGACTTTTGAGTGCAATATTAATTCTCAGGTACGTGTGCTTGCTTTTTCAGTCATTATCCCATTGTAAAGTTCTCCAACATTTCATGCCCTTTTGCTGCCTTACTACAAGAAATCAACAACTTTAGTTGGCTTAGATCGAGAAAGATATAAAAAATGACAAGTTTGTGTGGACTATAATTCATGCTTTGATTAAATATTCCTCAATTTAGTGGATTTCCTTTTTACAGAAAAATAAAGCTGCAACAGCCAATAATGTCTCTATAATTTGGCTTTTAGGAAATACGTACAAGGATTGTTATTTGACTTGAAATTTGGAAACGACCTTATCATAAGGTAATTATTGTTATGTATGCATCAGTATGTAGTCGAGTATCATGATTGGTTCAAAAAATACATTGAAAACTTTAAGTTAGTTTTTCAAATCACATATTCATCAAATTGTCCTCAACTACTCGAATTCATATGCCCTAAAACCAAAATTAATATGTTCAACGTAGGCCACCAAGACAATAACTATGTAACAAAACAAATCAATAATCTTTTGCTGCGATAATTAGCATTTGGGTTCAGCTTGATAAAACTGGTACAATACGATAAGATCGAGTGATGTCGCATGCAGAAATTAAAAATCACGAATTCCGAGGCAAATATATGAATGAGCGACTTTCAAGCTGGCATGTTGGAGGCTTTCACATTATTATTTTGAAAAATCATATCAAGTCATGCTTTGATCCAGCAAATCAAATGCATCTGCATGCAAAGTAGTGAAAGCAACCTCTCCACTCATCACTTCAATCATCCTCACAGTTCACATTCTTTCTCCTTCCAACACCTTTTCTGGCGCATTTTGCGTTAATGACTTCTTATAGTTTAATTCATTATTGATTATAACTATATTACACTTCTTTTAAAGCTTTCTAATTTCTAAGTTTCATATTCAAGTTATGTAATAATTGATTTACAACTCTAATATATATTATTGATTAGCGTATTCAAAGCATCTCAATGTTATTATGTATTTTTAAGTAAGATCATAATTATAAATTAATTGTCAAATCATTTGAGAAAAAAAAAATCCATAGATCTTTTGGCAATATTGATTTAAATTTAATTAGATTGAGTTACACGTGCTTACACTGAAACTTCACAAGTTGTAATTTGCGAGATAGGTGGAGCCCTACGTATTATTGCCTTCAACTATTGAAAGAAACAATATCATTTTCATTATAAATATCTTGATATGACTTGAAATTCTCTTTTGCAATGTCCAATAAGTCATATTAAATTAACTTATTTCCTTAGCAAAAATTTGTATAGTAGCTAGTATTGTACTTGATATGGGTGAATTACCAAAAAGAAAATGTAAGATGAAAATCTAGATTACCTTGCAAGGCAATAAATTGATTCACACAATTAGCTAGTAACGATAAAATTTTGAAGCCCTAAATTTAAGGTTAGTTTGACATCATTGTAACTTTTAAAATAATCACCTGTAGCTATAAGAAATAATAAGTTATAAAGTTGATTAGACAAATATTTGATTAATTACGTGGTTAAAACTATCAAAAGCAATATGTATATGTTTGGTAAATCTTATATTAACCGTTGAGAATTTATAAAATACCTAAAATAGATGTAAAATAAAATATTTTTATTCATTTTGGTATAAATATAATTCAATGTAATTTAGATATTAGGATATAAATGTCTTTTTATTAAAATTAATGGGTATGATTTAATCATTTAAAAGATTCAATAAATAATCACTTTATAAAAGTAAGCCCTTTGTTTCTTAAAACTGTTGTCAAATCTACTCAGTTTATTAAATAATCACTTTTGAATTTAACTTTTAAAATGTAATGTCAAATACAACCTTTATCTTACTCATCCACCTTTGAGTTCCCCATCTAAGTTCTCAACCTTAAAGCTTTAGACTGTGGTCTTACTCCTTTTAAATATATGTATCATCTGCTAATATTTAAGCCCCGATTCTTTTCTGCTGCATTGAAAAGGGATGACTTCATCAGGTTCTCAACCTAAACGCGTCCGAACTTTATGACTTCCTCTAATCTCCTCATGTGATTGCCATATACAACATTTTCCATGTTATAGGTCTTACTTTCTCTTCTAAATTGAGATTACTACGATTGGATTATTGAGTTCTGGGCAGTATTACTCATTTTCTCCAACTTTAGTTATGAATAAAATGCTTATGTATGAATACACTTATAAACAAGTAATGCAAACAAGCAACACTGACAAGTCACAACCACTTTAGTGTAAACTCAAATAGCTATGCATACAAGTAAAGCATTTAACATAATCACAAAGAGAACATGCAGTAGGCACTAATAGATTGTTCAAACAAATAAACCTAAAAACACAAACCAATTGAATATCAATTGATATAGATTAACTAGACATTTAAAATCTGGTCATTAACATTCATATAACACACTACAACAAAATTGGATATCCATTTTATTCATCTCAGGCGTTTGAGGCTTACTTTTGAAACAAATATTCATTGTGGCTCTTTAATAAGCCTACTATTATTAAAGTATCTAATACGAGTCCATATGCATCGTCCATTTTAAATACTGTTAAGTATTTATCACGAGTTTTTAAAGACCCGTGATTGTTAAAGTATCTAAAACGAGTCCTTCGGTGCCCATTTTAGATACTTGAACTAAAAATGAAAATCCCCAAATCAATTTCATCGCTGCTCACATGTCGTCTCTGTTCTTTCTTCTCCTTCATCAGACTTCATCCTCTCTTCTCCTCCCTCTGTTCATCTCTTCATCTTCTTCATCTTGTTCCTCATCGTCCTTAATCAAACCACAAGCAAAAACTTGACCTTGCTCAGCTATGCTATCTGAATAATTGACTTAAGGACACAGTATCGGTGGAGAAACAACAACACAACCGCACTTGTCTTCTTCTGTTTTTTTTTTTTATGTTTTAATTTAATTATTTATGATATTATTTTAAAATCAAAACAAAATTGTATCCGGTATGGATAGAGTGAATTTACAAAATATTGCCTATTAAAACACTTTAGCGGGTATACAAACAAAAAGGGTTTATATGGTATACCAAAATCAACTCATTACACATTACAGTTTTTCTCATGGCCGTCAGTTTTCCTTCAACATACAGGGTCCTCTTCCTTTTCTTGAGATCTATTATTACCCTTTAAAAAGTTTCTTTTTCATGCTGCCCCTCAATAAGTTTATCGAAAATATTCATATAATAATATACATAATAAATAAAATAAATAAAAAGCCTACTGCCTCCCATAGAGAAATACATAGATAATATATCATATATGCACATATATCAACGAGGTCTTTGGGACCCCACAGGATCACCCAACAGTTGCTAAATATATAAGCCTTGAAAATTTATCTATTATATGATATGAAAATTTTGAAATTTGGAATTTCCGTAATGAAAGGGAAGGGAATATGCTTGAACTGCAGTCACATGATTTTGCCACAATGATACTATATGTTTCAGTTATTTATCTTTACAAGTTAATTTAAATTGATATAACAATTAAATTTACGTTATCAAATAAAATCAATTGTCAAGTGTAATAAAAAAAAATCAATTATCACTTCATCATTTATTTTATTTATGTCTGATTAAAATCACATGTTAAATATGTGATAACATCTTTTAATTATTACAACAATTAAAATACAAATTTTAGAATTATGATTGAAGATTTAATTATATTGAATTTAGATGAAATTCACTAAAATTAGAAATCTTGATCTCCTAGCGCAAGTAATTATGTCCCTTTCTTGGTCAATTTGATAATAAGGTTTTAAACCCCGCCAAATACATTTTATAAGTTTTATAGGGATAATATTTCTCTTTATTGTAGAAGTAATTATTTCTGATTATGGAAGTATATATCTAATTTCCAAAAATAATTGTTGATTTTGATAGATCCAGTAAATCTTTAACACATTTTGTGTTGGATTTCCAAAAAGAAAAATAAAATGTCTAACTCTCTTACCACTCATAACTCAGCTAATTATTACACTTTTCCTTTATATTTGTAAAAGGGGTTTGACATGGTTAAAGTGTAACCATGTGGATTACCATTTAATAATACATATCTCTCGGTATAGAAGTAAATCTATTGGTCATACATAGTATATCATCTTTGCAGGTCTTGCAAACCTCACATTTATCAGAATTTATTAGAATTTTTTTTTTTTTTATTGTGAGAGTAGATAACTCATTTTTAATAGATGTCAATAAAAATTTAATTATCTTGTAACTATTATAAACAAATAAAATGCTATCTCATTTATAATAAAACATGAATTGGAATGAAACTTTATAAATTAAAATTTACGATATTATTATTATATTTAAATTAGAATGAGATCCTCGTTTCCCACCAAAGTGCAGGTTCATCTTTAGATGATGTTCCAGCTGCAGTCCATTTTAGAAACTTGACAAAAACAGTCACTTGATATTAGGTTGGCGAAAAACAATTTAGCAACCAAAGTATAGTTAGAAAACAACCAGATAACCAATTTGATAACTAGTAAATTGGGCCAACAATTCGGTGGATAGAGAGGACAAAAATGGAAATGGGCTTCCACACGTGTGTTAAATCAAATCCATCGACACAAATAATAGTAGACGGTAGGTGATGAGAATTAAATTAAATGAATGTATCGATGAGACAGCATGAGCACGGAGAAGTCAGGATCAGGATGTTAAATGCACAACATACTAATCACAATGGCTTCACCAAGGCAATTGTAGAAGTAAATCCGACAATTGATTGAAAAGTCGTCACCACCGCGCAACATGTTTTCTTTCCCTGCCAGCCGGCCACCCTCTCCAATCCGCGTCCTACTTTTCAACTGAACCATGTCGGTGAATGTGAAATTGTTGACGTCTGAAACTGGTTCGGTCAACTTGCTGATTCGTTCAAGCCCAAGACTGCAGATCTGTGAAAGATACAAACAAACAAACAAAAAGAAAGGCAAAGAGGAAGAAGAGAAACACACGAGATTTACGTGGTTCGGCCTTAAGAATGGCCTACGTCCACGGCGCCGGCTCCGGTTAGGGGCGGCAGTCACTATTACTATATCTGTTCTGCCTTTACAGTGTGAGAGAGATCTCGAGAGGAAGTCCCCTTTACATTGATTTTGATCTCCTATTTATAGAGGAGATGTTACAATTTGAATAGGTTTCGGAATCTTACAGATAAGCCAAAAAATAATATACATTAATTGATATAATATCTCCCAAGATTATCTCCACCGTATATGCAGCAATTGCCAAGAATGTCACGATTCGATTTGCATGAAAATAGGTAAGTTGACTCCTTTCCTGAATTGAATTGATTTGCCTTCTAGAAGGTCAACTGGTTAACTCTAGCGAGCACATTGAACAGCTTACTCCAGCGATCAGATAGTGCACCCAGCGGGCAGACTAGTTCAGCGATCAGATATTGCCTCCAGCGAGCAGACTACTTCAGCGTTCAGATGTTGCACCAGCGAGCAGACTACTTCAGCGTTCAGATATTGCCTCCAGCGGGCAGACTCTGGTCTGGGCGAGTTGGTGCTCAGGCAGTGTCAGCGATCTGATTGTTCGAGCAGAGATCGCGCAAGCTGGTCGCGCAGTGTAGACGAACAGGTTGGTTGCGCAGGATGTCCGAGCAGCTTGTGAGCCTGTAATGCTGCAATGAGCTCGTTAAAGCGTGCAGATTTGCTCCTTCGCGAGCTGATTGTCTGAGCTTTGGTCTTAGCTGAATTCTTGCTCGTCCATCCGCTTGTTCATCAGCTCGTTCGTACGCTTATTCGCGGACTGTTTGTTCAGTGCTTTTTGACAGTAAATGTAAACCTCAAGAACACATCTATTAAAACAACAACTTTGAGGATGTAAACGGTATCAACCGGGATACCCCTGGTTGCCACGTTATAGAGCACGAAAATCCCTTTCCGAAAACATATTATAATAGACATTCTGACAACCGAGCACAAAGTTATGCCAATTTCTTTGGACTGGTAACCCGGGCCTTTGTCTGTTGGGGCGGTTTTAGCAGGTTATCTTATTGGGCCTCTAGGCTTTTACCAGCCCACTTGGGGTAGCCCAAAAATACGTACAACACAAGCCCCCCAGCTCTTAGTTCGCTTGCGGGCTAGGAGCTTTACTCTGACTGGTAAAAGCTGGTATGCATACTACCTTCTGGATATTTTCCGCATCATGTTGGCCTTATCAGACTTCAGGCTCGAGGTCCTTTGAAGACGAAGAGGAACTAAGATTAGGCAAACTTGGGCTGAATAAAGTGTTCTGCGCAGATGAGCAGATTCTGAGCGAGCAGATCTGGGCGAGTGGATTCTGGGCGAGCAGATCTGGGCGCCTTTGTTTGAAATGTATCAGCTTTACTTTAATTTGTGCTGGTTGCTTCTATCTGAGCACGTGAGTTTCCCGTGGACTCAAAGATAATCATTAGTATCAATTGACCTTTCGAGCTACGTCCAGGGGGTGTTGGAACCCGGCGACATAGCGAGAGTTGAGAAGGTCTGAAACTCTGCTGTGTTTTAGGGGATAGAAATCTGAATTAATATGGCTTAATTACCCGCGAGCTGTCCAGGAGGTCGTACCCGACAACATAGTGCAATTATTTGCAGGCTACATCCAGGAGGTTGTACCCGACAACAGCGTGGGCGGTTAAGGCTGTCCAGAAGGTCGTCACCCGACAACAGCGTAATAGGTTGCGAGCTACGCCCAGGGGGTCGTCACCCGGCGACATAGCCCACTTTGTTTATTTAGCCAAGGCAACTTATTATAAAGATAATAATAATCACGGCACGGCAAACATAATTTATTCATATTCATAAATCGGAAAATGTTAACATGTAAGAGCATGAGCTCAGAAAGTTACCAAACATGGAGCTGTGGGGATTTTTCTTACGACAGGTTCACATTCTGGATTGGGAGCTTGCTGAGGTCGCTAGTTTGTCCGCTGGACCACATAGTCAGTCAGTCGACCCTGCTTGATCAGATTTTCAATGGCGTCTCTCAGCTCCCGGCAATCTGAGGTGTCGTGACCAACCTCGTTGTGATACTCACAGAATTTCTTCTGGTTTCTGCTACGGACTGAGGATCTCATGGGATTGGGATCCCCAAAGTCTTCCCTGTCCTTCTCAGCTGCATAAATCCTGTCTTGAGTATCCGACAAGGGGCTGTAACTGTCATGACGAGGTCGCTTAGGCCTGGACTCTTTTCTGGCCCTCTTAGCAATCTGAAAACTCGAAAGATCTCTTTTCCCGGACTGATCCGAATCATCAGCTTCATCCTTCTGGTCAGACTTCCTTGAGCCAAAGGTTTCTTCCCATCCGACTTCCTTGGCAGCTCGCTCATAAAACTCGCCTAAGTCCCTGACTGGGGACTTATATATATCTTTATACAGCTTTCCATCCTTGCGGAGACCAGCTGAAATCGCTGTCAGGATGGTTTCATCTGAAGGACTGTCTACCTTGTTGACCTCGCTTCTAAATCTGGTAAGATAGTTCTTTAGCGATTCATCTTTTCGCTGGAAGACAGTGGCGAGGTGGCATGAAGGTGCGAGTTGCTTCTTCAGAGCCTTGTACTGGTTGATAAATCTCCTTTGAAACTCGTCCCAGCTGCCTATGCTGCGATCTGGGAGACTTTTGAACCAAGCTCGAGGAATGTTCCCGAAGGTTGCTGGAAAGACACGACACTTGACCAACGAGCTGGTGGTCTGCAGATCCATCTGAATGTTGAACGCGTCCAAATGGTCATACGGGTCTGCGTCCCCATCATATTGAGGAATGCTAGGGACCTTGAATCTGGGAGGCAGAGGCTCGAGCTCGATATCCAAGGCGAGAGGAGTTCTTCCATTATGCTGACCCTTATGCTCGTTACCTTCCCGTCGCGCCTCAAGCCGGCGGATCCTTTGGAGGAGCTCTTCTACCATCGGATTTTCTGGCCTAAACTCCCTTAAGTGCTCACGACTCGGAGAACGGTGATTCGGTATGCTTCCATAGCCCTGCGAGCTTTTTGCTCGGTGCGACTCTGCTCGTCGCTGATTTTCCACTTCTTCTGCTCGAACTCGACGATTGTCAGCTCTTACACGAGAGTTAGGGAGAATGGGAGAGTTAACAGATCGCGAGGCTCTCCTGGCGGGCCTTTCCCGAGCTGAAATCTGTTCTCGCGGTTGCTGAGAATTTCTGGGCTCAGCACCTTCAGGTCTGGGCACGTTCTGAGTTTGGACCTGAGCCAATGATCTGACTGTTTCTGCAAGTTGCTGCATCATGTTTCCCAACGCCTCCTGTCGCTGGTTCCATTCCTGAAGCCCCCCAACCGCAGGGACGGTTGACACTGGCTGGCGAGGGGCTGGAAGATTTTCTCCTTCAGCGACTGCATCGGGAAGGGAATGAGATATGCGGTGTTGCTGCTCTGATCGCCTTTCAGGCCGATCAACCGCTACGCTATGACTCCTGGTTCTTCCTCCTGCCATGGCTGCTGGAAACTGAGAAAAACGCTGCAGTTTGGGCCCTTCCTCTAGCGCCAAGATGTTGACGTCTGAAACTGGTTCGGTCAACTTGCTGATTCGTTCAAGCCCAAGACTGCAGATCTGTGAAAGATACAAACAAACAAACAAAAAGAAAGGCAAAGAGGAAGAAGAGAAACACACGAGATTTACGTGGTTCGGCCTTAAGAATGGCCTACGTCCACGGCGCCGGCTCCGGTTAGGGGCGGCAGTCACTATTACTATATCTGTTCTGCCTTTACAGTGTGAGAGAGATCTCGAGAGGAAGTCCCCTTTACATTGATTTTGATCTCCTATTTATAGAGGAGATGTTACAATTTGAATAGGTTTCGGAATCTTACAGATAAGCCAAAAAATAATATACATTAATTGATATAATATCTCCCAAGATTATCTCCACCGTATATGCAGCAATTGCCAAGAATGTCGCGATTCGATTTGCATGAAAATAGGTAAGTTGACTCCTTTCCTGAATTGAATTGATTTGCCTTCTAGAAGGTCAACTGGTTAACTCTAGCGAGCACATTGAACAGCTTACTCCAGCGATCAGATAGTGCACCCAGCGGGCAGACTAGTTCAGCGATCAGATATTGCCTCCAGCGAGCAGACTACTTCAGCGTTCAGATGTTGCACCAGCGAGCAGACTACTTCAGCGTTCAGATATTGCCTCCAGCGGGCAGACTCTGGTCTGGGCGAGTTGGTGCTCAGGCAGTGTCAGCGATCTGATTGTTCGAGCAGAGATCGCGCAAGCTGGTCGCGCAGTGTAGACGAACAGGTTGGTTGCGCAGGATGTCCGAGCAGCTTGTGAGCCTGTAATGCTGCAATGAGCTCGTTGAAGCGTGCAGATTTGCTCCTTCGCGAGCTGATTGTCTGAGCTTTGGTCTTAGCTGAATTCTTGCTCGTCCATCCGCTTGTTCATCAGCTCGTTCGTACGCTTATTCGCGGACTGTTTGTTCAGTGCTTTTTGACAGTAAATGTAAACCTCAAGAACACATCTATTAAAACAACAACTTTGAGGATGTAAACGGCATCAACCGGGATACCCCTGGTTGCCATGTTATAGAGCACGAAAATCCCTTTCCGAAAACATATTATAATAGACATTCTGACAACCGAGCACAAAGTTATGCCAATTTCTTTGGACTGGTAACCCGGGCCTTTGTCTGTTGGGGCGGTTTTAGCAGGTTATCTTATTGGGCCTCTAGGCTTTTACCAGCCCACTTGGGGTAGCCCAAAAATACGTACAACAGAAATAAATACTTAATATCCATCTTCTACATTCTGTATTTTATAATCTAATTTTCAATTAAATTTTATGTCTTTTATCATTAAATCATAGTTAGTAATTAAAACAGACAACAACAGTTGATGACATAGTAAAGTGGCACCTACTTCTTTAGTGTGGCTTCTCTTGAAACTTTAGTCTAAAGTTTACACCGTACCATTCTCACCTCATTTATGAAAGATTTTTTCACTTCGTATGGGTTGTTTCTTCCGTTTCTGAAAGTCCTAGTTTCGAGTTGAGCTTCTATATCGTAATCGGGAGAGTCTAAAAGTGATAAATGTACTTATATTAAAATGATAAAAATCATTTTAACCCCTAAATTTTGAAAAAATATCAAATTTTTAACTATATTTTTTTAAAATGACAAAATAAACCTTTACTTTTTAGAAAAGTATCAAATCGGTTTCTTTCATTAGTCAATTAACAGTCAAACTTAACTGATAGCATAGTGAATGAAAGTAAAATTGTCATTTCCAATTATGATATAGGATAGTGACACGTGTATAGTATAGATAAAATGAGAAAAAAAAATAAAATTAAAAGGAAATTACTATCTTAAATTGTGACCAACCACAAGTCAAAACACTCTTAACCCGTTTCAACAACCTACACCCCACCCCGTTCACCCACCACCAACCAATGACCCTTAACCACCATTGTCATCGTCCGACAATTACCCATTGGCAACCATCAGACTCGTTTAACAACCCACACCTCTTTCACCCACTGTCAACCCATATCACATTCATCATCATCACCCTTTCCTCTCTTTTTTTTCTCTACCTCTTCCCTTCCATGGTTGCGACCGTCGCCACTACATTGATCTTCTCGATTCTCGTCGCATCTTCTTCCGTTCTTTATTTTCGACAGCATCACACAGATCTTTTTCTCCTTTACAACAAGTTTCTGGTTTTATCTAGGTTCAAAGTAGATTAAACCCATATTGTCATCTAATTTCAATTTTAGGTTATTGAATGTGTATGCTGGTGATTTAGTGCGATGGTGATGTGTGTGTTGGTAATTAAGTGTAGTAATGGTGATGTTTTATGGTGATTGAATATGGTCATGATGTTTGGTGGTGATTGAGTGATAGAGGTGACACCATCAGCTATGGAGATTCATGGAACAGTGCATTATTCTTCAATTCTTTTTTCCATTTTTTTCTTTTATTTTGGGTTGATGATGTTAGTCTCATGATTGATTACGGTTTTTGACGATGGTTTGGGAGATTAGGAGATTAATGATTGTCCAGGTTAGATTTATGGGTTTCCATTCAACTGGAAACCTAGAGAATGGAAACCCAAAATAAAGAGAGGGAGAGAAAGAGAAAGAAGGAGGAAAAGAGAAAGAAAGAGAGAGAAGATGGGCCACCAACATTAGAAAAGATGAAGAGATAGAGAGATGGATATAGCAGAGATGAAGATGAAGAATGGAGAAAAACACACCTTCATTGAAGAAAAACATATGGTGTTCTTCACTGTTCTTCATTGAATAATAGATTTTTTTTTAATAATTTTTAAACTATAAAAATAATTATTTGTTTTTAAAAAAGTGAGAGTTCTCCACCATCCATCACATGATGGACTATGGAGATTAATTTAAAAATAAAATATTTTTTTAAACTAAAAAATTTATTTTTAATGAATTAAAAAAAAGTTATTAATTATATATTTAAATATTTTAATTTAGAAGTGGTGATGTGTCAATACTTTATTAGTGTAAAATTATTATTACTACTATTATTATTATAAAATTGAATAACACGTGTCGGATTTTCATTGGTTGCTAAATTAGGATAAAATGATAATTTTAAGATTAACTAATTATAGGGATAAAATTGATTTTTTATATGTTTTATTAGGTTTAACCGTCAATTAATTGATGGAAGAATTTTTTTAAAAAAAATTAGGGTTTATTTTGCTATTTTTAAAAATGTAGTTAAAATTTTGATTTTTTATTAAAATTTAAGGACGAAATGGTTTTTGCCCTATAATAAATAAATAAATAAATAAAGAACTAAACAAAATAGACATTGACTGAATCCAAAGTTAAGGCAGGCAGACACTAATGCCCTCTCTGCAAAGATAACGATTAAGGAGGGGGATGGACCGTTGGACACGTTTGCACGGCAAGTGATGACAACGAATGAGGGCTGCATCGCAAACCATGTAGCGCCACGTGCATGTTACCTGGTCCAGGGCCATGCACCATCACGTGACATCCGAGTGGGTTCTCCCGTTCTCTTCATTGACAATCTGACATGCGTGGACTAAATACAGACGTGTCGAGTGTTAAGAGGGGCAATCTCTTTCTGTATGTTTACGTGTTTGTCGTTAAGGCTCGCTTGTTGGAATCCGGATTTATTGCGTTACATTGTATCTTGTTATTGTTAATATTATTAAAGCACCCAACATAACCCAAACGAGCCACATAGGACCTAGTGTTTTGTTTTACTTCACATTTAATATCTTTTTGGAAAGGACATTGGGACATATTTTGTTGTTTGGTTGCAATGTTTAGGGTGGTCTCTGGCTGTGTCTCATGCTAAAACAAGACAAAAACAAATCTCATTGAACAATTAAAGCAATGTTCTCTCTTGTAGATCGACTAATATTCCTTCCAGGAATCTTCTTTTTTTAAATTTGTGATACATAATTTTTAAGTTAAATTGATTCTTACCAGACTTTAACAAAGTTTTTTAAATAGACGTCCACTCGTAAATTAAATTGTTAATATATTTGTTCTTTACATTCATGACAAAGATTATAGTTCCATCATGCGTTTTTATATATATATGTAGTTTTCTTACCCTCACCTTAATATGAAAGTTTATATCTTCTAACATTATTTGGGTAGGTTTCGTGCAACACTTGAATTGTTTAATACGGTAAATTTAGATAAATTTTTTATTACTTCTGTCAAATTACTTTAAAACTAATTAATAAATAAAAATTATCTTTTCAAATTCTACCAAAATTTAAATAGCTTAAATTAGATTGAATAATCAATGTTGTAATAGATATAAAGTTAAATAGACTTGACCAAATCAATATTCTAAATAAGTTGACAACTTCATTCTAATTCATGAAAGATGTTAATAAGACTGCATTTTTAACCATTTGGTGGTGTAGAAATAAAACTTGTCTATGTTGATTTGACGGTGAAGGTAAGGAAGCGTAGTGGTAGAGCAAATGCCACAAAAGACCCAAACCAAGACATGTCTGCAACTATAAATGCGAAGGCATTAAGTGGGACGGTCCCCAGTAGTTTGACTATCAAATCTCCATCTCCATCTGATTTGGGAAGTCTGCCCTTAAATCATGCTCTCGATCTTTAGGGCCCCACCGGGAGGGGCCACCATCTCTTTATAAACCTTCACGCTCTTTTTTGGAGCGTGTGCTACCCTCCACTGTCAAGTTAATGGTTTCGACTGAACAGTGAACACACGCAAATTTGCTTCTGGCAAGTTCTATTTGTTGCTGGAAACAAATTCAACTCATCTGTTTTGATTTTAGGATTCTCCATTTAGAACACTCTAAGAATAACAAGTACTAATTGCTTCAATATTTTTTCAGTTTCGAAAGTTGTAAAATTAACTAAATTTTTACTGATTTATTATTATATATATATCTTAAATTTTTAAAATACGAGTAAAGTTTTATTTTATTTTTTTTCTGAAAACATTAATCTGCAAGTTGTATAGTAAAATTTTAAGTTTAAAGCTTACTTTCAAAATTAAATTTTGGATTATAAATCAAATCATATTTAGTTTGATGAATTTAAAATGTCATATTTTATTTATCCAAATATCACATACATTTGGAACAGTTAAACTTAAACCATTATTAAGTTGAATGACATAATTTCTATTATCAAACTATATTGGATAGTAATTTATTTAATTTTAATTGGTAATCCAAAACATTGTGAAATCATTTATCGAAAAATCTTACTATAATCACATCTTGTTGAATTAAAAAAAATACATCTTGTTATAAAAATATATATATTTTTGGAGATTTTATTAAAAAAAAAAAAGATGTGATTACATATAAAAAAAAAAGAAATTGAGACACTCTTTTAGTATATAAAATTTAAATTCAGAATAAAATATAATATAATCTATTCTTAAAAAAATAAATAAATAAATAAAAAGAAACATTTGATTGGGGTTATGTTCTGATGGTTAGACCATCAACCATTCTTTACCTCTCTAAAGGTGAAGAGTTTTATGCCCAAAAAACCCTTCAATATTGTGGATATTTTTATTTGATATGTTTTATAAAAAATATATATATCAAATAAAAATTACAAGCTATCTATTTTATAGGATAGATAAACTCTTCTCTTTGCTAAACATTATGAAATTTTAATAATGGAAAAAATGACAATATAAAAATAAGTTATGACTCTTCGGGGGGGAAAACAAAAAGTGATAACTTATTGGTGTAATTTTCAGATTTATGGCGTTGACGTTATGACTTAAAGCTATATTCCCTCTTCGAAAATCCAAATATAACATTTTAAATGAATGGTAAATAACTTGAAAACAAAAAGAGCACACACGAGGCAACAGGTGGGTGGGCGAGGTGCGCGTGGAAAGATATGAAAACCACAAGAGAGAAGGGGTGTTGGGAACAGAAAACAATGAGCAAGGGAGAAGGAAACAAGGACAGCAACTGGGTCGGCAAAAAGTTAAGCAATGACACGGACCACCTTTACACTATGTTGCCTGTCCCCTTAGCCCTTGTCTCCTTACCCGCCCACCACGCCTCCTCTCTCTCTCTCTCTCTCTCTCCCTCTTCGTCGTCCACTTATATTCTCTTACTCCTGCTTGTACACTTTGTTACAAGAAACCCAGATCACTTCAACTCCGACTTCTCTCGACCTTGTTTCTTTGGTTTTTGTTTATTCGTTAGGCAATCTTTATTTTTGTTTGTTGTTGTTGGATGACATAGATGGAACTTCAACTGGGTCTTGCTCTTCCAACTCATGCTGCTGCCAATGGCTTCGACCTTAATAGCTATGTTCACGAGCCTAAGGATATTGCGGGTTCACACCCGTCTTGGAACACTCTTGATTTTGCATTGTTGCCGACCAAGTGTCCTAGCACTACTACGAATAATGACATTTTCACCGACGCCAAAAAACGTAGCTTTGATGAGGCTTTTGATCAGGTCAGAGTCGTGCCACCAACACTCCCACTGTTGCACTGGACCAACCAGCCTAATGATGAAGATGACCCCAAAGACCTCGACAACAACTCTTCTTCTTCCACTAACATGTACCCTTCTTCTTCTTCCCTTTTTGCACTTTCTTTGTTTTGGCTGCAAATTTGATCATTGTTGGCATTTTCAGGATCAGTGAAGAAGATGGTGTAGTGGGGTGGCCACCAATTAAGAACTTAAGGAAGAAACATAGACACCAATATCATGGGTATCGAGCTGCCAAGAACAATCAGACATTGGAGAATGGATTTGGTTGTGGGTTTAGACAATCCAATTCCATGTTCGTTAAGGTGAAGATGGAAGGAGTGGCCATAGCAAGGAAAATTGACCTAAGTCTCCATGATTCTTTTCAAACGCTCACAACCACTTTGATTTCCATGTTTGGCTTATGTAAGTTGCTCGTCTTCCTTAGACCGAATTCGGAGAAACAATCAAATAAATCAATGATTCAACATGTTCTGTTCTTTTTTTTTTTTTTTTTTTTTGGCAGGGCATGAGGATTCCAATAGTTACGCACTCGCTTATCAAGATAAAGAAGGAGATTGGCTAATTGCACGGGATGTGCCCTGGAGGTATGAATGAATAAATGAGTAATTAAGTTCCCGTTATTTTCAAAGGGAAATACAACTTAATTAAATTGAAATTTATAAATTTGAGTATGGCTTTGGGTAAGATTTCTTATCCATAACAATCATTAAATTATTATTGATAATTATTTTTATAATCAATTCAAAAATTATTATCGATGAATAAAGATAATCAAACCTTAAATTTGTAATACATTAACTTCATACTCAAGTCAGGAACAACTTGATTCATTTTAATTTTTCAATCTCGATTAATAAATATGTTATATTTAAGTTGTTTTCTTCAAAATAATGTCAAGGTTAATTATTTTTACTTTAGGAAGATGTCAAATTATGTGTTTTCTGACCGAGTCTAATGTGATATTTGAATTTGCAGAGCTTTCATTCGCACAGTGCAACGCCTCCAGTTGTTGAAAAGGAGCGACTGATTGATTTCAGGATGTTGAATTAGATTGGCCAAGCATTAGTGAGTGGCTACCTACTTTATTTGAATCCTTAATAGAATTTAAATAGACCCGGGCTGGTCCATCTGTCTAAGTTATAAATGACTGTACGTAATGTTTAGTTTGTGCAGAACCTAATTATTAGCTCTGTAACATTTTGGATTGTATGTCTTGTTTTTTAATAGTGTAATCATGACTTGTTCTGTTTGGAGCGGTCTTTTATGCTACACTGTCTTCTGTTTCCTTTTTGGGTTTTGAGGGTTGAGAGGCTTCAATCTTATTAATGGCACTGACGATAGAAATAAATCAGATGTTATTGCGCCGTCAGTTTTTTTTTTTTTTTAATACATAAATGATACCTGGGACAAGTCTAGAGGATGATCGGGACCAATAGAGATAAGATACTGGGACACGGTCCGGATGACAACTCCCAATTGAGAGGGATCAACACACCCAGAGACGGGTGGATGAAAACCCACACGAAGGTGAAAAATCAACTCATACATATGGTGAAAAATAAAATTATATATTTATATGATAATAATTAGTATTATATAATATAATATATATATATTTTTTTTGGATATCGGGGAGGGGTGTCGAACCCATGCTCCTAACAAAGGAGACATGGGTGGTTGCTGGCGCCAACCAACGACGCTAGCAACCAAGTGACTATTGCACCGTCAGTTGACAACGTTCCAATAGTTCATATTACATCCATGTATGGGATTCCATTTACAATTTAGGAGCGAAAGAATTAGTTAGAGTGGTTTATTTTTTAATTTGAAAATTGAATATGATTAAAAATTATTAAAAATTAAATAATAATTAAAATCTAAAATCTCAATGATATGTTTAATTTTTTCTTCCTCACATCTAAACCTATTATAAATTTGTTTGTCTATTTCTCTCCTGTGAATTTATTGTACAATTGTTTATTTTTTTAAAGTTAAAATTACCTATTGATTAATAATTTGATATTTATAATTTTTACTATTAATTGTTATAAAATTTTATTTTAATATAATACAAATAACTAAAAATAAATAATTTAACAAATTTTAAAACATTTTTATGTACATATAATTTATTTAGAAAAAAGAAATGGTCTTTAAACTGAATTATAATGCAACTAAAAAAAATGCTTAAATTTTAAAGGATAATTGCATAAACTTCCCCTCACATTAGTTGACATTACACCTGTATGAAATTGTGGCTCTTAATTTCACTAAACTCCTTTGCCGTTGGTGGTCAAAGGTTACATTAACAATTGATCATTAAATCCAATTTAATGTTCAAATTAGCCCTTGAATATCTCTATTTAATTACTTGATTTTTAAATTATCGACGTATAAATTCAGCCGACAAGATTCGTGTAGGCCCAAACTACAGAGGGTGATAGAGATGATAAGATTGATAATGGTGGATAAAGAAATGGGTCAGAGGAAGAATATGAGACACTCAAGAATTTTAGAATAGTTCCGTCCAAAATCAGTCTACGTCCACTTTTCTCTTAGTATTATATGGGGTGATCTATATATCTTGTCTTCTTTTTGTAGTGAGGATCCTCCCCTATTTATAGGAGGAGTGGATGCTACAGTATCGTATAATAAGTTAAGATATAATGATGATTACAGTTACTGCTTGAGGGTTGTAATTAATGTACCTAATTTACATTTAATGCGTCTGGGCTGCATTAAATATGTATGACAGCTGTTGAAGCAAGTGGTTTGGGCGGCTAATCCAAGTGATTAGCATAAGTGGGCTGAGATTCGTTTAATCCAAGTTGTAATCTTATCTATAATCTTGGCTGTAATCGCTCTAATCTTTGACGGAATTGGCATGTATGACACGTCTTGGTCTGTGATTGGTTTGATGGTTCTGACCGTAGTTAAATGTTGTCAGCAAGCTAAAGTAGTTCGATAGCTCGTCGGGACGAGCTGGGATACTCGAAGCTTGCTTCTGTAAACTGGTCGTGTATTCTGATTCTACGATCCGACTACCTGGCGATATACATATTTGAAGGATCTACATGGTGGGTGAGTTGTATCGTGAATGATCAACATGCGGTGCTTCTTCTGGATTAGGATTATACTTCTGTCGAATTGGACTTTGAGACGGACTCCTCAACGAGCTGTTTTGGATGACAAATCGGAGGTTTGTTGAGTGACCTGCTCAAATTGTATGGACAATGAGCTATATGCTTGATGGGCTGGAGGTCTGAGGGAATCTGGTCGTTCCAGCGGGCTGTGTCTTAACTAAAAATGTCGTCTCTTCTTCTTAGATGGTCTTGGGTTTTAAACTGCTTTGGTCTTTTATCAATAGTATTGGACTTTTACCAGCCTATCTAAAGTGGCCTAAAAATACCGGTAATATCAATAAAAATATATGAATGGATCTTAATTTTTAAATAAAAATAAATGAATGGATGAAAATTTTATTTTTTTGAACTAATGAATGGACGAGACTTGATCTTTTCTGTGCAATAACATATCCATCATTAAAAAATATTTACTAATAAAATAATATATTAAAATAAAAGTAGGGGCAATTTTGAATTTTCATAAAAGAAGTAACGGTCAACGGTTGGTTAGTTTAGACTGTTGACCACTAATGGTAGGGGGTTATGTGTAATTAAGAGCAAAAGTTTCATATGAGTGCAATAATGCCTAATGTCAGGGAAATTTTGTGCAATTTACCCGATTTTAAATTAAAATAGATTAGTTTAATTATTAAAAAAAAAAAAAGGATGGGATGTGGTATTTTGAGAGGGTAGATTTAAAATAGAATATTTAAAATATTAAATTATAAGTTAATAATTCTTATTTTTTTCTAAAATAATTTTTAGGTAATTTTAGAAGATTTGACCACTTTAAACAATACAAAACAATTTAATAGTTACAATTAGTACCATTAAATAAGTACAAAAAAAAAAAAAAAAAAACTATCCCTCAGTCTGCCATTCAACTGAAATGTGTCAGAAGGCAAAATTTGGCTTATTGGGCCCTAATCCTCCTAGTTTGAGCCGGACTTAAAGTTATGTAAGGACTTATGTGGTTGGGCCTTCTCCTCTGCGATATGGGCACGGTCTGTTGTATGGTATTTTGATTTTGTGCATGAATGTTGAAAGTATTTCTTCTTTTTACAAACACATATCAATGTATAAGGAGAATAGAATTATATTATTTTAGATTTGTGAGTTCTGAGCTGTATAAAACGTTATAAATATCGTAAACAACGCTTTCTTTTTCTTTCGCCTCCTGTTATATTCCCTCGACTTTGCCATCGATGCAGGGCTTTTCTTCTTTCTTAAAAGACAAGAAAAAAAATATAGAATAATAATGATAATAGAGAACCGGCACTGAAACCCCCCCTTACAAAATTATACGTGGTAAAATCCAAATCCTAGATTTCATTAATATTAGTAAATAACGGGATAGTCACATTTCTTGAAACATGGGACAAGTAGTTTAGGCAACGAGCGATTCAATTTTTTCACTTCCCAATTAATGATATTTAACGTGTTTTATTTATCTCTTTTTTTTTTTTAAAATAATAAAATAATCATAAAATCTTTAAATTATAAAATTGAAAAATGGTTGGCTTCCTTTTTTACATAAAAAAATTTTGCCTTTCACTTAATAGAAATGTACTAAAAAAAGTTTGAGGTTTTTACTTCCTAAATTTTCCTCATCAATCTTATATATTTCCAATTTTGTCTTTCTTCACAACTTTTAAGCTCACTTCTAAAATAGTTTAGCGCTATAAAACTTTTGAAGTATAGTTGCCTTGAGTTTTTTTTTTTTTTTTCAAATCACTTAGTTGAATTGAACGCTGTTTATATAATGTCTTGCTCTATTTTGATTTCTTGGCATATTCCCTAATTAAGAACTCTATTTTTTTTTCCACATAATTTGATTAGTTTTATTTTGTTTTAGAGCTTGACGTCTCTTTTACTAGTCATTCAAAGTATAATTTGTTGCTTTATCTTTCGTTTTTCTTTTATAATTTAATAGTATTGTTGTGTATTAATTCCAATGTATATTTATTAGTTTGTCAACAAACAGGCTATTATTTTTATAGACTAAATTGAATAATGAATTCATATTTTATTGAAATTTTATCTTTGGTTTCTGTTTGTATAAAATAAACAATTTTTTTTTTAAAAAAAAAAAAAACAAAGGAGCAATATTGCTCTTTATATATGCGTGCTAAACAAACTTAGAATAATGTTTATAGAAAGAGTACCATAAAAAATATTATCAATAGTTATAAATATTTGAAATACTTTTTATAATAAAATAATTTTGTTTTAGATTTTATTAGGATATACATTTTTAGTTCTCTTTAGTATATTAAAAATATAAACGAATTGCACAACACCTCCTTGAGTCATGCCCTAAAACCAAGCAGAACATATTTACCGTATATATATATAACATTTGAATATTTTATTATTTAATACAAGTTATATGATTTTAAATTTTGTAGTTAGATTGACAAGTTAAGCACTAGAGTCCGTTAAAGCGTTTCAAGCGCTGACATAAATTTTGTAAATTATGGATTATCCAGGATTGTACGAATCCTTTTTTCACACAAAATGTAAGTCTCATGATATGCTAAAAACATTATGGTAATATTAGACATTATTTACGTGACAGGTAAACAAAAAGCAGCATCATGTGGAGGACAGTGGGTTACCTTGGCAGAAAGGCACTTCACTTGACCGCAATACATGATAATTTTTTTATTTATTCATGAGTAACCCTTTATTGATCATGTGAATAGGTTTTAAAGCCGCTTATTAAACAGCATATTCTATCCATAGATCTTCGAAGGCATCTAGCCTAATATTAAAAAATGTAATTTAAAAAAAAAAAAAAAAAAAAGAAAAAACAGCATCATGGACATCAGCACGTGAGCCGACGATGATTTAAAAGTAAATAGTGCTAATTACAATTTACGCATGCCTTAAACAATCAAACTGAATTAATTAGTGATCTCTATAGGCAGCACGTGACCACTTCGGAAAAGGTTGAATCCTTATTTTAAATTTCACACGACTTTCCGCCTATACCCGAATATCTGTTTGCCACGTCACTCTCTGTTAAATGCAGTGCGCCACGTGTTCTTCCACTTCAACCTTCCAACGCGTTCCAATGCAATCATTCATCTACACTACACCACCACGTTTGCCAACTTCCATAGGTTCCATTTAAATATTGTCGACAATACACAATATTAACCAAATTCACAGTAAAATTATTAAAAAAATCACATAAAACATAATATAATATATGATTTTATCATTACACTTTATTTATTATAGGATTTTATAAATTTAAATAAAAATTTTGAGGTAACTTATCATTATTCTAAAAATTGTGCCGTTTATCCGGGATCCAATTTCCATTAAATGAATTTTACAAGTGATTGTGCTTAATTACATCACGCCACGCCTGATTTATGTCAGATTTAGAAAACTAATATAATAATAGTACATTGGACTGCCAACTGCTGTTGACAGTGGTCTCAGAGTGACACTTAATGAATAAATAATCCCCTTTCACTCTCTCTCTCTTTCTTTTTTTTAAAAACAGAAGGCTGTTGTCCCTCTCCAGCTGCAAATAAAAATGGTGAATTTGCCTACTCTGGCGGGAAATGCTCAGTTCTAAGCTTCTTCAACTACACTGAAAAAGGCACGTATCCCATTTGATTCTTTTCATCAACTTCACTGCATCTGAATCATGTCTTGTTCATCATTCGTATCAGACTTCATTTTTGTTTTATGTTTCTTCCATTTTATAAGGGTTTCTGCTCCGTTTCGCTGTATTTGGTAAAGTTGTTCATCAGGCTTTTGTTGTTGTTCTCTTAAGTCTTTATATAATAATGAAAGTTCATTTTAGTCTATTTGGTTAATCAAAAAAAGCTTTGTTCTTGTTATTGTTTTTGAAGCTATAGAATATAGAATACAGATCCAATAAGTAGAAAATCTTAGATTTTGTAGTATAGTCGGTTATCCAGTGAAGTGCAGTGCAACCTCCGCTACTCAAAATCAGGAGATGATAGAATTACTGGAGGTTACATTCAGGTGACGTGGATACAATCAGTTAGGAAATGCTTGGTGATCCCTAATTTAAGGAATGTTTGTTACTCACTCTGTGTGCATTTACAGATGTATAGAATAGGCTCATTCTTTCAAACCATTCATTCTAGTCAATCACAACATCTACTTGTTTCTCTCAAAGCTTGGTAACTACTTGTTTCATTACATCTTAAATGTGGTATGATGATTTATACATTTATACCCGAAATGCATGTCTATGCTTTATTATGCAGAGCCATTTTAATAGAAATTGCGATGTTTAAAGGGATCCGCAGAGGATGACCTTTATGCTACTAATGATCTCTGTTAATGCGAAATTTCGTCTTGTGCACAAATGGGAGTTTGTGCTTTGATCATGTGTTGAGCCTACGCCATTTTTGACTCTTTGGAAAAATGTCTTTAGGGATTTGATTTTAAGAATTATATAATCTCGCAACATTGAGCAAAGTTAATAGATCACGATGAACCACAGGGCTCTTAGTTTTATCTAGACTTTAGTAATGTAGTTTTGCGGAGAATACCATGGAGTGGATTTCATATTTCTAAACTGTACATTTTTTTATATACATGCAAAACCGTTCATGGTTAACTGAATTGATGCAATCGAATTAACACATCTCACGAACCTTTCTATCTTTATATTTTTACCATGATTTCCTGATGCAGGGCTGTAATTATTCTGTATTCCTCCTGTTTAATATTTATGCCTTCGTTATTCATACAGACGAGCATTTCTTGAAATTTTCATTTTATCAACAGGTGGTCTTACTGGGATGCTGCAATTTTACACAGGTGGTTGAGATAATCTTAGCCATGAGATTTGTGGTGTTTATATTGGGCAAAACATGTTAGCAGACCTCTCCTGGTCTTCTACAAAAAAGGATGGCCCCACGTCCTCTCCGTCACACATCCAGAAGATTCTCACCAAAGCTTCTGTTTATCTTGCTCCTGATACTTGTGCCAATTTGCACGATTGTAATCATCAACCATAGCCAGGAAATATCCTATTTCTTCCGTCCACTTTGGGATAGTCCGCCTCCCCCATTTGAACGCCTACCTCATTTTTATGCAGAGAATGTCTCAATGGAGCGGCTTTGTAATCTCCATGGTTGGTCCATACGCTTACAACCTCGCCGTGTCTTTGACGGTATCATTTTCAGCAATGAGATAGACATTCTTGAGATTAGGTGGCATGAGCTTAATCCTTATATCACAAAATTTGTTATCCTCGAGTCGAACACCACCTTCACAGGGATTCCCAAGCCTCTCTTTTTCTCCTCAAATCGAGCTCGTTTTGCCTTTGCTGAGGAAAAGATTGTCCATGGTGTACATCCTGGTCGAGTAGCATCTCCTGGTTCACATGAAAATCCATTTGTTCTTGAAGCAGAGCAGCGTAAGGCTATGAATGGATTGCTTTGTTACGCAGGGATATCTGATGACGATCTGCTCATAATGTCAGATGCCGATGAGATCCCAAGCCCACACACAGTGAAGCTGTTGCAATGGTGTGATGGGATCCCACCTATAATTCATCTTGAGTTGAGGCAATATATGTACTCCTTCGAGTTCCCTGTGGATTATAGCAGTTGGCGTGCCACAATCCACGTATATAACCCTGGAACCCTGTATCGACATTCACGCCAATCAAATCTTATCCTTTCCGATGCAGGATGGCATTGTAGCTTTTGCTTTCGTCATCTTCATGAATTTGTGTTCAAGATGACTGCTTATAGCCATGCAGATAGAGTAAAAAGAAGGGAGTTTCTAAATTATTCAAGAATACAGAAACTCATATGTGGGGGAGATGACCTTTTCAATATGCTGCCAGAGGAGTACACATTCAAAGAATTGATTAAGAAGATGGGTTCAATACCACATTCAGGTTCGGCAGTTCACCTTCCTGCATATTTGATCGAGAATGCAGATAAATTTAGGTTTCTTCTTCCTGGCGGCTGTTTACGGGAATGAATATATTTTGGCTGGCAATCAAACATGTGAAAACAGTATGAGGTTAGTTCAAGAATTGTATTTTCTTCACCCTTGTTCATTTTTGGTCTAGGCAGTACTTATAATTCAGTCTGTAAATTTTTAAGATACAGCATTGTTGTGTTTTTAGATATGTCATTCAACAATTGGAAATAGACTTTACAAATTTTTGAAGGAAGCTGTAATGAGCGAAGAAAAGGATCATGTCTTTACTAATCCGAGTTTTGCACGTCAAAACACTTGTGATGTTCTAGTTATGGTTTATGATCTTTGTAAACCTCAATGCTTTAAGATACTTGTTTTAGAAATTAGCATGTATCCTTCCAAACACTCACCGGTTGCTATGCATATTTATTTACATGTCACCTGTTTTTCATAATTTATTCAAGAATTGATGATCTTGTTTGGGGATGCTTTTAATATAATATAATTGTAAATGTTTTCAAGTAAAAAGTGGCTTTTAAAGTTATTTTGTAGTGTTTGGTTGGAAAAAAAAATGGAAATTTTCGTTTTCATATTTATATTTTAATGAGTTATCATGTTTTTAATTACGAATATATTTTTCTGGTGAATCTTAAAGTTTTCAAAATACATTAATTTGGTCTCTCTATGAAAGTTTAATGATCAAGGGTGATAAATAAAATGAATATCTTGCCCTTAACTGTAGACAAGGGTATTAAAAATATTATTTTACTTTCTACTTTTTAAATTTTAACAATTTAGCATTAACTTCTTGATCGATGAGAATTTCACACAACTAAATTTTTAATAGGATTTTAAACAATTGAATTTTTAATATAAAAATTAAATATCTTTTTTTTAAAATTCATAAAGATTATATATATAATTGAAGATAACACTTAAATTTATATAAATTCTACATAAAATCAAATAAATTCAAAAAAAAATTGAAAACATGATTAGGAAAACAGATGATATATGAATTAAAACCTTAAATTAACATTATTAAAAAAAAAATTGAAATGAAAACTATTTAAAAATTATATGTATTGTATTGAAAAAAACAAAAGGAAAATCGATGAGGATCGTCCATCGTCTAGTACTCTAGTTTTCTAGGCAATGGCCAATATGGCTATCCACCATATAGAGATCCAAGTGATGAGAGGATTCAGTCGCTTAAAGATCCGAGGAATATACCGTTTGATTGCCCGAAAATGGGGATCCAGGCTATGGGATCTCTATATAGAGTTCTTGGCGCTTGGATTCCCATCTCCAAGTGATGAGGATCTCGATCGCATTCGTTACTACACCATGGATTATTTATTTATTTATTTTACTTTTTATTTGAAATATTTTTAATCTTCATTGGTCAACTAAAACATGGATGGTAGAGATATATAGTTTTTTTATAATTTATTTTTAAAAAAGTTTCCTTTTTCTTAATATTTTTGTGTATTCATTATATGAATATTTAATTCATTTTCTCGTGTTGACACATCATTTTCTTGTTTAAAGACAAAAATAGCTCTAAAATTAATTTAATTAATTGTTGACTATAAGATGGACAAAATTAATGTGTTTTATAAAGTTTGAGGACCATGGGTTTCGAAAATGCATTTATAGTTAAAAACGTGATAAATTCTCAAACAAAAATTAAAATTTAGAAAAAAATTTCCATTGGGAATTTAAAAAAAAAAAAAATTAAATACCACCAAATAACATTTAGCATGATTCGAGCAAAAAAATATTATCAAACTAAATGATCACTCGCGATTAGTAAATCACATTAGAAGATAATATTCTTAATGTTTTCCAGGAAGTATGAATACATATTGTTCTATCGCAAAACCTATACGTGTAGTTTTAATGTAATAACTTAAATTTTAAGGTCTTAGAATTTATCAATGGGAAGTCAATTATAATAGGAATATTAAAAATAAATAATAGATTAAAAATAATAATAATAAACTACTAACAGAAGGAAAGAAGTAAAAACATGGCACGGATCCAGATAAAATAAAACTTCTAGCAGCTTTTTAATAATATAAACCGTTTTAAAAATAAATAGTACACGCAAATAGTATCTTTTAACAGTGGTCAGTGTACTGTGTACAATAACTACACACAAATCAATGCACTGCGCTGCAAGCTGCAGATTGCACAGTGACAGTGTGTATATATATATTTTTAAAAAAGCAGAACTTGTCAATTCCTTTTCTTCTCAAATTCTATGGGCGGCACGTGTTCCTCCGGCCCAATGGATTCGCCCCTATCCCATTCCAATGGATTTAGGTTGTATTTTCGGTCAGTCCCGTAATTGAAAAAATAATAAAAGTGCTTTGGTGGGGCGGGTTCAGTCCCATCACATCATCTTGCGTCCACATTTTAATCACATATTAACATCATGCCACATAACGTGTCAGCCGCACCACTTAAACACACTTTTACTTCCACGTAATCGAAAAACTTAGAAATCAAATTGACCTCTAATCTAATGAAATTAAAATAAACTGTTTAATTATAATAATCGTAATTAAAATTAATAATATATTTTTTTTAAAGTTTATTTTAATTTGAAATCAAAATATTTATGAGTTACAAAAAGATCTTTAATTAAAAATATATATATTTCTTTATTTTTTAAAAAAAAAATTATATTTTTCATTTTATCATCAAGGAATATATATTTTTATTATAATGATGTTATGCTCATTTAACTATTTTTTAATAATAATAATGGTATTTTAATAAGTATTTAATATTATCTACTACACCATTGATAAATATTAATTAGGTTTTTTTCATATTTTTTAATTTTCCGTTTTGTCATTTTTTAAAAAAAATAGAGATATAAAAAACTTCTTAATATTTATAAGACAATAAGAATGAGAATCCTAAGAGTAGCAGAGAAAATAACAATCTCACTTCACGAACTCAAATTGTGTGAAATTCATTATTCCATTCCCATAATAAGAGCGAGCAAAACACCAATAATCATGTCAATTCCTTGTTTTCATTCCCTAATTCTTCAAGTAAATGCTCTATAATAATGGTTTATTATTTTTTTATTTAATAATTTATTTACACAAGTGTTTTTCTTTTATTAAAAAAAAAAAATGTACATGATAGGTGTAGATCTCACTGCACATCTTCGCCTAGTTTATTGAAAAGACAAAAATTTAATACAATCATGACTACATTGGTAGCTCATCCTATTCCTATTAACTGAAGTGTTCATTTCATGAGTATGCATACGTTCAATTCAATGCACGTAGCTCAAGTGCACTTGAAAAAAAGAATGATGAAACAGCTAGTTTTTGCTAATGAGGCAGTGGTTTGATAAATTAAATTAGATCTTCACAACCAGTTACTCATAATGCATATTAAAGCACCCAATTATTAAGCTCAACCTGAAACTCATTGTGCCTTACAGTCTCCAACAACCACTACACAATTGTTTTCAACTCAAAATGCAACTCAACCATCAAAATCAAGAGCAAATCTAGGTATATATGATACATATATCCTGCAAGTGGTGTTGGAGTTCACAATTTATATTGTACTTTAAACAAATACTTCTTTGTTTTGGCACTGTGGTTGGTCTGGATGTATAGATTGGAGTGAGGCTTTTTAGTCCAGCAGCTTGGTTGATATACCCTTCTATTTTACATGATATTTTGTGTGCATGATTTTGGGTACATTTGGTGGATACAAACGTTTGCTACAACGCATAGTTATTTTGTGAAAATGATGCATATAGTGATGCACAGAAGATTCATTTTTCAGTTAGTTGGAAAGTCATTATGATATATTGTTGCTTATACTACAGTGATTGAGTTTAACGTAAATGCATCTATTATAGTTTTATCTGTATTAACTGCCATGAGAAGTGATGTAAGACCTGGTTCATTGGCAACAATGATATTTTGATGGGGCAGAAATATTCATATTTTTTTAAAGTACTCATCTCATTTAAGGTCAATGTCGATCCTTAAACTTAAGTATGTGGTTTGCTTCAAATTGAGTATTGTTGCTATCGTTTGAATACTGTATTAAATAGGGATAAATCTAAATTTTCCCCTATAATTTGGTATAATAGCCAAACAAACCTCTCACATTTAAAAAATAGCTAAGGACCCCCCTATAGTTAATATAGGTGGTAAAAAAACTCCTTATTATTTATAAAAATAACCACAAAACCTCCTACTGTTTATTTGGACTTTAAAAGTCAATATTTAACTGTTAACTAAGAAATGCAAAACCGTCAATTCATTATAAAATAAATTTTAAAAAAAATTAAACAAATAGATGAGTGCCACATATACAGTGAAAGATTATATTTTTAATTAATTAATAATTAAAAAATATATTTTTTAAAATCATATCCATCACATAATTCAAAAAATAAAAAATAAAAAGTTTTCATTTCTCAAAAAACACTTCTCTCTCTCTTCTTCACTGATACCTTTTTCCTTTTCATCATCTTCAATTCACCGATTTCTTCTTCTTCTCTTTCTTCTTTTTCAGCTTCTGTTCTCCGGTTTCTTCTTCTTCTCTTTCTTCTTTTTCTCTTCTTCCTCTTCTTCTTTTTCTCAAACCCTATCTGAGTTCAAAAAATCAAACCCACATATGGGTTTGATTTCGAATCCAAATGTTTGCATTTGGTTTTGTAATCAAACCTACATGTGAACCACATCTAGATTTGATTACAAACCTAGATGCGGGTTCACGTTTGGGTTTGATTTCGAACCTTGATGTGAACCACCTACATCTGGATTTGAAATCGAATCCAAATGTTCACATGGGTTCGATTTCAAATCCAAATGAACATTTCGAACTCAGATGTTTTCTTTTTTATGTTTGTTTTGTTTTCAATGATTTTTTTTTTTATTTTGAAATAGTTTTCAGTGAGATTTTGAATGAATACATTCATTGTATTTTTATTTGATTGATGGTGAAATATAATTTCATATCTAGAGATTGATGATGGTTTCATCTTTTGTTCATCATTTTGTTGTTAAGGATGATGAAGTGTAAGAGATTAGTGGAGAAGTGTTTGAAAATAATGTTTGGGTTTTTAATTTTTTTAAAAATTCATTTCTATTTTTTAAATTTTTTTTAGCTTTTGTATGTTTGAGAGGTAATTTTATCTTTTCAGGCACTGTCGCTGTCAGAATTCACTGTTCACTAATAGACTTAATAGAAGGGGAAAATGAGATTTGTTCAAACTACAGAGGGAAATTAGTGATTAGACGAACAAATATGGGTGATATTAGAATTATACCTATCAAATAACATTTTAATCAAGGTAATACATGTCTTACATCTTTGAAATTAACATAAAAGTTGCTATGACTTAATAAAACCAAAGAAAATTATATGAATAACCTGATATTGTTTTGTTGCGTTGGCGCAATCTTTTTGCCTCTCAGCCTTTTTGCTCCATTTTCCTTAACATTGAAGATATTTCATATTGTATTTAATCTCATTGTACATTTTGTCTTCAATTCTTCATCAATAACACCAGTTTCCATAAAATTATTTTGAGTATCAACTACTTGATACAAGTATTCATCTCAACACTAAAAATAGTAACACTTGCATTATCCCTTTTGCTGAAGAAATACAATTTGAATGGGTTTTCTTTCATCTTAGAAATTCAAAATCTAGCTCTTCAAACACAATTAGATCTCCTGTTCTTAAACATAGTTGAGCCTCCATTGACCTCCCAATAGGATGATGAAAGTCATGTTTCCATAAATAGATGGCTTTTAATGTAATATGATGAAGAAAATATTTGTGTAAGTACTTGAAGTGTGAAATGCACATGTGTCCTTTATACAGGCGCCCAATTTCGACCAAAACCTTTAATGCCCAAATAGCATTTTAAACACTTGGTAATTATTTCAAACAAGTAAGCGTAATTTGTTCTTGAAACAAGTAAAGGTAATATTCCTTCAAGAAAAATAAAAAGCCCCTAAGGTTTGGAGTTACACCAATATTCAAAAAAGTTTGCTTAATCCACACGAACCCCCCTACATCACTGATTCACTATGTTTTTTGCCCTAAAAAGTCCAAAACACCCTTCTAAGAAAAGAGGACTAAATATCAAAAGTAGAAATATATTCATTTATGTGTGTTTAGGATGAAATTGCATAAAATATAGATTATTTTTGTTAAGTAAATTGTCACCGCCACCAGCAGCCTCTTTCTTTAATATTCTGCTTTTGGAGACCACATTGTTGATGGCCATGATTTGTGGTGGCCAAATACGCTAGTTGGTCTCTACTTTCCGCTTCTTTTTTTAAAATTAATTTTATATTTTCTCTCCACAAAGAATACTAGACAAGAGCTGTTACATCAATCACCATACTTCTTTTTTTTTAGCTCTTTAGAACAATTTAAATCTTTCATATAGACAAGATCATCAACGATAACCCTAACTATTGACCACCAATGAGAATAATGATTTGTGCAATTATGAGTAAAAATATCATGGATGTAATTCCATCAAGTGTCTGGATATGTTGATACAATTCATACTCTTACTTAAATTTGTGATCATCATTATAGTGTTTGGTTTGAGCGGCATGAAACAAAATATTATATATTATTTGAAAAATGTGTTCGATAATAAAAAAAAGTCCATCGAAGATCGATAGCAGTATAAATCTAGTTCGAACAAAATCAATTCATCCGGTTCATCAAATCCAGATTGAACATCAATCTATTGGATAACCAAATCGACGTTCTATTCAATTTCCTACTAATTGACTTCAATCTAGTTTGAACCAGTTCGAAGTCAATCTATTTGAACCAAATTGACACATCATCTATCTAGTTCCTCAACTAGATGGAAAAAAGAGAAACAGACCTCCATTTTCATTGGTTGATGGAAATCCAAATTGGATTTTTACCATTAATATATGGTCCATCAAGGATGAAGATCCAATCTGATCTCAATCAGATGTGTTTTTTTATTCTTTTTATTTTTAAGCATAATTCTTTAATAAATTGTGTGTTTTTAAAAATGATTTCCACCGTTCATCCTCAAATGGATAACAAATATCAAAATGTTTTCAATTTTTTTTTTTAATTTTTAATTTTTAAAATTTATATTTTTAACAATTAATTTATACAAATTATCTTTCACCATCCACTTCATCTTGTGGATGGTGAAGATTTAAAATGTTTTCTTTTTTCCTTTTGTAATAATTTAATTTAAGGTAACAAATTTTTATTTGGTGTTGACATATGGTATATTCATGTATAAAGACAATAATATCCCCAAAATTTTTATGTTTGATTAATGATTAATCAATAGAACAATCAAATTGATGACTTTTTAAAAACTCTAGGGATTAGGTATATCGAAAATTTATTCACTGCTAAATATGTAAAGTTTCGCTTGAAAGTAGGCGTCAAAAATCCCTTTATCTTTTTTCAGATTTGATGTTTATCTTTATTTTAAGTTTTAATTAATTGAATACTAGTTTGTGATCGATATTTTATTAAAAAAAAAAATCCAACCGTTTTTTTTCCCTTTGAACTATTTATTATTGAAAATATATAACTTACCAAAAATTAATGATGAGAAATTCCAGGTACAAGAGAAATTATCTCCTTAACTTGCGCGCTATTCCAAAAGTTAACTAAAACACACCATCCATACTTTCGTACCACTTAGAGCAATAATTCTATTTTTTTTCTCTATAGTTTGGTATAATATCAAAATTTTCTAATATTTTTGAAAATCACCACTGTCTCTTTATCGATTTATGAAGAGAAATCAAATAACTCATGTAATTTATGAAAATATCTAAAAAAAACTTCTTACAGTTAAAATTGATTTTAAAAATCAAAATTTAACTGTTAATATAGAAAGACAAAATCATAGAAACACTTTAATGATTTCGGTAACAGTAATAATAGTAGATGATAAAATAAAATTTATTAAAATTATAGGGATAATTAATGATTATATCAAATTATCAGGCAAAATTGGGATTTCATCCTAAAATAATAATAAAAATAAATTTGACTGGCCAAACCCTGTCTAAGAGAAATCATGGTGTCAAATAAAATAAAAAGGTAGGGGAAAGTGACGTGATTGTGCAGAAGAAGCCAAGGAGGAAGACACCTGGTAAGCGGATATCAACTCCGAATGGAAAAACAAAGTCAACTTAAGTGCTTGTTAGACAATCAAAACCCAATCCACCCCCAAAACTGTGTCTAGTGGGCAACAAACAAAAACATTCACGTGCTCGGCAACTTCGCGCTGTCCTTTGCCCAAGTCAAGCAAATCCCTTTACTGGTCTTCATTTATTATTGGTCTATCGTTTCAACTTTCAAATGGAATATCTTACATTCTTACCTTTGAAGTTGGAACATCGCACCGATACGTTCCAATATCGACATGAAGAATCTTTCGAAATAATAAATACAAGACAACTAGACACCAATTAAGAAGGCTCTTCAAAAACTTATTGAAATTAAATATTATATATATGTTTTAAGAATCTATTAATATAAAATTTGAAGATATCTATTAACTACTCTGTGTATCAAGTTGAATTTGGGACATTATGAGTTCTATTACCAAAGCATATTGCACAGTGATCAATTTTTATCTAGTTAATAACTATTTAATAACACTCTCTTTTCTTTTAGCTTAACCTTATGTAGTGGGTAAGATCTACGGTTGCTAATACAACTACTAGCTTTAATGGAGAAACATTAGCAACTTGATAAAAAATCTAGATCACAAAAGAAAAATTAATTTGAAAAGTGAATATTTAATTTACTTGTTAAAGAGAAAACAATTCTGCAGAGTTTCAGTATTCCTATATATTGCATAATGGAATGGCTTTGCTTTTATAGATGGTTTGACCACGCTTGTCATTTATACTATATTTATATTTTAATTTATCAATTAATTCTTAAATTTATATAATTAAAACAATATTATTATTATTTTGTCATTATTATTAAATAATTTTTTCTTTGATTTAATTGTGTGAGTGATATTTGTGAAAAAATAGATAAAAATATATTAACACATGTATAAGCAATTCTTGAGTTCTCAGTATAAATATATCATTTTGAGTTTTGTTATCTCGAAATATATAATAAAACTGAGAAGAAAAACAAATATTTGACACAAAGTCAAAGCATTAATTATCTAAGTTGAGATCTTCTACAAGTATTTATTTCCATCTTCTGGTCAGTTATTAATTATTATCTTCGTTAGTTTTTCAAGCTCAAACAAGTTTAATAGATTTTAAGTTAGAAATATTTAACTAAATTTAATTAAAATTCTTCAATGTTAACTCTTAGATAACGTGAGAACCATCAATCGATGATTAAAACTCTAAAGTCACATTTTCCAAATCAATTAATTTCTCAATGTCCCAATTTTTAAATTGAAGTCCAAATAATCAATAATTACTTCAGTAACATTTTCCAAACCAGTTAATTGCTCAAAATTTTTAAATTGAAGTTCAATAATTAATAATTACTTCGGTGAGAGCACTAATTATGTTTTTTTTTTTAATGATGAAAAATGTGGATTAAATTTAAAGAAAACTATTTACGTTTTGTGTTTTGAAATAAATATGAGATTTGAACTTTTAACTTATTAGGATCAATAAATATGTTCAACCACTCTTATTAAATAATAGTGCACAATAATTATGTATAGTTGAAAATATTTAAGATTAGAAAACTTTAATCTTTGTAATTCAAGGCCGAGAAATGAGAATATTTGAGGGAATAAACATTAAAAGCGTGGCGTAGATTGCAGTGGAGCATCCAGGACCAGATGACGTCTGTGTGAAAAAGCAAGAAATTTTGTTGCCTTAAGATAGATGGTTGGGCAGAATGGGCAATGTCCCTCACGAAAGGGACGTCTTTCCTGGATGATAAAACTTCACCATTAGCGTTTGTTGCTCTGTGTCCTTTTCTCAATAAATTTTCGGTGAGATGCCTTCTGTCTCTAATGTCTACTAAGTGCTAACATGTTACAATCATATTTTGTTGTATCTCATATATATATATATATATGTATATATATAATGATTTTATCATCTATATCTCATTTAAAGTTAAGATGAATCAATGAAATTCGTCAATTATATTTAAATTAAATAAGAGAATAATTTATTTTAGGAAAAAGAATGTAATCGATGAATGCTAATGGTAAAATCTATATATATATACATATTTTCAATTACATAATATGATAAGACAGCACTGTCTAAGCCAATTTATATACAGATAGAAAAAACCGGGGCTGGCCTCCATTTTCATTTCTATTTCATTTTATTAAGTGGAAATCATAAAAATAACTAGGGAAAAAGTAAAACTTTATTTTCATTAAAAAAAAAAAAAAAAGGGTTAGCCAATTTTTATCTCAAACCTAAGTTCAATTATTTGTTAACCATTTTATGTACATACAACGCAACATTTCACATAAATATAACATTTTACGTATTACGTTATCTGTAAAATATTGTACGGACTAAAAACCGAGAAAAAAACTTTTATAATTTTGTTTGAGGTAAAAACAAATAACTTTTGTTTTAAGTTGAAAATGATTGTTTTGTTGTATTTTCAATTCACTTTTAGATTATTTAAATAAATGTATCTTTTTGGGGATATAAGGGTCTTTTAAATAGTCTTTGCCCAGCACAATAGTATTTTAACTCTATCAGATTTCTTAAAAGCCCATATGCAAAATTAAAATTAAAAAAGATGAAAAGTAGACAAAATTAGGTTGTTCTAGACTTTTAGTGGTATACCTTTCACATGTATATTTGAAAATTATAAATCCAAGATATTATTATAGAAATTCTAAAGAAAAAAAAAAACGTTGATGCATAGATATCTTTATGGTTTTGTTCCGAGGCTATATGGTATCAATATTTTTTTTACTTAAAAAAAAAAAAAAGAAAGAATTTACTTTAAAAAAGAAAAAGAAAGAAAGAAAGAAAGATTGTGCTTTTCATTTTTTCTTTTTTGAGTAAACACTTTTCGTTTTTGAAACTATGTTAATAACAACTTAATATATGTATAGAGTTAATTACATAAACTTCTCATGACCTTTAGATATTTGACTTCAATCAATAGATATCTGTTTAACCTTCCCGGTATTAATGAATGTCAATACTTAGGACCAAGTAAAAAGGATACCTTACAATTCAAATATTAATATATTGGGTCGTATCGTAACATACATTATTATATATATCATTCTATTATTTTTATGCTTTCAGTGTGAGATTTATTTTTTTATTTTTTATTTTTTTTTGAAGGCTGGAATTAGCCCGCCGGTGCCATGCAAGATTTGACATTATTATATATATCATTTTATTATTTTTATGCTTTCGGGGTGAGATTTATTTTTATATTATATAATTTTATAGATAGATTTTTTAATATTGAATCTTGATCGACTTAAATTGATCACTGTTATTTATTTAATTATTTATTTTTGAGTTGTCGTTTGGCAGAGTTCAGTCAAGATTCACAGCGTTTATTCTTAAATTGTTGGAATACAATTGTGAGGGCTCTAGTTTCATATTAAATTTTAATACTTAGTTGGAATTACTTTGATTGACCACCATATTTATTTTCTTATGGCTCAGACCATGTTAAATTTCTATACCTTATTTTCGGATGATACCATGATCAAATTTCTACACTTGACTTGATATATGTTGAATTGATGAATTTGTGCAGGGCAAATTATACAAATCTCCCCTAAAGTTTGGAGAAATTGTACAAAAATGATGATGTTTAAATAACTCGCACTAACCTTTCCTAAGGTTCAAAAAACTCAACACATATCTCTCATACTATTAGTCAACCACGATTAAATTATCACAACTAATGGTCAAAGATATAAAAAGATTAAAATATCATTTAAATCAAATTTAAAATCAATATTTTATTTTTTATAAATTTAAAATTAATACAATATATTTAATTAATTTAATTAAAAATTTAAAATAATTAAAATAAAAACTGTGGGTTCTTCTCTTACCAACCATCATCATATACATTCATCATCGAACCTAACATCTGGTTTTGATGATAAACCTTCTTCTACTTCTTCTTCCAACATCTGGGTTCAATGATAAACCTTCTTCTTCTTTTCCTACCAACCATCATTATCGAACCCAACATCTTCTTCTTCTTCTTCTTCTCCCACCAACCATCATCATCTATGTTTATTATCATCATCTTCTTCTTTTCCACCAACCATCATTATCTACGTTCATCATCGAACTCAGCATCTTCTTATTCTTCTTTTCCCACCAACTATCATTATCTATGTTTATTCTAGGTTCAATGATAAACCATCTTGATTCATCCCCAGTTTATCTGGGTTCAATGATGAACATCTGGGTTCGTTCAAACCTAGATGTTCAAATATGGATTGAACTCAGATTTGAACATCTGGGTTCGAATGAACCCAAATGTTCTAGTTTTATCATGGAACCCAGATTTTTCATCTGGGTTCGATAATGATCCCAGGTAAAATCTAGGTTTGATTCGAATCCAGATGTACAAATCTAACCCAAAGTCTCCAACTAGAGACCTGGTACCAGAGACTAGAGTTTGATCTCCACTGGGGACTAGGATCTGGTCTCCCGTAAAGACATTTTTTTAATTATTTCTTATTAATTTTTTAATCAAATTATAATAATTATAAGTTGTATATTGATAATTTTACCCTTAATAATTTTGACTTAACAGAGGTTGACTAATAACAACGGAGATCAGTGCGAATTATTTAAACATCATTATTTTTGTATAATTTCATATCAAGGAAGGTTTGTGTAATTTGCCTATTTATACATCTGTCATTTCGATGCTTTTTTACTTGTTAACTCATTTATCGAGCAATTCTCTCTCTAGAAAGCTTTGGAGAGAGGCTTTTTCTAAAAATCTCTTCCCTAGGTAGATCTAATCATTTTATGAAACGAGTTTGTCGATTTCTTCTCATTTCCTTTATCTTTTCTACACCCGTTTTCTTATCTGGGAAAAACTGTTGGATTCAGAGGTCGTCTAGATCTACACTTTATAAACCAAAATGATGAGCAATTCGAGTCTATAATAGAGTCTCAGTCGGGGTTTTTCCCCGTTTATTCCCCTTCTTTGTTTCTAGTAGGGGTTTTGGGTTTTGGGTTTTTAAGGACTGGATCTAGAAGATATCTAGATCCAGCCTTTAAAAACCGTGTTTTTTTTTTTTTTTTTTGTCAAGATCAAAGATTGATGACTTGCATTTTTTGGGTGAAGATCAACAGTTTACTTGTGCTTCCTTGATAGCCAAATGTAGTAGTGAGTCTTGGATCATTTTCTTGTAGATTTGATGGAGCAACCAATGGTCTTCATGGATGTTATTTTGAGGATTAACTCTAAACCTATGAAATTTATTTTCATCAGTAATAGGAGTTTTGGTTGCTTAAGGGAAAATTGTCTTCCGGATTGCTGATTTTAGGGTCCAAGATGTTGCTGAAGAAGAAGTTGTTGTTTTGGAGCTAGGAGGCTATTATGTATAGTTTAATTTTGTGTTGTTACTGACTTGCTTATGTTTCTTTGTTTTGTGTATTAATGTATTTAGTTATTATGTGGATTGGCTATATCTCAAAGATCTCATATCATTTTCATACTTAATAATCATTAGGTATTCCATCTGACCATCCATATTTTATCCCTTTTTAAGGGATTGATTTGGATGTTTGTGCTTGTAATCCCTATACTCAAATTTGGGTGGGTGTTTGGTGCTTATATTTTTAGGTTCCTAAATTTGAGAGTTTTTTTTTTTTTTTTAATGAATTTTCATTATTAAAAAAAAACATTACTTGTTGGAATTTGCTACGATGGCCTTTTCATTTTCATTTAGACAATGTCGACTTTTTATACTTGACTTTGATGGACCAATTTTTTTTATTTGAGTAATGCCAAACATTTCAATTCATATCCTAACGTGATGATTGACAAATGAAAGTACATTAATAATAATAATTATTTAATTCACTTATCAGAAGCCAAATAAATTAAACTGCCACGGACTAGTTGAGATTTATTTTCAGATATAAGATGGGATATCTAATATTAAGGTGTCCATATTGACAGCCAAATACGTGATTTATACTCCCATTTTTTATTTAAAAATTTCATTACAAAAGTATCATTGATGAAAATGACCAGTAATACCAAGCTGCAGAAAGAAAAAAAAAAGTGGGGGGAGGGGGGGGATAAAAACGGGTATGTTGGAGGATTTCAACCACAAATAAGATGCCTGAAACACATATTAACATCCATGAGAACACCACCCATCTGTCTCATGCCCTCATTGTTGAACCTGTTAAAACTTGATTTATGCATGTTCATTTTCACCCAAGTGCAAGATTGCATCATCTAAATTGGTGTTGAACAAGACCACTTCCAGAATTTTTTTTGTTTGATTTCATTAACACCCATTTGAAGCTCCATCTGAAATATACAATTTCCATTCAAAATATATAAGATAATACACCATCTCCATCTTCCATAGCCGTTTTCAAGCCAGCAATTTTATTTTTTTTTTTAAAGAAAAAAATTATATTGGTTGTTTAAATAAGTTATTTGGGATTATTAATACAATATCTAAAAATAAGTAAATTACTTTTAATAAGGTTATAATCGAAATTAAATGGATGCTTTTAGCAATGATTGAAATTTTAAATTTTACTAATGGATCAATTTATCAATTTGGTGAATAAATCATATTTATGGGTAATAATATCTTTATCCCTAATTTTACTATTTTTATTTCTCTCTTAAGCCTAAGATATATTGAAGATTTTGCAAACGTTTTCTAGTTTTATACTCATTAAATTTGCGTATGTTGAAGATTTTGCTACTATGTTAGATTTTGCGGATTTTTTATTTTATTTCATTTTTTTTAACGTGTTGAGAAGTCAAGTTGGTATTTGGATGTCATTTTAAATATGGTTTTCCATTTGTTAAAAATAAAAATAGATGGTTTTCAATGTATTTGATTGATTGTCTTGTAAAATGCATTTTGAAAAATGAAGAAAGAATACCTATTTTTTAGCAATCATTATTCTTACGTAAAATGCTTAATTTTTTTTTATGAAAAAAAAAAATCTACTTTTTATTCTCATCATTTCCACAATAAATTTTCAAAATATACTTTTATTTCCCTTTCAAATAACTGTTTTAATCACTTTAAAGAATAATATTAAATAAATCTACGTCATTTTACGTTCTCAAAAATAATTTTACTATTTTCAGAAATATTATTTTTAAAGATATTATTTTAAAAGTAATATCAAACGTGTAGAATTTTTTTTTTTTTTGAAATAAAAACGTGTAGAAAATTTTATATTTGGCTTGACCTTTTAATTTAATTATTTTTTTTTTTTCCATTTCTTGGATCCATGACGTTTACCAAGCCTTTGACGCCGTGTCAAAGTTTGATACATATTTCTCAACCCATTTGTTAAGAAATTTAAGTTAAAAATTTTAACATAACTTAACTATATATGCATATATATGTGCTAACAATTATTAAAAATTGATCCATAAAAAGTGAAAATTGTATTTTTTCCAAAAGTAAAGTTATTCACTTTTTTTTTTAAGTTGAGTAAAGTTATTCATTTAACTTCAAATAAAACTTTTTTTTTTTTTTTTTTTTTAATACTAACTTCAAATAAAACTTGAATGGTTATAAGGACGATAATACTATGGATACCATTCTGTATATATAATTAATGGGGTGTCATGAATCCTACTCTTGCGTGGACATCGACATCATCTTTTTCTTTTTTTTGAAACATCGACATCATCTTATTTGTTACAATTCTCCATCACTCATAATCACTGATGCTATCTTACACGTGTATTTCAAATTCTAACTTCTATTCTGCCCCCCAATTTATATTATGTCAATTAATAAATAAAAAACACATTAAAAATAATAAAATTACATATTATATAATTTAAATTACTACATAAAAAATAAGGATGGAGGCTGAGATGCGTTGTAATATTATACTTGAGTTGAATGGACAGTTCTGTTGAGAACTAGGATTCATCGAAGAAGATCATCGCCCGATGGCTTTTGTTTCATTAAAGTTTTTAATTTTTAAATGTATTTTCTTTATATATTTATTTATTTTAAGTATCTTCAATGACCAAAACACCCTTTGAACATCATTTTATTACTTTGACTACTAATTGTAGGGACGGTGAGTGTCAAATCTTCCAAAAATTGTTTTCAAGTGTAAAACATTAACATCAGGTAGGTGGAGCGTAATTTGATCTAATCCAAATATTAAGTAGAAAGCTTTTGTAACTATAATTTTATGGTTATGTTTAGTGTATAGGATTGGATTAGATTATTATCATGAATTGAATTAGATATAACAAAATATTTACTCAATATATATATATAATAAAATTAGATCGAATTAAATTTGTGATATGATGTGTGTGTTTGGTATAATTCAAATTGAACTGAAATAGTAGTATTCATTGTTTGATGTAATATGAGAGTACACAAAAATAATTATATCTTACATTTTATATTGTAAGGGGTTATTTGTTTTTATCAATTTTCACTTAATGGTCTGAATTACATTGATTTTTTTTTAGATTACTTTTAAATGTAATTATTGAAATATTGTAATGACTAAAATATATATTATTTTACAATTTCAACTTTTGTTGCAACAGTAATTTAACTTAATAACATTTTGTTTATTTTCATTTAAATATATAAATTTAATCTACTTTAATATAATAATTTAATTATGTATATATAATTTTCAAAAAAAAATTACTTTACTATAATAATTAATCATATTTTAATTGTGAATAAAAAGTTATTAATATATACATAAAATATTTTAGTATTTATTAAATAATTTATTATAATTATTTATATTATATTAAATGAAATTACATAACAATTAATATTAAAATAATATAAATATCAAATTACTAGTTTTCAGACAATTTTGACTTTAAAATAAAAAATATATATATACTATTCAATCTTCAGTCGCACTATTTAATCTTCAGACCAAAAAAGAAAAAGAAAAAACAAACGACATCTAAGATTAACTAGTATAAGGCTAGGCTATATTAACATAATAATTTGACTTAAAAATTTGATAATATCTATTTGTCCATTTTTACTCAATTCAATAACAAAAAATGTAGATGATTTAAAATAAATACAACATTTGGATTGAATGAAAATAAATGGATAGATATTGAAATCCTTTTTTAAGTTAGCATTTTTAGTTATTATAGATTTTATGTTTGATATTGTTAGATTAATTAGTATGGTATTCAAATAAATGAATTATAAAAAGATTCAAATGATTTTATAAAAAATGTTTAAAATTAAAATATTAAAATATTAATTTTATAAAAAATGTTTCTATTGATATTAAAATATTTTTAATAAGATATAATAAATTAATTTTAAATATATTTAATATTTTACATATAAGTAATTAATCAAATAAATAAAATAATATTAATTTTAAATTGATATTAAAAATATTTTTGATAAAATATATTAAAATAATTTTTAATATATACTTATTAAGTATAAATAAATTATAGAATAAATATAAAAAGTGTAGCAATGCTCAAATATGTGCGCTTAGGATTAGCTTAAGCCAATCCTGGATTTTTTTCAATTAAGAACAGGTGGGACAGTCTAATACATCTACTCTCATCCCATGTAACAAACGCACTTTATATATAATAATAATTATTAGAGATATAATAAATTCTTACTTTTAAAAAAATTAATTTTATGGATGTGTTTTACCTTTTACAAAGTAAGATCATATTAATACTCCGTGATTTATCAAAATCTATCAAAATTAATTTATAAAATTTTGTTTTGTAATAAAATTTTCACACAACTAGTAAATACAAATAATAATACTTGAATTTTTATCATGGGTTGAAAAGAAAAATGCATTAATTACTTGAATAATATATGAATATAACTATTAAATAACTATATTAATTAATTTTGGCATAATAATGTAAATGGTATTCATTGAATAATTTTATTCGGATTATAATAATTAAATTAGTTATAAAAGGGCTTATGGAAATCAATTTGAGGAGTAACGAGGTAAATGTACACGAAACGAAGTCAAACCACAGAGTTGTTTATGGCTTCCTTTCCCGTCAGTGGAAAGAACCTGCATGTTCGTGTGATGCAACGGCAGTCAATTCATATGCAGTAATCCGCTAAAACTTCGACATCATGCAAACAATGACGTGGCGCACCCAAACCCCACATATTTGATCTCTCAAACAGTTTGAGATGTTCACAGTCTTTACGATATGGACGCCCTCATGTGATCATCACTTTCTTTTTCAAGAATCAAGATAAATACAAAATGTTGTCTGATTACAACCGTTTAAAATGTCTGGCGTCACAGCGAATTGACGTGAGGTTGCTTTGCAGACGGGAAAAAGATGAGAGAGTTTTTCGAATATCGTGGACGAGATAAATTCAAGAGACGATAAAAAAGAACAAGAAAAAAAGAAAAAAGAATACGAGCATGACTTTTCTTTCTTTCTTATTTAGCATGGCTTTTTCTACTTTATCCAATTAATAGACGTCCGTCGCACGCCTATAAAATAAGTGAAAGAAACCAACCCCCTTCATACTTCCAAAAACAAAAAAATGCCATCCCCCTTTACACGCGCTCGAATATGTGTACTGGTACTCGCCCGTCATGTTAGGTTCGTGATGTGTCAGTTAGGCAAACTTTGAATGGGTTTGACTTGGGCGTATCTGGACCACAACTACGCTGACAACAAATGAAAATATGCAACTAAAACGTTTTCTTTTTTAATTATATAATTAAAAATAAAATAATACCACATTTCTTAAAAATTTATTCAAACATTTTATCTATATAATATGATAAACTGATTTATAACTATCATATTAATTTTAAAATAATATATTAATAATATAATAATTATATATAATTTTATAACATTATTTAGATAAACTTTTATATAGTATAATATTACTCTTTAATATATTCACAAATCTCTGATTCATAATTTTATATTTATAATCTAATTTTAAGTTTGTCATATGTATTTATTAATATATCTGAAGTGTTTTATTGTATTATTATAGATGTAGATTTTTTTTTTTTTTGGTTATTGTAAAGCAAAAATTTAAATTATGAGAAAATTTACGGGTGCTCATATTACTTTATAGGTCCTGGTAGATTTTTTTGCAATTAATATAAATCAAATTTTGATTAAATTGTAATAATATATTAAAAAATGGTAATCTTTAGAGAATTTGTTAAATTTTCAAAACAACTCTTATTCTTTATTTTCATTGTAATATTTTATGAAAAAAATTTTGTAAGTATAATTTGAGATTTAAGAAAAAGTATATAACTTGTATTGTCAATTTCAATGTCTAAAGTATAGGAGACTTATCACTTAACCACCCTTACATTATCATACATATAATTATTTTCAAAAATTAATTAATGGTGTGTTTGATATACACACCAACTGTGGTACAATTGTTTGTGCATGGTTTAAATTAAACTCAACTCATGAAAATTTAAGTGAGATTAAATTTCTTCTTATTTGTGATTGCAGGAATTGACATTGAGGTTATTTAAGTATTTTTAATTGTTAAGTGAAAATTAAAAAGGAAAAATATATTTTTTTTAGCTGAATATGAAATATAAATTATAAAAAAAATCTTAATCCATTTAATTTAAATTTTAAATAAAAAATCTTAAATATGTGATAAATAAATACCCCTACACATTTTATAGAATGCATTCTTGTGCATAAAATTGATCAATCGCTCGTAACGATTGTCTGTTGGTTAATTGCATGAGAACACTTCTTTATGTCTTGTCATGGAACTTAACTTTCTAATAAATAATTAGTGATGAACAATAATACACATGCGCATAATTAATCATTTAATCCATTATTTTATTTTTTAGGATGTTGTAGTAAAAAGGAATATGACGTAAGATAAGAGGTTAATTGATCCAGTTTAAGCATAATTGTAGTTAGATAGACTTTCTTTTTTTTTTTTCCAAATTGCACAAACCTCACTGCCGTTAGATACCAACCGTTAGAAACTATTGGTAGAAGGGTAAAAGGGTCATTTACCCTCTTTAAATAAATAAAATGATATTATTATTTATTTAAAATATCTAAAAATAAAAATTAAAAAAAAAAGGAGGAGATTTGATCCCCTCCATCTATTTCAGATGAGATGAAATCTCCTCTTTCATTCATCCCCCTCCACAGGTTGTTTTTATTACATTTTATTTGAATCAAAAAGAGTTGAAGGGTTGGGTTGAAGGGCTGAAAAATTCTCAATTCAATTCAATTTGATATCTAATTCAATCATAATATAAAGATGTGCACATTAAAGAACCTGAAAAATCATATAAAGAACAAAGATGGAGTAAATCCCTCCTGCTGATCCACCAATGATGGAGCAGATTGCTTAATTAAATGCAGCATCATTATATCTCTAGCTCGACGCTCCATGTCTAATGGAGTGATCTCCGTCTAATGAACTGTCACTTCATCACAATTGCTTGATCTAATGAAGCATCTCTCCATCAGATTCCATCCTTTTATTTTCATTTTTATTTATGCAATTAATTAAGTTGATTTGTGGTTTTTGTTGTTTGGGAACGACAAGGAGATCTATGGTTTGTGTTTCCAAATTGAAGAAGTGTGGTTGAAGAAAGAGATTTGTGCTTTTTGTAAGGGCAGTGAATTTGTATTAGCTTAATTTCATAACAAAAAATTGTTATTTAGTTAAGTAGTCTTTCTTCTTCTTTTTTTTTTGAAAGAGTTATGTAGTCTTCGATATAATGAAGATTCAAACATGTTGATAAACTTCAAGATGATTGATAATAAGATAAGTGTCTTGCAAAGTATTTAATCTCTTAAAAAAATTTAAGAATATGCTCGCACACACATATATACAAGATCATGATTTCACGTCTCTTATAATTTTGTTTGCTTTAACTCATTGTTTCATGTATATATTTGTGTTGGAATGTATTTAAATTATGTGGAATTGCATTTAAGTATTTTAAGTTGCATCATGTTTTATTAGAATAAATTTAAGTTGTGTTTGTTACATTTAAGATGGATTGTTTCACATAGAGTGTTGCTGTGCAACAATACATTTGGTTTGAGTTGGAGTTTAACACTAACCAAACCGATATTTATCAACTTGGTTATATTTCAACTTGGACCAAACAATTATGGTAATATAAAAGTGGCGATATTTCCACATTTCAAAAATTGTATGTACGCCCCAAATTAACATTTTTTTTCTAAGCATACAATACTACTCTTGAGTAAAATTACTAAAATGAAAAATATTTTATAAGTACACCCACAAATTATTAATTAAAATATTATTTATATTTTAAACTCTTTTTACTATTTTGATCCCTAGTTTTTTTCTTTGTTACTAATGCAAACCTTAACTTTTTCCCATCAAAAATTGAAAAGTTTCCAATCATTTATATAATCATGATTTAATTATCAAAATTATTGTCAAACATTCAGTCATCACATCAATATTTTATATTCTTTTGTCAGATTTTCTTACAAGCCAAACAAAATGATCACTCATTTCTTTCTATTTTTTTTTTTTTTTATCATATCAACAAATAAGCAAAATTATGTGTTTCATATCATCCAAAAACTAAAAATCTAAATTAATATTCACAATTCATCTTAAAAAAATATTACTTAGGATTTTATAAAATTAGTTGATAATCATTCAAACAATTTTTATGATATCAATAAAAAATTGGGCTTGAAAGAGTGAAAAAAGGATTATGATTTTAATCATAAAAATTAAAAAGAGTTAATCATCAAATCCTAACTTTAATAATTCATACAAGTCTCCAATCATTCATGCAATCTTAATTTAATTAAAAAATAACCAGCAATCATTCATACAAGTCTTATAATATAAACAAAAAATTAAGGTTTGAGATAGTAAAATAATAAAATAGATATTATTTTATATACAAATCTCTAATTATTAATAAAAAAAAAAAAGTAAGAAAGAGAGAAAGAAAAAAAGTTAATGGGTGGAATGAATTTGTATTAAATTATGTGCTTCGTATAAATTATGTTTTAGGTGCAATGAAGGTGTTATTATTATTTTTTTAATAGAAATATCCTAACAAATGAAAACAAAATAATTTACACTGAATCTGCTTTTAACACATATTATAGTTTGTTTGTAGTTAACTTAAGATGTATATTTACAAAAATATATACAATAAAATTAAGAGAAAATAGTAGTTTTGATATTCAATGAGGTTTAAAAATAAATTAGAAAAATTTTAAGTTTTTTATTTGGTGTACATACAATTTTTTAGGGGTGGAAACATTGCTACTCTAATATAAATCAAACCAAATCAATGTAACAAAAATCAGTTGGTTGAGTGGTTTTTGCTTCAAAGTTCAAAAACCATTTTTCAATATTTTATTTTGTGGCAAACAAAATTTATGTTCTTATAACTCGTACCAATAATATTTATTAAATACTACATGCAAATGCTACCCAATTAGCCAAATTAATTGAAATATTCAAAAATATATATAAAGAAATGTGCTTTTAACTTCAATATAAAAACTTAAAATGTAAACTTTCTACTGCAACTAATAATTTAAATAATCAAAAAATTTTAGGTGGAAATGAGCACATGCATTTAGAAATCAAAATTGGATAAACAATTTGTCAACGTTGAAAACTTGTCGACTCAGATCCGTAAACCCAGTATCTGTAAATAGAGTTAAACGATACAGAAAAGAAGAGAGGGAAGAGAAAGAAACACTACTACGAGCAGGTCCCAAAGAATAGCATACGTCAACGACTGTTCTCTTATTATTTCGACAGAGTGACAGCATGTGTTATTACTTGCGTGTTGTTACAATAGATTTCCAGACTCTATTTATAGAGTAAGAGGCTACAGTAATGTAACAATAAAATAAGAGAGAAATCATGATTAAATTATATTTTTAAAACTGATATCTGTCAAAGAAAAGATATGGTCAACTTTTGTCAAAACATGCTTTGGACGTCATCTTTATACTGGGTAGTTGGGATTTTTCTTTAAATCATACTGTTATTTTTGTAGAAAAATTAGCGTGTACGTCACGCCGTGAGCTGAATATTGTCTGACAGTTCTGACTAAAATTGACCTGAGACCTGAGAGCTGCAGTAGCAGACAGAGAGCTCGTTTCCACAAGTTAGAATGTTCGAGGTCTGTAAACTATAAGTTTGGTTACGTGGACTGAATATACAGAGAACTGAGAACCTGAGCTATTGAGCTGCTTGCTTGATGAGCTTAGTCGTTTGGTGAGCTGGGCCTTCATCACATTGGGTTAATTTACCGGATTGGCTTTAAGCTTTTACCAGCCTATTTACACAAACCTAAAAGTACCCACAACACAATTCTTAAGCTCAGTATTTATTTTCAAAATTGTTAATTTTTTGTATAGGCAATAAACAACAAAAATAAATAAAAGAATAAATAAATTAGTATAAAAGCCATTGGATCTTGATTCCAATAACTTAACAAATTCATTGAAACCAACCTAAATTCTTGGATTCAATTACAAAAGAATAATCAACATCAATTAACAATGAAAAATTAAAAGGTTAAATATCAAAATAATTAATTATAGTGTATAAATTATGCAAACATATTTTTCTTTTCTTTGCAATTAGTTTGATTCGATTTACATTATTTATAATTTTTCCAACCCAAACTAAACCATAAAATAATCGAATTTTATTTATCAATCTAATATAACCTAAACTCACTTTTCAAGTAACGTCAACACACTAGAATTAGATTTGTTTGGTTTGGTTAACCGATTGATTTGGTGGGTTATTTGCATAACTTCGAGCAGAGGTAACCTGTTTGGGAATTAAACTGTATTACTAAAGTGATCCACTTCACGATCCATATATAAATGGAAAACCACGAGAGCCAATTTTTTACAAGTTTAGGGCCCCATGATTGTGCCCCGATGCCGATGTAAGTCAAAGTTTGTTTTATTTTACGTAAATTTCGTATGTTGACCATATCTTGAGATGTACGTATCAAAGTTGGTGATTTTTTATGCATTAGAAGGAGAATTCAAAACTCTACAATTTAATACTTCACGAAATCTGAAGTGTTTACTTTATGGATTAACGGACGAAAATAAAGAATATGATTGATTGATGATATTTATTTACTTAAAATTTATTCCGTAATAAGAATAAAAGTATAAGTTTTACATCAATTTGAAATTATGAAATGAATATCTCATTCACTCCACCTCACTTGAAAATCCTATTCTAATTCTTAAATTCAATGTAAAAAATCTCTTATACATTTCTTTTAAAAAAAAATCTTTTTTGATAAATACCTTTCTTTAAAAAAAAAAAAATCTATTTTGACAACATTTTATATATATTAAAAAAAAAACAACTTGATATATAATATAGATACCCAATATATATATTTTTTTTTAAATGAAACATGCTTATAATAATATTGTTAAGAAAATTCATTTTTTGTTAGCCTATTATGACGAGTTATATAATAAAAATATGATATTACATCTTAAATATTATTTTGTATATTGTAATTAATCCATAATTTTAATCAATAACAATTTTATCACTTGTAATTAATCAATTATAATTCCAAAGCAAAGTAAACAACTCAATAAGAATATTGTTAATTCTGATTCCGGTTCTCCTACAGTTGAAGTAAACAACTTACTTATATTCCGATACATTATTTTGATTACAAGCAATTTCGATTTCAGATCATTCTAATTCTCATTCTGATTCCTCCAAGTAAAGTAAACGCACCATAAATTTCAATGTGGTCAAGGTCAAAGTTAGGAATGTCTCTGTGGGACCCCTTTATTGGGGCTCATTCAATCGGTACTTTCCTTGGTCCCTCGTAGGGTTTTGTTTCGTCTCTCCAGGTGCTCGAACCCAAGGTTAATGACCTTTTTACCATTTAGTCGGGAATCACCAGGAAATATGTTGCAACTTAATAAGATAGAATTAGTATGATCAGGTAGAGTAACTTGAGAGTATATTTATTTTATCATTAGTGAATTTTGCAACAAAGCAGCCAAAAGAATTTAGTTTCGTGATTTTTTAATCCTTCCACGCTAAATACTGTGTCGATCTTTCTCTCTTTACTTGCATTTCATCATGGTTGTTTGATTGATAATTTTGATTAGCAAACATTATGAAAAAACCTATTTACCTGTTCTAAATTCACTTTAGTTGATCATTTATACTTTCAATTTATATAAGACCATAATCACATATTTTCACTTTGATTGAATAAGAAGATCTACCATCTGATTGAAGAAAAATTGTATTTGATTTTGATTGAATCTAATTGTGATGAAGAATTGTGTTTTCAAAAGAATTATCAGTTTTTTTTTTCTCTTTTAATTGAATATTTGCATTAATAAGAGTTAGGATATATCAACTTAATAATATGACCTCAACATCTATCTATCTATTATCATGATATGATTTTTTTTTAAATAAATTCAAGATTTATTACAACCCTTCAATTGAGTAGCTATATATGGATGGACGCTAGAGTTACTTTTTTAAGTCAAATTTTTAAGTTAATATAATCTAACATGTTAAATAAATAAAGCATTTAAAAAATAACAAAATAAATATTAGAGGCAATTTGGACCTTCTAACCATCGACCACTCACGATAGGCTATATTTGTATAATTATGGGCTAAAGTTGCATGTATGTGTTATTACATCAAATATGAAGAAATTTTTGTACAATTCAACTTAAGTGGAAGGGTAATCCTTCTAACGATAAAAGCTATATTCGATGCGTGAGATTAGATTGAACCATTTTTATATGATTGGATTAAATATAATTGGATTGAATTAAATTAGTATTCTAATGTATTTGATGCAATCGAGAGTTGGCTACTATCCCTCGTTTGGACAAAAAGTCATTATATTTTATGTTTAATATTGTGAAATTAATTACTTTAATATTAGATTAAATTAATTTGTATTTAAGAAAACTAAAATTACTTTTAAAAATAATTAAAGTGATTTATAATTAAATGCAAATAAAATAATATATATTAAATTAGTATTAAATATATTATATTTACATTTTATTATATATTTATAAATAAAATAATATACACATGGTTTCCATAGTCCTGCACCAACGGCACTGGTCAAGCGGCAGATAAGAATTGGGGACCTACGTGACTCCGTCCAGTCCCGATTCCTTGTCTGATGTACTAATGTTGTGATGGTAAGACATGCTCGGATGGGATCAAAGATTGGTTACGCTTTTGGACTTGTGTTTGGACCAACCTGATAAGAGCAAACCGAACAGTACTTTCATAAACAAAAATTGCTTGTTGTCACAAACTCATATTCAACTTGGGTTTATCAATTTTAGAGATTTTATTATAGCATTTAAAAAATAGTATTTGACTATCTCATTGATTAATAATTTTACTTAATAATTATAATTATTTGATTCAATGGACGTGATTAATAGATAAGGTAACTAAACCCCAAAAAATATATATATAATACTATTTCTCTTTCTTCTTTTTTATTTGACACTTCTCTCTATTTTCTTTAAATTATTGTATCTTTTAAATATTATTTAAATAATTAATCAACATTGTTATTCAACAACAATATAATATAATTATTTTCTCAAAATATAAATTATATTAATTTTAATATAAAATTATTTTATAAATGATTTATTAATTTTGCTTTATTAATATATAACTCAAAAGCATTATTATCTTGATATGAATTAAAAACTAGTTAAAAATAATTAATCTCATCCGATCTAATTCTATACCAAACATATAATTGTATTAGATTAAATCTAATCTGATTCAGTCTAATAATTCTTCAAACAAAGGATTTATTATTTCAATCCAATCTAATTTTATTCAATTCAATCTAATACCACATACAAGTGAAGCTTAAATGGTGTGTAAAAGTTGTCATACATCAATTACTTAAGATATAATGTTTGATATGATTAAAAAAAGTAAACATTTTGGCATTACCTACCTAACTGTTTGTATAAGTTATTATTACTCCACAGATACTTCTCAAGTGAGGAGAAACCAAATATTAAAATTGAATTCATATCTACATTACGTGTCTAAAGTTGTGCAATTGAATCATGCTTCCAATCCAGATTAATTATAACGGTGAAAGAAAAACTTAATATTTCATTTTAAAATACTTTAAGGCTAGCTAGTTTAAAAAACACAATCAAAAAATTTGTTTAATCAACATGGTAACTTATAACAACATTATTTAAAATAGGTAAGCAATTTATGCATTAAAATGCGAAATATTAATATTTTTAATAAACACATTTTTTAACACTTATTAGATTACATACTAATATAACCCTTCAATTCTATTCAAAACTCTCGTTGTAATTTTATGTGAAGAGAAGCAACATTAGAAATTCATTTTTGGAATTTCAAAATAATAACCAATACGATTAATTAATTTAAAACGTTATAGAGTAGCCCAAAACATTATCTAGAAGTAGCCAACAATCACATCCACATCTAAAAATGTCTGTAAAGTTTGAGCCTAAGTTTGTGATTTAACTTATTATCTACCTTCCAAAGCTAGTGACAGGTCCACATTGTTAGTACACCTTACCTTTTATCAACTTCCTTCCAAATATCATGAAATTGTTTATATATATATGTTAAATTAAGATAGTTTTTGGACTTCTTTTAAAAATATTTTGTAGTATTTAGTTGAATTAAATTTCATTAGAAATACAAGTGTAATTATCAAAATCTAGAAAAAAAAAACATTTTTTTCTATCCAAAATTTTTAAATGTTTTCTAATTTTTTATTTATTGTTTTTTAAAATAAACATTAAGGCAAATTTGATACTGAGGTAGATACAAACAAGATTAGATTAATTTATTATTATTATTATTATTTTAACTAGGGGTAGGAAATACAAATTTAGCACCACAAGTTAGTTGAGAGGTGAGTTGCAACCACACTTTTCGATATTTTTTAAAATTACAAATTTGGAATTATAGAAGGGATATCCTGTTTGAACACCAACCTTAACATTTGGGTGTGACTATTGAGCCACCTCAATGTCCTCAACTTTTGTCCATAATTTTAGGTTTATTAAAAGTTGGATACTTACTCTTAATTATATATTAACATGTTTATAATTCTAAAAAACGTTATTATTTCTTTTAAAAAGAATAAAATAAAAAAATCATTTTTTTTTAGAATTTATTGTAATTCCGAACTAATACTCAGCACAGAAATTGCAAAGTCGTAAAGATAATTCAGTTAGCTTCTTTCCTTATTGTCAGTGATGGAATTAGTTCTGCTATGGAGGCTGTTGAAGGAAAGTTAGGATTCATTCAAGAATTGAATTTTTTGCCCCTAATTAAATCATAGTTGTCTTTTGGGTGTACCTAACCAAAACTCCCATTTATGCCAACATTTATTACACTACCATTTATAGATAAACCAAAAATGAGATTCTCCCTGCAAGGATAATTATAAGAGTTGTATAAATGCCAAAATTGGTCTTCTAAAATATTATTAGGATTTAACCGTTAGAGAATCTTATTCAACTATTACAATATTTGAATTGACTTCCATAACTTTCTTTGCAATCAATCAAATAGATGTAATTATTGGATAAGGTAATCAAATTCTATTATTATTGTCCAAATTTTAGTATGTGTTTAAGGATCGCGGCTGAAATCTTATAATCCTCTAATATACAAATGTTTTTAGATATTTATGTTCATGTGTCGGAATTGAAAGATTTGTTAAAGCCGGTAATAATAAAACCATGAAATATTTTATTTAGAAAAACCATAAAATATTAATATTATCCCTTGACACATACCGGATTCGTATTAGATCCATGCTTGGTACATGGATATCCTTCTTAATAATCATAAAAGTTCACAATAATATAATTAAAAAAATTCACAATAATAAATGTTTGAACAAAATCTAAAACTCTTGCCTAATTAAAAATAATGAATCTGCACCCTGTTGTATATGGATTTCATTCCACATAACCCTTTACTTTCTAAACAAGTTCAATTGAATAAATGGAAATAAATGTATTACCAATTAACAAATAGAAGGTCCAAAATTGAAATAAAAGAATTTATTAACATAATAATAAACTTAATTTTTAGAATAATATTAGGCTTCCCAAATTTTTATCCAAAATCATGTTCAAATAATGTGATAAATGAGTAAAATATTTGGACATGAATTTAAGTAAAATATTTAAAAAGTTTAATATTATTTTAATTTTTATAATAAATGAAAATTGGGCACTAACAACAATAAGTGGGATTTGTTTTTTTTTTTGTTTTTTTTAATTTTTTGTTTACAAGATCCGGTACTTGTTATAATAAAAGAAAACAAAAAAATATTTCAACAAAATGAAAATAAAAAAATAAAAAAATAATAGTAGATGAGATAAGGACAAACTTTTCTTGCACCGGAAATCAGAGCGAAAGAGTATAAATCAAGCGTATTTATAACGCCTATAAGGCCAGCAGTTATCAGTGATATAAGAACAAGTACATATCAGCTTTATAAGCTAGAGAGCTTATCAATGTAGTTATCACAGAAATACAATCTCATCTCATCTCATATCGCTCACGGTATTTAAATGGTGAGATACCTTTGTTTCTTGGCTCACACATCTCTCTCTTCTTCAAATCCCTAGCCAAAATTTTCTCTATAAATACTCACCGAAGAGCTGAAACACACAGAGAGAGAAGAGAGATACAAAAATTCACTCAAAACAACGTCTTCTTCTCTTCGCTTGCTTTAGAATTCTCCGATCTATCAGTCGTGGACGGGTACCAGGCCAACCTTTTCTTGTCATTACAATTTCAATTTCAACTGCGTATCTATTTTTTCTTTTTTCTCGTTCCAGGTTTTGACTGCTTTTTCTGTTGTCAATTTTCGTTTTGAATTTTTGTTATTTGAAACTTCGATTATTCTTGCATGTTTGTTTGCTGTGTAATATTATGCGGATTGTCGTTTTATCCGACTACTGATCTGTGAAGTCTTGGATCTCTTGTTTATATTCTGTGCAGATACGAGAATCATGTCCTCGCTAAGCAGAGAACTTGTATTTCTCATACTTCAATTTCTTGATGAAGAGAAATTCAAGGAGACTGTTCACAAGTACGGATTATTTATTATTATTATTATTATTATTATTTTATTTTAAAATTTTTTTATGGTGTTGTTTTTGGTTAATATAATCTTGTGCAATTGAATTGGCATAGGATATAGATATTTTGTGTTTGTATGGAACTTTGCGTGTGTGTGTTTATTTATTTTGTGTATATGGAAATTTGGTGAGGTTTTGTTGAGGGTGTTGTTGACTGTAATTGGTTAGATTGGAGCAAGAGTCAGGGTTTTTCTTCAACATGAGATATTTCGAGGATATGGTGACGAATGGGGAGTGGGATGAGGTGGAGAAGTATCTATCTGGGTTCACCAAGGTTGATGATAACAGATATTCCATGAAGATTTTCTTTGAGATACGCAAGCAGAAGTACCTGGAAGCTTTGGACAAGTATGTGTTTTCAAGTTCTTTATTGGGTTCAATTTTGTGGTGTCTTATACTGCTTTTGTTAAGTTGACCATTTTGTTTGTTACAGCTTGGAATTGTTGGTTAAAGTTAATACTACTTTGTTTGCTTGAATATAAAAATAATGTAGGCGGGATCGTGCTAAAGCGGTGGATATTTTAGTTAAGGACTTGAAAGTGTTTGCGGCATTTAATGAAGAGCTTTTCAAGGAGATTACACAGCTGCTCACACTAGAAAATTTTAGGTACTTGTCTTGGATTGTTTTCTAGTATACAGAATACATCATATGACACTGAGAAATATAATGCAATTAATTGTGAAATATGACTAATTGTTAATATGCAGAGATAATGAACAGCTATCAAAGTATGGGGATACTAAGTCTGCAAGGGGGATAATGCTAGCCGAATTAAAGAAATTGATAGAGGCTAACCCCCTTTTCCGTGATAAGCTTCAATTTCCTACCTTGAAGAATTCAAGACTGCGGACACTAATTAATCAAAGGTTCTTGAGTAATTTTTTACTTGCTTGGTTGTTTTGACTTTGTGAATTAGTTTTTACTTTTCATTTAAGATACTCACATTTCTCATCAACTTGCAGTTTAAATTGGCAGCATCAGCTTTGCAAGAATCCGAGGCCTAATCCTGACATAAAGACGCTATTTGTAGACCATAGTTGTGGACAGCCAAATGGTGCTCGTGCTCCTTCTCCTGTTACTAATTCCTTGATGGCTGGTGTTCCAAAGGCTGGGGGTTTCCCACCACTGAGTGCTCATGGGGTAAGCGAAAATTTATTAAGTTTTCAAGCAGTTATTTGATCTGAATTTGGACTTTTGGGGCTTTAACTTTGAGTCTATACATTTACAGCCATTTCAGCCAGCTCCTGCTGCTCTTCCAACCTCTCTCGCTGGATGGATGGCTAATCCATCTCCTGTCCCTCATCCCTCAGCTTCAGCAGGGCCTATAGGTTTGACTGCTGCTAGCAATGCAGGTATTTATAGTACAGATAGCAAGCTGCTTTTGATGTGATTGTGGTTTTTTTTGGTTTTTTGAAGAATATTTGCTGTTATGAAGCCTTCTTTACCTATTATAATTGTCATAAATATACAACACATCAGACGGAAAGACTAAGAAATATGCTGGTTTTCTTATCTGAAGGATATAAAGGGAAAAATGAAAACTGTTTAATTATGTTATTGAGATTCAATAAATAAAGTATTTAACAACTTGGTAAAAAAAAAAGGCTTTAACAACATGATAATAAGTTTCTTCTCATATTTTTCTTCATGGAATATTTTATATTTTTAACTTTTTAACTCTTATATGCTATGCATTACATTAGTACTCATCGCTTTTGTTTTTACTATGCAACTTATGCACTTCAAACAGACTGATATTTTTTTACCCTTTATTTATGATAGCTGCACTCTTAAAGCGTCCGAGGACTCCTCCTACCAACAACCCTGCTATGGACTATCAAACAGCTGATTCTGAACATGTATTGAAGAGACCGAGGCCTTTTGGAATTTCAGATGAGGTAGTTCCTGTCAATTAAATATGTTGATTTGTTTATGATTGGCTTATCTGATGGAATCTTGAGTTCTGAGACAAACTACTAAGCTCGTTCTTATGTTATATGCATTTATGTATCTATATGAGTTTTAGGTGTTTAATTCTCATTCTGAGGGTTTAGGAAACTGTCTTTTTTTTCTTTTTCTTTTTATTTTTTCAATTTTTAGGAAACTGTCTTGTTATTGCTGAGATTTAGGTGGGTGGTTTAATCATCTCAGAACTGGGATTTTTTTTCTTTCTTTTCTGCTCATGCCAATTTCATGTTTATCATACATCCCGATTAAAGTTTTGCCATCAGCTCTTTGTTACGTCAAATATGGTTAAGTATGGTACACTATCACTACTTTGAGACATGGCATAATGAATGGTTGATCTGTATTGCCCTGTTTCAACAAACTAAGTTTTGCTGTTACGGCTTTGTTACCTTTAAGATGGTCAAATATGGTTGTCTATGCTAGGGCATTGGGGCATGCCTTAATGAGCTAGGCCTTATTGGGTCATGTGGTCTAGATTGCTTGCTATAAACCATGAAGAAATGGTCGTTTTGGGATGTTCATGTATTCTTCTGAATCTGTAATCTTGACGCCTTTGTTTTGTTTTGGGCGTTGGGAACTTGATATACTTCCCCAATTGAATGTGGAACATTTTAACAGCTGGTTGAGATATGTAACAGAATTGACGGATTTGATGTCAAGGTATATTAGATATGGCATGTCAGTGGGGAGAAAATAATTATTGGATGATTGCCTTTTCTTTTTACTTTTCCTTGTGCACTATTTTTCCCTTTCACATTATGATGCCTTGTATTTGCTTTTGTAGTATATGGTTATTTGTTAATATTTTCTGATTGAAGAAAGTTACTTCAACATTATATGCGAGTTTGCAACAAGCCATCAGAGGATAATCAGATAATACATATTAATACATTATTGATGTAAAAATGCTGAACAAACTAAATTTAAGCTATGTCCAGCCAACTGCTATAGGCTGACAAGGGAGTTTAGCGGAAGGTGCACTACGTTGTTTGGACCTTTAAGTGCGGTTACTTTTTCTTGAGACTTATTGTTTGCTTTCCGTTCAATATATTGGAAATACTAGACATGGACTTACGGAGGTAGGATGAATGTAGAATGCAAGATTGGTGTTTAATAATTAGGAGGTGCTGTGTGTTTCCTGTCATCTTAATTATATTGTACAGCTAGTATTTCTGTTAAACAATATGAGGCTACGTCCATCTTGAAACTTTTTCTTGACAGAACAAACTAAAATTGTAATAATGTATCTTAATAGGTCCACTGCTGACATGATATCTTTTACAGGTCAATAATCTGTCAGTAAATATCCTGCCTGTTGCATACACCGGGCAGAGCCATGGGCAGAGTTCTTACTCTACCGATGACTTGCCCAAGACTGTTGTGGTGACTCTAAGTCAGGGTTCAGCTGTCAAGAGCATGGATTTCCATCCTATGCAACAAATTCTACTTCTTGGTATAACCCTAGTGGCATAAAGGATATACTTTGGGTTTCCATTTGGAGTTCTTTTATTTAAAATTAGTTGGCTTCTAGCTATATGTTTTCCTTTATTTATGTGTGGTTTAATTATTTCAGTTGGAACGAACATGGGGGATGTGATGTTGTGGGAGGTTGGTAGCCGTGAAAGGATTGCTGCAAAAAGTTTTAAGGTCTGGGACCTTGGATCATGTTCAATGGCTCTGCAGGTGGGGCATTCATTATAATGTTTCTGTATAAGATTTATCATTTAGTAGTTATATGTGTTAGGAGTTGATAATATCCATCTGGTTCTGTTATAGGCTTCTTTGGCCAACGATTATACAGCGTCGGTTAACCGTGTGATGTGGAGTCCTGATGGAACTCTTTTTGGTATATATGATTTTTTTTAATATTTTTTATATTTTCTATTTTCAATTTTTAGGGGCTTTGCCTTACTATACATTTAATACTTCTGTAATTTGAAATGTGATTATCTGGTGGTTTACACATACAAGAAAATATGCCAATATATTTGATATATTATCCTTGCTTCAGGTGTCGCATACTCAAAGCACATTGTGCATATATACTCTTATCATGGTGCTGATGATTTAAGAAACAGCATTGAGGTTTGCATCAAACTTGATCTTGTTGAAGTCCGTTCTCCTCACTAGCATCTCAAAATCATGCATCCCCAGGCAGGGGTTACTTTTATTTAGATATGTTGATGTGGCTGTAATACATACTAAACTTTTACTGTGAACTTCACAATAGATCGAAGCTCACGTTGGCAGTGTTAATGATCTTGCATTCTCTTTCCCCAACAAACGACTATGTGTTGTCACTTGCGGCGAGGACAGGGTTATTAAGGTTTGCTTAGTTACCTCACTGATTTTCTGGAGACTAATTGTGTTAGATACAATTTATACAAGTCCAAACTATTTCAGGTGTGGGATGCAGTTACTGGCGCTAAGCAGTATACTTTCGAGGGTCATGAATCACCTGTATATTCTGTATGCCCTCATCACAAGGAAAATATTCAGGTAATGGACGATAAGGTGCAACTCTGTTTTGTTATCTGTTAGATCTTATGGGCCTTTTTTATTTTTATTTTTATTTTTTTTATATTTATGGAAAAAGTTTAATTTTCTCTAGAGTTAGAAATCAATATGATAATTAATTATGCCTTCTCTTTTATCCTTTTAAATGTCTTCAATTATGTTCTAACTTCTTCCAGTTTAGGTGCAGTTTGAAGGTTAAAATTAAATTGCTTGGTTGTAGTTTACATGCACAATTGCTAAAGGTCTGTGATCTGTGATGTAAGCTTTTGACAAACAATAGTTTGGCATGTTAAGCTTGTGGCTTTATAAATCCTAATTCCACACAACAATGAACAATTAATGTTTCTGGGATATTACTTCTTCGTTCTCTGTCCTTTTTTTCATGAAAATTATGTGATTCTCTATTCTGCTTTAAGTACATTCGCTTGGAGATTTCCCTTTTTGGATATATTCTGCAGGCTGCATAATTATGACTATAGTGCTCAAGATTTCTATTTTATTCCGCTCTTTTCTTTTTCTCAGTTTATATTCTCAACAGCAACTGATGGGAAAATAAAGGCATGGTTGTATGATAATTTGGGCTCAAGAGTGGACTATGATGCTCCAGGTCATTCATCTATGATGATGGCATATAGTGCTGATGGATCAAGGTTCTTCTATGTTTTGTGCATTTTACTTTTCTGCACTTTCTTCCCTATGTGATAGAGTTTATTCTCGCTATCTTGTGATATTTGCAACTGCAATGTTCATATCATGATTGATGGACAATACATAGGTTGTTCTCATGTGGAACAAGTAAGGAAGGAGACTCATACTTAGTGGAATGGAATGAAAGTGAAGGAGTAGTAAAGCACTCGTATTATGGTCTTGGGAAGCGATCTGTGGGGGTTGTGCAATTTGATACTACTAAAAACAGGTTTTTGGCTGCTGGTGATGAATTTATGATCAAATTTTGGGACATGGACAATGTTAGTCTTTTGACAAGTACTGAAGCAGAGGGTGGATTACCGGTAATTATTGGATCTCTACAATATAAATATGGCTGATGCATCCTTTGTACCAACTAATTATTCTCATTTTTGTAAAATCCTACAGGCTTCACCATGTATAAGATTTAATAAAGAAGGAATTCTGTTGGCAGTCTCAACAAATGACAATAGTGTCAAAATCCTTGCAAATGCAGACGGAATTAGGCTGCTAAGAACAGTGGAGAATCGTTCATTTGATGTTTCTAGAGTTGCTCCTGCAACTGTTGTGAAGGTAATGATATATATATATATATATATATTTTTGGTGCAAATATAATGATATATATATTTTTTTTTGGTGCAAATATCTTTTCTAAATTCATAATGTGTGTTTATATATATATATACAGGCCCCTCCTATAGGCACGTTTGGTTCTGCAAACACAAGTGTTGGGACAAATATTGGGGATCGACCTGCTCCAGCAGCAGCAATGGTTGGAGTGGTGAGTGTTGATATTCTCTTCCATGGTTAATCCAGATGTTCTAAGCAGACTTCATCTATTTGCTTTGATATATTGTAGCTTAGAACTTAGTGTTTAATCAGATCGTCATGCAAATTTGTTTTCCAAACAATTGTGGATAAACATAAAAATGTATTTTATATGTCCAATGTTCTAACCTTTTTACTTTGAGCTTTATATGTCCAATGTTCTAACCTTTTTGCTTCGAGCTTCTGTAGAATAGTGATGGTAGAAGTTTGGTTGATGTAAAACCCAAAATTGCTGATGAGTCGGTGGAGAAGTCAAGGAACTGGAAACTGACAGAAATTAGTGAAGCATCACAGTGCCGATCACTTAGGCTGCCAGATAGTTTATCAGCAATGAGGGTATAGCTATCTTTCCAATCATATTATTTTGTGCCTTTTTACCATCTCTCCTGGACTTATAAATTTCTCCAGTGTAATGTGGATGCAAAATGTTGTTCACTATTTTTGTATATGGCAAACACATGCACACGCCAGGCATGTATTGTTTACTTCTATGAGAATAAAAAAATACTAGTGGCACAGCATTTGCTGTGGTTTAGAAAAAATATCAGAACTGGGGAAAGGCTCTAATAAATTGATTGATAGTTGGTTTCTTGCTCTTGAATAGCGTACACACTCTCCATTGCAACTTATAAATTATTTGCCTTTATGACGTGTTCTTGTATCTGGAAATTTTGGAATTTCTTCTAATGCGAAGTAATTTTTGTGGAATTTGTTTTCGCTTATGGTTTCAAATGGTATTAAAATTTTCAGGTTCCTAGGTTGATATATACAAATTCAGGACTTGCAATATTGGCATTAGCATCTAATGCTGTGCACAAACTCTGGAAGTGGCAAAGAAATGATCGAAATGCAACAGGAAAGGTATTATATTTTCTTGTAATTTTTTAAAGTCAGGTCTCTCAAATAACTTTTCTGTTCTGTCGTGATAACTTTCTTAAGCTTGCTGATTATAAGGATGTTGTGATTTATAGGCTACTACTAGCACAGCACCACAATTATGGCAACCTCCAAGCGGAATATTGATGACTAATGATATAAGTGATACAAAGCACCCTGAAGACGCTGTTCCATGTTTTGCACTTTCAAAGAATGACTCTTATGTTATGTCTGCTTCAGGAGGGACGATTTCTCTATTCAATATGATGACGTTTAAGGTATATGGTTTGCCTTATTCAAATTTGTTTTGTACAATCGTTTAATTACCTGCAAAATTACTATGAAAGGCATTTTTTAGAAATTTTTGAAAACCCAGGAAAATTTTCCAAAGTACTTTGTGAAGTGATCCTTATTAATAGACAGCCATCATCATGTGTCAACATCCACTTGTTTTGGAGCATCTATATGTTGATCTCATTCATTTGTGGTCCGAACTATGTAAAATACCAGTTATCCTTAAAAAGCAACACTGACTGTTGGGATTGAACAAGTGCACTGTTATGATTTTAGATTACATAGGGATAATTTTTTTGAAAATATTGCCAGAAAGTAGAAAAATGTCTAGAAAGTCTGTCAATGGTGAGATTTTTTTGATAAGCCTATATCATCTGGGGCAAGTTTTGAGCATGACTTTCTTCATATTTGATACAATTTTATCCCTCTTCTGGTGACATATATACTCATCTTTCCTGACTGCAGACAATGACAACATTCATGTCCCCACCACCGGCAGCAACATTTCTTGCATTTCATCCTCAAGATAATAACATCATTGCCATAGGCATGGAAGACTCAACTATCCAGATCTATAATGTCCGGGTTGATGAGGTAGTGAACTGATTTAACTAAATCTTAAGTCACTGTTGATAAATAAGTTAGTAATGAGATTTTTGAAAAGCTGGATGCTCTTTTTCTCAGGTTAAAACAAAATTGAAAGGTCACCAGAAGAGAATAACAGGCCTTGCTTTCTCTCACAGTCTAAATGTGTTGGTGTCTTCTGGAGCTGACTCTCAGGTGATAAATAAATTAGTGGGCTTGCATGTGTCTCTTTGAAATGTTATTCTATACTTGACACCATTAAAAATTGAAAAACTAATGTTCTATGAGAGAGCGAAAAGCATTGATGTTCTTAGCTGACATTTGGCTGTTGACTAGAGAATTTTCCTAAATTAAATATAACATAGAAGCTTGTGTTTCACTTCGCTTAAAATAGGCCTTTGCCTATTCCTTTGATTTGGCTTGCCTGTCATTAACTACAAAGATTTTATTCTTATTCTTCTGGGCATATAAAACTTGTATGAATTATAAATTTGTCATCTGTTGTTTCTCATTTCTTTATTCTCTTGCTACAGCTCTGTGTTTGGAGCACAGATGGATGGGAGAAGCAGACTAGTAAGTCATTGCAAATTCCAACTGGGAGAACAGCATCACATCTTGCAGATACACGTGTGCAGTTTCACCTAGATCAGACACATCTATTGGTAGTTCATGAAACACAGATAGCTATATATGAAGCACCTAAATTGGAATGCCTTAAGCAGGTAGGCTAGTTTATACATGTTGTTGAAGCTATTCTTGACTTTTTAAGTTATTAGTCTTCTGTAGAATGATGTGTTTGGATGTAGTTCTAGTCAGGCGCTGACACCCTTCACATTGAATATTTCCTGAAACAGTTTGTCCATCGGGAAGCAAGTGGTCCAATCACACATGCTACATATTCCTGTGATAGCCAGTCAATATACGTGGCTTTTGAAGATGGAAGTGTTGGTGTTCTCACTGCTTCAACACTTAGATTGAGATGTCGAATAAATCCTGCTGCATATCTACCACCCAATCCTAGGTGCGTCTTTGTACTTGTTTTAATCTTAATTTAACTGATAAAGAAATATTTCTTGTTCCTTTTTCTTTTGTTGAAAATAAAAATGTGCTGATGATGGAATTTAAACAGCTTAAAAGCGTATCCTCTAGTCATTGCTGCTCATCCATCCGATCCCAATCAGTTTGCGTTAGGACTAACAGACGGTGGAGTAAGTATACTTGAGCCATTAGAGTCGGAAGGAAAATGGGGTACCTCTCCTCCAACAGAAAATGGTGCTGGGCCTAGCACCACTTCTGGTGCAGCTGTTGCAGAACAATCACAAAGGTGACAAGTTTTTGACATGCCTTTCTCCAAAGACCTTAAGTGCAGGCTTCTATTCCTTGTGACCCGCTCCCTGGTCACACCACCATGTGATTTTCGAGGGGAAGCTGCGGAATTTAGGTATTGTAGTTTTAGAATTTTCCAACACATTCTAGCAGAGTTCATTTAATAGTGGTACAATGACTGTCTTCTGGCTGAGGTATGGTGATGATTGGTTCCCTTCATTTGGATAACTGGGGAAGTATGAGGTAAATTTAGAAGTGGGGGTGGAGGTCTGTCCATAAAAAGAACTAAAGGGGAGTTCATGCCCCTTGCCCCATCGCTGTTTCTTAGTCTTTTTAAGGTTGGCAAGTATAGCTGTTCAATTATTATTACTTTGGTTTCTCTAGTCGATGAATATTATTGTTCAGTTATTCAGATTTATACTACACAGTTCTATATCTGTTTCATCTTTTCTGGTGTTCATACAACTTGTTTCATAGTTGACTGTAATAAGAATTGACTGATTTTGTGGCTTGGAAGATGTAAATTTTGATAATTGTACTAGACGTTACACCTCGGAGGTTTCGCACTCCTGTAAATCTAACTAGGAAGCTCATCTATTCCGTGTCAACTCTATATACTTTTTCTATTTTTCGTCTTCTCCTCTGTTTTTAGGGTGGGCATAAGTTGATTGATCGGAGACATTGCCTGAGGCTGGCATTGGAACCTTGTAGAGGATATGAAATGAATGGAAGTGGTTTCCTTCCACAGCCTGCGGACCTTTGGTTTTGGAGGGGGCAATAATACAACTTCGTTGAAAGAGTGTTTTATATCATCGACATGGCTAACATATGAAAATTCAGAGAGTGACCAACTCCTAGGTATTGCGTCAGGAGAGATGCTAAATATACGCTTCCAATATATTCTGTCAATTCACTCACTCTTCAGTCTTCATATTTTGATATGTGGGTACAATTTATATTTTGAACTTAAAATGTGGAGCTACTATAGGAGGACCACTTTATCACATAATTTGCAATTAAAACACCCATTATTTCCCCAAAGTGCCACCTTCTTGTTTACATTTGTACTCAAGTCTCTTCACTTGATCTTTCAATTCATTCTTTTGTTCGTCAAAAGTTCCACCGTTTTCAAGGTTCATCAAGAGTCCCAACATTTTCAAGCTGCATTCATTTTCCTATTCAGGTACTCTTTTAATATAACTTTTTTCCATTAAATAATTGTTATTATATTTTATTGCTAGTTTTATATGTATTAAATATTAATAAAATGATTATCCATGTATTTAATATTTGCGGGGATTGTATTGTGTAGATTGATGAATTAGGCAAAAGAAAATTTTAATTTAGTCTCTATCGTCTAGTAAAATATTTTTTTTACTAACGTTTGTATTTCGAATTTTTGTCAACCATAATATTTTGAAAATGTATCAATTTAGTCCCTCTGATAAAAAAAAATGATAGTTAAACGTGACAGATGTGACAAAAAGGTGGATTTACCCTTATATAATTTAAAATTGATAAAATGATGTATTTACCTTCTTAAAAATTGATAATTGTAAAATAATCATCTTTATTATTACAAAATTATCATTGACCACCTTCCAATCAAATTATGACACATCATTTAATAAATTTTTTAAAATCAAATTATTGTTAATAAATATTTTAATTTAAAAAAAATAATATTTTTAATATAAATTAAAAAAAAATTTCATCTTCTACCTCTCATCATCTTTCTCATCTTCAATTTTATCTTCTACATTTATCAAAATTATCATTTTCATCATTTTCATCAAATCAACATCATCCAAATTAAACATCAACATCGAATTAAACATCTCCCAAATCTTTAAAAAAAAATGTTTATGCAAATTAAAAAAAATATTTATGTAATTTTTTTTAAAAAAAAAAATTGGAGATTTTAGCCATCTCTAATCGGTCTCTACCATCGGAGATTGGTCTCTGATGGTGGAGGCCTTCTGGTTTCATTGTCGGAGACCAGATTTGGTCTCTAACGATGGAGACCAGTGTTGGTCTCCTCGCTGGAGATCTCTCCAGACGCTAGAGACCAGTTGGTCTCTACTTCGACGATAGAGACTAGTTTTTTAGTTTCCTTCGTCAAAAGGATAATGGTTTTTACGGGAGATCAGTTTCCTGATCCTTATGGAGATAATTATTTTTTTTTTAACTTAAAAATATTTTTACATATTAAATTAAAAATATATTATATTAAATATATATTAAATATATATAAATATGTTCAAGTTAAAATGACCAAACTAACCATCTTCCTGTTAAGGTTGACTAACAAAAGGATATTTGACTAACAGAATGACTACAATTGATACATTTTCGAAACGCTAGAGATAATAGAAATTCGAAATGTAAACATTAATAAAAAGGTAATATTTTATCAAACATTAGGGGCTAAATTAAAATTTTTCCATTAGGCAAAACATCTCTTATTTAAGTAGAGTAGTTTTTACCGTATTTTTATATTCTTGAAAGAGTGATTTTATCTCATTTTATTTCTAGGTAATTATAATATTTGGTTCAATGAATCAATTTCACATATAAAAATTTTTAAGTCTTTAAAGTTAAAAATAGCTTTGAGCTTATACATATAGTTTTAACATATTAATCGGGAGTCCATTTATTCTAAATGTTAAAACTTTGTTAATTTCTTAAGCATGTATCATATAACTAATTTATTTTAAAGAACAGGTTAAGAGACAATAGAGCACAAATAAAAATAAAAAGTAGGAAGGTCAATTAAAAAATAAAGAGCCAATTCAAGAGCTACAATTTATAGATAATGCTAGTAGTTACGTAAAGTAATCAAACCCAATAAATTTAAAAAATAATGGATAATTAGAATTGTAGATAATGAGATAAAATAGCTCTTTTATAATGGTTCCGATAAGTTCAAAAGGTAAAGTATGACACATCAAAATATGAAGAGAATGAGTTGAGAGTGTCTGTTGGAACAGTGTATTTAGTATTTCTCTTGTCCTAATAGTTCAAAATCGTTTAAATCTGTTAATCTGCCTGCGATTTAATGATTTACTTTGAAAGGATGAGTAGTTAGGTAGTTCTGAAAAATTTAAAAGAGGAATGCTGTAATTTTGTGAGGTTGTAGATGCTTGTAATTTGGTTGATTTGGGCTTCCACGGGGCCTTATCTCACTTTAAATGATAATAATGTTTAAGAAAGGCTGGGATCACTTTGTAACTAATCAAGATTGGATATCATGTAATGTTTTTGCAAGGGTAAAATGATGCACAAGGGAACTTGGTGGCCTGCCATGATGGTTGCGCCCTCTTGCACATGTTGTTAAGGGCAAGGTTCAAGTTCATATACCCATAGAAAATGTAGCAATTTTCCTACAAAGGTGTAGGTAGACTTTTCTTAGTTCTAACAGTAGATTTTCGGACTGTTCATTAATAGAATCTATCTTTAGGTTCTGATATAGTATTAAGAGATGTATGTAAAAAAAAAATAATAAAATGATGCACAAGGATTTTTCTTTCTCCAATCATCGTTCAATCTTGCTGAAATTGGAGGGAAACAAAACGGTTGGCAAGATTTCTAAATGCAAGAAGTTTAAATTTGAGCCACTTTGACTTAAGGAAGAGTGCCCATAAACTTCAAGGGTTGGTTCCATGATATTTTTGGTAGGCTTGGAAGGATTCTGCGGTTGTTTATTCTATTGGGAATTTAAATCTGAAGCTTGGAAGTCATTGAGTAGACTCTTCTCTGAAACAAAAAGAATCGAATGAGCTACTTTATGGTCCTCATGATGCAGATGCTGTGCAAAAAATCAAGTTTATGGAGGGAAAATTAGAGAATCTATTTGCTCCGAGGAGCTAGGTGGATTGGCTCATTGCAGGTGATTGAAATACTATATCTTTCCACTTCAAAGCAAGTGCTAGGAAGATTTGAAGTGGAAAAACGAGATTTCTAGACTTGCACATGAGAATTGAATTTATCAAATAGAAGCAGGAGCTATACGTACAACAATTTGTGATTATTTTTCCACTCTTCATTTTTAGAGTCCCATTTGAGGAAGAGATGTCAACTAATGCAATTCACCTATTAACTCTGCACCATTCACTGCACAAGTTCAAAAAGTTTTTGATTTGGGGTTTTCACAGGCTCCGCGAATCCATGGTAGTTATGTTATATTAAGGCAAAACCTCTGGATTTTCGTTGGTATGGATATTGTCAGAGACCAATTGGGGATCCTCCTATCCTATATCGATAGTCACATGGCTGTGTTGTAATGTAAAAGAAGAGGGACCTAGAGTTCAGCTGTATAATCATGTGGTGTCTCTGAAATAATAGAAACTCCAATTTTAATCCTGTTGGGCGTATTATGTATGGTTCGGTGGGTTGTTTCCTGTCACGCTACTTGTTGATTGAGGAATAGTGTGACCCACACCTTGCATTTTGGCTTTCTCAGTTGTGGCTTTTTTGCAACCCTAGTTGTTTTGTTTTTGTTAATGAAGTTCTGTTGATTTCAAACAAAAAGAGTGTAAAGAAAAATTTATTACTTTCAATTGTTAGACAAAACGCAAAAATGCATCTAATGTATATAGTCTTTTTACAATCGCTGCACAATGACAACTGTCCAATTATAAACAATATGGTGATCTGAATTTTTGATATTACAAGATATAAAAACTAGCTCCGTCTTCTACCCGACTTCTTGTGCCTTCGGGCATTGGCTGGGGAAGACTGCTCATAAGATACTGGTAAGACTGTTCCTCCTTTGATGCTATCTGACCCTGGCATGCTATTAAGTGTTTTCTGGGCTTCCATGTAGACTGTCAAATCTCTAATCTAAGATCAATAGATAAAACTCAAGTAAAAACCGGTAACTTCCATTCGCCACAAGCATAACATTTTAAGTCATTAAGGTACCTGTTCTTCCAGATCAAGTATCTGCCCATCTTTCACTCTTAATGATGAATTTTCCCTAGAAAGAACAAGAAACAGTAATTTTCTCATCCAATCATCAAAAGATATAACACATGATTTAATGACCATGACAAGTAAAGACAGTAATTTTTTTCTTCCAAAATAAACAAGCAATTCTACGACCCTTAATAAAAGGTATACTACTGAAAAGTGTTTACTTCTTTTAGAGTTATATGCATAGGCAGAAAAATGACAATTACCTCTCTTCAATCTCCTTAACCTTTTTCCGCAAAATTTCTTGGTTCTTAATGAGATCTCGATTGATCTATAGACAGTGAAAAGACTATCAATGAAGCAATATAATATAAATCTCACACATTATGACATAAAATGAACAAACCTGTCTTATCCCAAAACCACACTCAAATGATCAAACAACAATAACTGAATAATGCATGTGCTCAGAAGGCTTACATCTGCAACAGCATTTTTTGCCTTCTCACATATATCCAGTTCATTATGGATGTCTTGCATCTTGGAAGCCACGGCCTTTTCCACTGCTTCTGAGATGGAACTATGCCTTTTACTTTTAGCCTCTGTAAGTAGAGACTCATAGTACTAAGTGCAAACATAAACAATTAGAATCTTAATTTCCTTACGTAAAAACAAATAAACAAAGAGTGTCATCAAGAGACTAGAAATGATATGGCCTTGATAATACAAATGAAAATGTACCACACAAGCAGATTCAACCTAAAATTCCGAATTGCCCAAATAATTATGTATGCTCAAATGATATCAAGCATATCCATAATCCAGTCAAAACATAGGTTTGATGTTTAGCATCATTAGACAAGGACATTGTTATTTTTAAAATTTTTTTTACACAAAAGTGTCAAATGAGCCCATTTACCTAGATGACCAGAAAATGGAGATGACCTTCCACAAAGTACTAAATTAAGCTATACTGAGACTTAAGAGTACATAGAAGTTCAAAAAATATACATGAGCTCAAAGAGAAATCACAATCTTCAAACAGATGAAGAATGAATATATGTAATCAACAACAAAAGAAAAGGGGAGAGAAAAAATAGAGAAAAAGAAACAGATTAATAATGTACTTACTTGTCTTTGTGTCTCCAGTTGAGTAGCAAGAAGGTGGTTGTACTCATCTGCAATCTATTCTCAAGCACGTATTAACAATCAGTGCATGGATTGAAAGAGTAGACAAACAATGGTCAAGAAGATACTGATGAATTCAACATTATCAATAAATGGATTGACCCATAAGATAAAGGGGATGGAAGATTTTAAGTCCCTAGCAAGAGAATGATGTGCTCTATGCAGTTGTTCGACACGAAGTATCATGAAAATAGTAAGTTCAATGAAAAGTTTCAATCTAAGTTATACCAGAAAAGAAAAGACTAATGCTTAACATGAGATCTGAAATTTAATCTACAGCAGGGAAAACTTACAGTTTCAACTTTGCTGTTAAAGAGGGCCTCACTAATTCCAGAATCCTCGCTACAAGCACAAGTACCACAATGTCCCTCATGTGACAAGCAGCGAGAGTTCATCTCCATCGACTTTCCATCGGTTTTTGACTGGTTCAGCCGATGAACATAATTGTCACCAACATAATCCCAAATTTGTTGTGTTCTTAAATCAAGAGAGTAGCAATGCTGTGTATCTTTCCAGTGCCTAACAGCATGCCCTTCCTTATATCTGAGTGCAGAGGAAAAAAATGAATACTATATGTTTCGACTTTTCAGCTTAAAGTAAATTATAACTGACAAAATGAGCAATGTATATGAATTATATTTTAGAGTCTTCACGCCCCGAGGCATTATAGGAAACAGCAATGAGTGTATACCTTCCACATCCCACAAAACCACAAATCAAACAAACCCAGAGATTCTCCATTGTCCTACAAACAGAACAAGTCGGTTTCTCATCCTGCTGCTGACAAAATCGACAAACCTGATGACATAAGGAAGTTGAAAATTAAAAAAAAAAAAATACTAATATGATGAAGGGAAAAGTCAGGTAAACATGTAGGACATGGGCCTATTCTCATTCTTCTTGTATTTCCTCCACATTTACTTGAGTGACAAAACTATCAACGGTTATGATTTTCTTTTCTTTTTTATAGCTAAGAGATTGTCATGTGCAATGCATGGCAAGAAATTACCATAATAGTCCGATGTTCTAAATTTCTGTTTGTACACATAACTAAAAGCTCAATTTCATTTGGGGTGGCAAGAAATCCGATAGCATTAATGTTGTTTAAATACCCCAAGATTGAGATGCAGTTTTCTCAAACTGACAACCAAACAGTATAATAGAGACATGTTCTTATCATTCTCAGACAAAAGATCTAACTATGTTATGTGAATGATATATATAAAAATATATAATCCTATCATTTCACATTAATTTTCTTAAAATCAATACCATCGATTCTTGACAGCCTTGATCAATCTTTCAAGAATTTCAAGACTTTAATAATAAAGACAATAGCGATCAAGGCGGTGGTATTGATTTTTGTTATCAGTGTCCAGGGACGAGAAAAGGACAATCCACACGTACACAATTTTTATTTTGATAACCCCAAAATCCCTCAAACTTGCATTGCGAACTTGATTTCAAAACTAGGGGCCTCTGACAAACCCTTCAATTTTTAGGAAATGGGGAACTAGTGGCATTGCCATGTGGACAACCTTGAGGAATGAAACCCTAAACCTTGCTTTTTTGGGGTGTGTGGGGGTTTGGCAATCATAGCAGTTACCATGTATGACATCGAAAAACTATACAATATTCAGAGCAGTTAAAATCAAACTTCGGCAGTACTTGCTTAACACCAAAAACTTCATCTTTGCATGCAGAGTCAGAAGTAAAGCCCGAGGCAATTAAAATATTATAAACTACTAGAAAACCCACGAAGTTTGAGAAAGGCAGGGGAAAATGGGTTTATACGTGAGAACTGCAAAGTAGCTCACCTGGCATGATAAGTAAGTCCATTTTGAAGTGCATGAACATTGAAAGGAATGGTCACAAATTGTACTGAGAATCCCACTAGTGTCTGGGTCCAATCTCTCTAAAATACAAAAGAAATCAACGCTCAGCAATCTACAGAAACATAGATCAATACTCAGAATCCAATGCCACCTCAAGAATCAAGATTACACAGAAAAGCAAGCATTGGACTGACCAAGACAGATTGGACAAGTGGGTAACTCGGTAAAACCCGGCGGCGCTGTGCTAGCAATCTCAGCTAATTCTGTGTATTCCACCGAAAGCATAAATAGAATGTGGCACACCTCAGCCTAGCATCCCACAAGCAGAATTGCATTGTAGATTTAAGTGAATCAAACAATCAAAGAAACCGGGTTAAGTGAAGTTGACCAACCTCACCAGGTGAAAACAACTTGCCATTCAAGTTGCCATAAAACCCATCAGCTGCCAACTGATCAACAAGCTCTATCAAAACACTGTATCGATCTTCCATCCCATCATTCCTGATATTTGCAATCACAATTCACAAATAGTTTTGCTTTCAATAATTTACAATTGATTTCGATTCTAAAAATTTGAATTTTAAATGCAAACAAATAATGAATACCTGATGAATATGAGGTGATAAACGAGGTTGATGTGGGAGCCGCAGAATCGGATGAAGTCATCGGCGGACAAGTAGTTGGGGACGGCAACCACGAAGAGACAAGTGGATCGAGAGCTAGGTGTTGCCGCATATGAGCCTCGAAACAGGTGCACCAATCCTCTTCGCTCGCTGAATTTAGGGTTAGGGTTAGGTGTGGCGGAGGAGACAGTGGAGAAGCCCGTTTCTTCGGTGTTGATAGGGTGGTTGTCGTCCACTGAGTGTACTTGCAGGACGAACATTCTTACCCAACAAAATCTAAATTATTCGCAGCAAATATGGAAGTGCCTTCCAAGTGTTTGTTGTCGGCACTTTATTATCGACTCCACCTCCTTTCTTAAATTACCATTTAACTTGAGCAATTAATTTTCTTTCTTGTCTAACAGGCAATATTACCATCATAACGCATATTTTTACTTTTAATTATTTAGGTTAGTTCAGAAATAATCGGAACCCATTAAGATAAAAATAATGATATCACGATTCCAAAAATTGCTCTCAAAAGGTATCCATCCACATTAAGGTAGAAAAAACAGACCAACACAAACCACCCCACCGCAACTTTGGCTGACAATATTGTCATTAATGCTATTAAAGATGATTAATACAGAATGCTAGTAAGCGTAGATATTTTACAGTTAAATATATAGTCGTAGGTTACTCTCAAATATCAATCCTAAAAACTCATATTCATAGATTACATACAGTATATTGATAAGTTTTCTAACCGATTTAAAGGCTTAAGTCACAGTGGCCATAAGAGACATGGTTTGTACTTCAAAATAAAATCATAACATTTATTTTCATTAAAGAAGAGAGAATATATTTGAGTGTACGACAGCTCTAAGTTCTTCTAGGTGTTAATTAATCTGAGCCATTTATAATCTCTTCATTCAAGAGTCAATAATGTATGTAAAAGTTTGTGTAAGATATTGTGGCTGTTGATCCTGCCCTTAGGGATAATGATTCAATTACTGTTGGATATATATATATATATATATAAATAGGGACAGGATCGAGGGACACAAGTTTTGACACAATTTATTGACCATTGGATTATGAAGATTTCAATGGCTTAGATTTACTCACACATTTATATACAACTTAATTTTACACTCTACATAAATATGTTTTCTTATTTCTCTCTTCATTATTAATTACATTATGACTTATCTTTCCTATCTTTTATTAATTACAACTATATATTAATATATTCATCTTCTCTTTCTTCATTATTATATTATCTTTTTCATCTGTCTAATTAAAATTATTTATATATATTTTTAAAACTTCTCCAACTAATATTAAAAATCAATCAATTAATATTATTCTCAATCATTAGAATTCTTTGCATCTTTATTTTTTTTATTTACATTTAAATTATGTTATTTTCAAATATATATATATGTGAATCTTTTTTTAGATACTATTAAATGTATCTATATGTTTGAAAATAACATAATTTAAATGTAAATAAAAAAAATAAAGATGCAAAAAATTCCAATGAGTGAGAATAATATTAATTGATTGATTTTTAATATTAGTTGGAGAAGTTTTAAAAATATATATAAATAATTTTAATTTGACATATAAGAGAGATAATACAATAATAAAGAGAGAGGAAAAAAATATATTAATATAAAATTGTAATTAATAAAAGAGAGGAGAGAGAAGATATAATGTAATTAATGATGAAAAGAGAGATGAGAAAACACATTTATGTAGAGTATAAAATTAAATTGTGTATAAATGTGTGAGTAAATCAAAGCCATTGAAATCTTCATAATCCAGTGGTCAATAAATTGTGTCAAAATTTATGTCAAAACTTGTGTCCCTCGATCCTATCCCATATAAATAATATATATATTTTTTATCCAGAAATAATGTATTCTTATTTATTTATAAAAGGTTATTAAATTTTGATTATGATTGGTAACTCATGGTGAGGCTATCAAAATGCATGTTCAAGCTTTCTTTTATTTTATTTATTTTTTCATCTAATCGTGATGATTCTTAGATTATCTATAAGCTGGTCATACATATTAAAATGTGATTTTACTTTAAAAACTTCGATTTGTGAAAAACATTATGTGAAAAAAAAGTAATGATTATTTGAATTTAATTTTTAGAATTTGCATGAACCAATGATACACGGTTCATTCATGAGAAGAGAGGGTAGAAAAAAGAAAGAGAATGGAATAAAAAATTTATTATCATTAATAAGGAGAGAAAATATGTAAAAGAAGAGAAATAGATATCTGTATTTGAATGTGCAAAAAACTTGTAGATCACTAAGGGTGCCCTTGCTGTATCATATTGGATTAGACTTGATTAGATTTTATTGAATTAAATATCATTACATTGGATTAGACTTGATTGGATTTTATTGAATTAAATATCATGTTTGGTAAACAACGAGATTAGATTTGTTGCATTTCAATCATTACTATTTTTTATTAATTAAAAAAATTATTTTCATAAATAATTTTTTAATAGGATCATTAAAATTATGATCATTAATATATTTTTTTTGTTGCATATATAATGATTATTTTTGACAGGTCTTGACAAGCAAAATAGATATACTCTTATGTTATGAGAATTGATTCTTAAGCTACGATCATATATATAATATTTAATCTTAATAAATTTTGAAAGAGTTTTGGCTGCACATATAATCTTTAAGTTTGGTAAGCACCTACGTATCTTTAACTAGTGCTGTTTTTTAGTTGCTTCGTAGTTTTACATAAATATACAAATTCATAAAGTATATTTATATGTTTCTTTCAAAATTTGTCTTCAGCACATGTTTATAAAGATTCTATAATATTATCATAATGTGATCCAATATTAAAATTCAAAAGAGTAATTTTTATATATAAATAGAAGAGTTACGATCATTTTTCTTTTTGATGATGGATGAATCATCATTTTTTTTTTAGTGATTTAAAAAAGTAAAAAAAGAATTGAAATAATATTAATTCAAGTAAAAAAAAGAATAAAATGATATTTTTAAAATTAATAAAAAAAAAGAATAACAATTTATTAATCGTCATGGATAAAATGATGACAATTTTAAATAAAACGATGTCAAACGATTTACTAATAATCAAGTAGCCAACATTACGCATGGCTTCAAAAAACAAAGAAAAAAAAGTAGAAAAGTAGCCAGCACGCTTCAGTGATTAAGGATAAAACAAAAATCACGGAAAAGTCGAAAGCGAAGAGTGAAGAGTAGGCCGACTATTACGCGCTTTGCCAAATCTTTGTTTCGTTTATTAACGCAAACTCAAACACTTTGCACATTTCACATTCTCACTTGATTTTTCAATCCTCTTCCTCCTGCCTTCTATCTTCTGCGATCATCCTCTCCATCTCCACCGTCAACTTGCATGACCCGAAGAACGAACAAAGGAGGTAACCAACTGTTTTGTTTCTGATATTGATTTGAGCGAGTTGTGAACAGTAGGCTTATAAATGGCATCCAGCACCATCCGTAAAGCGATCGGTGCCGTGAAAGATCAAACGAGCATAAGTTTGGCGAAAGTGGCTGGTAACATTGCACCTGAGCTTGAAGTTGTGGTTGTCAAAGCCACCACCCATGATGACGAACCTGCTGATGACAAGTATGTTAGAGAGATCATCAGTATGACCTCTTATTCTAGGGGTTACGTTAGTGCTTGTGTTGCCACCATTTCGAAAAGATTGAGTAAAACCCGTGATTGGATTGTGGCTGTTAAGGCTCTGATGCTTGTGCACAGGCTTTTGTTGGATGCCCATTTCTTGTTTGAGGATGAGATTGCTTATGCGTCTAGGAGAGGGATGAGGGTTTTGAATATGTCGGATTTTAGAGACGAGGCTCATTCGAATTCCTGGGATCATGGTGGTTTTGTGAGGGTTTATGCTATGTATTTGAATGAGAAGGTGGAGTTTTCGGTTTGTGAGAGGAAAATGAGAGGTGGGGAAGGGACGCTTGAGGAGAGAGATGAGAGGTTTAGGGATGATTTCGATCGAGGGATGATGGGAAGGAGGTCGAGGTCTTATGGTGATGTGGTGGGTGAGTCTTCTGTTAGTAGAGAGGAGAAGAAAGGGGGGACACCAATTAGGGAGATGAGACCTGAGAGGGTTTTGGAGAAGTTGTTTCAGTTGTTGAGGATTCTTGATAGGGTTTTGGCTTGTAGGCCGACTGGAGCGGCAAAGAATAGTAGGTTGGTGCTTGTTGCATTTTGTATGGTTGTGAAGGACAGTTTTAGGTTGTATGTGGAGATATGTGAGGCGTTAGGGGTGTTGTTGGATAGGTTTACGGAGATGGAGTATGCCAATTGTCTTAAGGGTTTTGATACTTATGTTAGTGCGGCCAAGATGATAGATGAGCTTATGAGCTTTTATGGTTGGTGTAAGGATATGGGGATCGCGAGATCATCTGAGTTCCCGGAAGTGCAGAGGATAACTGATAAGCTGTTGGGGACCCTCGAAGACTTTTTAAAGGAAATGTCAAACAGGCGAAAGAGTCCTGAGAGAATCAGGGAGGAGAAAACATCAGTAAAGGAAGAGCGGGAAGTGGATATGAATGAGGTTAAGGCTCTTCCTCCACCTGAGAATTACACTCCACCACCACCTGTGTCCCAACAAGCAGCTAAACCACAACCTCAACCTCATCAACAGCTGACAGAAGACCTGTTAAATTTAAAAGATGATGCTACTTCAGCTGATGAGCAAGGGAATAAACTTGCTTTGGCTTTGTTCTCTGGGCCGCCTACGACAACTGCAGATGGTTCCTGGGAAGCATTCCCATCGAATGGAGAGCCTGAGTTAACCTCAGCTTGGCAAACACCAGCTGCTGAGACTGGTAAAGCAGATTGGGAATTAGCATTGGTGGAATCAACTACTAATCTCTCAAAGCAGAAAGCTGCATTAGCTGGTGGTTTTGATCCATTGTTGTTGAATGGCATGTATGATCAAGGGGCGGTAAGACAACATGTGAGCACCACACAACTGAGTGGTGGGAGTGCAAGTAGTGTGATGTTGCCTGGGGCTGGCAAGAATGCTACGCCTATGCTTGCACTGCCTGCCCCGGATGGGACAATCCCAAAACTGGGGCAAGAGGATCCATTCGCAGCATCCCTTGGAGTGCCGCCTCCTGCATATGTGCAGATGGCAGAAATGGAGAGGAAGCAGCAGTTACTTGTGCATGAACAACAACTGTGGCAGCAGTATGGAAGGGATGGGATGCAAGGCCAAGTGGGTTTGAACAAGATTGCTGGTGGCTCAAGTTACTACATTTCTAACCCTCAAGTGATGATGCCTTACGGGATGCCACAAGTCACTGGCATGGGGCAGCCTGGAGGTTATTACTATGCACCCTATTGATTCGGCTCTCCTTATTTCCAAGGATGCACTTTACTGCATACTTCATACTTTCACATGATTTATGTACCTTTTAATGTTTGGTTCGGCGTTTTGCATGTCTAGTCATCTGCATCCAAAAGAGTGAAACTTACAGGGTTTGTAATAAAATACAGCATATGATGTGCATATATTACAATCTCTATGCTTCCTAATATTTATTCTACTATAATGCCTCAAGTTTATTTTCAGCTAGCATTGCTATTCGGATTACTGTAGATTGTGAAGTGCTTCTCTAATTTAGTTTGCTTGTTGAAACATTTTTTTCTTTGTGATGTGGAGTCATATGGGATTAAACAATAATAAACATCAGCTGACCAAGTCCATTTTGACTGGATTCACTTTTGAATAAGCCCATTCAATTTCTGACTTGTTTAACCTGGATTTGTCTGGCCGTTTTGTCTCTATGCATACTCCCAGAAGGTTTGATTACGAGTTGAATGAACTCTTTCTTCTAGAGTCAGCATTTCATTTTCGATAGTGGTTTTTTTCCGCCTCAAAAGTAATTTCGTATCATTTGTATGACCTTTCTTTAACGGAAGAAAAAGTTATATCATTAAAAAGAATGAACTTTGGTCATTTTATTTTTAGAGAAGTGAATTTAGATTGTAATACACGATAAACATGAAAACATTTTTCACAAATGTTTCAGTCCAATTGTTTACTTGTCTGATCATATAATAGGTGACAGAGAGAAGTTTCTGCATTGTTCGTTTCCGCTCTTTAGGAAATGTAATTCATAACTTTTTTTACAGGCAAGTAAAGCTAAGTTAAAGGATTTCCGATTGAGGTTAGTGTGTTAGAGAATGGGAAAAAGAAAAAAATCCCTTTTCACTTAAATTCAGCTAACACAATAACCATCTAAAGAACAAATTATTCAGCATTAGTTATTCAATTTCAATTAGCATGTTTCAATTTGGATTGGTTTTTCTCGTTTTACTTTGACAATTTGCAGACAAGCATTTGTTTGTATCCTTTATCTTCTGGTTGTCTAACATTTAGAACCTGTACTCGTTAAATAATGAAAACTGCAGAGTTGTTTGAGATTCAACTCCCATTATAGATTCAAAAACCTATATCAGAGCTCTGTTTTGAGGGCTTGAATGTAATCAGATGTAGAAGTACTGGTCTTCAGGAGAGAAATAGTGAATTTTTGTTGAAGTGTGCCTTTATTTGTCTATTTTATGATATGCTAGTTTAAATCTCCTGACCTGCTTTTAGGTTTTTGGACTCTAAATTCAAGGATGCATTCTTTGTGTCCTAAACTACTAGGAAGCCTCAGTAACTTGAAGGTCCTTTCAATCTGTTTTGGTATATTTTCAGGGGATACTTTTCTGTAGGTTTTTTGGTGTGTTGGTTTCTTTTCAATGGTTGTGGGGCTTTCTTGCTGATGGTTGAATTTTTTCATTCATCTTCCTTTTCTATGGTTTTTTCATTGGTCATCAGGATCTGTGTTTCTCTCAGTAAGTGCCGAAAAACCATGTAAATTATTGCAGTACTATTTCGCATTACATTTAACAAATTGCTCACATTACCCCACGCATGCTTCTCTATATGCTCAAGTGTTTTGCCACTGACCAAATTACATGGTTTGATCTTCTGCATGAACTATAGAAAAAAGTTCCTTCTCGTATTGCATTGTGTAGACAGATTCTTGTTTATTCTCTTGCTTACAAATGATAGTTAGCACTGTCTGCAATAGTCATTCCTGGAGAGATTATTCCAGAAGGTAGCTTATGTGATATTACTTTCCTACAACATGTATAACTTTCTGATTAAGATTTAATAGTTGACATGTAACTTTATGGGTATCCATGGTATCAAAACTTACAGATGAAAATGTTGTTGTGAGCTTGTTATTGTGTTGACGGCCCACTTCATGTCCCTGCCTATGAGCATGCTTCCAAAGTAGTAGCTGCATGAGAAGTGGGATACTGCTGAAGCTATAATACTTGGTGTGAGGGGGGTTGAAGGATGAAGAAGTTTGTGGATACATGCTCTGTTTGTGTTTTTTTTGAGCTCGGTGATAATTTATAGGCGTTGTCTTTCATTTTCAAGTTGTGAAATGTTGCAGTCATGGTAAACTATTTCGACATTTGAGAAGTTGCAAGTGGTATATTGTTTTGACTTGATTATAAATTCAAGATATATATATACAGGTGCATAAGAGCAGACACTTTATATAACATACTAGAGGATAATAACTAGCTTTAAGGGAATAACCTTGTTATATTAAGGTTGTGTTTTTCTTATTGTTGGAACTGGTTTATAATATGTGGTTTGCGTGTGTGAGTGTACATGTGGTTTGCATAAGCGAGTCTACATGTTTCACAAGATGAATTGCTGGTATTCCTCTTCTAGTTAGAAATTTGATGGTATTCCTTCTCTAGTTATGTTTAAAATTAACCAAGTAAATAAATGATAATTATTGATAATCGTGATCTAGTTTGGTGTTGAAACATTGGTCCATTCACATCTTTTGGAGGTGATAATAGGATCACACCTTAAAATCATATTTTTAAGTGTTAGGTGGGCCTGTGTTAGTACTAAAATAATAATAATAACAATAATCCAAATTTTTACACATTAGAAAGGATAAAAGGACTATTTTATCCTTGGTCCGGGGATTTTAAAGGAAGCCCTTGCCAAGGAAAAGGTATGAAGAGATGTCAAACGTGGTGGTACTGGACAACGGCGGAGGCCTTATAAAAGCAGGTCACGGCGGCGATCGTGACCCTGTCGTCACCATTCCCAACTGCCTTTACCGTCCTCTTTCCTCCAAGAAATTCCTACACCCATCTCCCTCCACCTCCGAAGACCTAACCTCCGCCGCCCTCCGTCGTCCCATCGACCGCGGCTACCTCATCAACGCCGATCTCCAGCGCGACATCTGGGCCCACCTTTTCTCCTCTCTCCTCCACGTCACACCCTCCTCCTCCTCTCTCCTACTCACCGAACCACCCTTCACTCTCCCCTCCATCCAACGCGCCACCGACGAGCTCGTCTTCGAGGACTTCAACTTCAATTCACTGTTCGTGGCGGACTCGGCATCTTTAGTCCACCTATACGAGGCGAGCAGGAGGCCGGAGGGGCTGGTGTCGAAGGCGCAATGCAGCCTGGTGGTGGATAGTGGGTTCAGCTTCACACACGCGGCCCCCGTGCTGCAGAACTTCACAGTGAACTATGGAGTGAAGAGGATAAACTTGGGTGGGAAGGCGTTGACGAATTACTTGAAGGAGCTTGTCTCTTATCGCTCTATCAATGTCATGGATGAGACTTTTCTTATGGATGATGTTAAGGAGAAGTTGTGTTTTGTCTCGCTTGATGTCTCTCGTGATCTCAACATTGCCAGGTTAACATTTCCATCTAAAGACTTGTAATAGGTTTGGACAGAGCTTATATCGATAGTGCATCCTAACTTTTTAAGTTATTAGGATAACTAATGTCAGTTGCATTTGAATTAAATATGAGCAAAAAATGATTTTAAGAGAGAATACAATGAATAATTGAGATTAGTAATTCTAATAATTTAAAAAGTCGGGATGCTTAGGTTTGGATATTTGATTTTGATATATATATATATATATATTTAAACAGGAAACGTGGGAAGGACAATCTTTTGCGATGCACATATGTGCTACCCGACGGTGTCACACACACAAAAGGCTTTGTTAGAGACCCGGAGGCAGCTCAGAGGTATCTCACTTTGGATGATGAAGCTCCACCTCAACTAACAGAGACAGACAATATAGATGTTGCAGAAGAAGAGCCTAGGGACAGAAAGAGAGTTGATTTGACGAAAAATGTAATGATACTTACTGATCCCTTTTTTTGGAATTAAGTCTGTTGATTTACAAAATTTTGTTATCTCTATTTACAGGAATTTGACTTGACAAATGAGCGCTTCCTTGTACCAGAAATGATCTTTCAACCTGCAGATTTGGGTATGTATGCCTAATCTTTTACCTTTGTGAACACTGATTGATGTTATGTGTATTGACATAGGAAAAGTAAAAAAACTTACTTGTCATTGATCTAGAGTTGTTGGAAACCCATTCATGCAAAGGTCTTATCTGAACTTTTATTTGCAGGAATGAATGAGGCTGGACTAGCTGAGTGCATTGTTCGAGCTGTTAATTCTTGCCATCCTTATCTTCACTCTGTACTTTATGAAAGGTGGTTTCATCAAGTGATGGAATATTAAGCTTTACAAGTAATTTTCTTTTCTTTTCAATTTCGTATGCTGATGATATCTTCTTTTTGTGGGTTTGGGCAGCATTATATTAACTGGTGGAAGCACATTATTTCCTCGATTTGCTGAGAGACTGTAAGTTGTAACCTTTCAACTTGTATGTTGAGAATTGATGTTGAGGCATCATCATGATATGTTTATGTATCAAATTGCAGACAAATGGAGCTTAGGCCTCTTGTCCCTGATGACTATCAAGTGAAGATAACTACTCAAGAAGAGTAAATGCTTCCTTCTGAAAAGTCCTACTAAGTTTTCTTTAAAAAGTTACAGTTTCCCATTTGGTAAAAACATTCTGTTGCATGTCCAGTCCCATATTAGGTGTGTGGCGAGGTGGATCACTGTTGGCATCTAGTCCTGATTTTGAAGCAATGTGTGTCACCAAGGATGAGTATGAGGAGTATGGATCTGCTCGATGTCGCAGGAGATTCTTTCATTAAGTGCAGAGAATTTTAAAAGGTATATCTTGTCAATGAGTCCATCTAGGAAAACTGAAGGACACTGATGAAATTTGAGATTTTTAGCCGTTTTTAGACTCACTGTTTCCCAATTTCGATCTTGCTTTAGTTCGTATAACTATGTGGCAATGAAAAGGTGCATGAGGAACTATGCTGCTAGGTAGCCACTGTCCAATCAGCTTTGTTCCAATGGCTAAACAAAAGATAGGTGGAAGCAGGTTTTGACACCTTGCATATTAAGGCAGAAAACTTCCATAGCTGTTTGTCTTTATCAACATGGTGTTGTTGGCAAAGGCAAAAGAAATGCAGCATTCCATGATGAGGCTCGCACGGTGAAGACTATCACAGTGATGAATCTGAGTCTTCTCTGCTTCAGACGTAAGCTGACATGCCAGATGTCCAAATGATTCATATTGTTTGAAAAGGCCTAAACGGATGAAGCAACCACATCTCATCATGGTTGAATCCATGCAGACTGGTTTACATATCTGTCCAAAAGGGATAAAATAGATGGTGACTTCCAATTTGATTTGCAGAGTGCAGTCCATTCCTGTTTCTGTTCCCATTTGGGTACAGTGCACTGTTGAATTTTCATGTGAAAATATCATGTTTAATAACAATTCTGGCTCTCTGCTACAAATCCGTGTATTTTCCAATGATTAGTTACAATATGTGGCTATGGTTTGTCAATTTCATACATTTGATTCAGATAAACAGATTCTTTAACTTTCATTCATGATCCATTTTCAAAAGCATTTGGAAATGAAAGAGATGGTCGAAGTTTATTTCTCAAGTATGATATTGATCCCCCTTCCTAGTTATTCTGTTGCCTGGTTTACACGTGAGAAGTTTTGCTTAAGCAATTTGTTGACTTGAACCGGTAACCATCTCAAGAGGCATGGTTTGTTCCACCCAGAACTACAGAACTTATCAAAGACTCCAGTAAAGAGAAGCATCTGCCCCATGAAATCTGGAGTTCCAACAGATTTTCAGGTAGGCAAGCTGAAATGAACCATGGCTTGTCATCGGCTACTGCCTGCTTTGCTTTATGCCAACTATCATGTGTAACCTCGTTAATTACTATGGACATTATAAGTTATAACCTTGATCATAATTGATTAATGTAATTAAACAGTGCAATTTTGCTGTCCCTGAGCGGCTGAGCTCAATAAGAGAAACCCAGAAAAGCAATAATAATCATAATAATAATAATCATAATAATAATAACTCGATTAGCGTAGGAGATGCTCTGCAAAATGCCACAAATGGGTGGCTTACTATGAAGTATGTATTCCCTATCCAAAAATTGAAAAGATAACACTTTGAAGTATACATTCAGTTCACTATACTTTTCTTTATCTCAACTCAAAACAATGAATTTCCAGGAGAGGACAATGAGTAGCATCCCCGCCAGTCCTTTGATTCTTTGAAGAACGTCTCTGTTAAAAATTATGAGGCCGCCAACATTTTATCCATAAGCTACAAAACATCAATCATCTTTCAATTATCTTCTTTACAACATACAACTTCAACGAGAAACCATTCTGCTTCACTTTGGCTGCAATCAAGCAGCTTCAACTTTTAACAAACAGGTTCATTCCCCCATTATCTCAAGTTGTGCTCCAAATCATATTGTCAACTTAATAGAAGCATAATTTACTAATGTATATGGCACAGGTGTATCCACCCAGAGGGGAATTCTTCAATCAGCCTTTAGTTCATTACTCCAATGAAAACACCAACTTCTCACTTAGATACAAACATGACCGGAAATTTTTAATATCTGATCCAGCCCAATAAATCAGTCAGAAAATGGCTGAGAGTCCATGCACAAATGTACCAATTTTTGTTGGTATTGTCCAAAATATTCAGCAACTGCAATAACATCTTCATTTTCTGGGTTCAACCCGGGTAAGTTAACTGGCATACTTTTGCCTAATGACTCTGATTCATCATCTGGATTTTCCATTTTAGTTAAAGTTTCAGCATAGATTTCATGGCAAGCAAAAACAAACATGGCAGCAGTGTCAGGTTGTTGAGCCTCACGAAGCGCTGCCAATGCCTCTTGCAATGCACCAGCTGCAACATACAATATAAGAGCCCTGCATCGAGGCACTATTTCAGAATATGACCCAAAAAAAAGAGGAAGGTGACCTGACACAGAAAATGATGGTACCTCCAGATATTGTGTTCAACAAGAAAGACATGATTAGCCCACCTCTGCAATACCCTGCAAAAATGCAAAGGTAAGAAATGATGAAAATTTTTATCCATCAACAAAGTAACATGACAGTTTGCAAAAAACTCCAGAATTGTTGACAAATTGTGAAACATCACAATTTTTCTTTATCTATTTTCAAGGCAGAACATTGGTACAATATCTAAAAAAGGGTCTTACTATTTGTTACATTTAACAGATAAATCAAATCTAATACTAATTTACCATGAAAAAAAGATCTTGAATGTTGAGAAGCAATTGTCAGTTTTGTAAGTAACTGGAAGACTATTAAAAATGACTTGGGAAGAAGCAAATAAAAAGACAATATTTGATGAGGATTATGTAGAAATGGCTTCATAATTAGTTGGATTGAGACTTTGTTGAGTTGACAAACATGGCAAAAGAGCTTTTAATATCAAATGGATACATATGTTAAGCTAATACATGCACAAACAGCATGGGAATAACCTTGATTAAAAAAGCTTATTTAAAATTCTGCAACAACAAAAGGAATCTCAAAACTTTTTCATGAGACAACAATCAGAAACCTTGCATAATCAGATCCCTTTAAATGTGTGGCAGCTAAAGTCGCAGCATCAGTCCAGCATCCAGCATCTTGGAGCTGCATAAGAGTTCAAATAACTATCAATCCAACAAAAGTTAAATATTTTCATGCCTAATATATAGCTTAGAGGAAATTCATGCTCTTAATTTCTGAGAAGCCAAGGCCATCACACACACAATACATATATTGTCAATATCTCCTCAATTCATCTTGATTAAAATAATAATAATATTATTATTTCCACCTTAATTGACTTTGTTAGACTGAACTGTTATTATCACAATCCGGATGATATAGATAGAATAATTTCTACTCTACTAAAGTCAATCAAGATGCAATAAATTTTTTCAATGTCTTAATTGCCTTTGTTAGCTGAATTGCTTATGACAACATCATGTTGGTCTTGACAGGATAGGATATATTCTATTTATATAAACTGTCAAGACTCTAAAAGAGATGATAAATATGAAGTTGAGTTTTTTCAAGATAAAGATAAACTAGGGAGATATTGACTGCATGTATAGAAAAATCACAAATACAAAGTTCATAATAAACAAAATCTTCACAGATATAAAAATTGATGAGATCAGATACATTTGATTAGTATATGTCGTCATTTTCTCCTCCATGCACACTGAAATCAACACTGTCTTGCTGATTTTTGTTAGAGTCTTGATAGTCTCAAAAGGTTAATCAAGATTGTTGAGACTTTAACAAAAATGATCAAAACTCCAACAAACATGTTTAAGACAATATTTGCTTTAATGCACAACAATTATATGTATGTGTGTGTGTGTGTGTGTGTGTGTGTGTGTGGGATCAAGACAGTCAAAACAATAAGAAATGAGAGGATAGAGAGAATGGTGTGATTATGTTAATTCCTATGCATTTTGTTTATTAAATCCTAGTCACTTATAATCTTTCAATTCAAAATACAAGAATCTGTGTAAAATAATGGGGTTGAAGAATTACAGGAAAACATTAGAAAAATCGAAAAATAGTTCTTATGAGGTGCTTACAAGAGAAGGCCTCTCAATTGAATAAACCCAGCCAAGACATAACAGGTCCTTAGATAAGAGAAATCTTCTAAAAAGTTTAAAAGTGCACCCAAAGCCAAAGCAAAGTGGAAAGAGTGGGTAAAAAGAATAATAGACGCAAAAACCTACAAATTAACACACATTTAAAATAAACAAAGACTACGTAACTATCTCCAAAGACATGGAAAGTTTACATGGAAAATAAGTTCAAGATACAAACCTGAGAACAAGCCTCTTGATACCTTCCAACAGCACAAAGTAGATGAGTGCCAGACAGCGACCTATCAGTCCTAACCATGTTGGCTGCAACAACCTAGATGATTATGCAGCAGCAAATAAGTAAACAAAATAAAAATGTAGGTAAAAGCAATGTATTTGAATCACAAGTTGACTTTTGAAGTTACAACAAAGACATTTCTAATTCAATAGTTACCTTAACTGCAAGTTCAAGAAGAGACCTTGACACAGCAGAAGAAAGAGCAACTGCACGTAGGGAATTTGCATAGAAGTAAGAGCTCTCTGGAGAAGTGGAAAGCAGTAAACTAACTGCAGCTTCTAAGTTCCCAACAGAGACAAGCCTGCCCATAGAAGTATTAAGCACAACTATCAGAACCTATTACTCAAGCAGAACCCGACAGCTAGGCTCACCATGATACACACCCTTTAGGTGAATAACTTACATAAGTTTAACAATGTTATTTATAAAGACTTTAATATCATGGAATCTCAATTCAGTTTTAATACCGCAAACTGGTCTTCTTTATGTCAAGTTTCAAGTAAATCATCCTCAAATGATAGAGACAGAACTTAGCTGACTTTAATGGTAGTAACCTTTGTGGCATAGAAGATGTGAAAAATCAGCTGAAGACTCACTTTCAAACTAAAGACTTGGGGCAACTTCAGTACTTTCTTGGCACTGAGGTGGGTTGTAGTAAAAAGGGCATTTATCTATCTCAGAGGAAATATGCTCAGGATCATTTATCTGAAACAGGTATGTTGGGATCTAAGCCTGCAAATATTGCTCTATATCCCAACTTACAACTTGATGATGAACGAAGCCCTCAATTTGAAAATAAGTGAAGGTATAGAAGTCTTGTGGGCAAATTGATATATTTAGCAATTACTAGACCAGTTATCACCTTTGCTGTGTGTGCAATTAGCAATATATGCAAAATCCTAAGCAAGTTCATTGGGAGGCAGCAAGTAGAATCATCAAATATCTCAAACAAACAGTTACTACAGGAGTTCTTTGTAGGGAAAGTATGACTTTAGATGTTGAGTTACTCTGATGCTGATTGACCGGGTTCTAAATGAGAGCAGTTATTGCACATTTATTGGTGCAAACTTTTAGTTACTCAGAGAATCAAAAACCAAAATATAGTTGCCAAATCTACAACACATGCAGAATAGTGTGTAATGGCTCATGCTGCTTGTGAACTCTTGTGGTTGAAGCACTTACTGAAAGAGACTGAAATTGATATTGAAGGCTGCCTTTGGTATGCCGTATTGTATCAGATTGGTTTAAATAGGTTGGATTGGATAGGATAGGATATACTACAATCCCTTGTTTGGTGAATTATCATATTGGATTGAATTACATTAAATAAAATAAAATAAAAATATATTTTTGAATTAAAAAATAGAGAAAATATTACTAGATGGCGCTTTTAAATATTGGATTGACAATCTTGTCTCATTTAAATAAAGTTAACAATTGAATATCAAATCTTATTTTTTTTGACACAAATACCCTTGATAAAATTGGTGAGAATGCTACATTTTTTTAAAAAGGACTCAATTGTTACATTTATTATAAGATTGTTTTGGTATTTTTACGTATGATTTAGGAATCAATTGTTACATTTTTTGAAAAATGACATAAATGTTAAGTTATTAATTTAATGTGCTATTTTTGTACTTGTCCATAAAAAATAACTATTTTCAATTAGTTTTAAATAAAATAAAATTATTTGAGACTATATATTAGTAAAATAATTTTTATAAATAATTTTAATGAAGTAAAAAATTAATAAATTTTTAATTAAAATAAAAGAGTTATGACTTATTATGTAACAAATTAACGTTAAAGTAAATTTTTCTAACAAAATATAACTAATTTTATAATAAGATAACATTATTTCTAATCCCACTGTATATAACAGCACCCACCATAAACAATAGGTTACACCATTACAATGTTTGTGGGATTGCAACCTTCGAGTGACTGGTGAAATCCAATCCCTTCAATCCAACCAACATTGTACAACAAGATTTGCTATATTTAATCCATATGGACAGTGCTCTAAACAGAGCCTAATAGTGATACATCATATATGTATTTAGGGTTGTAGTCCTTAGTCAAGAAGAAAACACAACTCAGCACTGGCAAGATTTCTATTTTTTATTTTCTACCAAAGTACTAAACGCTATTTCCTATTTTAACACTTCTCTCAAGTTGGAGCATACATATCTTCCACGCTCGACTTGGAACATAGATGAAGATGCAACTAAGTAAAACGGTTGTTAATTCAATCTTCTGATCTCATTTATGGAGTAACAACTTCCCCTTTCATAACAACTTCTCTAATGAAGTGACAACCAACCTCAATGTGTTTTGTTCTTTTCATGAAATATTAGATTACCGGCAATATGTATGGCAGTTTGGTTGTCACATTGCATTGCTTTTTCTTCAATGAAGATGCAAGAAAAGCCTCTCTCTTATAAAAGACCAGTTAACGGATTAATTCTTGCAAGATTGTCAAAGGCAGCAGGCACTTCCAAATGGAGTCCATTCTAGTTCTGCTCCTTAAAACATGGTGGTAGAAATTTTTGTGTTTGAGTGCATTAGTGTTTACATTTTTTTATTTCAAGTTGATCAGGTTCATAATTATTCCTTATTTGTGTCAGTTTAGAATGCCATTTCTTATTTGAAGAAAACTATATTTGAAAGGAAAACTAGAAAGGAAAACTAAAACCAATCCGAATCCTAAAGACTTAAAAGGATTTCCATAATTAAATGTAACACAAATTAGGAAAATGGTAATTTCTAGTGTAACAACAATAAACAGGAATCTTTATCTTATCTTGTTTAGAATTGATGATTTGAGTAAAGAATTGAGATTTTAGAAATCCTATTTTCTCCCCTCTCCCTTCTCTGTTTCTTTAATTTTTCTTCCTTCTCTCCTACAGTTTCTCACCTTTCTGTCCTTTTTTTCCCTGATTCTTGTTCTTTGTTTCTAAATCTATTTCTTTCTCCCTCTCCTATATATTTTATTTTATTTTTTCAATTTCCTGTCCTTCATCAATTGTTTATCATGGATTGTGGATATACTTGATCTTCAAATTTAATTGTTTTCTCCATTGAGCATTACTTTTTCCATGCTGTAAGAAAAATTGAAGTAGCTAAATATTTTGGGTATTCAAGTATCATCAAGAGATACCCAGTTACCCACCAAGCACTAGCAAGAAAATAATGTCCTGTTTAATTTCAGAATATTGAGGCTAGACCACAGCTTCTTACAATCCTCTTTCAATCATATCACCAACTACTACATCCAGTTTTTTAAAGCAAAATCACCGAATACTCAGCAAGAGTTGAAGAAGTTATTTTATTCCTGTTAAGAGTGCTTGTATACTATTCTTAGACTAAACTTTTGAGTCTATTGATTATTAACATGATATTAGAGTTTGGTTTGTCTCAAAAGTTTTGGGTTCAAATCGCCCCAATTGATAATATTAGAATTTATTATTGTTATCTGAATTTGATGTGTGTTCGTGTTCGGGCTTGAGTCACGTGGCAAGCGAAGTCCATTGGTTTTGCATGTGAGGGGTGTGTTAAGTGTATTGTTTATATATCATTGTTGGACTATTTTCTATTAGCTTAAGGTTTTGAGTCTAGTGATTACTAACAATTCCAAACCAAAGAAACAATAAAATATCATCAAGCAATTAATGACATAAATATCAACAACATACTAACAGACAAATTACGGGAACTCACTCATGCACACGGTTCTGTATAGCCTGTTCTCCCTCCAACTTCTCATGCCATGGAATACGTTCAGTAGCTGTTTCCCATAACTCTTCTTGTCCAAAAGCCATTAATCTAAGTTGACCTGGGCTCTGCCAACCAAAATGCCCAATTTACAATAGAGATTATGACACAAACATGTGAAACAATGACATAATGCGCTGTAAAATGAAATATGATGAAAAAGCGATATAAGAAGTAGCACCTACCCTGAAACTTCTGCCAAGAAACCTGTAAATGGTAAAAGTACTAAATAACTTACCAATAAGTCTCTCTTCTCAGTTCCTAGCATTGATTTTCCTCTTGACGTAATCCTATTTAGCATAGCCGTGTCTTCAAGCTCTGAACTTGAAGCCACATTGGGGTCTTTTTGTGGAGACTTCTTTACTAACTTATCCATTAAATGGTTAAGAGCACGTGGCAACTGCAACCAAAAAAGTGCTTCTGAGGTTTCACCAAAGATTGCCGCTGCAAAGGCAAACCTTGCAGCACAACCTTTACCGACTATCGTAGCATAAAGTCTGGCCGTCTCATCATCAACTAAGCAGCCTTGAGCAATTAAACATAGAAACAAGAAAAAGAAAAGGAAAATAATAATTAAATGATTTAAACCAAAACCACTCAAAAACTATGAACAGATTGCTAAATAAATAAAGCCACCTTCTTTCCGATAAGGCTCTAATACTTTAAGGAGCAACTCTGGTACTACCGAGTCACCAATAGGAGGTAAATCAATCATGTGACTGCGAAGATCCCTTGCGGATGAAGGAGTACCAGGAATTAAGTGTGGTCTCTTCTCAAAAACAGTACTGCAAGTATTAAACCAAGAGGGCTTCACACCCAATTGCAAGATCATCCGCAATGCCTGTACAAAGAAACAACAGTTGAACTAGCACGTCTTTTGTGATATTCAGCAGCTCATTTCACTTAAAGATGCAGCGTTGTTCAGCAGCTCATTCACTTAAAGATTAAGCACTGTTGGTATTAGATATCAAGATTACTTGTTTTATCCAAAGCATTACAGCATGTCCACTATCTCTAAACCATAAAGAAACAGGATGGATTTCCAGAATAGTATAATACAACGACACAACTTCATTTAAATGGCCCTTTTGCTTTTCTCATTTTCTTTAAATTTGGATTTCCATCTATAATTTTCTTTAAAAGTTCCATTTCTTTCCAACTCAAATATGCACATATATCTCCATCAAGGCATCAACCATGAGGTTATTGATTCTTTTATTATCAACCTAAAAAGGGCAACCGTTTTCCTTCACGTTATCTGACATTGATACATATAAAAAATAAAAAATAAAAAATAATAAAAAAAAGAGATGACATAATATTTGAAAATCAATTGGCATAGAAATTTGTAAAATATAATTTAAGTATTACTATAAAATGAGTAAGGAATATGAAAGAGTAATTGTTACCAGTGCATGCGGTGTAGGAAGTAATATGGGTGAGCATAAAGGCATTGGACGGAACCTCTCTTTAATAGCACAGGAATGGGGCACATAGCCAAGTTTTTTATCATTTCTACATTAAAAGAGAAGATCACTCAATTTAGCATTGAAGAAAAATATCTGACAAATCATGGAAAGTGTCAAATGAATTGAAGGCTAATTAGTTTATAGCCTCATATACATTTAACTAATCTTTAAGGCAAAATGCTCTACCAGAAATAGTAACTAAGGCAAGACTGTGATAATAAGCACTTGGACAAACATTTAACCTCTAAAAGATTGCTTAGCAATTACAATGTGCCGAAGGGAAGTCACATTACTCAAGATTACCAAACCCAAGCTAAATATGAGTGTATTTGTTCAACCAGATCTTCCAACATACAATAATCACCAAGATAAACAAAATGGAGCACTGAATTGCCATATGTCAGCAATTTTCTTAGCACAATGCCAGTTAGAACCAAGTAATTCTTTAACTTTGTATGCAAAAATATAAATTATGTAATCTAAATTTTGAAATAAATTTTTAATGAAAAGATTAAATAAATCAAGTCATATTACAAACCATTTTCTATTTGGTAATAAAATTATCAAATTCTAACTTTTTTTTTCCTTCTCACTTTCCCCTTGATGAATATAAAGGCCGACTAGTTTTGGAAACAAGTAGTGCAAATTGTGAAGAATGAAGTCCACAGAAACGAGGCACCAGTGAAACAATAGATAAGCAACAGAATGAAGGTTAGTACAAAAGCGGAATTCCAAAATTCCTCTAACGAAAACTTTTTTACATTTCTTAACATTAGCTTTGAAATTAGACTTATTTAAATGATGTTTAAGCGGTTGTGTGGAGTTGGTAAGAAAAAAGATGGAATTTTTTTTTTTTTAATTAAGTATTTTATTAGCACAGGGAAGCCACTTGACATTGACAAAATAGTTATAGCAAATTTTAAACACTTTATTTCACTTTCTTGGCATTATATCATGGGTGTGAACGTATATAGAGACACTCGATGGCAACAAAACCAACTCCTTCAAACTTGGCTCTGTGTCATCCAACTTGAAACCTTCCGCACCTTTCATCATAAAAAATTCCAACCAGATTCCATCAAGAATATTAAGGTGATAGCTATTCAAGTAACATAGAATACGACTTCCTAAAATCCTCGGTCACAGAAAGACAGTAGAAACATAGAAAAATGGAGGGAACTTACATATTAACCTCAATAAGGCGGAAGCTACCATCAGCTCCAGCTATGCACAATACCAATGGATCATTTTTATCAGTTCGCAAAGGCAACCAATCGAGTTCCAATACAAGAGTTCCAGGAAATTGAGGTTGCAAAAGAGAATTGGCTAATGGGTCCTGTGAATCCTGTAAAAATACAAACTTATGCAAAATTAAGATCAAAAGAGGAAAAATATTCAGAAAGTGAGGCAGAACAAAAAACACTGGTCAATATTATCAAGTAGATAGTTTGCATTGACATGGTGAATTTTCACTGAATTTCAGCAACACGCAACAGGACAACATGACCGCTGCCACTATACTGCCAAAACTTAAATGTAATAATAAAATCTCAATAAGGATAGCAAGAATTATTTATAAATCGAAACATATAGCAGTTCATTTTTCTCCCTGTTTTTATAAGGAAAATAAGCCAATATACAGAATGAGAAGAGTAGTCTCCTACTTACAAGATCATATACGGTAAATGTATTGTCATAAAATAGTACAGCAATACGCCCTCGACTACGGTCCCCAACAACAACAGGTGAGAATTTGATTCTCCGAATTCCATCTCTATGAGTATTGAATGAGGACGAATGTCCAGTTGTTACATCCCACCACCTTATGTTTCCTGACCTGTCACCCATGACCTGAGAAATTGGAGCCACTGCTGATCAAAACTGCAATTCTTACTCAGATTATCAATCAGATAAAATAATTTGGAAGGATATAATATACATACAACATGAGGAATACGATAAGCCATGGCTGTTATCAATCCATCAGATGAAACAAAAGAAGAAGAAGGCCATTTTGGTCTAGAGATGAGCAAAAAAAGAAATGCATCAGCAATGACTAAAATAAATTTTCAATATCATTGGATATTTAGAATTTCGTTATAACAATACTTAATCCACCAAATTTACATGGAAGAATAATAGTACCTGAAGTCTCGAATCCTACGCCCATGAACCTCAAAAACTCCAAGTGCACCATTTGACAGTGCAAATGCAAAACTTTCAGAAGTATCATCTTGAGATCCATCTGAGCTCACTGCTTCTGCAGATAAACATTGCTTTCATGTTCAAACAATTCAAAATATACTAGAACATCACAGGCAATTATTTTACACCAGCCACGAGCGGCCTATTTAATACATGAGCATAAAAAGTAAAGAAGCTCACTAGGATCTGATGAAGATGCATTTGCTGGGGAAGACACTCCATCTGAAGACATGACTGTACTATCTTTAGATGAGAACGATGATTGCCTAGATGGACCATTTTGAACTGGCCGTGGAACTGCTGGAAGAGTCCATTCCAATACCGTGAATGGAAGAGCTAATGATCTAAGCTACATAGAGGTATAAAGCATAATAATTATCTATAAAAAACTTAATAGTTTAACTAAACTAAAATTCGGAATGCAAAAGCCACATTGATTGATACAGTTAGAAAACATTTCTGCAAATGCTGTACGTTGAAATTAGTGATAAAGAAGCAAATGTAAGACCAGTAAATTATAAATGTGTGAAAGTATACGATAAGTGAGAAAAAGAAAAGGCAAGATACACATGTAGCACGATAACTTCCTCAATTTAAATCAGTAGGAAAACAAAAGGCACATATTTTTTTGCAACAGGAGAATCTCAAGGATAGAGGAGAAGCCAGTAAGCAGATACTGTGCTAATAACTTTAGAAACCCCAACAGGAGGGTTGAGTGGAAATAGGAAGCAAAGAAGGCACAGCCAACTTACCATAATGGGGCTTTTTGTCATTGCCCAAACCTCCACTGGGGCATCACGAAACAGAATAAGAAGATACCTGGAAATTATTTTAACCAGAACAGAGAGAGTCAGCACAAGTGGTATATGTAGTAATGAACAATGAAAGATGAGAGCTTGCTTGGACAGAGAAGGGTAGAAAGTATAGCCCTAAAAAGAACGTAGATGCCAAACATATCAATGTTTCAACTAAACCACACTGGAACTGATCATGTGATGAATATCATCTGACTATGCAAGTATGCCATTATATGTATGATACATGTAAAAATTAAAATGAGAAACTAGGATTGAGGAAAACCTTCCAGAGGAAGAAGCCCTTAATGCTCTTATAGGTGCACGTTCAGGCTTTTGTAAAACCCGAAATGACCTATTAAGCCCACTTCTGAGACAGGTGACAACCAGCTTATTAATGTAACCTCCAGTTTTCTCATTCACCTGAGTCCACAAAGTACTGGTTACAGGGGATCATAAAGTATGATAATAAACACGGTAATGCTTAAAAACAAATAAACAAAAATGGCACCACTTAATTACAGGTTTCACAGTTTGAGAAAGCAAAAATAAAGAGAGGAAGAACTTCCTTTTTCCCCTCTCTTTTCTTCTTTTTGCAGAGATGGAAGAAAGTATAAAGTGAAGTGAAATAGATGATGCAACTACATATAAAGATTCCAAAAAACTGAATGTCACACCTGACTATAAGAAAATGAAACCAGTCTAGAATTTCCAAGACATCGTAATCCCCTGACAGTATTATTGTGAACAGAAAAACTCGCAGTGACTGCATTGGCAGAAACATCAACAACATCTATTGTCCCGCTTTGGGTTCCCAAAGCAACAAGTGGAACAGCTACAGCAGGATAGTTTCCCCCACCTTCGCATAATATTATCTCATTAATTAATTATTAAGTGTTACAATTCATAACATAAAGAAGATAAATCTTTAACACATAATAGAGATGGAAAATCAACAAATACAATAAAACTGCAGAAAGATGAAACTAACGGGCCAAAGTAGCTGTTAAAGACGGGGAAGGTACAGCCAGCATAGTCACTGTTGAGGAAAGAAGTTGAAGCATTCCAATTAAGCTGACCTGCATCAGTCCTTTAGCCAGTAAGTAAGCATGGCATGGAAACAAGAATATATTCCCCAATAGTATTCATTGAACATAAAAACAAGAAGACAAAAAATTTACAGTTTTATGCCATGATGCACCCAAATTATACTAAAGTAAGAATGTTTCATTGAACAGCCATTAACAAGTGAACCTTAACCAGATGCCACTTCTCAAATTCCCCATATCTGTACCCAGTTTCAGGTAAGTTCCTTATAGCAACCATTCTCTTGAATTATGTGAAATTTCCTAAACAGTTCCCCACACTCTTGAGGCCCAGGCAAAACAAATTTCTATCGTTCAGTCTTTCCAACAGGAGTTTGTGTAGCTAAATATAGAGGTAAGCAGGATATTTATAAACCATAATACAATAACATCACAAGGTTACTAATGATTACTGTTATTGATCAATTCAATGGACGAACTTCATAAACAGCAGTATCTAAATCACTAAGAGAGTTATAAAACAACTACATTACAATCACTGCAGAGGAAATTTTAATTTACAAACCTTAAATGACATATCTAACTGACTGGAGGTAGATTTTGACGGGCGGCTTCCCCTGTCATTCAGATGTTCGTGTTGCTTACTAGCTTCTAGGGCAAGTCCATCACTAGAAGCTATGGAGTTAGTGTTGGTCCCCAGAAATGGAACTTCAGATACATTAGCATCCACAGCTGAGCTTTTAACTTCCTTTGGAATGTCCCCAAGCCCTTCAGCAGTCAAGAGCCAGTTCCATATTTTTCCATCATCAGAAATAGAGATTAAATGTGTCTTTGAAAGAAGTAAAGTATCATCAGCAAAATCAAAAGGATTGTCATAATCCACATTCGCTGAATCAGAATAAGGTGCATGTGAATAAAGCTTCCCAACATTCTGGAGTGTGGACTCTGATTGGGCAATGAGAACAGAAAGAATTGAAGGAGAAGGGACAGATGTGCCAACTGATGGCATCAACTCTTCCATTGTGCACATTATGTGCACCTGTTCTCCTCTGCGATAAAATTTATGTAAGTACATAACATTGAGACCAGAAAAAATCACAACTCAATCATCTTTATCGTTGAGATCCTAGTAAAGATAAAGAAACACATACAGACACACATATAAATTGAGCAGGGGAACTAAGAAGCTTGAAACACTACAAAACTTTCAGTAGCCGAGTGACTATAAGAATGAATAACAAAATCTCCATTTCAAAAGACAATATCTCCAGTTTTAGTCACCACGGTTGTTTATAAAAGCCATATCCATCATTAGATTAATAATGCAAATTGTTACTATTCACAACAATGTCACCTCTGAAGGAGATGTCCAACTTTATAATATTCAAGTCAGAACTTTCAAAATCCCGGTCTTTTGGCATCCCACTCCAATCCATCCTTAAATGTAAATCTGTAGAAAGTCCTATGATTGAGGGAGTTATTATAGAAAGATTTTGTGCTCATGATTAGGAGACAAATTGACAGATTGTGTATATAATTAGGAGATTTATTTCCTGTTTTATATTTCCTTTTTTATCTTGTAGTGTAGCTATAAAATAGAGCCTTAACATGTACAAAGTATTCATGGAATAAAATAAAAAACAGTTTTATTCACATGGTATCAGAGTTAGGTGTGTCTAAACCCTAGTGATCAATGGCTGATTCCAGCGATCAAAGCACAGGGTCCTCTATTTCAGAAAGTGAATCAAAAATCTCAACCAATGGTTCGAACGGAACCGATACGTTATCTATTCAACTCACAGTGGCCAAACTCAACGGGAGAAACTACCGTGAATGGGCACAATCAATCAAACTAGTCATCGACGGCAAAGGAAAACTCGGGTACCTTACCGGCGAGACACCCAAACCAGCCTCAACAGACGCTGCAACTCTACAAAAATGGAAGTCAGAAAATTCCTTGGTCACGGCTTGGCTCGTGAACTCCATGCAACCTTCAATCGGCAAAACCTACATGTTCTTGCCGACAGCAAAGGAGGTCTGGGAAGCCGTTCGCGAAACCTATTCGGATATGGAAAACTCATCCCAAATCTTTGACCTCAAGACCCGGTTATGGCAGATGAAGCAAGGAGAGAGAGATGTCACAGAGTATTACCTGGAGATGTCGGCGATTTGGCAAGAACTCGACCTGAGTTACGCCGACGAATGGAAATGTTCTGACGACAGTGCTCACTATCGGAAGCGACTCGAGGAGGAACGAGTCTTCGAATTCTTGGCCGGCCTCAACCAGGAACTAGATGTTCGCGGAAGGATTTTGGGCCGCCGACCTCTGCCATCAACATGCGAAACCTTTTCTGAAGTTAGAAGAGAAGAAAACCGAAGGAAGGTGATGCTCGGCCCATCTATGCAGAGTGAGTCAACAGTGCCGAAGGCCCAAACTGGTGGATCAAGTGAGGGATCAGCCCTTCTAATCAAAGGCTCATCAAGTGGGCTGGGCTCAAATAAGAATAAAAACAGGCCTTGGTGTGAACACTGTAAAAAACCAAGCCACATTATGGAAAAATGTTGGGAGTTGAATGGTAAACCAGCAGATTGGAAACCCAGACAGAGCAATCGAAACCGTGGATATCAAGCTCAAACAGAACCCGTTCCTACTCAAAGTGGAGGTTTTAATTCTGAACAAATGGACCAACTTTATAAGATGTTCTCCAGTTTCCAAACCACTGGTCAGTCTAATATTCCAACTGGGTCATTAGCACATCGAGGTAATTCCTTACAAGCCTTAAATACCAAATTACAATTTCAGACTTCCTGGATTATTGATTCTGGTGCCTCCGATCATATGACTGGATCATATAATCTTTTTTCATCATACTCACCTTGTGCTGGAAATCTTAAGGTTAAAATTGCAGATGGGTCACTTTCGTCAGTTGCAGGAAAAGGGAGTATTCGACTCTCTGATTCTCTCATTTTAGAGTCGGTTCTTCATGTTCCAAATTTATCTTGCAATTTGTTATCTGTCAGCAAGCTAACGAAACACTCAAACTGCCTTGCTAAATTTTTTCCATCGTTATGTATCTTTCAGGACCTATCATCGGGGATGACGATTGGCAGTGCTAAAGAGTGTGATGGACTCTACTACTTTGAGGAATCTAATGTGAGTAAACAATGTCAAACTGTAGTTTGTAATTCTGTATCTTCCTCTAAAGATAATAATATTTTGTTATGGCATTTTAGACTAGGCCATCCCAATTTTCAATATTTGCAAAGAATGTTTCCTACTTTGTTCTTGAATAAAAAGTATGTTGATTTTCAATGTGAGATATGTGAATTGGCAAAACACCATCGTACTTCTTTTCCAAAATCTATATACAAGCCATCAAAACCATTCTCATTAATCCACAGTGATCTATGGGGTCCCTCTCGGATTCCTAATCGCACTCATGCCAAATGGTTTGTCACATTTATTGATGATCATACACGTGTATGCTGGGTATATTTATTAAAAACGAAAGCAGATGTTCATTCCGTGTTCATTAATTTTCATTCCATGATCCAAACACAATTTCAAACCTCAATACAAATTCTTCGAACCGATAATGGTACCGAATATTTCAATACAATTTTTGGTGATTATTTTAAAAAACATGGGATAATTCATCAAAGCTCATGTATTGATACTCCTCAACAAAATGGAGTTGCCGAACGAAAAAATCGACATCTTCTTGAAGTTGCTCGTGCCCTACTGTTTTCCACTCATATGCCTAAACAATTCTGGGGTGATGCCATCTTAACATCTGCTTATCTTATAAATAGATTACCCAGTCGTGTACTTTCATTTGAAACACCCATCCAGCGATTTCAAAAAATTTTTCCAACTTATCGTCTTAGTGTTGGTGTTCCGTTAAAAGTGTTTGGTTGTACTGCATTTGTCCATGTTCACTCTCATCATCACAGTAAATTAGACGCTAGAGCAGTTAAATGTGTCTTTCTCGGGTATTCATCTACTCAAAAGGGCTACAAGTGCTATGATCCCATCAATAAAAAGGTATTTGTTAATCTTGATGTTACGTTTTTTGAACACACACCTTACTTTCAAAAATCTTCTCTTCAGGGAGAGAAAGTGAGTGAAGATCAGTTTTTTGATTGTTTTTTGAATCTTGATTTCTCTCTCCCTGAGTCAACCCTAAATACTAAACCACTTCATGACTCACTCCCAATCCCAAACACTGAATCACCCTTCAAGTCTAATATGCCATGTACAAATGGAAACTTTAAGACAGGGGGAGATGGAAAAAAACAAAATAACAGGGAGATAATTGTTTACTCAAGGAAGCCAAAGTCAAAGGAAAAAGAAGACGTCACATTCGAGGCACCCGAGAAGTCTGAACCAGTGATAGCTCCAAATACACTAGAACCTTCTGACCTTGATTTGCCCATTGCTCTCAGAAAAGAACCTCGATCATGTACACTACATCCTATCTCAAGGTTTATGTCTTATAACTCTCTATCTACAAAATTTCGAGTGTTTACCTCTAACCTTGACAGTGCAGATATCCCAAAAAATATCTATGAGGCATTACAGGTTCCTAAATGGAGAAATGCAGTCATGGAAGAAATGACAGCCCTGGAAAAAAATGGTACATGGGTGGTAATGGAGTTACCGAAAGGGAAGAAACCTGTAGGCTGCAAGTGGGTTTTTACCCTAAAATATAAAGCTGACGGAACAATAGAACGGTATAAGGCCCGCTTGGTTGCAAAAGGGTTTACCCAAACCTATGGCATTGACTATACTGAAACATTTGCACCAGTAGCGAAAATGAATACAATTCGGGTCCTATTATCATTGGCAGCAAATCTAGATTGGCCTCTTCAACAATTAGACATTAAGAATGCATTTTTGAATGGTGATTTAGAAGAAGAGGTATTTATGACATTGCCACCGGGGTTCAACAAAAAGGAAGAAGAAAATCTGGTATGTAAACTCAGAAAATCCTTGTACGGCCTGAAACAATCACCAAGAGCATGGTTCGACAGGTTTGCGAAGGTTATAAAGGGTCAGGGATATAGTCAAGGACAGTCAGATCACACAATGTTCATAAGAAAATCTGAAAAAGGATTGAAGACAATTCTAATTGTGTATGTAGATGACATAGTCCTGACAGGAGATGACATAGCTGAGATGGATAAGCTGAAGAAAGTTCTAGCTGCTGAATTTGAAGTAAAGGATTTAGGTCAGATGAGGTATTTCTTGGGAATGGAAGTTGCCCGGTCAAAAAAGGGCATTTTTGTTTCTCAACGAAAATACATCCTTGACTTGCTTTCTGAAATAGGAATGCTGGGATGTAAGCCAAGTGACACTCCAATTGAAGCAGGAAAGAAAATTGATACCGGTGGAAAATCAGTGGAAACTGATAGATATCAGAAGTTGGTAGGCAAGTTAATTTATCTCTCACATACAAGACCTGATATTGCATTTGCAGTAAGTGTAGTGAGCCAACACATGCATTCGCCTAAAGAAGAACACCTGGAAGCAGTTTATAAGATTCTCAGATATCTGAAGGGAACACCTGGGAGAGGATTGTTTTTCAAGAAATGTGAAAGAAAAGAAGTGGAGGTGTTCACAGATGCTGATTGGGCAGGATCAGTAAACGATAGGAGATCAACCACTGGGTACTGCACTTTAGTTTGGGGGAACTTGGTAACATGGAGAAGTAAAAAGCAGAATGTAGTTGCTAGAAGCAGTGCTGAAGCGGAATTCAGAGCAGTTGCCCAAGGAATGTGTGAAGGACTATGGTTAAAAAAACTCTTGGAAGAATTATTTGTCATAGTAAGTTATCCAATTAAACTTTACTGTGACAATAAAGCTGCTATCAACATTTCTCTTAATCCAGTACAGCATGATAGGACTAAACATGTGGAAGTAGACAGACATTTCATCAAGGAAAAAGTTGAAAATGGAATTGTGTGCACGATATATGTGCCTACCAAGGAACAGATTGCTTCTATCTTCACCAAAGGGCTTCCTCGACAGTTATTTAATGATTTCATTTGCAAGTTGGATTTAATTAATATCTATGATCCAACTTGAGGGGGAGTGTAGAAAGTCCTATGATTGAGGGAGTTATTATAGAAAGATTTTGTGCTCATGATTAGGAGACAAATTGACAGATTGTGTATATAATTAGGAGATTTATTTCCTGTTTTATATTTCCTTTTTTATCTTGTAGTGTAGCTATAAAATAGAGCCTTAACATGTACAAAGTATTCATGGAATAAAATAAAAAACAGTTTTATTCACAAAATCAAATCCCCCAACTGCCGGTGTGCGTGAGATTTGATCTGAAAATCTTTTGTACAACTATAAGAGATTTTGTGAGTTGAACTAGCTAATATCTACAAAACTTCTCATTAATAGATTGGGATATTGGCTCCCTAACTCATACAACTTAAATCAATCACCATGAAGATTTTTATTCATCTAGAACTGAATTTTTAAGTAACTACACAGTAAGATCTATCCTAAAATTTACATTAAACCTGAAAAATATAATATATGTTGTATCACATTCCATCAAACTAATTTTATTTGTTATCAGTCCATTTTCTGGGCAAGAGAAAGAACTCTTAAAAAAACAGACTCATAACAAATTATTAAACAATCATAAATTAAGTGTATAAATATAGCAAAATAGAACATATGAGCATATACAGGAGAAAATATGAACATAAAAACAGTGGAGACAGGGTTCACATAAGTTTGTTCTATAAATTCCAAACCAGAACAGGTACTAAAGCAAAAGCTTAAGGTAGTAATCTAAACACACCGATGTTACACGATAAGTGAAGTTTTACTTCCTAGACCTAATGCACCCATGTAGTTACTGAAAAAAAAAAAAAAGTAAAAAGAAACCTAAAATACCTTCTCAATCCCATGTATTTTTTCTTTGGTACAATACCCACAGTAAACCCAGGCGTTTAAACACTCTAAGCACAGTTGCATGCAAAATTACAAGTACACGGAATGACGGAATGCATTTATAAATAACTCAGGAAAATCCTGCATTTTTCTTCTAGCTTGGACCACATACATATTTTAACCTAAAATAATCAAAGAGAAACTTTGAGCAAGACCAAGTAAACCACCACTCTATAACCCTCTATATCCAGAAGGACCAGAACCACTTTGCCTTTCCAGAAAAACTAAATTCTAGTTCCTCAAGGACCTGGAAACTCTCTTATAATGAAACACTTTCCCTTCCCATCTTAAATCTATTCAATAACTCGGTCCTTCAAGAGGTGGTATCTCATCCAAACATTGCAATCCCTCCAGTTCTATTTCTACCCTCTTCAAGTACATTAAAAGCACAGTCGAATCAGAGAAACATAGACAACCTACATAAGCAAAGGCCATAGTTTCCTACTTCCTAAAGATAGTAGCGTTCCACATCGGCTCCACTTTCGAACTCAAATTTGCTAGCTAGTTCGAGGATTTCTTGATTATCCAAAAAAAAAAGAAAAAATTTAGACAACCTCAACTACTCACCGGAGGAAATTGGTATAAAGGCATAGAGATCCCTCTGGTTCACAAAAATTGGCAATTCCAGTTTACTCCATATCAAACAATATAATTAAGTTCCACTTATAAATGATGTACTGCTTTTCTTACTGGATTTAACTAGCAGCACTGGTTGAAACAACTAATAAAAAACAAAGGCATATTATAATATCACATGTAATTACATACTGGCCTATAAATTCAAGAATTCAAGCTGAAAGGAAATCATACTCTTTGCGGCGCCAAATGCTAACCCTCCCATCAAGATGAGCACAATAAAGCAATTCATTATCGGGATCTGGCACGACATCTAGAAACTTGGCGCAGCTTCGTGGCAAAGAAGCAGAAAAAAGTGTGGTTTCATACTGCAAATCGAAAACAACAAGCTCCCTGGGAAAAATGACGTATATAATGTGCCTCCAGAGCGGCGAAAACGCGAATTTGACCATGTAAAGCGGAAACAAGGCGGAAGCAGGAGAGGAGGAGGAGGAGGAGGAGGCTGCAGTCAATTCCTTTTCCAGCCTCAGCAATTCACTACAATCCGTTCTAATCTGCAGCTCTTTTATCACAATCTCCTCCTCCTTCAGTCCCAACACCGTCACAGATAGCAAGAATCCTTTCAAACCGATCACGCAGAAATGGCGGGAATTGAAAGGATCGCGGCGGATGGCGGAGAGATATTCAGGCAAAGCCTCGTATTTCCAAACGCATGCGGCAGGGCTGGCGGTGGTGTAGAGGGAGAGAGCGGAGGCGCCGTTAATGGCTGCGATGACGTACGAATCGGGTCTGGATACGATCCAGCAAAGGTCCTGGACGCCGAGCTTCGGATTAGGGTCGGGGTCAAGCCAGAGGACGACGGAGCGGAGACGGAAGTCGAGGATAGCGATGCGACCGTGGCGGTCGCCTGCGGCGAGGAGGAGGTGGGAGGTGGAGGGCTCAGTAGAGAGTAAGTCACGGCGGAGAGTGGAAGGGGTCCAGCGGACGGAGGTGAGGAAAGGTGAGAGAGAGTTGGCGGTGGCGGTGGGCGGAGGAAGAGGGATCGTGGAAATGAGCTGGAGAGAGCGAGAGTGAAGAATGGAGATCGAGGATCCTGAGCAGAAGGCTAGCAGTCCTGATGGACTCAAATCTGCCGATCCAAAGTTGTTACGGCTGGGTGGACCTGGAAGCATGTAGTTGCAGTTCCAGGCGTCTCCTCTTGTGTTCGACATTGTCCTCCGCTGTTACTAGCTCCACTTTGGTCCTTTTCAAATCTCTAATTCTAACACAGGATTGCTGGCTCTCTGCAAACGGTGACGAGCAGGTGTTCGTTTTTAATTTTTTTCTCTTTTATCCAAGTTATAGATATTTAACGCTTTTTGGACACCAATATCTTCTTGTCTTGTCTTTTCAACATTATAAAACTGGCTACCGGGTGCGAACTGTTCAGAGAAGGGAACAAAGTTTGGTATGCCCTTTTTTTTTTTTTAATATCTTTTTAATTTATTATAACGAGCATGAGCGTTTCTATTCTTCTCTCACGCTTTAGAAATTATGATGGTAACGTGAGGACTTTTTTGTTTTTTTAGTGAAATATTAATGTTTCTCTCTTATGCTTAGAAACTATGATCGTCAGATGGTGTAGGGAGGAACAATTTTTTAAAAAAAAAAGAAATGTAAATTTAAGATTTAAATAGAAAAATACAGTGAATGAATTGTATTCAATTTAGAGTTTATAGAAATTTGATTATTTTTTTTTAATAGATCATGTTAGAATAACTTAAAACCTTGATTTAAAAAAAATTACTTCAATATTAATGTTCATTCAATATAAAGGTGATAAAAGTAAATGAATTCAAAATTGATATAAACTCTTGGATTAAGTGAAAACGAATGTTGAAGTCATTTTTTTAAATCATAATTTTAAGTTATTTTAGCCTAATCATTCTATTAATGATGGATTTTAATAGAATTCATATATTTTATTATTTTCATATTGATTTTATTATAATAATTTATGAATCTCGATGAAATATTTAGGAGAATGATATGATTTCTTAGATATAATTTATTAATGACTTTTTTTCTTCATTTATTTATTTTTAATCACCTAAGTGCTCCTAAGTGAGGTGATGCCATTCGTCTTGTGTTTTAAAAGCATAGGGGTGAGGTTCGAGCATCAACTTTATCCAAGTGTGGGCAATTTTGTAAAAGTTCTATTAAGATATGTGAGTAGTTTTTTCATTTTATGTGGATTGATATCTCCCACATACCAAGAAGTAAAGATCCAAGTTGTACCTTAGAGTTTATATTAAGAAGGTCTCGGTAGTTGTAATATAATACATATATAAGGCTTTTATAATTAGGTATATCTGATTTTAAAATGTAAGGATCAATCAATCCAATTCTTTCATTATATTATCTCTTCTTATATAAATTATTCATCTATTGCATTATCTTTTCTTAAACAATTTTATTTTCTATGTAATTCAAATACAATAGATGAATTTAATTGGTTGATCCTTACATTTTAAATCAGGTATATCTAATTATAAAAGTATTTTATATTATTTAACTAAAACTTACGAGGTCAATAATTTATTTCACTTTAAAATTCATCCATGTCCATTGCTTGAAAATAAAATTTATGAATTTAATGACTATTTTTAACATACTTAATTTTTCGATGGATTTTTTCTTTTTAAACAAATTTTATTTCCTATTTAATTCAAATATAATAGATGAATTTAATTGGTTGATCATTATTTTTTAAAATCAAGTACGTCTAATTATAAAAATATTATATATCATTTAACTAAAACTTACAAAGTCAATAATTTATTTCACTTTAAAATTTACGAATTCAATAACTATTTTTAACATACTTAAATTTTAATGAAATTCATTCAAAACTGTATTAAATACATCCAAATTTAAATTTCATTAAATTCGAATAAAATCTTAAACGGAATGAGCCCCTTATAAAAAAACACATCATACACAGGATCGGGTTGATTGTTTTTCAAAGCAGACTGACCCGACCCACCACTGACGGGCTCTTTTTGCATCCATCAATAGATCGAACTTCGTTTTAGCGTGTGTGGTCGAGTTTCAGTCTTCGTTTTAAGAAGAAACTGTGCGAGGTTCGTCTTTTATATATCCGTCTGTTTTCATATGACAGTAGCAGTTTTACCAAACAGTTTGTCCGACTAGTAATTTAGGGTTTTGATGATTTCTGTTAGTTTTCTTTCTATGATTGTTGGTTATGGTGTGCATAAAATGCCTGTTTTACTTTTAACTACTTACTTGATGTCATTTTAGTTGGTTAATTTCGTGTGTGTATATATATATATATATTTGGTTTGTATAGGTCAGTGTCTAGCAAGAAGAGTGTTGAAGTGGAGATGGCTGTGAATGAAAATTCTGAGCTTGCAGTGGATCATGAGCAAGATAACATGGTTCCTGAAGTTTCTAATCATGGGTAAATGCTACTTCTGTTTGTACTGGAATGTTATATTTTGCCTTCGCTTCGAATTGACTCTGATTGGATTTTTGTCATGATTCTACTTCTTGGAATATTATCCTCCAATTTGAAGGTTTATAAGTTTCGTGGAAATGGAGATCCGGCCGAAGAAGTTTTTATTTTCCTGTATCTTGTGATTCGATTGAAGGGATAGATACATGTTGGGTTATGGAAATAAGAGTTAGGGTTTATGATATGAGTAGGATCAAGTGACCTTTAGGTTTTGGGAATTTATCAATTCATTGAGATCTGGTTGTGCGTGAAAATGACAAGGAAAGCGTACAATATCTAATGTAAAGCTCATAAAGTTAAGTTCCAAAGAGAGAAAACAACAGGCATCTATAGGAAGCAAGTCTTAGGATTTGACACGAAAGGGTAATTAGTTGCAACACAATGATCATTCTTCATTAGTAATTGTAGAACGGTTATTACAAGGCTTACATGAGTTTTGAAGCCACTGAGCTCTACAAATAATCAATCTTTTGTATATGATTTTAATTCTTTGTAGACAGATTGGTACAGTATGGTTGCCTTTCTGTAAGAACATTTTAAAGTTATTCTTTGCTCTTCTATCTTTTACTCTTCTTTTAAATTTCTGTGTGTTGATAATTATTTTTGATAGGATATGTGTTGATAATTATAATGGTTATTGCACATAACTTCATTCATTTATTGGTAATTTTTAATCTTAAATTACTGTATGCAGTGTCAGTTGAACTGTTTTACCATTTTTAAAATTATGCTAAAATAGTATTTCATTTTTGTGACAGAGGTTCAGAACCAATACAGGAATTTAACGTAGAAGAAATTAGAAGTGTATTGGAAGTTATTGCATCCACTGGGAATTTTTGGTATGCTTTAATCATAATGTTTATCTTCCTTTATTTGACTGTATACGGTTACTGTGCTTAATGTATGGAGTTTTCAACTTTCAAGTGCTGCATTGCATTGCATATGATAGAGAGGCAAACACGATACATCATCTTATCCCAAAGGGGAGTGTTTAAACACATAGTCATATATTTATTATGCTTGAAATGGGTAAAGTTCAACTGATTGTGTTTTATTCCCATTATTACTAGGACCAACACCTCCCAAGTAATCTTCTTAGTATATTTTTTATCAGATTGAAAATTGGTATGGTAGTGATTTGGTATTTATATGCATTGCCTAATGGTGTAATGTGACATTTGCATAGGTTTTTTTATTTTTCCCCCTTCAACGATCTGTTGCTAATATATCTGCTATAACAATTTAGTACGTTAATCACCAAGATCACATTAATTATGGAAAGATGAGTCTATTCTTGCAAGCATCTGATTTAAGAGAAACAAGGGAACGATTATTGATGCTTTACGATTTAAAATTTGAGATTATATTCTCATGATTAGATTCTTGTGACTCCAGTTCTTGTTTGGGCATTATACATTTATCTCAATGGAGGTTTGCATAATAAAGACCTCTCTTTCTCTTATAATAAAGTGCAGGCTTGAATAACTGATCATAAGTCGACTTTTGATTTAGCGAATTGAAATATTTTGTGCTATCTTGACTAAGGTTGCTATGTTCCAATGCATGCATCAAGTTTAATTGTCTAGATATTTGATGTAATGCATCAGCTACTGTTGCTATTGTCACTTGTGTGATCATTGTGATCATAGTCATTGCTTAATGTGAGACAGATATGAGTGTGCGTACTTTAAGGCTTGTGATGGGCTGGTTTTGAGGAAAATAAGATATCTTAATGTTATGGGAGCTTTTCAGACTGGATGTGGTGATGGGGTTGTAGCTTTTAATAAAAAGTTGTGCTTGTTAAGTCTTAACAAAAATAAATAAATAAACTAAAGAAGGAGAATAAGGATCTGAGTTTTGTTGTGAACTTGTGATTCAAAATTATTTTGGGTAGCTTTTAGAGTATCTTGGTCTTTCTTTGGTTGGGCATCGAAGGATGGTGGATGTTTGGAACCCTGTTGTAGAGAAGGTTGAGAAGAGGTTGGCTAGTTGGAGGACAATATGTCTTTTGAAGGGAGGGAGGCTGATGCTTATTCAATCAATTTTGTCAAGCTTCCAACTGCCTATCCCTTTGTTTGTATCTTGGTCAGTGTGGCTAAAAGATTAGGACAATTAATCAGGAATTTGTTCTGGGAAGGATTGGAGTAAGGAAGAAATGCTCAGTTGGTTTGATGAGATGTGATCTCTAAAGTACCCTGCAAAGGTAGGCTTGGGATAGGAAACCTTGTCAAATGAAATTGGGCCCTTAAGGAAAATTTTTATAGCGATCCACTGAAGATCCAAACTTATTTTGGCAAAGAATCATTGTTTGTTAAAGTGGAATACAAGAATAGATGAGATCCTAAAGACAATTCAAGAGGACGAAGCTGCTGCCTGTGGACCTTATTACGCAGGTTTCTAAATTTATCTTTTTATCATATGTTAAGGTGCAGATTGGAAAGTTGGGTGTTTTGGTAGGATATCTGGAAAGGATAAGTGCTTTTTCTGAGCTGTTCCTGCTCTTAATTCGGGCTGCCAGTGGCGCATGTTTTCCCTATTGAGAGATTTATGGCCATTGTTGAGAATAATGTAGGCGGGACCTCATACTATCTAGAAATTTAAATGATAGAGGATATAAGGCGTGTGCTGATTTGATTCAGTATGGAATTGCAATTCTTCAAGAAATAGAGGAAGATAGAAGAATATGGTTGCTAAAATTGGGATGTATACTTTGAAGTCTTTTTTCTTCACCTTGATTGATGATCCAGTCTCTCCCCATTTTGAACATAACATTGTTTGAAAAGCCGAAGCTTCTAGCAAATTAGATCCTTGGTCTGGTTGATTGTGTGGGGTATACTTAATAAAGTGTTATCCTCTAAAAGAAGAGATCTGAGATGGCCATTTCTTTACTTGTATATAATATGTGAAAGCAACCTAGAATCCCTCTTCTTAATGGTGCAAACTGTTTTAGGCAGCTGATGTTGGATTGACTACTTTCTCTTCTGCAGAATATGAGAATAAGAGCTTGTTGTAAACAAAAGAGAAAACTTAAGAAACTGAAAGAAGAGAAAGTTAGATGCAAGAGAATGTGGACAGTGGATTTTTTTTCTTATTCATATATGCTTCTTTCTTTTACAAACAAACCATTTGTTGAGTCAGAGCTTCTCCATAAATAGCTTTTGTTTGTAAAAGAAAGATGCACACATGAATAGAATTGAAGAGAAGGCCCCTATGCCTTTGCATTCAGCTTGTTACTTTCAATTTCTTTAGTTTTCTTTTTTGCTTATAACATGTCTTTGTTAATTCCTGTTATTTTATTTTATTGTTTTATGGGTCTCAGTCGTGGAAACAGATTATGTATAATTTACTTTTCCTGTATAACTATGAGTGTAAGATACTTGTTAATTCTCTTCTACTGCTCCGTGCATTATATATTTCTGTAGTTGCCTCTTTTCCCTATCATTTGTTCTGCCCTAAATATAGTAGTTACTTGTTATGTGTTACTGTGTATTGTACGTCAGGCATGATTGGGACAAATTGAAGAGCATGCTTTCATTCCAGCTGAAGCAGGTATGGGGGAGGTATGCTGGTTTTTAGATGTCTAGTTACTTGACAATGGTCACATCAACTATTTTATTTTATTTTTTATTTTTACTTTAGCTGGAAGTGAAGAATGGTGGCTGTAATGTCTTGGGTGACAGGTGTTGTTCCTAACATCTTCCTCTCTAACTTATCATGAAGGTACTGTCAGAATATCCTGAGGCAAAAATGCCTACAGAGCAGCAAAATGCTTCTTTAGGAGAAACTTATCCTGAACTAGTAAAACGGTTGGATGGAGGTATTTTCCTGATATTACCACTTCTTGTTCATACCTGAATGAGTTAATGTGCCAATGTGTGTAAATTATGGATGGGAAGATATGGGTTGTCATAAGATAATTAAGTTTTGAGTTAGTAGTGAGGTAAACTGTTGGTAGGATTGAGAATGACAGGTGGCTAGCATACTACTAGTTGACTTTGAGTCTGTCAGTTTTTATCCTGTCTGTTGCAACAAGAGAAAGAAAAAAAAAAGAAAAAAGAAGATATGAATGTGAGTGAGTGAGTGAGAATGATGAGTGATTTTGTTTTTCCACGGTATGCATACTGTGAACTATAGTTGATGGGCCATGTTTTGGTGGCATAAATTCAAGTTCTTTTGTTGTTTATAGTTAATGGGATCTTGTGGTTTTTTTTTTTTTTAAGAATATAAGTTACTTTCCATATGAAAAAGTATTCATGACATGTTTTATTCTGCTTTACAGCACTTCTTTGTTTTGTCGAAGGTCCTCCGTTTACCCTTCAGAGGCTCTGCGAGGTTACTGCTTTACTTTTTGTTGTGTGTATGTGTGTGCACGTATTATTATAGTGTTGCTTAATAACATCATGAGTATATGACAATGACCATTGCCCTTGACATATTGAGAAACACAAACTTAAATTTAAGCAACTTGACTTTGACCTCCTAATTTGTTAATCCTGTAGGCGTCTATTGCTGATGTATTGACAATCATAGTACATAACTATGCTATTGTATCGTTATGACCTTTATACTGAATGTACCTATGTAATAAATTTAGTTGTGTTGGAATGGTCCGAATGGAACCAAATTCTTTAAGCAAACCAAAGTAACATTTATAACTATAAGAAATAATTACAATGACCAGCCTAATATGATAGCAGTATTCTTTTAAGCTCTATCAACGCCTCTGCCTCTGTGAATACTACTACTTTTAAATTTCAACATTCCTTTAGTTTTTCTCTTTTTCTCTTCGTATACTCTGTTAGATTCTTTTGTAAAAATAGAACTCATTGTTAATTTATCTCTAGGCTGTAATTTTAAATAGCCCTTTCTAATATTGTAAGGTATGAATTTTTTAAGCCAACTTAAAGTATGAAGTCTTCCCTTCACCTAAAAAGTGCAATTGGACACAGTTAGTGCAATTTGACATGGTTCATAATGTTGAACAGAGGCCTTTTACAAATCTTTCAATTTTTTTAATTTTATGTTGAACAGATTCTATTGGCTGCACAAAGCATCTATCCAAATCTTTCAAAGCTTGCTTTAGCACTTGAAAAGGTATGCTCATTGATAAACGATTTAATTAGCTTTTTGTGTGTGTGTGTGTGTGTATTGGAAAGAATCATTGATTTATATCATTAGATGGTCTATTGAGAGACTGAGATGCTAGTTCTCTTTGGTATCTGTATCCTGCTTTAGCAGTTAATATGCTTTCATGGTGCTGCCATCTTACAACTTCAGTTTCTTTCTGCTGGCTCAATAGGTTGATTAGAAAGTTGGTTTTAGCTGTTAATATTATTTTATGGTGCCTTCCTTAAATGATATTGTTTGAGGCGTATATGCCAAACTCATTCAAGGTTTTTAATTCCATAAGTTGTCCTCTTTTAACCCCAAAACATTTAATTCTATGTAAAGTAATAATTTTTTTTCAAAATATTTTTGAGCACACAATATGGAATCATATTTATTAAGTTCCTAAATATTCCTATTTCTGGACTGGGAATTCTTTATATTGAAGTTGTGTTTCACATATTTTACTAGGCTTAGGGCTGTATTTATCTATATTGAGTATGATAAAGAAGTTATAATCTCATAAGCTTTTTCTTTCATAATTTAGACACTGAATTCAATTCTTCAAATTTTTTTTTTTTTTTTTTTTTTTTTGGGTTAATGAATATGTTTGTGTTGCAAATTCTTAGTCTATGTACTGTAAATGTTGTTGCTGTTAGGATTTTCCGTTCTTCTATGGGTTATGTGTTTTGTGATAATAAAATGAGCTGAGCAAAAATCATTTCTTTCTATTAAGATAGATACAAAGGTTGACTATAAAGATCTTATTCATAATAATGGATAAAGCTCCAAATCTCTTCATATTGCTGTCTTCACTTTGTAAAACTGTACATTAATAAAGTTCTCATTTAATATTACAAAAAATTGTGATTTGTCTTTAATGCTAGGCTTGGAAAAAACATGCACCTCCATGCCAAATATTGGTTTTGCATGGCCGCTTACGGTAGTAACTGACCTCCTTATTCCTGTTTGCAGAATATGTTGGTGACATCTACATTAACTCCCTGTACTGATCCGTATCCACAAAGGGCACAAATTCCAGTGGAATCAGACAAAGCAAGTGAGGAAGCCCAGTTGCACACAAATTCAGTAGAAAATGGCACTGAACCTCAACCTATAGTAGGAGATGGGGATGAGGTAATGGCAGAGGTCGAGGAAACCGAAATTGATGATGAAATGACGATCGATATGGAAGCCTTAGAAGAGATGGTTGGACCATCGGAAAAGAATGCCACACCAACGGAGAATTCTTAGTTTCTTGTAGATCTTTTGAGCTAGTTGAAACTCCCAAATTTTACCCAATTTAATGGGTCCAAAAGGTTGCCTCAGAGAAATGGGACTGGGCTTTGAGATATAGATTTGTACCAAAAAATAGAAGAAAAGTGGTTGGTGGCATATGTTGTATTCCGATTATGAGTTCAGTAACTATAAGAGAAGTATTAAGACATCGAATCAGTAGAAAGATTGGTGTGCATGGATTTGGATAGATGATGTATATGTTAATGCATGCCTGAAAGTTATGGGGCATCGGTTTTTTAAAGCACAAAATTGTGTCTAGTTCAATTTAAAGATTATTATTTATTTTGATTGATATTTCTTAATGTTTTGAATAGCTTTTTGTTAATGTATACCATTGTGCTTTACTGGATTTTTATTCTTGCACAATGTGCAAGAACAGATTTTTTCTTTTTTTTGCTAAAACACAGTTCTGCGTACCAGCCGAATTATAAAATTAAAGTGCACTTTGCATTAAAAAAAATAAAATAAAATAAAATAAATGGGTATAGAGCATCTTTTATTTGTTTTTTTTCCCTAAGAAAAGAAGAAAGTGGTGTTGGCTTTCATTTTTAAAACCTGAAAATGCATCTGGCAGAATGAAAATAAAATCATTGGAATTGTTAAGTTTGACTGTTTTATTGGTTGGATAAATTTTTCCATTACTAATAATTTTTGCATATTATTCAATCATCCTTATTAGGTAAATATGATGGAGTCAAAAACATAATATTAGGGTGATCTAGAGGTGGTCAATAACACAGTAAAAAAAATAAACTAATCCAGCATTCAAGACACTTTAATCCAAAGAATAAAACGAAGAAAATATCTAATTTTTATATAATATTTAGGCTTCATTTAATATTCCGTACTGGATTGGATATAACATAATCATTTATTATTTTGTTTAGTCTATCATGGGATTAGATTAAATTTAATAAACTTTTATTAAAAATAATTATTTAAAAAAAGTAAATAAATATTATTATAAAGTGTGTGTATGTGTTTTTTTTTTTTTTTTTTTGAAATTGACTTAAAGGGTTATTAGAATCAAAAGAGATGAGACACTGGTGACACAGTCCGAAGAGCAGCTCCTATGCAGGAGAAATCGACTCACACAAAGATGGAAGAATGACCCACGAGATGTGAGAACGATAGCCACATTTGTGGCTACATAGTGCTATGTGTTGAATCCATGTTTAGAGAGAACATAAACTATGCTCCCAACCACTTTGACAAAGTACATGTTGACATTACAAAGTGTGTTATGATTGGATAAAATTATTTTCAAATATTTTTAATAAAAACTTGATGTAGATGGTAAATCGAAATATTCAAGGGTAAAATGCAACAAACCACCTTGACCTTTGTTGAAATTGCAATTATATCATAAGTTGCTATAATTATAGATAACTACATTTGACCAAACGGTTAACCGGTAATTGTATGGTTGACCAGTCAAACATTATGAAATATCCATAATACGCTTAACTTATTTTATAAATTATTATAATTTTATTTTTAATTAAATACAAAAAACAATCAAATGCATACAAAATATATTGGAAAAACAAATCTTCATCTTCCATCTCCATTTCAGCATCATCATCTTCTACTTTCGTCTCCATTTTCATCTTCTTCATCTTCCTCACTAGAAGTCCTAACAAAATTTAATAATCATATCATGTTCTTCTTCTTTTCCATATCACAAAATCACAAATAAAAAGAAAAAAAAAAAAAGTGGAAGGGTACATACTATTAAAAATCGATAATTAGTGGGACAGCTCTTGACTTTTGAAGTGCACCATGTATTCTACATTGGCTAGAGGGTTACGGCTATAATGCAAGACGTTAACTGGAATTGTAGAACACTGTATACAATTCCGTGTAAGTTACAAAAATCAAAACTCTAGTTTATACATATATTTTTTAATCTTCCATATGCTTCGGTTGTAATATATATTTTTCTTATATCCGTTTTATTGCGATAAGACGAACAATTAGCAATATCCATACTCGAAAAACATACAAATTATTTGACTAGAAAGTTGGAAAATTGAAGTGTCTTAGAAGTACAGGAAAGGTCAGTGGCTGCATATGCGAAGGCACTTTCAAGAGTGGACCTGACATGTGGGGAGAACCCATGTTGCTGACGAGGCTGTGTTTGGCCATTCTTACTCTTATAACTCATTTTTACGCCACTCCGCTCTCTTCTGCTTCTAGTTGCTATTTTCTGTGTCTTTTGTGAATTAAACACAAATATATCTCGAAAGACGTAGGTCAATGAAAAGATCTTATGCAATACATTTGTACAGAATAATATGAAATTTATATTCACCTTTTCAATATTTAGGAAACATGTTAATACAATTATTACTGATATTTAGAAAAATTTTGCAATTGGATATCTTGACATATCACTATATGTAGCGAAAAATCAAGTTTTACTTTAATGATAATAAAATATCATACCGTTGGTTGACTTTAGTTAGATCTAACGAGTGGTCGGATTTGTACTTGGAAATATCCAAATTACTCATAGGTTTGTTATTTTATCTATTATCATAATTTATTTATAAATAAATATTAAAATTAATTTAAAATTTAAAATCAATAACTATTAAAACATTAAAAAAATTAAAAAACGAATTTCTTCAAATTTTTCAGAAAGCTAATCACAGAGGGTTGAATGCAGGGTATCAGATGTGGTTTGATATACTTCATGGATGAGATCCGTAAAGTTGTTATTTTGGTAATTTTTGTTATAAATCAATATTTAGTCATTTTAATGATTGATTATAGTTAAGGGGAATTTTCAAAAGTCCTGTTTAATTTTTAAAAAATATTTTTTACTCAATAATTAATAGTTTGATTGTTTGTACTTATTTTCATTATTATTTTTTATTCACTACTCCATTAATTACCAAGTAACATCTAACTATATGTTGTTTTTTATTTTTTCGCATATTGTATTTCACTTACTGTAAATTATTGACATTGTGTAAAATACACTTACGTAACACTGTGAAATAATTTTATATAATGTAAAATTTTACACACTTTGAAACACAATTATTTTACAAATTTATTGTCAAATATGTTTATAAATGTCATTTTTGTTGTATAATATTATTTTTATTATCATTATTTTATTGAATTTTTAATACATTATGTGAAATATTTGTATTTTTCATTGTAAAAACTATCCGCATTTCACATTATGAAAAATATTAATATTTCATGTTGTATACAATATTTGTATTTCACACCATTAAAATATGGGTTGATAAACACCCATCTTAGGTTTTCCAAAATTATTAAATGTTTGAAGCTTTTATTTTATCAATATTTCACACTTTTTTTTAATTATTTACATTGTGTGAAATACAATTATTTTACATAATGTGAAATCCAACTATACACAAATAAATGAAAAAAAAAAAGTATTTGAGATTTTTAAATCCAATATAAGAATAAACAATTAAACTATTAGTTATTGAGGTAAAAAAATATTCTGTAAAAGTTAAAAGATGATTGAAGGTAATCTTCTGTTGATTATATTTTGTTGCATTATTTATTTACAAAGACAATTTTGCCCTCTAACATGGTTAGTCTAATGGTGGTTAAGATAGTTAAAGTTACAATTTTGTATTTTTAAGTAAATGTTTATTGTTCGTGACATATGGTGAAATATCAGCATGTACACTTCATTGCAATGTGCCTATATTATTATTGTTATTTGTGAAATTTGGCGTTGGGTTAATGCCAGTGGCAGAGTTAGAAATTTTAATTTAAGGAAGACTAGTTAATTTCAAGTTGACACAAATCAAATATATTAATATTAAAAAATTATGTTGATGAAAAATTAAATATAATATTATTTAAGTCTTATAATAAACTAAATATACTCTAATTTTATAACGAAAATGAAACTTATCAACCTTTAAATATAAAAAAATTATAGATAATCGAATGTACATTGCATTTCTCTATAATTTCTTTTTCAATATATATGATTAAAGAGCTTGCATGAAAATCATCTTTCTTGCTGTCGCAAACCTAGTTTAATAATATGTGTAGCTAAAAATAATATTTTAGTAGTAGCAATCAATATTGGAAGGGTAAGCACAAACACAATAATTCTTTAAACAATTGGGTACATAATTGATCATTTTGTTAATTACTAATCATTGGTAAAAATTATAAAGGGTTAACAAAATTTTGAATTTTAAATATCAAACCAAATTTACATATAATAACTATTTAAAACAAATCAATTTAAATAAATAAACATTAAACCTACAACTAGGATAATAAATTTATCAAAGTCGTATTAATAAGCTAACAAAACAACAAATATAAGTAACACATGAGATTCCGTTATCACATTGATCTGGCATTTTCTTCTTTTTTTTCTTTTTTTTTTTCCTTTAAATTTGTTTGTTTGCAAAGAAATTTTAAATTTTATTAAATTAATTTTTTATTAATATTTAATTATAATCGTAACATTATTTTAAGCATAAAACGGTCTTTTTAAGGTGTCCAATAGATGGCATGGGTAAAATTGTTTGTTTATTATTATTATTTTTTGGGTCAAGTTTTAACCATTAAAAATCTCATCGATGAACCAATTCAATTGACTCTCAAACTTTAGGAGTCACAACTTTTAATAACGCATTTGTAATTAAAATTGAAATTATAGATGTTAAAATAAAAATTCCCTATTTTAATTAGGGTCAAATTGTAATAACAGACTATTTCTTTTAATATCATCAATGACAAAACAACTCAAATTTGGGGTTTTGGCAAACTGAATAATGTTTTTTATCATCAAACTATTGAACACTGTAATAATATATCATTTTCATTTGAGAAGAAGAGACGAAAATTGAATTTATCGCATAGTTTTAAAATTAGATTTTCATCAGAGTTACTGGTTGACCAGTGTATGAGTGTAAAATGATACAATTACCTATATCTTAATCTTGTAACCGCTAATATAAATATTAATTATAATATTTAATAATTATTTTCTTAAAGTATTAAAATGATAAAAACATAAAAATAAAACCTTCACCTCCGAAGGTAGGAGGAGATCGTATAGTGTGGTAATATAATGAACTGGTATTTTAGTTCCTACCCCGTTTTGCACGATTTCATTTCACATTACAAGATGTTATAATTTAATATTAAGTATTATTTTTAAACATAAAATTTATTTTTTTAAAGTGATTATAATTAATGGTTAGATTATATTAATTTAAAAAATTGACTTAAAAAGTGATTTCAATATCTATCCATCAATTCTTATTCAATTTAAGGGTTTTTATCCAAGTAAAATTTATTTACTTTTTTCACTCTTGGATTGAATGAAAATAAATTGATTGATGTTAAAATCAATTTTTTAAGTTAATAAAGTCCATATTAAATTAATTTTTTAATTTAAAAAGTGACTTCAATATCCGTCTATCGATTTTAACTCAATTCAAGGGTTGTTATCCCATTAGAATTTGTTTACTTTTTTTACTTTTGGATTGAATGAAAATTGATAGATAAATATTTTAATCATATATTTTAAGTTGATAAAGTTTAACCCATAATTAAGAACATAATTTGGATTCTTGAAATAAATGTGATTTTAAAATATAAAAATTAAAATTATTTTGTATCAACTTAAAATTTTGATTGTAAAGCGTAAGTTCAACATTCATCCATTTATTTTCATTTAATCCATACCAATATTATGGTTTTCAACTAATTCATACTAATATTCCGATTGTATATATCATGACATTATTCTAACATCCCTATTTCCATATTGATTTATTGATGAAAAACACAATGAATTAGTTGACATTTCTAGTCTTCCTTTTCCAACGTTAACTTACCATGAATAGTTAATTTGTTAAAAATAAAATCATAACATAATGTGTAGATAAGTATTTTTTTTCAGATACAACATATAATAGGGGTGACTTAAACTTAGGATATTATTACGTTAAATAAGTGTTGTTTGTCATCAAATCACGTTGGTGCTGGTTAGATTAGTGTTTTGCTATACTACCACAGTGCCACTCCTTTTTTGAGAATTATTTAAGGGTGGATCAGGGTGTATTGGATTTAGAGGGGGTTGTACAAAATGTCGAATAGTCTTTAGTATCCCACCCAGTGGCCAGTGCTTTCAATGGATACAAGGTCTAACCTCAGAAGTATTTTAGTTTATCCATGGGATTAATAAAAGGAAGGCTACATCGTTGTAATGATAAGAAGTTGCACAAGCCCGACTGGCGTAAAAAAGATGAAGCCCGGGATAAGAAATTCATTTGGTGGACCAAAGTGACATCCAAGCCTATCGGCTTACCTATAAGCGCCACTTTAAATGGGGTTTGACCATTTTTAATGTACGAGATTTAAATCAATTGTAACATAAGTTATCATTAGGCGACCAGTAAAGGTGAGAATCAAGGGCCATAATTCTTCAAACGTACATTATTATAACTCTCCAATAACTCATTTTCTATCTATGAAATAAGAGGGCTATCAAACGAAAAGGCATCCAATTTTCTACCCTGTTACTCTTTTGAATCCATTCCAGAATTTTAGGGATTGAAAAATCGCCCAGCTCATAGCATAGGCAGTTAGGAAAAATTCCAAAGAAAGTTCATCAGCTAATACAAGGCCCTCAAGAAGCAGATTGCGCCCCTCTGCCACCTTGCTACCATTTTCTAGCATCCTAGTGAATCGTTAAAGGACCACTTTACCATGTTTAGGTGCGAGGTGAATAATGTGGAGAATCCCACATATGAGTGTATTTTAATAGTTATCTCAGCAGGTTTAAGGAAAGACAAGAAGCTGTATGAAAATATATACAAGTCTTCAGTGAGGGACTTGGGCGAGTTCTATGAGTGAGCTGCTAAGGAAATCAGATGGAAAATACCTTTGGCTAAGAGCGACCCGACCATGAGGGTGAAACCAGTAGTTCGCACCCATTGAAGAAAAGAGATCATGATATGAGTAGAAGTGATAGTTAGGGTGATGATTCAACCTATTAGGTCGTTGAGAAGATTAGAAGAGAGCCCAGACATGAGCGACCTCACCATCAAGGCTGCCATAACAACTACAACACCCTATCAGACACTCAAGACAAGATCTATGCTACAAAAAAGGACCGAGAAGATTTTGGGAAGCCCAATCCCATAAAATCCTCTGTCCGTGGCAGAAATCGGAATAAGTTCTGTGACTATCATAATGAGGTCGGACATAACACCTCAAACTTTAGAGAGCTGAGGGATGTCGTTGAGGATCTGATCAAACAAGGTCGTTTGGGGGACTATGTAGTGCAATCAGCAAGTCCACGACCTCAACGGTAGCGATCTTAGAAATCACAAGTCAACACAGCAATAGTCCCAGCGAGCTCTGGAGTCAGCGCACGAATCCGCTGTAAGGACGATCCTCATCATACATTGTAACTCACCTCGCGAGTACATCTCTATGCTCTAAACTTTTTGAGGATATATTGAATGCAATTTTATAATAATAATAACAATTCTTGTTATCATATTGCTGTGATATAACTAATGCCTGATTTCTTGAATGATAAGTGAAGCTAAAAGCGACCTCTACACTAAAAGTAAATTGAGCTATGTTGTCGAGTGATGACCTCCTGGACATAGCTCGCGACCTATTACGCTGTTATAGGGTGACGACCCTCTGGACAGCTCCAATCAATTATGTTGTCATCGAGTACAACCCCTTGGACATAGGTTGTAAATAATCGCGCTATGTTATCAGGTATGACCTCGTGGACAACTCGAGGGTTATTATGCTGTATAAGCTCAAGTTACGACCTTGTGAGCGTAGCCAACGTCCTATGACCTCAACAACTCTCGCTATATAGCTCGAGTTATGACCATTTGAGCATAGCTTGAGAGGTTCATTACGCTGTATAAGCTCGGGTTACGACCCTATAAGCGCAGCTGAGGTTTCGACCTTTTTAACTTTCGTTATACAACTTGAGTTTTTACCCTTTAAACATAGCTCGAGAGGTAATTATGATGTATAAGCTCGGGTTTTGACCATGTGAACGCAGCCAAGGTCCCACAACCTCAATAACTCTTACTATACAACGTGGGTTACGACTTTTTAAGCGTAACTTGAGAGGTTCATTACTCTTTATAAGCTCGAGTTACGACCTTATGGGTATAGCCAAGGTCCTACGACCTCAACAACTCTCGCTATACAGTTTGGATTCTGACCCTTTGGGCGTAGTTCGAGAGATAATTATGTTGTATAAGCTCGGGTTCCGACCTTATGAGCGTAGCCAAGGTCTCACGACCTCAATAACGCTCGGATTTCGACCCTTTGAGCGCAGCTCAAAAGGTAATTATACTGTATAAGTTCGGGTTTCGACCCTATGATCGCAGCTGAGGTTTTGACATTCTCAACTCTCGCTCTGTCGTAGGGTTCCAATACCCCCTGAGCATAGCTCGAGAGGTCTATTATTGCTAATTTATGAATCTATTTTTCAGTCTACAGAAAAATTTTAGGACTTGATGGGACAAAGACACATAGCCAATACTAAAAAGAATTGAGCAGACATCAAATAAGCCTCATAAATGACTGATAACTTTATATTTATAGAGTTATTTTATCTTTTTAAATTTGAATTCTTGCTTAGTTCTTAATATTTTTATTATTATTAAGTAAATTATTTCATATTTCTTTTATTTTTATTTTCAGAATAAAATTGATTAAAAATACGCATGTGGACCCCACCAAGTAATATTGTTCAAGACAAGATCATCGCTACAAAATGAATATCATTCCCAACAAGTTCATCGCCTCAAGAATTACTCGAGTCGGAGATCGCATAAAGAAATTATCGCGGTTTAAAGATAGGGTATTCTAGAAATAAATATTATGTCATGCTGATGTAAGAAATGATGTAATCAAAATTATGATGTAAGCAATGATGTAATAGAAGTTGACTTGAATGGGGTAGGTGAACGATGATGTAAGCAATGATGCAATTTGAAAGTTGACTTTGAATGGGGTAGGTAAAAGATGATGCAAGCGATTATGCAAAATTGTGGAAAATCAGGAAACGATGATGCAATCGATGATGTAATTGGAGGTGAATTTGGCCTATAAATAGGTCTTAGAATCACCATTCTAAGCATTCCATCACAAACCAAAACAATAAGTAGTTTAGAGAAAGAGATAGAGAGCTTGGAGAGGAGGAGCAAAGCAAAGGAAGAAATTCTACGGTGAAGTTTCAATCCACTAAGTTTTCCTATCTCTTGTTATGTTTAATTTTCTAGTTTTTGTAAATTCTATTATGGAGTAGATTTGTTTTCTAAGGTTATGATGTAGCCTAACTTTGATGTTCCAACCCTTTGTTCAATTCAATTAATGATTTTCTATCTTAGTTGATGCATTTAATACTGTTCTTAATGCTTCTAAATAATTGGCCACTATTTAGTTGAATTGTTAATCATAATGATAGCGGAAGCTGATTTATGTGTCTAGTTCATTGTATTTAATGTCATAAATTACATGTAGGATAGGAATATACCTGCATGGTTTGTGTAGTCTATAAAAGAGATCCATAAATCTTAATGAATCATTTAATGTTTTGACTTGCATGGGAACATAGCAGTTAATCTTTATAGGGTATTTTCCTTAGACCTCGGGAGAGGCTATGTGAATAATCTAGGAAATCTCGACTAACAACTGGATAGTTGATTTTGGTTAAAAGGAACAAAGGGGAGGAATAGATTAGTTATGGTGAAATCATAATCTTAGAGTTTTTATTCATTGAATTAATTTTCATTTATTCACAATTACAATTAAATTTAGTCATAGTTTGCAACTCAATTATTCAAACTTCATCCACCAAATAAAAGTTGAGTTATTTTAATTTTAGGCATTAATTAACAACAATCCTCGTGGGACGATACTTATCTCATCACTTTATTACTTATTCGGCTCGTTCACTTGCGATTTTGCATAACAATGAGGTAAGACAAAACCTACTTTCAATGCTTCTCCACCTCACCTTCTAGACAAGAACGACCTCCTCAAAGCTTGCTCCTCAATCCTACCTAATTATTCCTCGCTCTCAAGGAATTCAAGCTTGAAGTCTGACCATGTGGCTGCACGAACGCATTCCCCAAAGTAACAAGGCAGAAGTTGAAGGGGGAACATATCAGGTCCAGACAAACTGGCTTTTACCAACGAGTTTAGGCTCCCAATCCATAGATGCACTAGGAGTTGGGAGGCTTAATGTTATATGTATTTTTGGGGCTACACTAAATGGACTGATAAAAGCAAAAAAAAATAACCCAATAAACTGGTCCAGCAAATAAAGGACCAGCTTGTTAAGTCTCAACCCATGGAAGCGACCTCTTGGAACACTAGACAAGCAGCTCGTATAAACGAGCTCTCATATGATGAACAGCTCATTGATACAAGCCTTCAGCTCAGACACGACCTCAACTTGGGTAGACAAGTTCTTAGGTTACTAGTCATAATTAGAACAATCTCAGCGAGCTCCAGCTAGCCCAGAATAAGGTCGACCTTGCCTAGAGCAAAATCAGCTTGCGGCTTGGAGTGACATGCACAATAAGACTTATCAGAATGGTAGTAGCGCAAATTAAAGAACACGTAACTACTAAATTAAAACCCAAATTTTACGGGATTTGACTCAGCAATTAATGAGTGTCAGCATTGGGAAGTGTAATTAATATAGTCTTATTATGCAAGAACCGTAGTATCTCCCTCTCTCTATAAATAAGGGATTAAAACTCATTGTAAGGAGTTTTTTGAGCTCTTTCTCTCTCACCATAACACAATCAATAACAGTGATTGTCTCTCTACCACAGAGGAGGCACCGTGAACGTAGACCTTTTTATTGGCTGAACCACGTTTTTATCTTGTGCATCATTCTTTCTCTCTGCCATTTTTCTCTTCTGTTTGCTTTGTTTTTATATTGATCTACAGTTCTGAGCTTCAAAAAATCTTGGTTGATCATTATATCACATCAACGGTATTTAAAATATATTACATAGTAAACAAACCAAACTAATAGTTAGTACAAATATTTGAAGTAAAAAAAGCACAGTAATTTTTTGATAGTCTTTAAAATAAAATAAAACAAATTTAAAATATCAATTTCTTTTTTCATAGTTGAAATTAAAAAAAAAAAAAGAAGCTATAATAACATGTTTATGTAATCGTGGTTGAGATATACGTGTCTTTACGCCAAAATTGAGAATGATGATTTGTCTATAAAATATAGAATCCATTTTTTCTTAATTTTTGACACTTCTTTTCTAATAACAATTCTATTTAAAATAGACTTAATTTGTTAAAAACTTCAATGTCCATTATATTTGTTCCTAGATGCCCTTTCTATCGTTACATCCTTTTATAAAAACAATTCATTTAAAAAGTTTAATCCTAAAATTATTAGTTCGGAAAATTCATTTTTTTAAAATCAATTTTTATTTTATTTGTCCATGATTTTTTTTTCTTAAATACTCCATGAAGGTTATTAAATTGAAAATTTAAGTTAATATACTCTAATACTATATATAAGTAAAATTATGGTAATCTAAAGAACTGTGTGTAAATTTCTATGATAGAATTATCATAAAGACATTTAAAATAGAGTGTTAATTGATATTAAATGGATTGTCAACAACATCGCTTTTAAGTTATATTCGGAGTTGTCGTAGATTAAGAAAGATGTCTCCTATTATTTTAATTAAGAAATAAGGAACTAAGAAGAAAAACGATAAGACATGAATATAAAATAAATAAAAAAATAAACAATTAAACAATAACAAATTTTATAAAAAAATAAAAAAAATTTATAATCCTCGAACCCCCGGCAACAGAACCGGCCCTAATTGACGATATCAACTTCACTGTCACAGGAGGAGGATCATCCTCTCCTAATGCCGAAAGAGGCTTTCACCTCCTTTATCAACGAAGTTCATTTCTTCATCAACGATTTGAGGAGGCTCTGGTCTCTTTTGTTGTTGGGTGGATCTGCTTATTCCTTAAGACATTAGCATCTTTAAATGGCTGGTCCTTTTCAAGGCTGAAATAGTCCTTCTTGGCCAGAAGACGCCACAGCTATGATGAACAGCACAAATTTAAACATTAATTTCAATTGATGAAGTATTATATTTTACTTTTACTTTTAAATGTTTTTAATACTAGGGAATTATTGTTTTAAATTAAAAGTTATTAGAGTATTTTGGGCATTCCAAACTAGTAGAATAACTCCTCTCATAATTAGTTTCCAAACACAACTCTCAAACAATTTCTGAAAAACAGCTTGTTACATAAACAGATTGAAATAAACATATTTTAACTAGTTGACCAAACACCATTAAGTTGCGCTTTGTATGACTTTTCAAATAGAGTTTTTGATATTAGTTCTTTTGCGAATAAAGCTTTTATAAAGTATAGTTCTTACAAAGTCAGCATGTTGTTTGGTATTTTTTAGAATAGTTTCTTCCATAATTAATTTTTAAAAGCAACTCTCAACCAATTTTTAAAAAATTGATTATTTGGTAATCAAATGATGAAATAAATAGATTTTAATAAGTTTACCAGTCACCTTTAAAATGCATTTTAAATGACCTTTCAAGTAGAGTTTTCATGAATAGCTTTTACAATGTATAGCTTTAACGAAATAAATATGTTATTTGGTATTCAATTAAAAAAAAATTAGGTTGGTAAATTTGTTTGGCAATATGTTTATAAAAGACTTTTATTATGACGAATTAAAAAAATGAAATAAACTTTGATGCTAAAATACGATGTCGTTGGATATTCAAAATATTATTAAAGCATTCGAGTCAGTTTGTTTCTTTTAAAAATCTTAAAGACACGTAACATAGCTTTCCTAATATTGAAATCTATATATTTTTTAAATGGAAGTAGAAGTAAAGACACATTTTACAAGAGTTTTGGACAATAATTTTTTTTTTTTTTTATTTATACTTGTAAATGATATTAAGGGTTTGTGTTTTGAGGTTGGTATTATCAAGTGTCAGACCATCGTTAAATCTAGAAATCATTTGACACATAAACTAGTCTTTCTGGACTTGTCCTCAAATAAAGATCTTGGGTGGCGCAATGTCGCCAAAGATTGTATTTCTTCCCCGTTGGTTAGTAAAATTTCTTCTTTCAAAAAAATAAAATAAAAAATAATCGCTTTTTGTCTAATAAAGAAGTCATATGTCTCCATACGTGTAAAATAAGTATTTCTCATGTTACAATAACCCAAGTACGTCCATATTTAATCTTATTTAAACCAATCACTTACTCTATTAAACATGATTATATTTTTGCCAAGTTTGTGTACACTAATAAATACAAAAATTCAAAAAAAAACCTTTTGAACATTGCACTTGATAAATTTGACCCAATATGATAGACCCCGATCCTAGTGTTCTTAAAGAATTCATTTTCGACGATCAGATAAAGAATAAAAAGTCTAGAAATAATACAAGAGGTCCAATTAGAATTCGATTATATTTATAAGGCCCTGAGTATCGTGTTAGGAAGAAATAAGAATTTTTAGTGAATAGTGTTCGGATCCAGATGAATAGTGATTTTCAAGAAAAGATCCGAAAGTTTGTGTTTCTTTTACAACCACTCACTGAGTCATACTCACGTTTTTCTTTAAATGTTTTTCTTAAAAATTCTCCCACAGATGCAGGAGCTAGTCATCCAGCCGATGAGGTTCAGGCAGACGTGCATGGGGACGTATAGGATGATACCTATTACATGTATATATGGGGTTATTTTGATCATGTATATGTTTATATATATAGTTGTAAGTATTTTAAAGAAATCGTGGATGTATTAGTTTAAAATGTTTTATTAAAGTTTTATATGAATCAGTTTTCTGATTTTAATTATTTGGTTGTGGTTGTGTTGTGAAAAATGAGCCGGAGGCTCTGGAAGTTGAGAAATGAATTTCATAAAAGTGTTTTTATAAACTGTATTTAAAACTTGCAGGGTGACATAGTTTAGAAAACAGACGGCATGCTGCCGGATTTGCAATAGAAAAACGAAAAATTTGTACCCCTGCCACCTAGTAAACGAGTTTAAAAAGAAGTTTAAAGAAAGTTTCGGTGCTCTGACGGAATTTCTTCAGACCAAAGTTAGGGTTCGTTGGAGTTCTGACAGGGTGCTACGGGGACGGGGTCTTTCTCGGGTCCAGAGAAGGGATTCGGGAAGGGTTCCGTCACAATAATTTTATGTTTTTATCCACCTAAGGATAGAAATACCCCTCACCTAACATTAAAATTATTCAATGCCACTTTAACATCCTTATTAAAACTTAAAATAGCAAGCTTATTTTATGAGGGGAAAGAAAAAAAAAAGAAGGAACCTCCACCGTTGATGGAGTTCATTAATGGTGGAGAAATAAATTTGACGAAGGTCGTTGACGGTCATTAGATGAAGGAGTGTGATCCACGATCTCTTGAAGAGGTTGCTAAACGTCATAACAAATCGATAGATGCAGCACCCTTATCACAGATCAATCATGCGATCTCAACCTCTTCTTCTCCTTCATTAAAGGAGATGATTGTTTGATGGAGGAAGATCCCTTTGGATGGAGCATATTTGCTCCGTTCAAAGGTTCAAGAGAGAGGAGGTTTAAACTGAAGACTTTCAGTTCGTGGAGAAGTGTGATTATCATTAAGTTATACCTATAATTACAAAATAATTTGAGCTAAAAAGTGTAATTTATCCTTAAAAATTGAAAAACTATTGAGGATGGATAAAATTAGAGAGCGAAAATTTGCAAGTTTCTCCTAAATGAACAATAATAACATTTCTATGGAAATTAGTGTTTAATTGGTAAGAAATGATATTTTTATCCTTACTTTTTGTATTCATGTTACCAAATTAATAAGTTTCACTAACACTTAAATAGAGAGAACTACCCATAATATATAAATACACATCCAATATTAAATTTCTCTCACTTTTCTCTTTAATCTTTTCTCCCTTTCTCTTTCTTTTTGTCTCACTTGTGATCATTTTTCACGACACATTCTACTCAACAATCTTGATTGAAGCACATGACTTCACTCGAGAGTTATAAACTTATGGTTTACCTATATCTCCTTTTTACAACCTATGATTTTATTTTTATCCGAAATACCTCCAACATTGATAAAAACACTCAAACTATCCTTAGATGTGTGTGAAATGATTATAATACTCTTAACAATCATAGATTTTGTTAGGTTGACTTGATTGACCGTTTTCTCTTGAGGTAAAATTGGAAATGTGATAAAAGAAATTAGGAATAATAGCAACAAACCTATTATAGTTAGAAATTTTTTTTTTTTTACCATTTATGATTTTATTTTTATAAAAAATCACCCCCTACTGCTAAATTTTTAATGAAAATGTTAGAAAAAGTTAAAATATCAAATTTTCCATTGGTTTAAATAACATAAAAATATAAAAAATTAAAAATTAAAATAAATAATGTTAAAATAAAAATTCAAAATAAATAATATAAAAATATAAAAAATAAAAAAGGAGATTTATTTTAAATTGAAGTTGAACAAAAATTGAACCAAAAAAGGAAAAAAAAAAAATTCCAATTCACATCTTCAAGTGAAGTTGAAGATCTAGAAATTTTTAACCATCTTAAAAAAAATTAAAAGGGGATTAATTTAAAAGAAATTGCAAAAAAGGAAAGAAAAATTTAAAAAAAAAATTCAAAACTTCAAATGAGATCTAGATCGCTAGAAACCCATCATTTGTTGGAATCCTAGATTTTTTCAGGTTTCCAACAACTAAAAACCTAGAATTTTTTTATATTTTTAGATTTAACATTATTTATATTAATTTTTTAATTTTCTATATTTTTATATTATTATATTATTTAAACAAAGGATAAATTCAATATTTTAATATTCTCATACATTTTCATTAAAAAATTGGTGATAAAATAGATTTTGAATAAAAATGAAATTATAAAAACCAATTTTTTTTTTACAAACTACAATAGATTTTTTTGATTGTCCCTTTAAAATAATAATACCAAGACAATTAGGTTTTTTTCTTATCTGCATATGTTAGACTCAAATTTTCAATTAACTTGGTAATGGCAAGGGAGATTTTTGATAAAATGAAACTAGTGTTGTAAAACAGATATTTTTTCAAACTACACATGATTTTTCAGGATTATCCCTATTGGAAATCAATAGAACTAAGTGGTAAAAATTTTTGATTTAGTTTGATAATATGTTTTAGGTTTAAGTCGCTCCATCACATATACGATATTTTAAACCAAAATTATGGTTGAGAAAAAAGAAAAAAAGAAAAACAAAAACAAAAAGTAACGTATGAAAAGGATTACATATGAAAGTTGAAATATTTACAGAGAGGAATGAGAAATGAAAAAGAAAGGGGGATTAAGATGTCAATTTAATGTGGGCATGCTGGGAAATTGATGTGCAAATTGTGAGGGGATGGGCAAGCAGACTTTAATCCAGGCACTTTTAGATACCCACCCACACACTCCAGAGAAATTGACCCAACCTCTTCTTATTTATTTATTTATTTTTTTTTTTAAATATTTATTTTCATTTATTTTTTCAAGACTGTACGTCAAAAAATGGTAAACTCACTTAAATTATTGAGGAAGACAGAGCTAGTATGGGAAAGCAACACACACTCTCTCTCTCCCTCTAGTGTATGTACTACTCTCAAGCCCCAGCCAACAAAAAGAAAAAAAATCCCCATTGCAAAACTGGGGATTGCAGACATACTGAGAGAGACAGGGAGAGAGAGAGCAGAACAAGTGAAGTGAGTTATCTATCTCCCTCCCCCATGTAGACTACTCCTATCTTCTCTCCTCTAGTTATCTAGTTCAAGACTTTTTAGTTTCTAGTTTGAAGATGCCAAGGCCAGGTCCAAGGCCATATGAGTGTGTTAGAAGAGCATGGCACAGTGAAAGGCACCAACCCATCAGGGGTTCTGTCATTCAACAAATTTTCAGGTTCTGGGTATTTTGCTTGTCCTTGTTTCTTCTAATATCCCCACTTGTACATTTTTCTGATTTTGCAAACCATTTCTTTGATTAGGCTGGTTCATGAGACTCATGCTGCCCAAACTAAAAGGAACAGGGAGTGGCAACAGAAGCTCCCTTTTGTTGTCATAAAAGCCGAAGAAATTATCTACTCCAAAGCCAATTCCGAGGTTTGATTTTTGTTGTTATGACTTGGATCTTTTTTGTTTCTATGCATGATTTTTCTTTTAGGTATTCAATTCATTTTGGCAATGTTTCATTTGCTTAGGCCGAGTACATGAATCTCGATACATTATGGGACCGTGTAAATGATGCCATTAACACCATCATTAGGAGGGATGAGAGCGGCGAAACCGGGGAGCTTTTGCCGCCATGTGTTGAAGGTAAACACTTTTTGGATCCAAAAATCATGCACTTGTGTTGGATGTATATTAGCTCAGACTTCATTTAATTTGTAGCTTGCAACTAGTTCAAGACGAAGTGGAATTTTAAGTTGTAATTTTGCGATTTTTATGTTTCTTAGCTGCCCTTACTCTGGGCTGCTTTCCGGTGAGAGCTTCAAGAAGCCAACGACACAATAACCCAAGGACTTACCTCAATCTCAGACCACAAGAATCTTCTGCCATGCCTACTAGAACTATTGATGAACAATGCCCCAAGTTACCGGCTCATAACTCTGAGAATCAGTTAAATTTTGTGAGATCCACTTCGAATGCCATTTCAACTCCGCAGGCATCTGAGTCAAACCTCCATGGTATTAAAAACGATAACCTACCAGCTCATCAAAGTTACCCTTTGTATGAGAATGTCCTACCTGCCCATAACACGATGATCGCGATGGAACCTAACTATCCGCTGAATTTGGGTTCGGTTTATCCGTTATACTATGGAACTCACTATCAAACTCAGGGTTCCCAGATACCAGATGATGTGAACTCTACCCCTATATTTGTTGGCAAACCTGTTGGTACGTCAATCCCTGAGTCTGCAGAAATGGGTGCATTGCCAAACCTTATCTCCTGTCCGAGCTCTGATATGGCGTTGAAGACAGTTACACAACCAGATTTTGGGGACAACTACAAGATGCCACTTGTTACTGGATGTGATTTATCGCTGCGTTTAGGTCTATCTTCAGATCCCTGTATGAGCATAGATAGAAGTTCAGCTCGTGAAGCTGAAGATGTTGGTTCAAGCAGTTATCAGCAAGTGAACAAGTTGAGTAATCCCTCTTCACTAATAAATAAGGAGTTCTGTTTTTTTCCAGGGAAGACTGTTAATGATCCCTCTGAGTCCTGTTCGAGAAATTGGTTTTCCGAGGGTGAATGTTACAATTTAGAGGGCAGTACTAGAAATCATAATGTTCCATTTGGTGACAAGTTGGAGGAGCAGTGTTGCTGGCAACCTGGGCATCCATCCAACCACCTCATCGGTCGAATTAAAGGTCCAGGTTTGTAGACATCATTTTCAAGTTGTAGCTAATATGCTGGCAATTTAGATGCCCCAAATCTATTGGTGAATCCTTTTTGCAACTATTTCTCATTAGTCTCTAGATGTAAAGATTTACATGATGATGATGAGGTGGAATTTGGGATGCACAGGAAGGTGAAGTGTAAATGAAATTTGAGTTTCGATCATAATTTAATAGTTGATGAGATAGTGCACATGATTGAAACATCAGACCACTTGCAACGTTCAGCTAATTATGAGGACTGTTAAATCACTGGGTGTAAAATGTTGAGTTTCATTCTATGAAATCAAATGATGTCTAGATGAAGGTGAATAAATTGTGCATTGCATCCTGATGCCACAAGAAATTAGAACTATCAATTAATGGAGTAAAATAGAAACCTAAATGTATATTGATTGTGTAATGCATTGGAGCTAGTCTTCAAATGGATGGTTCCTCCATCATGCTTGAATTCCTTTTGTCAATACCTCCCCAATTGGGATGAGTAGAAGTAATAGAACAGGTTTATTGTGCATTAGAAACTTAGATGCTGATTTGAACAGCGGCATTGAGTTATCGGTGGTTATTCCCCTTAAAAACTTTGGCATTGGGATGGATAACTCAATACAGGACTGGGTGGTCCTGCCAATGTCCTCACCATATGACCTTGTTCTTTTTTTGGCCAATTTTGTGCTGGTGGGTGGCGTATAAGGAAATATTCCTTGACATTTTTTGCTTTTGTGACATGAGTAGGGGTTGGGTAGGCCACTGGTTTTGGAGACCACGATAGTGGGATAGAGCTTTTGGGAAGCAGCCTGTACTGGAAAGTAAGTCTTATCTAGTTAAAAATAACTCTTATGAATTTTAAGAACTTCCTCTTCTTTTTCCTATTTGTGTACCATCTTAAGAGATTTGAGTCATCTCTTTATAAGTCTCCAGTATATTTTGCCTCAGTTTCATTAGTTTCATCAAGGCTTGATTTCAAAATATACGCTATTAATGCTTCTCTTTCATTCATCTGTTAACTGATTTTCACCCAACGACCACTGTGGGGTATTTTTGGTACATTTTAGGAACAATTTGTTTATTTTTATTTTTACTTTTTATTTTTTCAGGAGGCACAACTTTGTATGTTAAAATAAGATAAATTCTATTTATTTATGATCTGGACTGATGTTGGCTTCATTGACCACAACAGCGTTTTGTGGCTGTTATTGGGTAGGGAAATCTTGAACTTGAACATGAGGTGGCTGTCTATTTTAAGGTTAAACTTCTATTCAAAATAATTACCATTTGACTGTCATAATCTCAGTCTATTCCAGTTTCAACCATTTGTTGTGAGCTATTTTCTTTTTGACCAGAAGAGTCAGCTGTCAAAATTTGTCTGGTAATTGGTGAAACAGTTGAAATACCAGCGATAGGGTGATAAAGAAATGTGGTTTGATATTAAGACTTATGAAGGTAGAGTTTGTAATTGACAAGATTAATGCAATGTCTCCACAGCACTTGTGGTCAAAAACTGGCCATTGATGTATGTAGTAGTTCCACCAAAGTGCTCGTCATTACTCATCAGAAATGTAAGAACCACCGTTAATTAGAGGAACAGAGCTCTGATATTCAAACGTACAGCTTTATTTTAATGCAAGAATCACCAAATTAATATAAATAAGAAGAGCATGGATACATCAGTTTAGGCATAATATTGCAAGAAGCTGAAAGCTAAGGCGGAGAGAAGCAGATATGAGGTGCCGACAACAAGAGATGGAGCGGAACCAATGTCGGATATCCCATCTCCAATCACAAATTTCACCTTTTGGCCTTGTTCACAGTGTGTGTCGATGCTGCAGACAAAATACCGGGTACCATTTTCACCGAAGTGGACCCTGACTCCTGGAGTTGCTAGAATTATTCCTGATTTATTGCAGTCGTCATAATTTTCCTTAGATACTTCTGTGGCAGTGTGTGCCCCGGTCCAGTTGAATACTGAATAATTAATGAGAAAAGAAACGAAATAAAAAGGTCAGCTATCCCATTAATGGAAGCTAGAATTATGTACTAATGATACTAATAATGTGATGTTACAACCTTAAAACTTCACCTACGATCCCAATTCAATTATTAGGGGCTAATTTGAAGTACAAGTTTATGTGGGTCAGGCTGAGATATAATTTAAATTTTGATGGAAAAGAACAAATACCAGAGTTATATATAAATAGAATAATGTAGGTTTTCCAAATTTTTTATTTAAATTCATATCCAAATGATATAAAATATGAGTTATCGATATTGAGACTCAAGCCTATCTAAGGACTAGATCTTCTAGTAAATATGGTTTTGATGGCCCGAGAAGTAAAATATCATGTAATAAGCCTCCAACAATAATATCAAACTTTAAAATGTTTTTAAACGAATTAAACATATAATATAGTGGAAAGGGTAGGAAATGGTAAAAACTAAGAAGGAGAGGCTACGGGATGAGAGCAACTCCAATCATAAGCTAAATTAGAGTTTTTACTCCATTTTGGAGTTCTTAGTTGTCCAATTATACTCTTGGTTTATGTTCCCAATAAAAAATTACAATCAGAACTCTCTAAATCAACTTTTTGAACTTTTAAAATTTCATCTTTACCCTTGTCCATATGTAATGAAACAATTTTTTTCTATTCATGTCCGTTTTTATCTTTAAAACTTAATTTATTCTTATAACATTTCATTTTTAATTCATATGCTAAAAAATTTTAGTTAACACTAAAATAAAAATAAAAACAAACATACTAATCTTAAAAACTTCTAAATGAAAATTATAAATGATAAAGACACATTAAACTAAGGATAAGAAAAAAAAACCATAAAACCTGCATAATAACAATATTCAACATAACATAAAGATGAAAATGGGTGGTGAAGTGACGAATGTTGTGTACATATATATATATATATATACATGTGTGAGAGTGTGTGGAATAAACGGCGGAGAAAGTTTGATGAAAAAATTTAGGTAACAATAAAATATGTGCGAAAATATGATTATGTGAAATTTATAGGAAAGAAGATTATGTGAAAAAAAAATTATTCTTAAATTAATTGTAAAAAGCATTATATATGTGTGTAACAAATTCATGAAAAATGAAAATTTATATATATTTTAAAAATTAAAATGAAATAAAAATAAAAATGGTATTAAAATGATATTCATAAAAACATAATTAAAAAATTAATTTATGATGAATAATTGATTGGATAAAGTAAAAAACAATAATGAAAGTAAAAAATATTTGAACATATAGATGGAAGTGCATTGGAGTAAAAAAATTTTACAGATGAAATATAGGGAGAATTTTTTCGTTGGAACTCTAAAGTGAAAATAGAGGTAAATAATATGGTTGAAGATGCTCTGAAAATTTGTGTCCCAATTTTTGTTTAATAAACATTATACTGTTCTCTTTTATTCAATTTTTCATTGGACTTTGTTGAAACACTTTGCAATGACAGTTGGAAATTTTTACCTTCTGTTTAAAAATAAATAAATAAATAAAATTCTTCTTCTTCCTTATCCGGCAAGAGAAGTAGATCACTTCTTGCCAGAAATGCTGATTTATAAATCTACAGATCTTATCGTGACTCATGACAGGATTCAGTTGTGAGTCACAATCGAAAATCTGCAAATCTATGTTTTCAACAAGGAACAAAAATATCACTCACTTCTCATCGGCGAAGCAAGTAGAGGAACAAGAACGTAAAATTTATTAGAACGACACATGGACAATTTTCAATTATGTCAGGGGTAATTTTGTCCAAGAGAGGAGAAAAACGTAAAAGTCATTGGAAAGGGAGAGAAATATCAACTCCACTAATTTTAGACCCTTTTTGCTACATAAGTTGTTCGAGGGAAAACAAAAAACTAATAAAATGAAAACGAAAAATTTATCACTCTAGTTTTAAGCCAAAATACTAACTAACGAAGAGACTTGAAAACACTTACACACAGAATCTCCAATCTGAAACGTCTTGTTGCTGACCCAATCATCATAGAAGTCCGATGAGTTGTTGGGAGGAACGGCCCAACCGTAGCTGTCTCCAACTGTGTATTGAGTTGCTGCTGTTGCGCCTTCTAGTAAAGCCATTACAACAACCAAGCAACCAATTAACCGGCCAATACGGCTAGCCATTTTTTTTAAAGTTACTGGGTTGAGCAGGTCGTCCCTGGAAATACTCTTTCTCTCTTTAAGAACAGATAAAGGGATGAGAATGGATAAATGGTAATTTGGTTTTAGCGTGAAGCTAGGGAGGAGAGCTTGATATATATGGAGGGATGAGATGGAAGGACCACTCTTGCACAAGAAACCTGAAAAAGTTGAATACGTTTCTTAATCTTTTCGAGATACAGACATTTGGCATCCCTATCTTCAGTATCAATACTGTGTCATTGACTGCTTGATTACGTTGCCTTTCGACACAATTACGACGATGATCATAATCTTCAGCATTGTCTCCTTTTATATATATATAAATCGGTCAAACACTGTGTCATGTTCGAACTTTAGTACTCTGCTACGGGGTTTGACTAAAATAACCCAAGGATATTTCCTAGTCCACGTATATATGTGTATGTATATATAGAGAGAGAGAGAATTGAATGTATTATAGATTAGGCTCTCTTATGATAATATTTTTTATTGATCAATAAGAGGAATGAGATGTACGACAATTCAAGCACAAAGAACTTGAAAAGGTTGAATACGTTTCGTAATCTTTTTGACATACAGGCACTTGGCATCCCTATTTTCGATATCAATATCGTGTCACTGGCTGCTTGATTACGTTGCCTTTCGACACAATTACGAGGATGATCATATTAATCTTCAGCATTGTCACCTGTTTTGTTTTATATATATTTATTTTCAAAAAGATTTCAAAAATTTCCAACATTGTTCATCGATGGATGGCCAATACCAGCAGCATTAGAGGTCAAGGAATAATTGGCATCCAATGCAACACTGACGTTAGCAAAGGATGCCAGTTTTCCCTCTAATAGTGAAAAAGGCTTAACCTTCTCCATTCCTGCGATCAGACACGTAAGTTGGGTTAGAATAAATTTTCTTAAGTGAACATGGCAAGCCTTATCCCAAAAAATGCATATTCAAAGGAAACACATTAACAAAAGGATAAAAAAAAAAAAAAAAGAAAGAGGAAAGAGGATCTACTTAGTATAATAAAAACATGTAACGCAAATACTATTAAGTATTAATAAAGTTGTACCCTACAATATTATATATTCACTTACAATTAAAATAGTTAATGCATTTCCATTTTATATTTGTAATAAAAGTTCAAGTGCCACCAAACATTATATTATTGGAGATATCTCTTGGTTATTAAAGGAGAAAGAGAGAAATAAAGGGGGAGTCGTGAATGGGCCAATAATAGATATGTTGTGATTTTAAAAAATCGAAAAAAAAAAAAAATTGGCATAGGGCAATTGTGATAATTTGTATAGGCATATTTTTGCAATATTTAAAATTTTTTTGGCAAGGGCTAGGATGGGCTTGAGCCTACCCTAGCCTATCCTATGGTTCGTATAATTTGCAGTACTTTTGCAATATTTAAATTTTTTTTGACAAGCTCACCCGAACCCATGCCACAGCCTGTCTACATCATGAGCCTTCTACATTTTTACAACAAAGAGGCTTGCCTCCTCGAGTATGGAAAGAGGATTGATCCTCCACCAACCTTTAATGGTGATAAACTAGGCTAGCATTAGATTGAAGGAAGAAAAATCCAACAACAAAGGAGGTTCTCGCTTCATCATCACTGGTGAGTCTGTCTACCTTTGGTGGCATCGACGTCAGGTGTTATTAAGATGGGATAATCCCAATTTCTTCCTGTATTTTGATAGAATAGTTAAATTTTCCTTTACTTTAAGAAATTTAATATCCCATCTTTTGATTTATAAAATAGATAAAAAATAAATAAACCCTATATAATTTATTAAAATTTCCAAAAACCTCCTACCATCAATTTGAATGTAAAAAAGTTTTTAAAATATTAATATATTTTTTAAAAAAATTATATCCACTATCCATCAATATAATGAACGGTGAATATGATCCAATTTTTTTTTTTTTAAAAAAATTAGTAGTTACAAACATTCTCTCTCTCTTTCTCTTCTTCTTTTTCTTTTCTATCTCTTATTTTGCTTCTTCTCTAGGTGGTGGACGGACTCTCTTCTCTTCTTCTTCTTATTTTTCTTCTCTCGGTGGTGGTTTCCATTAATGGAAACCCTCCATCGATAGAGACCCAAACTGAGTTTCTATCAGAAACGTCGAAAACCTAAGGATCTCTAGGTTTTCGACATGGAAACGTAAAAATCCTTAGTTATCCGACACGAAAACCTAGAAATCCTTGGGTTTCTGACCTGAAAACTATTGGGTTTTCGACTTGAAAACTTTTAGGTTTTCGGTGCTGGAAACCCAATTTTTTTTTTTTTTTAGAAAGTTGTTTTTTTTTTATTTTTTATGTTGCAATTGTATTTGATGTTGTTGTTACAATGTTGGAGGATTTGTTGATGATGATATTTGCTGTTGATGATGATTTGTTTGAATGGATGGTTAAATAAAGATAAGTGAAGTTGTCTGGGTTGGTTGATGGATGATAATGGTGTTCTTCATGCAAAGAAGAACATAAAGATATAGTAATTGGAGATCCGATCTTCAGATTGAATCTCTATTTTTTTTATATATATATTTTTAATTTTATTGTATAAAATTTTTTAATATTTTTATTTTTAATTGAGGGGTAGTTTGATCTTTTTAGGTATCGTGATGGTCAGAATTCATCTATCATTAACAGAATTAACAGAAGGGGTAAAATGGAATTTCAAAAAACTGTAAGGAGGTAATTAGTGATTACTTTAAACTACAAGGGGATATTGGGATTATCCTTATTAAGATTGGTGTCAGCAAAAGCAGGCAAATCCATTGCCAGCAATGTTGGTTTTTTTACGTTTTATAAATTAATTTGTTTATATTTATATTTACTAAACTATTAGTTATTTATATAATTCTTTGATATATAATTATTAGGGATATTATGAAAAACTCTCTTAAAAGTAAATAAATCGTAATTAGCCCCTCATTTTTTTAATTAGATGACTTACCTTCTACCGTTGACTTTCCATCTAAAAAGTTAATATTTTCTATCCAAATCCATAAAATTATCAAAATACCCTTATAAAGATTTTAGAAAATCTCTATCATACTCTTTAGACTTCTGTAATGACTGAAATGCCTTTTAAAATTATTGATTATTAATTAATAATAATATTAAATAAAAATAAAATTTTCTTTAAAAAAAAAGAAAGATTTCCATCGTCCATCAATATAATAGATGATGGACATCATTTATTATTTTTTTAATTTTTCATAAAAAAATTAAAAAACCAAATAAAAAAATTCATTACCATTCACAACTATCTCTCTTCTTCTTCTTCTTCTTCTAGGTAATTTGGGTTTGAACCCATATTCAATTGGATTCATTGTGAACCCAATCGAATCTGGGTTCATCAACCCAGGTGTTTGAATTTTTTTTTCTTAAGATTTGTTTGAATATTTCTTAAGATAAATTGATGATGATAGTAGTGTGTTGATGTTGCTGATGGTGGGTTAATGATGGTGTTTGAATTTTTTTTTTTCTTAAGATTTGTTTGTATATTTCTTAAGATAAATTGATGATGATAGTAGTGTGTTGATGTTGCTGATGGTGGGTTAATGATGGGTTGATGTTGATGATAGTGGAATAAGGATGGTGTTTTGTTAATGTTTTTGGTGGGTTGATGAATGATTTTTTTTTTTTTTTTTTAAATATGAAAATGAGTGGGTTGTTTAGTTTCTATTGATGTTGCTGTCCATTACTTTTAATGGATGGTAGAAATCCAATTTGGACAGTGAAGATTCAATCTGGATATCCACTCCTTAAAAAATATATATATTTTTTAACTTTAAAAAAATTAATTTTTTAGATGATGTTCACAGTCCATCAACATAATAGAAGGTGAAAATCATTTTAAAATTTTTACAAAATTACTAATTTTTTGTTTTTAAATTTTTTTACAAATTTTTAAAATTTTTAAATTATTTTAATTTTAATTTTTTAAAAGTTTTATAATTTTTTTAATAAATTTTTCTCATTTTAAAATTTTAATTGTTTTATTAGATTACTATTTTGCTCATAAATTTTAACACCGATTGGGTTTTTTAGATAGTAGATGGCGGTTTACCTAATAAAAAGAAAAAAAGAAACTAATCACGATTAGTTTACTTTTTAGGAGAATTTTCATAATATCCCTAATTATTATGTAAGTTTGACTATTTTCCATATTAAATAACAATGTCTGTAAATTTCATCTTTTTTGTAATTGACTTAATTTGTAACAAGGTACTTTATATGTGTGTGTATATTATTTAGCTTCGTAAGCTCATGCTTAAAATTAATGACTAAAGATGAAGCCAAGGAGTCAAGACAATATGATGTTATGACGTTAGCAAGGCTCGAATAAGCAAAATCTTGTTTGATGAGGATTAATCATGATTTGATGAGCATTCATATTTATATATATATTTGGTACAACTTGTCTATTAACTAAAAGAGTTTTATTAATCTTAAAAGCTCCTTTAGATTTAATTTGCGTTATTTGGTTGTTATCCTACTAGAGTTTTTGTACAATTAAAAAAACTAAAATACATCTACTAGGAGAAACTCACATTTTTGGGTTTTTTCAAGTAGATATTTCTTGAGTTTTTTTGAAAACATTAAAATATCTATTATAACCTTATTGTATTTTATTAATTTCACTCTACCCTTATAAGTTAAATTACAAATAAGCTATTTCCTTAAAATATTGTAAATACATTACATTTCTCTATGTATTTGTTTTAGCAAAAAATTTTTGAAGATTTTTTTTAACAATAAATTTTCTATATATTTTATGTGTTTTTATTTTTTTTTTCTTTTAAAATTTCATTTTACTTCGAAGATGAACAATATGATGTAAAATATGGAAGATTATTGTATTGTATTTTTTGAATTTAGAAGTGAAAACATTGTCTATGGATTTGATTATTTTTCTATCTTTTAAATGTCCTTTTTGATAATTTTATAACTTAAAAGATTTTTTAAAATTAATCCAACGAAACAATTTACCATTTAAAAAAGCTTTTTAAAATGACAACCAAATGATTAACAACTTCTCTTTAAAAGCTCTATTTGTAAAAGATCTTCATCTAAAAGATTTATTTCTAAAATATATTTGAGAAGCTATATCAAGTGAAACTTTAGTACATCCTGTTATAAGAACTGGAGTATTTAGTTTTGGACGTATGGAAGTACATTCATTACTTGTATGTTTGAATGATATCCATAAAGTTCAAATTCTAAAGTCTAGATATATGGCACATTACGAGATTATACGAATGTTTGTTGTAGACAAGTTAGTTGGATTACGAAACTTAAATGGGGAAGTTTTTTAAATTAGTTTTTAACTCTCACTCTCTGCATTATAAATAGGTATATTTCTCTTGTAAAAAGCTATAATTCTTATTCTTAATTCAATTACTTTTAGAGAGCTTTGAGATAGTTTTATTTTGTTCATGAATCTTAGATTATTTTGGTGTAAGCATAAATTGCATCTATGTTCATATCAAATGTTTTGATTAAACATTTTATTTGTCTTGTATACATCGTTAAGTGGGTGCTTCAAACTTGATTGTTGATCATCTTGCGGCCTTTCTTTCTTGGGGCTGTAGAAGTGAGGAAAATTCAATTCTCTTACACAAGAGTCAAGGATGCGAATTCGTAATTGTGGCGGATTTAGAAGATAGATAGAGTTATCAACCAAGTTCGGGAAGAGGGGGATTAGGGTCGCTATTAGGTAGAAATGGATTAGTTGCATAGGCAAGGGGTTATTGTGAATGAAAATTGTAATCCATTTAATAAAACTAGGGTTTCATTCGAAAGTGGTTAAATTGAAGTCTAGTCCTATGGTTTTTAATTACCTTATGAGGTTTTCATGTTAAAATTGCGTATTCATCTTCTGCCTTTTCTTCTCCATATTATTGTTTTTATTTTCACTGTGCATTAAATTTAGAATCCATAAAACCTTGCTATAAAATTCACCCCCTTCCCCCTCTAGGTTTTTAGTTAGTTGACTAGAACTTTCAATGTCTACTATAGTCATTTTGTCAATATATATTTTTCTTCCTTTCCAAAAGCAAAGTAGTTTAAAATTTATTTTGTCAAACACACACACACAAACACTGAAACGTCACTGATTGGCAAAAATGAAGAATGAGTTATCTTTGCTGTTCCTTTTTAATGTTTTTAACCTTTAAGTCCTCAGAGGAATTTTTTGGATGAAAATATCCTTTGAAATAAAAATGGACTGTTCTTTCTCTTCAGTCTTTTTTGATCACTTCCACCTTCAGCAGGATCTCACCATTGTAATCTCTCTCTTTTCAATTGTGTCAGTCATCTCTCTTTTTCTTGTTCTTCTTCTTCCTTTTCCTCTTTTCTTTTTCTTCCTCCTCTTCCTTTTTCTTCTTTATTATTCTTCTTTTATCTTTGGCAAAGAGTACTTAATTCTCACTAGAAATATAGATGGCAAAATTGTAGATCTGTAGAGTTCTTATCGTGAGTCACATTGCGTGACTCATGGTAACTTTCCTACCATTTGTAACAGTAGCTAGGAATTACAATCATGAGTCACGTTGTGCGACTCACAACAGTAATTCCTACCATTAGTCATGATAGAAACTCTATAAAAGAATAAAAAGAAGAAAGAAGAAGATGAGATACCGAACAAAGAAGGGAGATAATTTGCCGAATGGAGAAAAAAGAGATTCTAACGGTGAAAGAGAATGAAGAATATGAAGTTGTTTCTTTTTTTTTTTTCAGAAAATAAATTAGTTGGGTCAAAAGGCTCAAAAGAGTTACAGTGAAGTCCAAGAAAAAGCCCATAAGAAATGTTTTAACCTTTTGTTTGTCACATGCGTGACTAGTTCTGTGCTAGAAAGAGATGGGTTGGTTTGGATCGTTTGAGCTTTTGCGTTACCGAAGTATAAATTAATAAGTTCGATCACAACCTAAAATAAGCCGAAACGGCAATACAAAACCAAAACAAAAAAACATTTGTTCGTTAGACTCAAAAAAACAAAAATGGTAGTTCGTTACTTTGGTTCTATTCTATTTTTTGAGTTTTGAGTTTAATCTTAAAACAACAATTCATGTGTAATAAGTTGAGATATCAATTTTCTATTTTAACCTTATTAATCAATTAAACCTACCAATAAGTTGAGATATCAAATTTTTTATTTTTATTTTTAAATGATTAACAAAAAAGGTAGGGTTAATTGCAATCCAATGTCCTATGATTTGAGGATATATAGTACATGAACTGTCCAGTATTGATGGGTAGTTACAAGCACGATCTGTCCTTTTAAATTTTAAATTTTTTATATATTTTTTGAACTTTTTTTTTTTTTTTTGAAGGAATATATTTTTTAAACTTTTAACTTTTGTGAATTCTTAGATTTGAATCCAATGACTAATTTTTACCTCAACAACATTTTGATTTTAACGAGAAAGTGTAACCCATGATATTATATATAGCATAAATGGTACCAATTTTGCGTTAATAACACAAACACACCTTGCAAGCTTTCTCTCCCGCTCCTGTTCCACTTCAACGCAACTCTCCCTTTTTGTGGTGCCCTCTTGCTAGTGGCCTCCTTAAGTTGAATTCTGATGCTGCTATCAGAATGGGAAATCAGTCCATCAGTTCTGGGGTGCTCATACGCGATCATGTTGGTTTTGTTTTGGCTGCCTTGTCGAAACCAGTTAGGGGAAGCTTCAGTCCTGAAACTGGGAGTTGGTGGCTCTTCGAGAAGGCTTGCGATTGGTGAAGGGACTCAACCTGGAGGCAGCAGAAGTTGAAGTTAATGTTGTTAATGTCGCTTCACGACTTAACTCCGCTTCCTCTTCTTTTAGTGAAGCTGGCAACCTTTTTGATGATGTTAAAGTCCTTTTTCGAGAAGTTGGTGTTCTTAGGTGTCAGGCCATTCCAAAAATAAGAACCGTCTGCCTTTACAAGCTAGCTGCTCTTTCTTTGTCCACCATGGAGGACCATCATTGGCACTTCGCATTTGTTGACCGTATTTTTCTAGCTTTTGCTTGCTGGTATTGAAGTCATTGGTTTAACTTAAAAAGTATATATAAATTATAATTTAATTACTTAATTGAGATTATAATTCAAGCAGAGCAATACTTTTGATTTTATTGTAGTTTATCTCCTTTTTAAGTTTTAATTATATTTGATAGTCATCAGTATCAAAGCAATGAAAAGATGAAAATGTCTTTTGTGGTTGCAATTCATCCAATTGATCGATAAAATAATAAAAAATAATTACAAACTAAAAATTTGAATACTAATTAAATAATTAAATAACAAAATTGAATAAAAAAATATTTCTTCACAGAGATTAATCAGAAAAAATTAAATAATTAAATAAAAAAATTCAACCCCCAAATCCACTTCTTCTTTCACTTCCATCATCTTCTTCATTTTTCCGTCGTCGCTCCCTCTCTCGCTGCTGACACTGCTCCCTTCACTTTCTTTTCCGTCTCTCTCTTCCCTTTCCTCTTACTTCTCTCTCCTTTCCTAAATAAACTTGGTTCCAGCCTTGAAAATAAATGGGTTTCGAAACCCAAAAATGGGTTCGTTTGATGATACAGAAGGGGTTGATGATTGATGATCCCATCAACACTCTCTTTTCCTCCCTCCTTCGCCTCTCCCCTTCCATGGTTGTCGTCACCTTCACTCCTTCCCCTCGGATCTGGCCATTACGAGGATGATGCTGTCGTAGGAGAGAGGAGAGGTCGTGTTCGTGCAAAGACATGAGTGAGTATGGGTTGTGTGATTTGTGGGTGAAAATGTTTGTTTGTGGGTTTGGGTTTTATGGTGTTGTTGTGTCACCGTTTGTTTGTGGGTTGTGATGACGCAGAGATGGGTTATTCGATTCGATGACGATAGAGATGGGTTTGTGGGTTTTATGGTTTTGTGGTGTCGCCGTTTGTTTATGGGTTGTGGTGTCACTGTTTGCTTGTGCAAGAACAGTAATGAAGAAGACGACGGAAATGGGTTCGATTCGATCTGGGTTCTAAATTTTAGAGCCATTTTTTGGATTTCCAGCAGAAGGCAACTGGAAACCAGATTAATGATTGAATATTTAATTTTTATTTAATATATATGTTTTAAATTAATATCTATTATTTATTTTAAAATGGACGAAAAAATATGATTATTATTATTTATTTATTTATTTATTATTATTTAAATTGATCTTTAAGATAGACGTAGATATTTAATTAAATTTTTTTATTTAATTTATTTTAAAAAATAAAAAATAAGATCAAAATATAATTTATCAGTTAATTCTATTGAAGGTCAACTCATGATTTGGAATCAATTGTAATAAAAGTAAAATAATTGCTTCATTTGACTATGAGTTTCAATTTAATAGTTAAATTATAATTTATTAAAAAAAAATAAAAAAACACGCGCACAAGCACGTCTTGAGTTTCATGTGTTATTGCAACGGTAGCAACACCCGTGACTTTGCTTGTCATTGGTCTTCGGTTTGACTCGTAATGCCACCAAAAGTGTGATTGATTTTTCTCTTCTTTTTTTGTCTTTTCTCCCTCTTCTAAGGAGCTTTCCTCCTCCCTCTAAGAGCCCTAGGTTCAAGTTGTACCTCAGTAGTTTGATAAAAAAGGCTTGATAATGTTATCTGTACTATATTTATAAATTATACGCAAAAAAAAAAAAGTAAAAAAAAAAATAGGAACAGGCCTTTGCTCGTTTTGACCATATTAAAAATAACGGTCGACCAATCCTGTGGAACTTGTAAAATGATAATATTACCCTTATTTTAATTCTTTTAAATTAATGTTTAATCAAAATTATTATAATTATGATTACGAAATTATTTTGACAAATAAAAAATAAAAAATTCTTTTAATTACTAATCAATTATGATTAATTGATTAGTTATGATTAATTGATTAGTAAGGAATCATCCATACTAGACAACACTACTGTTAGGAGAGCCTATAATGAATCATATGATGCATATGCATCTTCTATTCAATTAACATTTTATAGCATACATGTAATTGATTACTTATGCTACATGATACAAATTAAATGGAGCCCATAATCCTAATCCCAAAAACCAACAATTTAACAGAATCAATCCAAGAAGATCAACCCATTTTCATGATACTCATCAACAGAGATGAAGCAAATTGATGAAGAAATGAAGTGAAAAATAGTCGACTCACTAACAAATTACGGCGTAATGATGCAACAGGGTCATAATGGGAAAAAGAAAGTTGTATAGTGTTGACAAAAAGAAAAAAAAAATGAGAAAAGAAAGAGAGGAGAAGAAGAAAAAAAAAGAACAGAGGTAAAGAAAACACCTGCACAATGTCGATAAAGGGGCAGAATGACATGGATGAACAATCAGTGACTAGTGGTGATGAAGGGAGAATGATATGAATGAAGAGAAGCAATATTGAATGGCATCAATGAAGGGAGAGAATGACAGCGGCATCGACCAAGAGAGAGAACGCTGGCGTTTATGAAGAGGGAGAATGACAATGAAGTGAGAAGCAAATGGTGAACAAAAAAATGTTTTAGCGATTTTGACTATAGTATAGGGACCCATTTTAGATATTATATTCATCACAGACAATTAGTCGCCCCTTTTAGATATATTGATAGTATCTAAAATGGGCCACTAAAGCCCGTTTTAGATACATTATCAAGTGATGAATCCTAAGTTTACTAAAACGATACTAAAATGGTTCAGTTTAGGTACCCTAACAAGCATGGGCTTTTAAAGGTTCACGCTAGATACCTATTTCTAAAATGACCGCTAAGAAAAACCACAATCTATAATCTGTAATGGATATCCAAATTACTTGTAGTGCAACAACCTTGAACATATTTTCTGTCTAATTATGTGCATGTCAAATTTGTTCCCAAGTCATGCATCAAGTCATAAAGAGAGAGAGAGGCAACATGGAAACCCTTAATATCTCATCATCCATGCAAATCCAGCCTCCAATAGTCTATATCTCTGTTTTCTTTTCAAATGGAAGAGTTTGTAGAAATAGATTCAGAATGGGATGATGCAAACTTCTACGGATTTAATGACATTTGATCATTTCAAAAATATCATAAAATTAAAGGACATCTAATTATTTGTGAAGAATATATCAACGAGTATAGGTTCTGTTCATTTCACAATATAGTTAACTAATGCATAGAGAGGAACAATTCAAAAATAAAAAATAAAATTTAAGCTATGACCACCAAAAATGACTATCTTTAACTTTACTGCCTTTGACTCTTTTTAATGTCCTTATATAATGAAATGGAAGATCACACCAAAGTTGCAAATGTCCTTAAACTTCGTTCAAGCAAATACTAAAAATAACATACTAAAACAGTAATCTTGAGCAAAATTTAAAATTTGATGGAAACAAATATTACTCGAGGTAGGGTTCTTTTTTTTATATAGCATCAAATTATTGAGAAGTTCAAAAAATGATATGAAACAATCCAAACGAGTTTTAATGGCACTATATTATTGTTCTATTTTTTTTTAAAAAAAAAAAACTGTCTTGTTCGTACATGACAAATCACTCAACAGTTCAAGCAAATTATGTTAGTTCGCATGAATTGTCTGTTTCGTATGAACTATCTCCTCACGCGAGCTGTCTTTTATTTTTCAAAATAAGTTTTAATAAAAGAGAATGATAAAAGGTGAACTTAATAATTCATCCTCTTACATGATATTAAAACTTAATTTAATAGTTTATTGTCATTTTCAAAACTCAAGACTAACTTAGTATCATCCATTGAGATTATTACATTAATTAAATACATAACTTCGTTATTATGGATATAAGAGAAGATAAACTCTAGGGGTGTGTTTGGAGCGTAGTATTGAAGGCTAGACTGGAGCTAGAACAGGTTAAAAATTTTTGATAGCTGTTTGGTTGATCTAATGTACCAGATATCTGGATGAAAGTGCACTCTACAGTACTCTTTTGAAGCCATTCGTACTTGTCCTGTCATATCATGTTAATATTTATTTAATATATATATTTTTTAAATTATCAACTTTATTATTAACATAATATAAAATTGATTTTAAATAATATATTTTATTTATATTTTTTATTTGAGCAAATTACTTGTGAATCCCCTGAGCTATGACATTAATCTGACGGGAACAAAAGTGCTGTTTTTGTAACAGAGAAGCTCGACTTTGACAGTCAAACGCTGTTAACTATAATAGTTTACTGTGTTTTGATACATAAAGACGAAAATGCCCTTAATGTTTGTCACTATCATAAGTTACCAATTTTACCCTTGAATGAGGACAAAAGATTTACCATAAAAACTTAGAGGCGGTTGTGTACGTGTCGTCAATTGATGTGATGGAAACTTATGTGGGTAAATTTAATTTTTTGACCATTTTACCTCATATAATGTCAATAAATTACTTAATGAAAAAATGATTTTTTTTTATCGTTGTATGCGCAACAGTAATAATTTTTTTTTTTTTGCTATATAAGTGGCCATTTATACTGCTTCTTCTTCATTCCTTTGTTCATCAATTTGGCAACCAAATACATTTTCCTTCATTCATCAATTTGCCAAATTTTTTCTTTAATTTTATTCTTTTTATTCTTTTTTCCTTAATTAATTTGCTGCCAGCCTTTTTTGTTCTTCATTTTTGTTGCATGCATCAATTCCCTATCATTTTTTTATATTTTTTTTTTTATATTCAAGTTTCATTCCCTAAAGAGTTGTTTTAGTTATGATGGATGTGTCAAATGATAGTGGTAGTGGAGTGAACGAAGGAATTATCAAGTTCAAGAATAGAAGAGCTTTTATGGAAGGAAGGCATTGGTTAAAATTTTTGAATCGCAAAAGAACCCAAACAAATTGTTTTTCATTTGCGAGAATCAAAAATGCAATTACTATTCATTTTGGACACCTGATTATAAAAAGTTTTAGATAAAGTCACAACGAGATGAATCAGTTAATGAGATGAAAAATTTAAACCAATAAGATCATTTTGACGCCTTTAAAAGAAATAAATTGTTTCAAATACACATTTCAAGTTAAAAGTCTCCTTTTTGTATGCATCATACGCTTCAACACCATCCACCCATAAGATTTTCAAATCATCAATCAATGGATCTAGATATATATCAATATCATTACCCCGTTGTTTAGGTCCGGAAATAAGTAGCGTTAGCATTATAAATTTCCTCTTCATACACAACCAATGAGGTAGCTTATAAGTTACCATCATGATAGGCCAGCAACTATACCTGCTGTTGAGAGTTTTATGTGAATTAATACTATCTGCGGCAAGTGCTAGTCTAAGGTTTCTTGGGTCACCTGTAAATTCCGGCCATGTGTGGTCAATTAACTTTCATGAAGAAGAATCTGAGGGGTGACACATCATTCCATCTATCTCTCTCTTATTGGCATGTTATGTCAAAGCTTTTGCAATATTTTCACTCTGAAACATTCTTTTGAACCTCGAGATAAGCGAAAAATACCATAAAACTTTTGCAGGCATCCCATTCTGAATTTGAGATGAATTTTTATTAACTTTCCATCTCGAGAGTTTGCATTTTGGACATCTTGTTGCATCTTGATATTGCTTTCGATATAAAATGTAGTCTTGAGGACATGCATGAATTTTTTCATATTCCATACCCAAAGCATTTAACGTCTTCTTCGCCTCATATATAGACAATGGTAATTCATTCCCTATTGGTAGCATATCTGAAATCATCCTCAACAATTTTGAGAAACTTTTGTTAGAATACCCATACTTTGCTTTCAAGTTGTAAAGTTTGACTAAGGCAGATAACTTTGTAAATTTGGTACAACCAGGATACAATGGTTTTTCTGTATCCTCTAACAATTTTTTAAAATATTGAGAATCATTAGAACCACATTTTTCAGCAGCGTGTACCATCTCCATAACATTGCCAATGATATCATCATCATCACATGTTTCAACTTGTGATGATTGATTGCCAGGTGAATTTACTATAGATTGCAATGGTTCCCCATGCCAAATCCATTTACGATAGCTTTGATCAATGCCATTTAAAAACAAGTGGTCTCTTATATCTTTAATAGTATTGTTGTTCAAATTCCCACAATTTAAGCATGGACAACGGACGATAGACATTTGAATTACAAGAATGAGATGCTGCAAACTTCAAGAAGTTTTCAACACCATGCACATAATGTTGTGATAATCTATCTTTAGACATCCAAGATTATCCATCTAAAAGTACAACAAAATGCGAAGTCTAAAAATCTAACAACATATTAACTTAAACAGAGACCATACTAATTGCAAAACTTAAAGCCATTAGCAAACAAACATTTCTAAATTTTCTCATTATCTTAACAAAGACCATACTGTAGAATGATTTATTTCAATAAGTTAAAACATGAAAAGCATTCAGTTTAGCATCTGCATTGGAATTTATTTTAACAAATATCAAACACATCTTGGTCAAATACCTGTACAAGAATTCAATAAATTCGAAGAAATTGCATAAAATTTTCAGACAATTGGTGTAACCAATACTACTTTAATATTTCAATAGAATATTTAGTCCCCACCAACAATCACAATAGTTAATGAGTCCAAACTTAAAAAGGGAGAAAGTAATGACAAACTAACATTTTTTCAAGTTGACACAAAGTAGTGACAAACTACAAATGTTTGTTTCCTAGATGGGCTTGATAAATGCTTGTTTGATAACAAGTACTGACATTTTATGGAGGTGTGAGAATGAAGTAAGCAGTAACTCAGTGTTCTGTAGAGATGCGAGAATGACAGAAACAGTGACCCATTGTTTGTCAAGTTTAAAATATCACCTATTTTCACTTCGACCCTCATTTGGATAAATTGGAACTATTAAGGGCTATAGCTGTCACTCTTTTGGCGGTTTCAATTTGCTCATTTCCCTCCAATGTTTTTTCTCTAAATATTTTCCCATGATTTTGTATTACGCTTTAGTTACTAGTAAATTAATTTACTTTTTCAAAATCAACAAAAGAAAAAATTAATTTACTTTTTCAACATAAATTTTGTTTTTTTAGCTTAAACAATTATTAATATATCTCTAATTTTTAAATTAAAATTTAGTTGAGATTACTTAAAAAGTATTTTAATTTTTATTAAAATAAAAAAATGTTTATCCTAACAAATTGAATTAACTCTACTAATCGACTTTAGTAAGGTAATTAATTAAGATTACTCTAACTTATAGAAAGACATTTTAATGTGTCAAACATTTTACCACTTTCTATGTGTGTGTGTAGATATATATATATATATATGTAACATTCTATTGATGTGTTGAGTAATTGATTATATAATATTATTTTTTTAAAGAGATTTTAGAAATAAGTCTTATACATATATACATTATAAAAGAAATTATTTTGTCATTAAATTATTAATATTTAAAAAAGTAATATTGATATAAAGACATCAGTTTTATTAGATAGATGTAGAAAACAAAAATGCAATACATCGGTTTTATTAATTAACCGATATGTTAAAGTCATGATAATTTCAGACATCGGTTTTAACCTAACTGATTTTTTTTTTTTTTTTTTTTATATCGGTTTTAGTAAAGCCGATTTATTGCTAGTGATGTCTTTAATCAATTTTGTAGTAGTGATGTAACGTCCCAAAATTTTCTGAATTTTTTTATATACATATTGAATTTTATTTTTGTTATGGGTATCTTTGGATTCCTCAAATGGGCTGGCAAAGGCCCATATAAATGGTGGCCCAGATCACCATAGGCCCGTGAGAGGTACTGTGTATCAGGTCGCGAAGATCGAGCTCGAGCAAGACAATTACAGGTTCACCTGCTATGATGATAGCGACGTCAAGGTCGCTAGACCGTTGCAGCGACGTCAAGGTCGCCAGATCGTTGCTGAGTCCAGATCGTCACGACGGAGTTTCAGCCCGTTCTCTACTTCGGTTCGCCCAGTATCAGTGTAAGACAGTAAGATGGCGTGTCTTGCACGGTAAGTAAGGTTATCTCACCAAAATGCAGCTTAATTTCCGGAAGTCTCACCAAACCAGCATGGGCTTGCAGTCGGCCCCCGTTTTGCCATAGTTGACATGTCAGAAGTCAGAAGCATTTAAAGCTCTCCAGTAGCATTTATTACGACAAGATCAGCCCTTTTTGTCCGTTTGTTCTCTTTGTAGCCTCTTCTCCTCTATAAATAGAGAGAGGCATTTATTGCAAAGGGATCCGAAAATTGAGGGTTTTGAGAGGGATCCGAAAATTGAGGGTTTTGAGAGGCTGTTACTCTGTAAAAACGTAGGGAGAGCAACCATTTTTGTGAGATATCAACAGTAATAACAGAACAAGTGGACGTAGGCCCTTCCAAATCGGGCCGAACCACTTCAAATCTCCTGTGTTCTTTCCTCTTTCTTCTTTCTTCTTCTCTTCTTCGCCATCATTCGGTCTGTTCATTGCAGGTCTCCTTATCAGCGCGGCATTGGGCTCAAGGATCTGGTTGGCTGGTTTACCACGTCAACATTTTGGCGCTAGAAGGAGGGCCCAACTGCGAAGTGGAGCTCTGTAATCGCCATGGCTAAGGGGAGAACGACCAGAAACTCAGTAGACGATAGAGCCGAAGAGACCGAGCTGCGGCGTCAGCCTCAGATGACAGATATGGGTGCAGGACCGTCTCAGGGAGGACGGGACGTCGTGCATGACTTGGCCCGACGTCAGGAGAGGATAGAAGCTACAATGGCTCAGATGGCGGACACGTTGAGGGCGATGACACGAGGTCGTGATCAGAACGTGCCAAGGACGACGGTAATCCCACCTCCTGTAGCGGAGGTCGCAAGGGGAGTGCATGTGCCAGAAGGATCTCTTCATTCGTCGAATAGGCGATCTGAAGCCCGGGGTCAGCGAGCTCGGGAGAATGGAGATGCAGCCCGACCTTCAGATGTGAGAATCAGAATCAGCCGGGATGGTGGCAGAAGGGTCGAGGTAAGCAATGGAATCCCTCGTGTTTCAGATCGCAGAGATGAAGACGAGCTGCGGCGAGGCCAGAACGACCGGCGTAGAGAGAACGATAACTACGAGGTGGGCCGAGAACGCCGGCGGTATGACCAGCATTCTATCACAGGGGTAAGTCAAAGAAGTAGGAGGTCCCCCGTGAGGCAGCTAGGAGCTCAGGACCCGATCATTCAGCAGCTCCTGGAGCGAATGCAGCAGCTCGAAGAGCGACCTGGGGCTCAGGCGGCGGCAGAGCGAAGTGAAGACAGAAGCCCTCTCGTGGCGGAGATAGATCGAGAGCCGCTTCCTGCCAGGTTTAAGCTCCCTGATATTCCGAAATATAATGGAGATTCGGACCCCTATGACCATCTGGATGCCTTCAACGTCCAAATGAATTTGCAAACCTCCAGTTCATTGGTAAAGTGTCGTGTGTTCCCTGCGACGTTCGGAGAAATACCGCGAACTTGGTTCAGGAATTTACCGCCGCGCAGTATCAGTAGCTGGGAGGAGTGCCAGCAAAAGTTCCTCGACCAGTATAAAGCGTTGAAGAGGCAGCTCGTTCCGGCCTGTCATCTCGCAACCATTTTTCAGCGATCAGGGGAATCGCTGAAGGAATATATCAGCCGCTTCAGAAGCGAGATTAATAATGTGGAGGGTCCGACTGATGAGGGCGTTTTGTCAACAATTTCAGCCGGACTTCGGAAGGATGGAAAGCTGTATGAAAGCATTTACAAAATGCCTGTCAAAGACCTGGGAGAATTTTACGAACGAGCTAATAGGGAGATCAGATGGGAAGAATCCTTTAGCTCGAGAAAGGCTAGCCAGCCGAAAAATGAGGCAAGTGGATCCCATCAAGGCAAGAAGAGGGATCAGGTCAGTAATGAAGATAGAAGAAACCGATCTAATAATCAGGTGGCGAAGCGAGCTAAGAAAGATGTCAGAAGAGATCGCTCCCCGCCTCGAAGCCGCTTCCACCGCTACAGTACGTTATCCGACAGGCAAGATCGGATCTTTCAGACAGAAAAGCATAGAGTCAACTTCGGGAGGCCGAGCCCTACTGGTTTCCAGGGTAAGTTCAAAAATCCTCGTAAATATTGCGCTTATCATCAGGAGAACGGGCACAATACGTCTGAATGCTGGGACCTGAAGGACGCCATAGAAGATTTGATAAGAAATGGCCGTCTGAAGGAGTATGTGGTACAGCCCGACCATAAGAAGCCCCAGAATCAGCGTCCTCGTCAAGATCACCAGCCCGCGCAGACGAGTCAGCAAGGCCAGGAGCAGGGAGTTGGTTTGACGGTAAAAACTATCTATACCATCCATGGCGGTCCCAACATCGCCGGATCCTCTGGTAAGTCTCATGAAAGATATGTGCGAGAGGCAAATCACGTCCACCTTACAGGACGGGGTGATCAGGAAGGGCCAGCAAAGAAGGCTAGAATGACTTCGGAGGAGATCGTTTTCACAAAGGAAGACGAAGGCGAGGTAAAATTTCCCCATAATGACGCCCTTGTTATCAAGGCGAGAATCAGCAACGCCGAGGTCTTGAGGATCATGATAGATACAGGCAGCTCGGTCAATGTTATGTACAAGGATTGTTATGATCAGCTCGGGTTAGGAGCTAATCAGCTGAAGCCGTCTCCAGAGCCTCTCTACGGTTTCACTGGGGACGCCGTCATCCCAATAGGCCAAGTAAGACTTCCGCTTTCAATAGGAGATCCAGCTCGCCAGGCAACTACCCTAGCGGACTTCCTCATCGTTAATGGGGCATCTGCTTATAATGTGGTTTTGGGGAGGCCCGCGATGAACGATCTAGATATGGTCGTGTCGACCAAAGCTCTCACTATCAAATTTCCGACTACCAGCGGAGTGGGGGTAATTCGAGGTGAGCAGTATACAGCGAGACGCTGTTATGTGAAGGCTATGAAGATCGGGGTGACATATAAGCAAGTAGAGATGGTGACCGAAGGAAAGCCAAATGAAGTCAGCGAAGAAGGCGTTGACCGCGATCTTGATCCTCGCGAGGTGGATGAGTTTTTGACGTCGGGTCCTGTAGACGAGCTTGAATCTATTCAGGTCAGTAAGGAAGATCCGAGAAGATGCCTGAGTGTGGGGCGAGGTCTGACCCCGGAAGTAAAGAATCAGCTCGTTAGTTTCCTCAAAGAAAGTGTAGATGTCTTCGCTTGGAGTCACGAAGACATGGTTGGAATCGATCCCGAGGTTATGTCGCATAGATTGAATATCGATCCCCGATTCAGACCGGTTCGCCAGAAGAGGAGACCGTTGACAAAAGAGCGATCTGATGCCATCAAAGAGGAAGTTGATAAGCTGCTCGCTAATAATTTCATCAGGCCGTCCAGTATCCACTTTGGCTCGCTAACCCTGTGCTCGTAAAGAAGAAGAATGGCAAGTGGAGGACGTGCATTGATTTCACCGATCTCAACAAGGCGTGCCCTAAGGACAGTTTCCCTCTTCTAAGGATCGATCAGTTGGTGGACGCGACTGCTGGTCACCAGCTGTTGAGTTTTATGGATGCTTATTCAGGATATAACCAAATTCCTATGAGCCCGCTGGACGAAGAGCACACCTCGTTCATTACGGATAGAGGCCTTTACTGTTATAAGGTGATGCCCTTCGGTCTGAAAAATGCTGGCGCGACCTATCAGAGGCTAGTCAATAAGATGTTTGAGAAGCAGATCGGCAGGACGATGGAAGTATATGTGGACGACATGCTGGTCAAGTCGAAGCAAGCCGAGTCCCATGTCGACGATCTGGCGGAGACATTCCAGATTCTGAGAAATTACAAGATGAAGCTCAACCCGCTGAAGTGCGCTTTCGGGGTTGCATCTGGAAAATTCCTGGGGTTCATGGTGAATGAGAGGGGGATCGAAGCCAATTCGGAGAAAATTCTGGCCTTAATAAATATGAGGTCGCCCAGAACGGTCAAAGAAGTTCAAAGTCTGACAGGACAGGTCGCGGCGCTTAGCAGATTCATCTCGAAAGCAACTGATAAGTGCATTCCGTTCTTCGACGTGCTGAAAAGGGTGAAAGACTTCGAATGGACGGAGCAGTGCGAGCAAGCCTTCCAGCAGCTGAAAGAATATATGGGCCGGGCTCCACTGTTGTCAAAGCCTGTAGAAGGGGAGAAGCTCATCCTTTACTTGGGGGTATCAGATAGCGCCCTCAGTGCGGCTTTGGTTCGAGAGGAAGACAGGACGCAGCTCCCTGTGTATTACGTCAGCAAGAGGCTTTCGGATGCGGAGACCAGGTATTCCCAGATAGAAAAACTCGCTGATTGTTTGGTGACCGCATCCAGAAAGCTCCGACCCTATTTCCAGGCTCATAGGATCGAGGTCCCGACTAGGTATCCCTTGAAGCAGATTTTCCAGACTTCGGATACCTCAGGTCGCCTATTGAAATGGGCAGTCGAGCTGGCCCAGTTCGACATCGAGTATATCCCCAGACCGTCCATCAAGGCTCAGGCCCTGGCAGATTTTATTGCAGAATTTACCGGGACAGCAGAGGAAGGAGCTAGGCCATCGGAGGAGCCGATGTGGGAGTTGTATATTGATGGCTCGTCAAGCGAACTGAGGGCAGGGGCAGGAATCTTACTCATCAGTCCGGAGGGGCACAAGATCTTCTACGCATTAAAGTTCGGATTCAAAGCAACAAACAACGAGGCAGAGTACGAAGCACTCATAGCGGGGCTGAAGCTCGCAAGAGAGATGCGATCTGACCGGGTAAGAATATTCAGTGACTCTCAGCTCGTTGTGTTCCAGGTAAAAGGGGAGTACCGGACTCGGACATCAAGCACGGCTGCGTATCTTCAGAAGGTGCAAGAGTTGCTCAGAGCGTTTCAGAGTTACGAAGTGAACCAGATCCCGCGAGCTCAAAATGCGCATGCTGATGCTCTAGCTCGCTTAGCCACTACTCAGATAGCAGAAGATTTGAAGCCGGTGCCTGTCGAGCTCCTGCCGATCCCAAGTATTCAGAAGGAGGAAGTGATGATGGCCTTAGTAGTGGCAGAGAATTCATGGATGAGACCGATGGTTGACTATCTGCAAAATGGGGTTCTTCCCCAAGAGAAGAACGAAGCTCGCCAATTGAAGGCGCGATCTGCTCGCTACTGCATCTACGGCGACCTGTTATATAAAAGGGGCTTCTCAGCTCCTCTTTTGCGGTGTATAGATGGGGCGGACTGTGAGAGGGTATTAAATGACATGCATTCAGGTCATTGTGGAAATCACTCCGGCGGCCTCGCCCTGGCTCAGAGGGCGTTAAGGCAGGGTTTCTACTGGCCTACAATGAAAAAGGACGCTATCGCCTTGGTGAGGAAGTGTAATAAGTGTCAGAAGTTCGCGAAAGTCCCCCGAGCTCCTCCCGCGCTTCTACAGTAGTTGATTAGCCCGTGGCCGTTCGCGATTTGGGGTATGGATCTGATTGGGCCCCTGCCGACAGCTCGGGGAAATTGCAAACACGCCGTGGTCGCGGTTGATTATTTTACAAAATGGGCAGAAGCAAGAGAGCTAGCTGACATCTCAACATCGAAGATCATCAAGTTTATGTGGAGTAATGTTATCAGCAGGTTTGGTATTCCCCAGCAGGTAATTACAGACAATGGGACTCAGTTCAGCAGTGAGCAGTTCGTCGACTTCTGTGACGAGCTCGGTATCACCAAGAGTTTCTCCGCAGTAGATCATCCTCAAGCCAATGGACAGGTCGAAGCCGTAAACAAGATCATCAAACAGATCCTGAAGACGAAGCTAGAGGCAAGAAAGGGGGCATGGGTGGACGAGCTCCCGAAGGTATTATGGGCCTACCGGACTACAGCTCGCAGCACGACTCAGGAGACGCCCTTCTCGATGGTCTACGGATGTGAAGCTATGATTCCAGCTGAGTTCGAGGTAACGACGCATCGAAGAGCCGCATTCAACATCGAAGATAATCAGCAGCTGCTCGCATACAATCTCGACCTCGTGGACGAACTACGGGATGAAGCTCAACTAAGGTTGGCAGTCTACCGGCAGAGAGTTGCCAGATATTACAACAAAAAAGTGCGAATTCGTCACTACAACGTCGGAGATCTGGTACTGAGACTTATTCTGCCTGCAGCTCGGAATTCCGGCGAAGGCACTCTAGGACCGAGCTGGGAAGGTCCTTACATCATTCAGAAGAATTTGGGGAATGGAGCCTATCACTTAAGCGATATGGACGGAACGGAACTCCCGCGAGCATGGAACGCTGAGAAGCTCCGACCTTACTTCGTATGATTCAGACAGATTGGATTATCTATCTCAAATGTAATCTATCAGATCAAATTATTTGCTGCAATTGTAACACCTTTGGCAGTTCGCCAGTGCATATATGAATATATTCAAGCAAATTCTCTCCACTTATATCTATCTTCGTTCTTACTTGTATTTATTGCCATCAGTCAAGTCTTGGACGGAGACGCCGCGCCCTGTGAGCTCGCAACGCTCTGGACGGGCCGACGTCCTCCTGTGGACTTGTCATCAACAGTCTTGGACGGAGACGCCGCGCCCTGTGAGCCCGCAACGCTCTGGACGGGCCCGCGGTCTCCTGTGGACTTAAAATTATTCAAGTCTTGGACGGAGACGCCGCGCCCTGTGAGCCCGCAACGCTCTGGACGGGCCGACGTCCTCCTGTGGACTTGTCATCAACAGTCTTGGACGGAGACGCCGCGCCCTGTGAGCCCGCAACGCTCTGGACGGGCCCGCGGTCTCCTGTGGACTTAAAATTATTCAAGTCTTGGACGGAGACGCCGCGCCCTGTGAGCCCGCAACGCTCTGGACGAGCCGACGTCCTCCTGTGGACTTGTCATCAACAGTCTTGGACGGAGACGCCGCGCCCTGTGAGCCCGCAACGCTCTGGACGGGCCCGCGGTCTCCTGTGGACTTAAAATTATTCAAGTCTTGGACGGAGACGCCGCGCCCTGTGAGCCCGCAACGCTCTGGACGGGCCGACGTCCTCCTGTGGACTTGTCATCAACAGTCTTGGACGGAGACGCCGCGCCCTGTGAGCCCGCAACGCTCTGGACGGGCCCGCGGTCTCCTGTGGACTTAAAATTATTCAAGTCTTGGACGGAGACGCCGCGCCCTGTGAGCTCGCAACGCTCTGGACGGGCCGACGTCCTCCTGTGGACTTGTCATCAACAGTCTTGGACGGAGACGCCGCGCCCTGTCAGCCCGCAACGCTCTGGACGGGCCCGCGGTCTCCTGTGGACTTAAAATTATTCAAGTCTCGGACGGAGACGCCGCGCCCTGTGAGCTCGCAACGCTCTGGACGGGCCGACGTCCTCCTGTGAACTTAAAATCACAACGTGACGACGTCACCAACACATTCAAAATAACAACTTACAATCGTTATTTACGTCGTCCAATAAAAGCATTACGCGGATTAAAACGGAGCGAAATGAAGTATGTATTGAGTTATAAAGTTATTACAAAACAAAGACCTCAGAAGAGGTGAGTTTCAAAGACAAAATAAACTAAGTACAGAAAAGAACTAATGTTGCGAGCTGGAGGGGTCTTGAGGGTCTTGGGGGGTTGAGCTGGTGGTCGCTTGGTCACCAGCGGCCTCTGGAGGGACGATCTCAGCAGGCGTCCAGGGAGTTTCTGGTGGTTGGCCCTGCTCTGCTTCCGCTGCGGCTCCAGCGTCCTCAGCATAGAACTCAACGTCCTTCACGGCATCATTTCCAAAGATGGAAAAATCTATCCTAGGATGATGCGTCCACAGGGTGTAAACTAAGCTTTGCTCCGTTTCCACCCTGACCTCCTCTGTCCGAGCTCGAGCAGCAGTCAGCTCGTCCCGAGTAGCAGTTAACTCGTCCATCAGCCTGCTGATCTCCATCGCGTGCTGCGCCTTTGCATCCTTCAGCTCCCTCTCCCGGTCATCCGTGACAGTCCTGGCCGTCTCGACCTGAGAATTGAGGCTGTTGATCATCAATTCCATCTTGCTCTTTTCTTCAGCCCAAGTGGTATCAGACTGAAGACGGGCGGCCTCAGCATCGAGCAGCTGCTTCTGAAAAATCTCACGATCACTCCTTGCCACCGCAAGGTCGATGTCACGTTCTGACAAGGTCGCCTCAAGCTCCTTCTTCGCGGCCTTGAGCTTCTTCTCTTCCTCCTCCCTCTTCAGTTCGCTATCTATTGCCTTCGCCGTCGCCATAGCGCTCTGAACAACTTAAATCAGCAGGAGGAAAGCAAGGAAAACATAAGACAAAAGAAGAAAGGGGAAAAATCTCACCTTAGTAGCTTCCCGGAGTGAGTAGTTAAGCAAGTTCACCCCGTGGCTCTCCTTGCCATCCAGGAACTTGGCAGAGTTCCCTAGAAGACCGGGTACTTGTTCGAATGCGAGCTTAAGGTAAGATAGCCCGGGAATTTCCCCAGCAGCCTGTCTCGGGGCACCCTCCTGAGATTGCCGAGACGAAACCTCAGTCTGTTTCCCTATGACCAGCGTGGTCTTCTTGGTGGGAGGAAACCCGGTGGGCGCCCCTTGATCTTTCTTCTTCGACCCCTGCTGGGTCACGACCTGCTTGCCCTTGTCCACGGCAGTAGCAGACCTGGCCGGAGGAGCCCTCTGAGAAACGGGCTGAACAGCTTGAGGGGCTGCAAGTTCGGCCGCACTCGCGGCCTGAGTCCCCATTGCGCCAGATGAGCCCGGGGCGGCCGGTGATGTTGCAGCCTGATCTCCGGTCTGACGAGCTCTCTTCCTGGGTGGCGGGATCAGCTCTAAGGGCGCCATTTCAACCTCTTCGACGCTGTCTGAACCCGAGCTGGTGTCAACAACCTCGTCAAAAACGGACCTTACAGGTTTAGTTCGCCGAGATCCGACGTGTTTAGAACGAACTAATCCCCCTGCAGAGTCGGAAGCAAGCTGGTATTGGCGAAGCAGTTCGTCCGTCAATTTGACGTCGTCTTCGTCCGATCTACGGGCACCAAGGATCTCGAGATCGGCTGTTTCGCCCGGAGTCAAGCCAAGGACTGGAGCGGAAAGATCTGCAAAAAAGGAAAATATTTAGCTCGCGATCACAAACATAAGCCAGAAAGCAGCTTGAGGGACGTCCTACCTGGTTCAGCCCGGAAGCTGAAGTTCAGAAGATTAAACAATGAAGGGCAAGACACATAAAACCAGTTCGTCTTATAATGTCCTACGTTGGACTTGCCCTCGGCATCGCCCTTTGGTACGACGTCCTTGTAAATGGACGCCGTTCGAGGTGAAGCATAGTAAATACCGTCCCGAGGTTGTCCCCTGCTAGTGGCCTTAAAAGTGTATAAGTGCCTTATAATTCCCGGATTCGGGAAAGGTAGGCCATACTTCCTAAAGAAGATCGCTAGCGAGGAAAACTGGGTGTACGAATTCGGGGTCAGCTGAAAAGGAGCGAGCTTCAGGACGTTCAGAAGCTCGATCAGATACGGCGGAACTGGAAACCGTAGACCGGCCTCCAGATGCTGGACGCTAATGGCCACAAATCCCCTGGGGGGTGTGGCTGCGTGGTCCATCGGAGCGGGCTCCATGAGACGACAACCCCGGGGGAAGCGATATTGAACCCCCAGACCGACGAGGTCCTGGTATGTTATCCGCGAGGGGTGATGTGTAAACATTTCGCGACCTCGCCTGATCTCCGCAGGATCAAGCTCCCCGGCCTGCGAAGGCGGATTCCCTTCCGAGCTTTCTCGAGCTGAGAACTCCTCGGTGACGTCCTCGCTATGAAACGATGCCTGGGGGACCTCTCTCACTTGATCCTCCGAGCTGGAGGAGTCATCCTCTCCTACGACATGTTGTGGGCGAGTGCGACCTGAAGACATCTACAAACAAAAGGAGCAGTTAGGTCGCTTAAGGCAGACCGTTCCTATCAGACTAAAGCTCCAAGTTTGCTACCTAACCATTTCCTAACAGGTCGCGTACGCCGCACAAAGACTATGAGCGACCTAAAGATCGTCCCTCTACTATTTATGCACGATCTTGAGATCGCTCAAATTCACAAACAACAAAACCTACAAACTACAGCAACCTAACGGATCAAGCTAGGAGAATGCGAAAAGACGCAGACATTCAAACACAAACACAAGAACAAAATGCCAGAAACCAAGAAGCAGACAAATCATCACCAGAAGTAAAAGAAAGCAGTAAAGTGCTGAAAAACGAAGAATCGACAGGGATAATGAACTCACCGGTGATCGTAAGCGGAGGACTGGCCGCAAGATGGACGCCTGAGAGCCTGGGCTGAGGATAGACTGAAGAAGAAGAAGAAGAAGGAGACAGCGAGGGCTCTGGAAACTTGAAAATGACGGTTAGGAAGCGAAAGAGCAGACTGGCCCGCTTTATATAGCCAGTCCCGGGGTCATATCGCTGACCGTTGGATCTGGTGGCAGACCAACCGCCTCAGATCCAACGGTGCAGCGCGATCTAGGGTGCGTGACCCGAGGAGACGCTATCAGATGAAAAGACGTGCATTTAATGACCGTCGCAGAAGACGAACCGCCTCAGGAAATGTTGCCACGCGTCCGAGAAAAAGGAGGGAAAAATTTAGCTTTTCAAGTTCTCAGATCGTGACGGGATTGCAATCCGCTTCAGATATCAGTGCGCTGATCGAAATTCTCAGTACGCTGAGAATTCTTCAGTTCGGATAAATTTTCAGTTCAACAATCAGACCATTGGAGCCTCTCAAGGGCAGCATGAAGATTTCAGTTCGCTCCAGAAGTCAGATCGCCGTGTAAAGTCTCAGTTCGCCACCAAAGATCTTAGTTGACTCTTAAGTTCTCAGGCCGCAGGAAACGACCTAAGAACTGGGGGGTTGATGTTATGGGTATCTTTGGATTCCTCAAATGGGCTGGCAAAGGCCCATATAAATGGTGGCCCAGATCACCATAGGCCCGTGAGAGGTACTGTGTATCAGGTCGCGAAGATCGAGCTCGAGCAAGACAATTACAGGTTCACCTGCTATGATGATAGCGACGTCAAGGTCGCTAGACCGTTGCAGCGACGTCAAGGTCGCCAGATCGTTGCTGAGTCCAGATCGTCACGACGGAGTTTCAGCCCGTTCTCTACTTCGGTTCGCCCAGTATCAGTGTAAGACAGTAAGATGGCGTGTCTTGCACGGTAAGTAAGGTTATCTCACCAAAATGCAGCTTAATTTCCGGAAGTCTCACCAAACCAGCATGGGCTTGCAGTCGGCCCCCGTTTTGCCATAGTTGACATGTCAGAAGTCAGAAGCATTTAAAGCTCTCCAGTAGCATTTATTACGACAAGATCAGCCCTTTTTGTCCGTTTGTTCTCTTTGTAGCCTCTTCTCCTCTATAAATAGAGAGAGGCATTTATTGCAAAGGGATCCGAAAATTGAGGGTTTTGAGAGGGATCCGAAAATTGAGGGTTTTGAGAGGCTGTTACTCTGTAAAAACGTAGGGAGAGCAACCATTTTTGTGAGATATCAACAGTAATAACAGAACAAGTGGACGTAGGCCCTTCCAAATCGGGCCGAACCACTTCAAATCTCCTGTGTTCTTTCCTCTTTCTTCTTTCTTCTTCTCTTCTTCGCCATCATTCGGTCTGTTCATTGCAGGTCTCCTTATCAGCGCGGCATTGGGCTCAAGGATCTGGTTGGCTGGTTTACCACGTCAACAATTTTCAAGTGGGATTAAAATAAAACTTCCATGAGTGGCATAAAGGTAATAAAGTAGTTGGTCTTGGGGTTAAGATGGAATAAGAAATGGAAGAAAATATCAAGTTAGGAATATTTAAGGGGTTTAAATGAGAATTTTAAAAAGTTTAGGGGTCGATTTAGTATTTTAAATTTTTGAGGGACTAAATTGTAATTTGACATTAAAAAAAATTATATAAAAAGATAAGCATAGTAACCGGCATTATTCATTTTCTTCTCTCCTCAGCCGGCTGCGTCTCTGGTGCGTTTTTGTTTTTTTGTTTTTTTTTTTTATTTTATTTCCTATTTTCTTTATTTCTTTTAATTTAATAACCCTTTTTAACCCATTTCCTAGCCAAAACACCTAGATCTAACCTTATTCAAGCTATTGGGTGTCTAAATCTAGACTTGAAAAATTGTCAGTGAAGTGAAATTCGGGTAAGTTAATTTTTTTTTATCCCATTGAGAGCTCAACTCATGTAGAAATTCATGTAGAAGCATGCTAGAATATTTAGGAAGCATCAATAACATTATATGATAGTTTAATCACCTCTCAAACATGATTTTCTTTAATTTTTCAAACCTCAGGTAGAGAAATACGCGATTCTGATCCCAGAAATTTCAATTAAAGATTTTAGGGATCAATTGAGAGCTGTTAGAGGCTAGTAGAAAGCCCAAAGGTTGGTGTACTCATATTTTTAAAAATTTTGCTTATTAATTCCGAATTTTAATATATATTTATTATTGTGATAATTGATTTAATTGTTTGTTTGAGATATTAAATTGTTTTGGGTATTAATTATATGTTATTTGATGAAATTATTTGAAGAAAAATGATTTCGAAACAATTTTCGCAATTAAAATCCCCTATAGTCGAAATTGATGTATAAATTATTATAGGGGTATTTTCGTCATTTTATTTGCCTTGAGATGTTAATTATGTGATGTATTGGTGGTATGTTTGATGGATTTAATATTTGAAATGAAAAATTTTGAGAATATCCTATTTTAGGATCGTCCCAAAAATAAGAGAAATGAGATAATAATTTCATTAAGATGTGATAATGAGATTAGGAGCGAAATGGTCATTTGAAATGATCACGAGTGGTACCCCGAAGAATCTGGAATAACAGATTTAAATATGAAATAAAATGTTTATGTGATTAAAGTCTTGTTAAATTCTGTATTTTTGAAAAATTTAAAGGGCCCAAGTAAAACTAATCACCGGTAGGTGGGGATTGGTAGTTGGCTAGCCAATAGGGTAATTATTAGCAGTACTGCACCGTTATGATTGCTTATAGACGTTGTATGACGGACTGTGAGAGGCACCGAATGCCCGGTCCTGAAACGGAAACAGATTGTGATATGCGACCCGGTGGATAGACACCGAGCGGCCGTTGCCGGGGTTGCCGTTTAGTCTGGCTGATGCCAGTAAACCCGTTACCGATCCATGGTATCGTGATAGACTTTACGAAAGGCTAAAATAAATTGAATAAAAAAAATCTTGTGAATTTATTTGATAATTGATTTTGTAAGAATTCGATTGTGATTGCGTTTGCAATAAAATGTATTGGAAAGCTACAGGATTATGATTTATTTTGTGAAATTGGGTACCGTGTGTTTTATTGATAAATAAATTATGATCGTGCATATTGTTTTAATTTATGCTTGTATTTTGAAAATAAATATGATTTCAATATTATATGAGTACACCCACTAAGTCGAAAGACTTAGCGCGTTGGATTTACCGCGCGTAGGTAGTTGAATAGGGCTTGAAGCAAAGACAAAGACAAAAATAGCTGCAGTTTCCCTCAAGTCACATCCGCCCTCATCATTTTGGTAATCATCATTGTTGTGTTGTAGGAATATCCTATTTTGGCCACAATCATGTTGTGTGGATTTAACGTTTATCATTTGAAGTAAATTCTGTAAATTATCCGTTGAAAAGTATTTTATATGGTATTATCTTTGTAAAATATTTGAATGTTGATCGAAATATTTATTATCAAATGATTGTGTGTTGGAGTGGATTGTAAACGGACGAAAGGTCCGAAATCAGGAAGTTGAGAAATGAATTGATTTAGAAGTGTGTTTTCTCTACAGGTTTAATTTTGGATCTTCAGAAAATAAGAAAAAGAGTAACATCCCACGCCTCGATCCTCGTATAGACGGGAATTTGGGGTAAGGGTGTTACATTTAGTGGTATCAGAGCATAGGTTCAGGCGTTCCTAGTCCTTGTGGTTTGATTTGTGACAAAGATGTATTGCATTTGTGTGTAAACATGCGTTGCATATAGAAATAATATAGGGGGATGTGACTCTAATCTGCAGTATTGTCTTTTGTCTTGAATAGTTTAGAGTATGGATCCCTTGGATGGCCAGAGGACTGAGGGTGTGGATGAGAGTAGGCAGCGCAGTCCTGCCAGTGTAGCCGGTGGTGCATCTGGCGAGTCATCGAGCCATAAGACGGCAAGGCCTGAGGGCCAGGATCAGCAAGCCTTTACACACCAGATGACAGAGATTTTCCAGCAGATGGCTCGTGCTACACCTCGGAGGTCCGCGATCGAGAGGCTTGCGAAGTATAGACCTGCAGACTTCTATGGTAGAAAGGATGAAGACGCGTTCGCAGCGGAAAATTGGTTGGAACGGACAGAGCGGATTATCCAGCAGCTTCATTGTACACCAGAGGAGAGTTTGGAGTGTGCAGTTTCTCTTTTGCAGGAAGATGCATATCATTGGTGGATGTCCATTTCTCATCCAGTGCGGTCGGAAGAGCGGACATGGGAGTTTTTCCAGAGGGAGTTTCGGAGGAGATACGTCGGCCGTATCCATATTGATGCCATGAAGAGAGAATTCATTAATTTAAAGCAAAGACAGATGTCTGTGTCAGAGTATGAGCGGGAATTCACCAGGTTGAGTAAATACGCTCGGGAGATAGTGGCGACGGAGGCGGATAGATGTCGGAGATTCGAGGATGGTTTAAATGATTACATCCGCTACCAGCTTACAGCTTTGCTGATAGAAGATTTTTCTAGACTGATCTCTGCAGCTTTAAATGTTGAAAGGGTAAAGAAAGAAGAACAAGCTAGAAAGGATCGAAGTCAACAGAGGCGGGGCCCAGGGCAGTCCAGTTCATCCTAGCCGCCTAGTAAGAAATTCAGAGGTTCTTCGTCAGGTGGTCAGTCTCAGCAGCAGTATCAGAGACAGAGTCAGGGATCTTATGCTAGATCCGCTCAGTCTTCAACGTCAGTTGCTAGTTCCCCGGGCAGTGCAGTTAGAGGATCAGCCTTGCAGCCGTGTGAGCATTGTGGTAGGAGGCATCCGAGAGAGTGTTGGAGGTTGACTAGAGCATGTTTCATATGTGGGTCCCATGATCATTTTCAAAAGGATTGTCCGAAAAACAAACCTGTACCTGCTTCACAGCCTGAGAAATCAACGCCTACAATTTCAAGAGGCCGGAGGCCTAGTCAGTCAGGAGCTGAGGGGAGCAGCAAGAGAGAGGCCTCAGAGACAACAGGGAGAGTAGAGTTCCGGACGCCAGCTAGAGCCTATGCCATCAGGGCTCAGGAGGAGCAGGATGCTCCAGATGTGATTGTGGGTATGATTTCAGTATTTAATGTTTCTGTGCATGCATTGATAGATCCAGGTTCGACTCATTCATACATGTGCATTACTATCCCTAGAGAGAGGAATCTTCAGGCTGAGGTTACGAGTCATGAGGTGTTGGTTAGTAATCCCTTAGGTCAGAGTGTGATCATAAATAGGGTGTTTCGAAAGTGTCCGATTCAGATTCAGGGGTATGATTTTCCAGGGGATCTAATGGAATTGCCTTTTCGGGAGTTTGATGTGATATTGGGGATGGATTGGTTATCCAGGCATCAGGCGGTGATAGATTGTCGCGCTAAAAGATTATCTTTGAAAACTGGTGATGGAAAAGAGATCATTATGGTAGGTGAGAGGTCAGATTTCCTCTCTAATGTCATTTCAGCCACAACCGCCAAGAAATTGATTAGAAAAGGGTATGAAGCGTTTTTGGCACATGTGGTCGATTCCCAAAGAATCGGGTCTAGTAGTCAGGATATTCCCACTGTATGTGATTTTTCAGATGTGTTTCCGGAAGAATTACCGGGTTTACCGCCTGAAAGGGAGATAGAGTTCGTGGTCGATGTGATGCCAGGGACGAATCCGGTAACTATGACTCCTTATAGGATGGCACCCACTGAATTAAAAGAGCTGAAGATTCAGTTGCAAGAATTATTAAATAAAGGATTTATACGACCCAGTGTATCGCCGTGGGGAGCACCAGTGTTATTTGTGAGAAAGAAGGATGGGTCGTTTAGATTGTGCGTAGATTATCGACAGTTGAATAAGGTTACAATCAAGAATAAATATCCTTTGCCCAGAATCGATGATCTATTTGATCAATTGAGAGGAGCTTGTGTATTCTCAAAAATAGATCTTCGATCAGGGTACCATCAGTTGAGGGTGAAAGAATCGGATATTCCGAAGACAGCCTTCCGGACGAGATATGGGCATTATGAGTTTGTAGTGATGTCGTTTGGATTGACGAATGCACCCGCAGCATTTATGGACCTGATGAATCGTATTTTTCGTCCATATCTGGATCAGTTTGTAGTTGTATTTATTGATGATATCCTAGTGTATTCGAAATCCCCAGATGAGCATGATCAGCATCTCCGAATAGTGCTGCAAACGTTGAGAGAAAAGCAGTTGTATGCTAAGTTGAGTAAATGTGAGTTCTGGTTGAGTGAGATCGCATTTTTAGGGCATATTGTATCTGCGGACGGTATTAAAGCCGATCCTAAGAAGATTGAAGCGATTATGGAATGGAAGCCTCCGAAAAATGTTACAGAAATTCGCAGTTTTCTAGGTTTGGCCGGGTATTATAGACGGTTTGTGAAAGGGTTTTCTTCAATAGCAGCTCCGTTGACCAAGTTGCTTCATAAGGATGTTAGATTTGAGTGGTCAGATAAGTGTCAGAAAAGCTTTGAAAAGCTGAAGGCAATGTTGGTTGAGGCTCCGATTCTTACCCAGCCCGTATCTGGTAAGGATTATGTGATCTACAGTGATGCTTCTCATAGTGGGCTTGGTTGTGTATTGATACAGGAGGGTAAGGTGGTTGCTTATGCTTCTAGACAATTAAAGAATCATGAAAGAAATTATCCGACGCATGATCTGGAACTAGCAGCCATCATTTTTGCTTTGAAGATATGGAGGCATTATTTGTATGGAGAGAGATGCTACATCTATACGGATCACAAGAGTCTCAAATATCTATCTTCTCAGAAAGAGTTGAATTTGAGACAGAGGAGATGGATGGAGCTGTTGAAAGATTATGATTGCATCATTGACTACCACCCTGGGAAAGCAAATGTGGTAGCTGATGCTCTAAGTCGGAAATCTTTGGTTGCTTTGAGAGCTATGAATGCTCAGTTACAGATGACAAAAGAGGGAGCGTTGATGGCAGAATTACAAGTTCGACCTAGTCTTCTTCAGCAAATTCAAGAAAAACAACAACATGATAAAAAGTTTGAAGAGATTAGAAAGCAAATTCAAGAAGGAAAGGAGACTGAGTTTGCGATCATAAAAGATTGTTTGTATTTCAGGGATAGGATATGTGTTCCGGATGATGATGAATTAAAGAAAGCAATCTTGTTAGAAGCCCATAGTAGTCCCTATTCGATGCATCCAGGTAGTTCGAAAATGTATCAAGATCTGAAGGTTCAGTATTGGTGGTCTGGTATGAAGAAAGATGTGGTGAATTATGTGAGTAAATGTATGACGTGTCAGCAAGTGAAAGCTGAGCACCAGGTTCCTTCGAGTTTACTTCAGCCGATATCTATTCCGGAATGGAAATGGGATCGAGTTACAATGGATTTTGTCACCGGTTTACCTCTTTCGAGGAGCAAACATGATGCAATTTGGGTAATAGTAGATCGGTTGACTAAGTCGGCACATTTCCTCCCCATTAGGACAGATTACTCATTGGATCGGTTGGCGGAGTTGTATATTAGAGAGATAGTTCGATTGCATGGATTGCCTGTTTCCATCATATCTGATAGAGATCCGAGGTTTACATCGAGATTTTGGAAGAAATTTCAGGAAGCTTTGGGTATGCGGTTGAGCTTCAGTACAGCCTTTCATCCGCAGACCGATGGGCAATCCGAGAGGGTAATTCAAGTGCTTGAAGATATGCTTAGGAGCTGTGTTATTGATTTTGAAGGAAGTTGGGTGGAGCATATTCCGTTGGTGGAATTCGCTTATAACAATAGTTATCAGTCAAGTATAGAAATGGCACCGTATGAAGCTCTGTATGGACGAAAATGCAGGACGCCTCTGTGTTGGACTGAATTGGGTGAAGACAAGCTGATAGGACCAGAATTTGTTAGGCAAACTACAGAGAAAGTAAAAGTAATCAAGGAAAGGTTGAAAGCTGCATCCGATCGTCAGAAGTCCTACGCAGATTTAAAAAGAAAAGATATCGAAAATGAAGTAGGAGATAAAGTCTTCCTCAAGGTGTCTCCGTGGAAAAAGGTGCTGAGATTCGGAAGGAATGGTAAGTTGAGTCCTAGGTTTATTGGTCCATACGAGATTATTGAGCGTGTGGGACCGGTAGCCTATCGACTAGTTTTACCACCGGAATTGGAAAAGATTCATAATGTGTTTCATGTGTCGATGCTGAGGAGATATAGATCGGATCCTTCGCATATTGTACCAGCCGAATCTATTGAAGTGCAGCCTGATTTATCCTATGAAGAGGAGCCTGTAAAAATATTAGATCGGGAAATCAAAGAACTACGGAACAAAAAGATTCCCTTGGTTAAAGTTCTTTGGCGAAATCATAAGGTCGAAGAAGCTACTTGGGAAAGTGAAGAGACGATGCGACTACAATATCCGCAATTTTTTTGAATGAAATAAATTTCGCGGACGAAATTTCTTAAGAGGGGAAGAGTTGTAACGTCCCAAAATTTTCTGAATTTTTTTATATACATATTGAATTTTATTTTCAAGTGGGATTAAAATAAAACTTCCATGAGTGGCATAAAGGTAATAAAGTAGTTGGTCTTGGGGTTAAGATGGAATAAGAAATGGAAGAAAATATCAAGTTAGGAATATTTATTATTCGAGGGGTTTAAATGAGAATTTTAAAAAGTTTAGGGGTCGATTTAGTATTTTAAATTTTTGAGGGACTAAATTGTAATTTGACATTAAAAAAATTATATAAAAAGACAAGCATAGTAACCGGCATTATTCATTTTCTTCTCTCCTCAGCCGGGTGCGTCTCTGTTTTTTTTTTTTTTTTTTTTATTTTATTTCCTATTTTCTTTATTTCTTTTAATTTAATAACCCTTTTTAACCCATTTCCTAGCCAAAACACCTAGATCTAACCTTATTCAAGCTATTGGGTGTCTAAATCTAGACTTGAAAAATTGTCAGTGAAGTGAAATTCGGGTAAGTTAATTTTTTTTATCCCATTGAGAGCTCAACTCATGTAGAAATTCATGTAGAAGCATGCTAGAATATTTAGGAAGCATCAATAACATTATATGATAGTTTAATCACCTCTCAAACATGATTTTCTTTAATTTTTCAAACCCCAGGTAGAGAAATACGCGATTCTGATCCCAGAAATTTCAATTAAAGATTTTAGGGATCAATTGAGAGCTGTTAAAGGCTAGTAGAAAGCCCAAAGGTTGGTGTACTCATATTTTTAAAATTTTTGCTTATTAATTCCGAATTTTAATATATATTTATTATTGTGATAATTGATTTAATTGTTTGTTTGAGATATTAAATTGTTTTGGGTATTAATTATATGTTATTTGATGAAATTATTTGAAGAAAAATGATTTCGAAACAATTTTCGCAATTAAAATCCCCTATAGTCGAAATTGATGTATAAATTATTATAGGGGTATTTTCGTCATTTTGTTTGCCTTGAGATGTTAATTATGTGATGTATTGGTGGTATGTTTGATGGATTTAATATTTGAAATGAAAAATTTTGAGAATATCCTATTTTGGGATCGTCCCAAAAATAAGAGAAATGAGATAATAATTTTATTAAGATGTGATAATGAGATTAGGGGCGAAATGGTCATTTGAAATGATCACGAGTGGTACCCCGAAGAATCTGGAATAACAGATTTAAATATGAAATAAAATGTTTATGTGATTAAAGTCTTGTTAAATTCTGTATTTTTGAAAAATTTAAAGGGCCCAAGTAAAACTAATCACCGGTAGGTGGGGATTAGTAGTTGGCTAGCCAATAGGGTAATTATTAGCAGTACTGCACCGTTATGATTGCTTATAGACGTTGTATGACGGACTGTGAGAGGCACCGAATGCCCGGTCCTGAAACGGAAACAGATTGTGATATGCGACCCGGTGGATAGACACCGAGCGGCCGTTGCCGGGGTTGCCGTTTAGTCTGGCTGATGCCAGTAAACCCGTTACCGATCCATGGTATCGTGATAGACTTTACGAAGGGCTAAAATAAATTGAATAAAAAAAATCTTGTGAATTTATTTGATAATTGATTTTGTAAGAATTCGATTGTGATTGCATTTGCAATAAAATGTATTGGAAAGCTACAGGATTATGATTTATTTTGTGAAATTGGGTACCGTGTGTTTTATTGATAAATAAATTATAATCGTGCATATTGTTTTAATTTATGCTTGTATTTTGAAAATAAATATGATTTCAATATTATATGAGTACACCCACTAAGTCGAAAGACTTAGCGCGTTGGATTTACCGCGCGCAGGTAGTTGAATAGGGCTTGAAGCAAAGACAAAGACAAAAATAGCTGCAGTTTCCCTCAAGTCACATCCGCCCTCATCATTTTGGTAATCATCATTGTTGTGTTGTAGGAATATCCTATTTTGGCCACAATCATGTTGTGTGGATTTAACGTTTATCATTTGAAGTAAATTCTGTAAATTATCCGTTGAAAAATATTTTATATGGTATTATCTTTGTAAAATATTTGAATGTTGATCGAAATATTTATTATCAAATGATTGTGTGTTGGAGTGGATTGTAAACGGACGAGAGGTCCGAAATCAGGAAGTTGAGAAATGAATTGATTTAGAAGTGTGTTTTCTCTACAGGTTTAAATTTGGATCTTCAGAAAATAAGAAAAAGAGTAACATCCCACGCCTCGATCCTCGTATAGACGGGAATTTGGGGTAAGGGTGTTACAAGTGATCCCAAAGACTTTTTAAGTTCATATAATCTACAAACACCCACTCAAGTTCATATGTTTTGCCTAGAAATGTGGCAGTCATAAAAATTTGAAAATTCCCACAATCACATATTTACATAACACAATATTACCAAACAAAATAACATAAGACAGTAATAAAACTACAAATGACTCTGTTTTTGTTTTTTTCTTTATAAACTAATTTGGACACAGTCATAATACACCATGTTCAGTTCATACAAAGGGTCAAACCTCAAACACACGAACTCTAACTCCAAACATGCAAGTATCAAACATCATTTTCAACATTCATATTGATGTTTACATAACATATACAAAATAGGTTATCATTTTAAAGTTCAAAAACCATAAACAAATATCAAGTTTAAAAAACCAATATTTCCAAATCCCTAGAAAACTTTAACTTTTTTACTTCTTACAAATATCATACAACAACATCAACATTGACAAATTTGTTTACGCTACCAACACACATCATTAGACCAAACTAAAACAAAAACCGTAACTCGAATGGTATTGGATGCTTACAAACCATAACTCGAACGATAAAAACCCATTATCAAACACAACAACGACAATGTTAACAAGTAGAAACAACAACCCAAAAAAAAAATTAAGAACAAAACTAAAACAAAAATGAAGAACAAAAAAGGTTGACAGAATAAGATAAGACAATAATAACACAATATTACTGTCTTAGAATAAGTAGGAAAAACAAAAACCCATTATCAAACACAACAACAAGAATTAGAAACCGAAAAAAAAAAAAAAAAGAACAACAATATCAACAAGTAACAGACTCATACCCTTCACCCATTTTGAAGCACATCAACCGTTTCATCTTCAGTTATGTTAAGGTTTATGTTTGTTACAATATAAAGACACAAGGACACAAAGACACAAACACATACATGGTTTCGTTTTGATTTTAGGTTTTAAGGGTCTGATGCTAAAGATTTCAGAAGAATGTTAGAGAAAAACAGAGAAAGATACAAAGGAAGACACAAAGACACAAACATAGAGAAAATAAAGAAGAAGAGGATAACATTGCAGAATACAATGGCTCAATTTCTTTGGTGTGTCTTCCATTGTTTATTATTATTATTATTATTTTTAATTTACAATATCTCCTCTTCATTAAGTGTGACTTGACCTGTCACAAAAAAATCTGCACACCAATCACCTCTAATAAAATGATGGAACTACCCTTAATCAAACTAACATTGATCACGATGCACTAACTGGGGCTTTTTTGTTAATGATGGAGATAATGATTTTGATGAAAACAAGAGATAATGATTTTGATATTGATTTGATGAAAACAAGAGACGAATGATTTATTATTATTTTTGGACAAAAAATATTATATTATTAATTTTAAATTTATAAAAAAAATAAGTTGTTGACTTTAAATTTGATTTGAGAGGTATTTCAGTCTTTTTATACATTTGATCATTGACCGTGAGGATTTAACGGTGATTGACTGACGGTAAATGATGTTTATGTGGAGTTTTTTGAACTTTAAATAGCCAGAGTGTGAGTACAAACATACTCATTTTCACAATTTGATCAAATTGTATCCAACTAATTTAATAACACACCAAAAATGAGATTGTATTGTATATAATCCAATATATAGGTAACATGGGATTCGATCATATCAAATCAATCTAATCTAATCCGATCCAATTTAATCCAATCCAATTCAATGTGTACAGTATACCAAACGCAGCCTAGGTGACAGCAACTTCCATCAATTCATCATTTTACACTAACCACAAAAACCCTTTATGTTTTCTATTAATTTAACTGGGTCAGTGAAAATCGAATACATAAATTTCTTGCACTCTACATCTGAATGAAACCTATCTATTGGCCAGATCTTTTGCACGATTGCCGAAGGAAAGATATACAATTGATGTAAAATTTTTAATTTTTTTTAACTATATACTTGGCAGGATATATGACCCTTTCTAAACTCCTAAAACTGTAAAGTCAAAGATAGTTGTGGTCATCTCGGGCCATTAGGACTTTAATTTCTTGACACATGGCGACGTACAACATTATTAGCACTGATGTAAGCAACCATAGATATAGGTGCTCTTTGCCCTTTTTCTTTGAAAAAGTCTTAATTTATATAGATACATCCCAATTATTCATTATGACAAATGATAATTTAATGCGTTGGTTCTTTAAATTTATGGTAATTTTAAGACAATATTTGTCCAAGTGAAAAAAAGTCGATATTTCTTACGTTTAAACGATCTTAATCTTACCAGAAATTGGTTTGCCCCAAAAGAAAATGGCTCGGGATGTCAAAGCATTTACATTTAGTTTCAAATTATTGTTGAGGATGGCGAAATTTAAAAGTGTATTTTTTAGCTATATGATTATATGCTTGACCCGAAAGAATTGAATAAGGGAGTGTTAGGTTTGTGTCTTGAAAATAATGTAGAACATTAGGATAGAATTTGGCAAATCTCCTAAGAAATGATAAAAACAATAGATGATTTTGGGGTTTGGGAATTTTTCCTTTATTTTACTATATGTTGACAAGATGAATTAACCACTGTAAGCACGGTCCATGAACAACTTTTTTTAGCCTTGCAAGACGAATGTTCAAGAAAGACTACAAGTATGACTTAGATGCATATAACATCGTCCATTACAAGGAAGGGTCTCTCAACAATGATTTTATGAACACCGTAATTCTCTATAAAAATGAATAATTCAAACCTTTTATCGTAAATATGAAAGGGGAATGGAAGTACAATTAAAACATCTTGAACACTATTAATTTAGCACTCGGTAGGCTTTATTTTGACGTGAATGGAAGCTGTATTATTGGTTACCAAATCCGGTAAAGTTGTTTTAATAGTGGCACCACAGAACATTGGATACTCATATTAAAAGATGAAAAATAAAGTCTATAGCAATTACCATTGCAGTCGTCAAGGCCCAAGGGTATCACCTAGTAAAATAATCTTCTTCTACAACTACATGGAAAATTTTTACTTTTCGGTTCATGAAGCAAGTAAGACAGTTTTCCAACTACCATATCTACCCTTATCTTACATATGTCAATAATACTCAATGGTCAATGTCAACTAAATTAGAGGGGGAAAAAAACACAAGCAAAAAGACAAGAAGGTTATTTTCCATGATGAATCTACACAGCTGCAAGAATTCCTACTTCTTTGTTTTACATTTGCAATCCCATTATGTGATAGCAGATGTTATGGCACCGCGTCAAATTTGAGTTGTTTGTTTTTCTGATGCATGATCAAACCAAACAAAGACTAGACAAAACCAAAGATATATGGGTTGAAAAAGGGAGATCTTACGGTCGTAAGTTCACACACATAATCCTGTCATCGTCAAATTCAGAGCCAAAATGTCAAAATCAGCTTTATTTTCAGTAGAAAAATGACAATCCGTATACTAAAAAACGTCATACAAAATGAATCAAGCATGTCGCAGAAGACCTACGCTATACCACCATGTCTAATACAAAAATCCTACAAAAATGGCCAAGAAAGTAGAAGACAAGGCAACGCCGAGAGACTTGGCAGAGTTTCCAGGCGAAGGAGGAGGGGTGACAGCACCGGCTGGAGATGGAGATGAAGGAGTGGTGGGCGTAGAAGGAGCAGTGCCGCCGGTGGGGGAGGGTCCTGGCGAGACGGTGTTGCTGCCGGTGACGTTGATGGCGAGCTTTTGGCCTAGAGAGCAGTGCCTAGGGTAAGTGCAGGTAAAATAGTGCTCTCCAGAGGTTGTGAGAGTGATTCTCGTTGGTGGATTGGTTTCCACAGACAGAGTGGAGTTTATATCGCATGATCCGTATGCTTCCTTTGTCATTTCAGCCACGTCGTGTGTGCCACTGACGTAGTTGAAAACTGCACATATAAGATTAGAAAAATGTCAGAGATTCTGTCTCATTTTCTAACTCTGCATATCTTTAAAAAAATTTTAAGGGATAAGTCTAATTTGATACTGTAGTTTAACATAATAGTAAAAAAACCCTTCACCTTCAAAAATCGAATCTCTTCAAAAAATCTCTTAAAATCTCCCCTATTGTTTGATATAATAATAAAAATATTATCCATCATTTATAAAAATAATAAAAAAATCACGAAGTTTTTTTTTAATTATTTTTATAAATGGCAGGTTTTTTTTTTTTTTTAAATGTTTTATAAGCTAAATAGGTTCCAGGTGATTTTTAAAATCAGGGATTTTTTTTTTTTTTTTACCATTATGTCAAGCTACTGGGGCGACTTAGACTTAGCCCAATTTTTTTCTTGTTAATTATAGTGTTGAACAAAAGAGCTTGACTGTTAAGTAAGAATTCAACAATACTATTTAAATCTATAGTTCATTACTAGCTAGATCAAGGGTTCTAATATGTTATGATCATATTTGTTTATGAATTTCAAATAAATTAAATAGAAAGTGTGCTTACCTAAAGTGTCGCCAACCATGAAGGTCTTGCCACGAGCCCAGACTTGGTAAGCCTCGGAACTGTTGGAAGGGACAGTCCAGCCCAATCCCACAGAATCTCCAACAATGTAAGTGACAGGTGATCTTGTAGGAGCCGGTGTTGGTGCTGATGTGGGTACTTGTGTTGGTGTTGGTGCAGATGAGGGTGTGGGAACTGGCGAGGCACTGCTAGGCTGAGGAGCTGGGGAAGAAGGTTGAGGAGCTGGAGAAGAAGATCCGGAACTGACGTTGACAGCCAACTTTTGACCGGCGCCACAGTGGCCAGTGAATGTACAGATATAGTAATGCTCTCCAGCTGAATTCAGGGTAATATTTGCAGGACTCGTTGTCACCCTGGAAATTGGACTCGCAGTGTTGCAAGCATCAAACGCTGCCTTAGGTACTTCTGCTACATCATGCCTTCCAGTGGCGAAATTGAACACTGAACAACATATACAAACATATCATGAATACCATATTATTTTGGGAAAAAAAAAAAAAGAGTCATCTTTCTTAGAGCTGAAAAAGGGAAAATTACCAAGAATGTCACCAACGTTAAAGGTCTGGTTTGCAGCCCACGTTGAGTAAGCTGTAGCACCACCAGGGGGGACAATCCAGTTCAGGGCACCACCCACCACATGTGCAGTTTGAGCTGTTGAACACTGTACTAGAGTTGCTATAGCCAACACTAGGAGAAATCCCTGGTCAAATTTCCTAGCCATTGTTTTGTGTTCTTAATGTCAAGGTAGCCCCTGCTCCTTTTTTTTTTTTTTTTTTCCCTCTCTTAACTTTTCACAAGAGAAGTGTTAAGTGGAAAGTCTATGCCATTTCGTTAGTATTTATGGTGAAACACTTAAAAAGTTGATGATTGTTAGTGGTTGGATGAAAGACACGTGGTCCAATTGTGTCGGCGTGATCGAGCAAAACAACTAAATTCGTGTGGATGAAGCGGGCCGGTGTTGTTTCGGCTGCAGAGATTGGAGACTTGCAAAATTTCCTCGCCATTTCCGCGTCAGACTTACCGAACCTTACGACTTTTGGTGTTGACCAGCCCGTGATTTGTTTTGTAATGTGAAGTCTATGCAACTCCAACCTTTTTTAATTATATTAATTAAAGAAAACAATAAAAAGGGGCTCAGGAAGTGGAGTATGGCCCAAATTACATGGATGGTTCCATGAAGGTTAGGTGAAGATTTCAGTGGGAAACGCGATGCCAGCGAAGACCAATGTAAACGCGGTATATTTTGAATATAAAGCATCTTTCAATTCTTATATTTTTATTGTGTGAAAGCATTAATCTTACTCATGAGTCTGGCAAGAAGAATATTTTGCATTTTTTTTTTTTAAATACAACTCCTTTTAGTCTAAAGTATTAATTTAATCCATTTCCCAAAAAAAAAAAAAATAGTAATTTAAAACTTAAGACACACGTTCATTTTTATTGGGAACTTCAACTAGCCACTGCATCTTTATCTTCTACCGGCCACTATAATATATTTAATACTTTTGGACTCAAATATTCTAGTCTTTTTGTTAAGAAATGAATATGGGTTTGCTCCATCGGAGTCTTTTTTTTTTTTTGGATTCTTCCAAATACTCATCTTTAGTGATTTAAATAGACTTAGTGTCATGTGTAACTAATGGTGAGATTTTTTTTAAAAAAAAAAAACTATTTTACACAGGCCTTATTTATAGTTTATTTAGAAAAATTTACATATAGCTTCTTAATAGGAATGATTTAGCACTTCTCTTTAATCCTAAAAGGTCAAAAGTTCAAATCTCACCCTTATTGAAGGTATGAGTAGTTTTCTATGAATTTAATCTTCCTCTTCCACCATTTTTTTTGAAAAATTTACACTTTATTTCATAACATTTTAGGAATATTATATTTTTATTAAATTTATCATTATTAGTTTGCTCCATCCGTCTTTCGAAAAAAAAAAAAAAGTTTATTAGACCCGAAATTCATCATTCTTCTTAATCATTTTTCTGCTTTTCTTAAATCTTTCTCTTCTTTTATTCATTCTGTAAAAACTTTAGTTAAACCTTCTAGAAAACTTGTAAAATAATATGTTCATTTTTCTAAGTTTAATATCTGTTATATTCTTGCTTCTTCATAAGAACAATATGTTCATTTGGAAATTCCTCAACTTTCTATAAACCAATGGTTATCAGAAAGATATACTCATATCCATTTTAGTACTATTCGAATGGCAGTTATATATTATGGCAGAAAAGATCATCTTGTTTCCTGTAGGATGGCTTTGCTAGATATTCACTATACTTCATATCAGCATGCTTGTCTTGCTACTGTTCAAACTACCCTGAATGCTGACACTATTATCTTTACACTTCGTCCAAATTTCAACATGTTTCTTAAAGATCAATTATGTTCTATTATTTTGCAAGTTTAGTTGCAGATTACTGGAGCTATGCAGAAATCTGGATTTATTTCCACTACTCTCCATTATCAAATGATTTGGAGAGTTCAAGATCATGCTCTTGATATTTCATTTTCAAGTACAACAGAAGCTCTGTTGCTTACCATTGACTCTTCCTATGTTCCTCATTGTATATCTATTTCCAAGCGGATTACTCGAGAAAAATTATTAAGCTGCTGTCGGAACAATGGATTACTTCCTATGAAAAACAGTGTAAGCTTCCAGCTCTTGTTTTTGCTAATGAATCTGTTATATTATAAAATCTTGATGGAACAACAACTATCAAATAAGTAAGGCTAGGAAAGCCTAATACTCCTCCTGATGAGTTTTCTACTTAGTGCGTGATCCAACTAGTTACTGCTTTCAATCCTGCTCCAGTTGAACCACAAGTCAAATTTATCACTCATGAAGGTCAGTCCATTTATTATTTTACCAATCCAGATGGTCACAGTCCCTTTAATCTTGAATGTCAGAGCAAAAATTGTCAAAAAGCTTTCAGAAAAAGTATTACATTCCTATTCCCCAAAAGCCTTCTAAATCAAAATCTATCTACCAACTCTGGCTTGAGGGAGATCCTACTGTAGATCTATTATGAGAACCTTCTAGCAAATATGAATTTATTATCAGATATTCTGACGTTCCTAAATATCCTTCAGTAAAAAATCTAACTTGGGATGATGAATCACAAGATTTTGTTGAAAAAAGATTTTCCAAATATCCTTCTTTCACCTAAGATTTCTTCTTACCCAAACTCTTTGCCTTGCTATAAGAAAAGTCTTGAGTGGATTTCTAAGTCTCTTGTTCCTAAATCTTGCAAACCTACTAAAATGGGTTGTTAAAGATCCTCCACCCTTGGTTCAGCCAATCATGATGTTTTAACTTTCTTCCACTGCCTATGATACTGATTTCCACCTCTTGATGAAATTGTTACTCAAAAACTTAAGGTGATTCCTGCACAGATAGTCCAATCAGATGGTTCCATTAATCTTATTTCTCAAACAGAAACTGTTTTAAATTGGTAATTTGAGAACACAATTGCTCAGAATAAAGTGATGCATAGAATTGAGTCTAAACTCGATCATTTACAAAAGATAGCCAAAAAAGAAAAGAAGAATTTGCACTTCATATCATAACATTTTAGGAAATATCATATTTTTATCAAATTTATCTTTCACACTTTACTGGATCTATCTTTCAAGAAAAAAGTTTATTGGATCCGAAATTATAAAAGATGGCTAAATCATATATATTTAGTCAAAATTTTGATATTCAACCATTAAAAACTAATGAAAGATTATTTTGGTCTTGAATTGTAATTTCCCAACAAAACCATGGTTTTGTCCTTAAAAATACAGATAAACTAAAAAATAAAATCTATAAAAAAAATTAGAAATAATTAAAATTAGTAATTTATATTGTAAAAATTAAAAAAATATTACACATACCATCTAATTCTAAACCATTAATTAAGAAATTAATTATTTTTACTAATAAAAAGTTTAAAGTTTGTAATATATGACATATAAAAGCTATAAACAATTTTTTGACTTGTGTTATATATATTTTTATCTTTTTTCTTTTTATTAAAGTGGCCCAATTGAGCCATTAATAATAAGGACAAAACACGCTAACGCTCCCTTACCAGTGGTGTAAAAACATTATTAATGCCTTATCGTACACACATATACTATCATTGTTTGATGATGGTACGTTAGAGGAGATATTGGTAATTTAATAAATAAATGTATTTAAACATTTAAAAATATTAAATAATTAATCAAAAAAATAAAAAAAGGACACTAGGTCTCCTCCTAGATCTCCCCAGACGTAGAGGAGATGCAAGATCTTTTAAAATGGGGAAGAGCCTAAGCCTTACAAATGGAGGAGGCTCAATCTGTAGAGGGGTGGGGTCGGCGCGAGGGGGTGGTTGGTGAGTGAAAGAGGGGGGTGGTGATGAGGAGTAGGGAGGCCCCCGCTTTACTGTGGGTGGAGACATCTCCATAGTGTAGATGTCCTCCCATTATTTATATTATGTATATTTTTATATTATTTTACTCTTAAATATTAAAAGACAAGTCTAATATGAGATTATAAAGAGGATGTTAGTGTGTAGTAAATCATTAATGGCATGCTAATATCATTAGACCATTGACAAGGGGTGTTTGTGTATTTTAACCTTTTAATAATTTAGAGATCTAATGAGCCAGAAGTGACCAAATTTAGTAAAGCGATGATGTTTTTCAAAAAATTATTGAAATAAAGTTTTCCACTTATTTCTTGTTAAAATATATGCAAAAATTTACAAACACTTTGAGTGGAAAAAATATTGTAATCAACCTAAAATTTAGTCAATGTTTTGAATTTTCTCTCTTGCAATATTAGATAGGGTAAATTTCATTTTCATCGCTATATTTTATCATTATTTTACCTTTTAATTATGAATCTATTTATAGCTCATATGATTTCTTACATTTTAAAAGCAAATCATTCTAATATGTTCTATCATAAATTTAATAGTCAACCATGATTGAAAAAGCAAGAATATCAATTTCCCGTTGACTTAAGTTTGACAACTAAGACATCTTAAGTTCAACAACTAAGTTAACATTTTACCATTGTTAAAAATTAATTAAAAAAAGAAAAAAATTTACTTCACTATCTATTCAATTGAGATCGATGGGAGAGATTTAATTATACCAAAAATATAAATTAAAATATAAAAAATTAAAAAAATAAAAATAAAAAAGATATTTGATCTTTACTATCCATCTCATAGATGGACAATTGATATTTTTTAAAAGTTAAAATATAATATAAAAAAAATGAAAAAGAATGGGTAAATATAATATAGATAATTAAAGTAAATTGCACAATCTAAAGAGAGAAGAGATAGAGAGATCAAAGGCAAGAATTTATAGTGTTCAACCCCAATCCATGCCTACACCCACACCCAAGCTTCCTCTAAGCTTGAGTTTTTCATGATCACTATCTTGAATTAGACTTTTAGGTGCCCATTAAACCTTTACAACCATGTCGATATCTCACCACTATCTCAATCTCTACATGATACCTTATACTTGGATCTTCAACTCTAAAAGGTAAAAATAAATAATAAAAGATTATAAGGAAATACTCTCACAAGAGTAAATATAATAATGATGCTCGAACTTAGCTCAAGAGATTTGAAGATTTTGGTTCAAGCCAACAGTAATGATAACTCATGAAATGATATTAAGAAGGTGAAGGGTCAACAGTATGGAGCATTTTCACCTTCATTTTGTGGGTTAAAGGCTCATATAAAATATTTGAGAAGTTAGCTGTTTTTATCCATTAAAAAGTTTGCCAGAGTAAGTGAAATAAATCATATAAAGAGTAAATACAAAAAACATTTTGATATGAAATAGGCAGGCTACAAAATGTGGACCTTATAATGAGAATAGTTGCCTCTTGATTATAAAAATAGATTTTCGAATAGTATAATTAGTGATTGATCTTAACAAATCTGACAAAGTTTTATATTAGTAATTTTCTTCCTTTATAGTGTGAATAATTGTCTTCTAATTATAAAAGTAAATATCTGAATTATCTATATATTAATTAATTTTAGTAAATTCATAGTAGACTTTTGATATGTTCAGTTTAAAAGAAAAAAAAAAATCTTACAAGTGGCTTCTTATAAGAGTGGCAAAATTATCCATCGATGCGAATATATATATATATATATATATATAGAGAGAGAGAGAGAGAGAAAATTCTACTTCATTCTAAACAAGTATACGGAGGATTGAGTGGGGTGAATAAAATTCTAAAATATCCATTTCATTGTCACAGATGGAGATGGATGTGACATATAAATATCCATCTCCATCTGAATTCATTAGTAATTTTAATATTTTATAAATATAATAAAATAAAATTGGTAAAAATAATTATGTGGATTATTTTCTATTTTAATCTCACCTAAAACTTAAAAGCCATATTCTAATCTCACCCAAAACCTAAAAGCTATCTTACAAAGTAACAACTAATAAGTTGCCAACCATATAACTACCAAATTTTTGCTTCTAGATTTCCAATTGTAGAATTTTATGGTTAGGTATCCAGTCCCGAATTTCTCTTATTTGTTATTTTATTTTTCTTATTTCAGTATTGATCATGAACGAATCATTAGTTTCCAAAACACATAATGAAATTGCCTATATAAATATATACTTAGCAAACACATAAAACTATGCCATTGTGAAATTGTTTTATAACTAGTTGTTGTAGATTGTTTATATATGGTTGTTCAAATATGGATTTTACAATTCACTATTGAATATGATTTTATTCTCATTGTGTACTAGTCCGTGAGTAACATATTTTTCTAATGGGAGATTTGAAGCATTTAAGACTATTATATTAAATTGCTGAAGAATTTAACTACTTGCAAATTTTTATTATAGTTATTATTATTTTTTTTTAGAATTTACGTTAGTTGAACTTTTAATGGTCGCATTTGTATGCTTTCTTCTACGTTAAGCTTCATGGGATAAGATTTTATAGATGTATTTTGCTTTTGAATAATTGATATTAATAATAATCTTCGTGACAAACTCAATCTCTAGTATGATTAAATTTTTATTCTTAATATTGAATTTTGTGGATATTAATTACATTTTCATGATTAGATGTTAATTTTTTCACATGTAAAATATAATAAGTTAACCTTTGTTTATCAAATTTGAAGGTAAATAGAACTGGGACGGATGTCCTTATCTAAATCCAAATATTTACTTGAATTAATTGTCTGGCTATATGCAATCCGATCCATTGCCATAGTCAGTCCCTTGTGACTGAAAAAGAATATGTTCATATAGTATGGTATGTTGGATTAAAAAAAAAAACTTTGAACTACTTCCTTGTGAAATAAAAAAATGTTTTAACTTGACTGGGTATCAATCTTCATCTAATGAATCTCTTCCTTCTTTTCCCTCTTGTTGCTCTCATAGATGTGCAACTTGTATAAGTCTAAATTTATAATATTAAGCCGGTTTTCTTTTGTAGATGGTCAAAGCACATCTTCTTTTGTAATATTACGTGCTACAATTACTGCCTTTTTGCTACAATTGTTAGACATTATAGTTTTCCAGGTACATCAGATTTGGTAGAATGACAATGAGAGAATTAAAATGAATAAGCTTATAACTTGTACTTTTATACATTAACTTGACGACCGGCCTTGATCACAAATTCACAATGGGGGCCTTGAGGATGAGGAGGAAGCAAAAGACATATATTGGAAGAACTAACAATGTTTGCAACCTCATCAAAGTTCAGTTCCATTTTCTTATCTAACATTGATAATCGTATTGGGAAGATGAAAATATGTAATAAACACAACTTATTCTGTTAAAACCTAGGAATTAATCACTTGAAGATTTTGATGTTAGAATTATGAAAAGGTTGGTGTGATTTTCTGCATTTCAAAGGCCTAATAGAAACTTTGCACTTTTACTTGTCTGCTTCCCCATGTGTGTTGCAAACTAATAGTTCTTAATACTATTTGTTAATACAAACGCTGGAAGAGTTCCAAGTCCACTTGTATTATTGATAGTCGATGAAAACATCTCATTATATTGATGACTTCTTTGATAAGGACTTATAGAGATTTTGAGCTAGCTTGGCATTTATATTTATTTAACAAGAAAGTATTAAGATACATTATAAACTTGCCTTACTTATCATGCCACCTTTTTAATATGCTATGTAATATTTTCCACGCTATGTAGCATCTTAGGCAATCTTTCTTAGTCTCAGTTATTATGAAGTCCTCTGCTTCATTTCTGATCAATACAAATTTCAAAGAATGATTTGTTTCTAGATACTAGATTTGAATTGTCCATGAAGTTATTCAACTCTAGCGTCCTATGGTTTTGCTTTGGCAATCAAAATCCAACAACCTACAACAATGACATGTGCTGGAGCGGTGGAATCAATCCTCTGTTGGTTTCCTTGACTATTATTAACTTTAGCTCCTTTTCTTAGGTATCTTAGGTGTTGATTTTAAAGTTGATAGGACATGGTCGAATAGTCATAGAACCAGAGGTGGACCCACATGAAGCCCAGATGCTCAAATTTTGAAAAAAAAAAGAGAAAAAAAAAAATTTAAAAGCTTATTAATGTATAGAATTATTTTTTTTTTATTTTTAGTAACATTTTTTTATGTATACATTATCTTTTTTTTTTTTCTACATTTTCGTCCTTACAATAATGCATTTATATTTTTATGATACAAACTAATGAGTTCTTATTTTTTTTTATTAAATTATTGCACTCTATTATTACATTTTTTTGAATTTTTTGTTCTTGTAAATTATAATTTTTTTTTAATTTAATCAATCTTTAATTTGTGAATTTTTCCTATCTAAATTTGTAGTACTATCGAAAGTGTCAATAGATTAGCATGTTTCAATTATTTTTTATCTCTCATTCTTTTTTAAGAAGTGTTGATTTAGTATTTTATTGATTTATTTATTAGAGATAATTTAATTACAATATAAGTTTGATTATATGTGTTATTTTGATTTGATAAAAACATTCTCATTTATTTTTATAAAATCACATATATATATACACTATGTTATGATATTAGTTTTTTAACATTATATTTATTATTTGTAATGAATAGTAATATTATGGAATGAAACTCAATGATGATATAATTGATTAAATTTTTATTTATTCGCAACTTAAATAATTAATACAGCATCCATCATAGTAAGAGGATGAGTCTTATCATATGTATTTATGAACATACGCGAATAGTTTATAAGAATCTCATAGTACTATTAAGTGTTGATTTTCAAATTATATTTATGGTATTTAATCTCAGTAAGTTTGAACTGACTATTAATATAATTAACATTTATATATATATGTTAATCTTATCAATACTTAGGATCTATCATGACATGTTAGAAATTTTATATATGCATATATATATATCAATTAATGGTACATTTTACATCATAGTTTATATATATATATTGTATCAGGAAATCCAAGAGTAGGCGAGAGATAGGACATTACCGACACTATCAAAAGTGCAACTTTCATATAAGAAAGTAACCCAAATATGAGCGGAAGAGTATACGAGGGGCACCTTGAGTTTAGAAGCCGTGACTTGGCCGGAGTCACCGCGGGAGCAAGGCAAAGCCAATACACCCTTTTTTTTTTTTATTTTTCTGTCGAGGTAACCCATCTACCTTTTTTAAGTCATAGATGGATATTAAAGTTGGTGTTTTACTACAGTGTGCCATCACATAAATTTCCGAGCCCACCACTAATTAGAACTCCAATTATGTTCATCGAATCAGATCGTTGGAAAAGTCTGAACCAATGGCATAGGACAAATTGACTGTGGATATGGGTGCTTAATGGTAAATTAGTAAAGTAGATGTTGATGGAGTAATGGATTAAAAAATAATCTTGAAATTTCAAAGAGAAACAACTGAGAATGTATATCATGAAAATCGGTCGGTCCAAGAAGAAAGCAAACAGCTTTATTCGATACAAAAAGCTCTATCAATACAACAATCGAATGAATGTCTATCTAGTCACTGAATTATATAATACAAACCGTAGGCATTATAAAACTAAAAACCAAGATAAACAAGCCATACCATAGCAGTAATGAACCTAGCAAAAGAAGGCAACGGCGAGAGACATCAAGACAAAAGCGAAAGCAATTCCACGTGAAGAGGCTGAGCTGCCAGATGGTGGTGGTGGTGGGGAAGTAGTACCGGTGGTGGGAGGAGAAGTAGGGGCTGTGTCGTTGTCAGCAAGGACGTTGATGGCCAGTTTCTGGCCGGCAGCGCAGTGTCCAGGGATGGTACAGATGAAGTAGAGGTCACCAGTGGTGTTGAGAGGGACAGTGGCTGGTCCATTTCGTATAAGACTGCTGGGATTGGAAGTGGTGCAGGTATCATAAGCATCCTTTGTCACGTTGGCCACGTCGTGGGCAGCGGTGAATTGGAACACTGCAAATTTGCAACCATATATGTTACTTGGAATATAATTCACAAATCTAGATAGGTTTACACAATTAGCCGGGAAGAGTCATAGAAGAGATTCAATTACTTACCAAGCTCGTCACCAACTTCGAATCTAAGACCAGTAGCCCAAGTAGTATAAAAGGTATTGCTAGGTAGGTTACTGGTCCAACCCGTACTGTCTCCAACCCTATACTCGTCGGCTGTTGTGCCTTGTAGCAGGACTGCTGCTAGAGCCAGAGCCATAACAAGCTGTGCCATGTTGCTTCTAGCCATTTCTCGATGTGGGTGTTCACAATAATAAGGTCGCCCCTGCTGGCTGGCTTTATATTTCCGTTGAGCTTTTCTCTTGGAGGTGCGTGATCAAATTGGAAGCCTGGAATGGGATATTTATAGAAAGACACCGTGAACTATAGTATTGGGTTGGGAGTGGTTGGGGCCTATGGTAGATGGAGTGGCGTCATGTCACGTGTGTGATAGGTAGTGGTCAGTCTTTGACCAGTGGGCCGGAAGGGCAGCAGCAGACAAAGTCCAAGTATCATTACATCCAGGGAAAAATAATAATATAATATTAGAGATGTAGACCGACTTTGAGATATGTGCCCATTCAACTTTGGGCAGCTTCTTAGACGTTGCCTATGTAAATGTGGATTAGAAAATGTCGAAGATGTCATTTCATAGATAGCTTTCTGATCACCAAACACGTTACACGGACTTGTAATTTTTGTCTTGTATTATATTATGTGGTTTGATAACCCAAAGATGTAACAAATATTTATTTAATCGTTTTATGAAGCAAGTTTATTATGTTTAATTAAATACCCCCACTGACACTGTGCCTGTAAAAGAATAAACTCGTGCTTTCTTTTAGGTCACTACCTTTCATATATGTATGTATATATATATATATATATATATATATAAAAGAATAATCCTATTTTTTTCCTATAGTTTGATTAACTAGTCAAAATCTCCTGAGATTTGAAAAATCGTTAATATCCTTTATATTGATTTATGAAATAGATAAAAATCCTCTGTAGTTTATTAAAATATCCAAAAACATTTATACCAACTTGAATGATGAAAGTCAATGTTCCACCGTTAATGTGAAAGAAAAAAATTATCAAAACAAAATAAAAAAAATTAATATTTAATAAAATATAAATTTAATATTTAAAAAATTGATTAAAAAAACCTTCAACGTCCATTTTTAAAATGGACAGTAATGATAAAATTAGTAATTTTTTTAAGTATTAAAATATTAAAAATATTAATATTAAAATTTTTAAAATATAAAATTATGTCCATCGCTAATTTGAAAGAAAAAAGTTTTAAATTTAAAAACTCCTCTCTTTCCCTCTTGGTAATGTTCTACTTTTCCTCTTTCTCTTTTCCGATGAACCCATTGCATTTCTCTCTCTTCCTCTCTCTCTTTCGACAATGGAAACGCATCGCCAGAAACCCAACTTTTGGGTTTCCATTGCCGGAAATCTAGAAAAACTTTGTTTTGTTTTGTTTTTTTTTTCTTAGGGTGATTTTTTTTTTTTGGTTTTTCATCATTTTGTTGTGTTTTTTATTATTATTATTTTTTTATGTTGTTATTGTGATTGGAATCTATAAGTTTTCATCGTTGTATTAAGCTTTTTTTTTTTTTAATTATATTGCTGTTGTATTTGATGTTGTTATAGGTTGGGGTTTGGTGGTGATGACGATGTTATTATTATTGTAGGCTGAGTTCAAGTTCTTATAAATGAATTTGTGTTTTCATGTTCTTCGTTGAAGAAGAATAAGATAGCGTTAATGAAGATCCAATCAGTCCATTTTTCCATTTTTTTAAAAATTTTGTTTCATAAAAAAATTAATTAATTTTTTATTATTTTTTATTTTTAATTGAGGGATAGTTTGATCTTTTCATACACTATCATTGTAAGAGTATTTTTTTTACTAACAAAGTTAACAAAATGGGTAAAATAGGATTTCTATAAACTATAGGGTATAATAAGCTATTACCTAGAATGATAGAGGGAAATTATAATTATCCCCCATATATATACACACATACATATATATATATATATGTAAAGATACACACACAGATATATATATATATATATATATTCATTATTTTGAAGTTCTTGAGTTCGTGGGAACGTTCTGTTTCTTCTGCTATTTATATATTGCTTCTTTGAGAAGCTCCGTAGAAGCAACTATTATGCTGTCAAGCTGTACCTTTCAAATATTTATTTGATACATTAATCATTATTAAAATTATAAACATTACAATTAAAAAATATTATAAATTGGGTATGAATTGTTTTCTCATAAGCAATTAGTATAGATTTGCTCTTCCTAAGCATATTAATTTATTATGTTATTTTTAGATTACGATGACTTTCACAAAGTTATACATAGTTAATTTATAATGTGATCTGATGGTAAAAAAAATCATTCAATTTGATAATTTAATATAATTTTAAATCGTTATGCTATAAATGATTTTTAAAAAAAATATGTTAATATTTTAACATGTAAGTATGTATTTTGGTTATATATTAGTTTTAAAATGTAAAAACTAAATACATTTTTTTTATATAATAAATTTTTATCATTAATAAACTTTTCATTTTTTTTGAGAATAATAAACTTTTCACTTAGCAAGCTAATTAAGTATAATTATCATTTTATTTTATACATGAATAAAAATGAGTTTAAAAACCAAATAAATATTAAAAAATATTTAAAAGATAAATGTAAAAAATACCAAAGAAAATTCCTAAAAAATCCCACACGTCAGGGCTTAATTATAAGCACCAATAATTAAATCATGATATGAAGTATGAACACACTGACTATCAGGCCGTTGAAATGGTCGACAACGTGACACGTCCACCATTAGATCGTGCTTGGTCAAGCCCATTCACGTTCACAAACATGTTTTTCTTCTTATGTTTTTTTTTTTTTGAAATATCTAGTTTTTTTTTTATTAGATACAAAGTTCTCGCACGAATTTGAACATAACAATTCTTCTGTGTGAGTTTCAAAAGACAAAAATTCCTCCTGTGTGAGAAGGGTTCATATTATATTAATTTAATTCCTCCACAATGGGAAGTTCGTACACGTTGATTAGAAATTTCCTTTTTTTTTTTTTTTTTTTAAATATATATATTTTTTGTTTTCTTTATTCATGAGCTATTTAGCTTTATTGTTAGTCTTTCCTAAGAAGCAGCTTATGACAAATATTTCCAAAAGAGCACCGATTTTTTCTTGAGTATTGACAATTAAACGTGAGACTAGTCCAATAATAAACATGTCACATCTTTATTGTAAAATTGGGGTTTGAGCACATTATTCTCCTTAATTTTTAAATTGTAATAGTCAAAAGAATAAATGAAAATAATATTTATGTCACTGCAATTGCATATTATTATTATTTTACTATTAGAACTTAATTGTGGGGGAGAATGCGCTCTGTATCCCCACAATTAAGTTGTAATAGTGAAAAAAATAATCTTTATAAATATTTTGTTATTATATATATATATATGTGTGTGTGTACAGGTTCTCTCTCCTCCAATTTATAAGTTGTATTAGTAAAAAGAGAAAAAGAAATAATCTTTATAAAGATTGTTATTGCATGTATTAAGTTTTTTTTTGCCCTCTTTTGAGTATTAAAAGTTTAAAACTTAAAAGTTGAGGGAGAGAGGATAAATGGCAGAGATTATTATTATTATTATTCGCTTTTTTGACTATTAAAACTTAAAAATTGAGGCAGAGAGGATGAATGGCTTAGAATTTTTTTTTCCCTTAAGTGACCATTAAAACTTAAAAATTGAGGGAGAGAGAATGAATAGCTTAGATACGTAAAGATTATACCACATTCTCTCTTCTATTTTGAGCTTTTAATGATGGTGATGTGTTCCCATATGATATTCATCTCGACGAACCCAATATAATCAAGGTTCAAAACCTAGATGAACATCATCTGTGTTGGTTTGTGGTTCAATTGGATTATGGTTTGTGGTTTAATTGGTTTTGTAGGTTAATGCTTGTGGTTTCTGGTTCAACCTGGGTTTAATGTTTGACTGGTTCATGGTTTTGATGTTTGTGGTTTGTGATTGATATTAGTTTGATGAGGATGATGACTATGTTGAATTGGATGTAGGTGAAAGATGAATTGGGGAGAGATCCAACATTGATTAGGTCTCTACCAACCATCCATCTAAATGGATTGCAGAGATCCAATTGGTGGATCTCCTTTTTTTTTTTTTTTTTTTCAGATTTTTTAAAAATTAATTTTAAGTTAGGTTATATAACAAAATATTGGATAAAAATCATTTTAGTCCGTAAGTCTTGAAAAATGATGAAATTTTTAACTATATTTTGAAAAATGAACAAATAAACTTTTATCTTTAAAAAAATGTCAAATTAGTATTTCACATAAATTAATATTTCATGTCAATCAACTGACAGTCAAACCTAATGAAAAATGTGAAGACTCATTTACCCTTGGACCCAACACATAAATTGTAGGTTTTAGTTATAAATTTCTTATGCATATATGATTAGGTTCTAGTTGTAAAATTTTTATGTATATATGGTTAGATTAAATAAGTATTTTCATATTTTCCGTTAGATTTAACTACTAGTTGACAGACAAAAAAGGTTAATTTGACACTTTGTGGAAAAGTTATGGATCATTTTATCATTTTTCGAAACATAATTAAAAATTTAACTATTTAAGTTAAAAATTTAACTATTTCCCCAAACTTAGGAATTAAAATGAATTTTATCCTAAAATATTTAAATAAATTTTATTCAAATCTAATCTCAATATACACCAAACATAATAGAATATAATTTTAATTTAATTCTAAGTTCTACCAAACATGAGATAATAATTTTTTTAATATAATAAAATCTCATCAAATCTTTATCACTTCCAATCTCATTCTCATTTTCAATATCAATCCAATATTAATCTTGCATGCCAAACGAGACCTTCCAGTGCTGTCAAGTGCAATGTTGGGAGGCATTACAAGAAACAATTATTCTTTTTTTTTAATACTTTTTAAATCTCTATCTTTTTTTTTTTTTTTGAAAAAAAATAAATCTTTAATTTTTATGGATCCGGATTTGAATCTAATTACTATTTTTTATCCCAACAATATTGTTGGTTTAAACAAGGTAGGAAAAACGTCGGCCTATTTCTATTTGGATTGGCTAATTTTACCCCTCAAACACAGGTCTCTAACTTCTTACTCTCTAGATTACCAAGCAGTGGATACATAAATAAATTAATGCAGAAGATAAGACCAGGATGTTGGGTCTACAAATCTTCATTTCTAGCTTCCAAAATCTCTAAAATGATGTGGATTTTTCTCGAACCAGAGGCTATTTAAGGGTCGAAATTTTCTAATGCTCAAGTTAAAAGTAAAAAAAGAGAGTAGGAAGCCAATGAATAATTAATCCAATTAGGATTTTTTTCCTGCCACAACAACAAACCAGGGCAGTCACTGGAGATTCAGCGTCTAAAAACTAGATAAAATCAAATAATGCTCTGAATCAAATATAAATCATTCTCATCAAGAACAATTCAAATTTAGGAAGAGTCAATCTATCTTGCTGTTATTAACTATAATATAGAACAATTATAAATGAAAAATTCAATTAAGCGACAGGAGCCCTCAGACAGATTATCAATAATAAGTGGCAAAAGCAAAGTACAATCTGAAGTATTTTACCATTTAAACAGAGTCCACAAATTATTTGCTATTGTATTTTGTTCTTTAGATTAGAAATCCAATACGTCAGAAACAAAAAGTACTAGGCAATTAAACCATATGCACAAATGATCTTAATTTCCTCAATGAAAATAGTTTTAACCTGGCCGAAAAAGCAGTATACATTTGCTGATATAAATAAAAATTATCAGCAATTTCTAGCATATATTTTTTTAACTTACAAGAATCGAAGGTGTATTGATTATTGTACTTTTAAGTATGACATAAAATGGTACCAAACCCTGTCTTTCGACTCATCTATCCTGGTCTGCCTTGAAACATCCAAGAGATTCCAGTTAACAGAAACACCACCACAGCAAGGTTATTAAAATAAAAAAACAAGCCTGAACCCAACCTCGAGCTCCAAAATCCTGTAATGACACACGAGGATAAACCAAAAAAGGAGATGACGAAACATAGATAAGGCACAGATTTGATCGAAGAGTATCATACACCATATAACAATAAAGACACCTGCATTCTTCATCAATAAAATGCTTGATGAAAGTCCGTGTGGATGATTAAAATAATGCAGAGTAATTCCCTTCCTTTATTTCTTCAATCCACTTAAATAATACAGGTCTATTAGTATGGATATCCAACAAGTAATAACACACCATTATGCAAAATAAACGCTTATCTTTCCTGTGCCAATAAAAAGCAAATTCCGGAATGTCACGGTTGTGACTAAAATACTAAAACAGGGAGATCGTGCCAGGGATTAAACTATCTGCCGGATGTTGTATTTATAATACAATGGGTAAGATTAACAGCCCCCATCATACACATATCTCCCAGAATATTAGATAATGACACAAATTACATTTAATACGCATAATTAATATAAGATTGAAATGGACATATTTCAGATGTTACCAAAAATTCAAAAATTATTCCATAAATTGTGGATTAAGAGGTCATTGATCTTAACCCATCATAATATTTACTTTTATTCCAAAATTTTCATAAAAAATCAGAGTCAAACTACCCAACCATCTTAATGTCTATATGCCTTTACCATATAAATAGAAGAAAGCTTCTTGTCTGAAGGTTAAGAAGAGAAAATATGGTAAACATTCTCCAAAGACATTCAAGACTAGGAAGTCTCTTTACCAAACATCATTTTTCTTAATAAAAAAGAAATGATGGTTTTTATGGTGCACTCATTTAAAGAAGTTCAAGACCGGGAAATATCTAGCAAAACTGATGAAGGTATGAAACACAATTAATTTACTAAGGTGTCTTAGTAACATAGTATTCAGGGAAAATATCTGTTACTTAATTCTCCATTGCTTCTCAAGAAATGAAAAGGTGATAGACTTCTTTCAGTGGTACAGAAAAAATGCATAAGAATCCTAAAATTGTTCAATTGGCAGCAATGTCTGTCGAAAAACAGCATCAAGTGATTCAAGTCTGGGCTCTTAGTTAATTAAATAAAACAATTTATCAGCACCGGAGACAGGAAAATTGTTAAATCACTTTATCTGGTACAAAAGTTATTAAAATTAAGCATCTCTTACTATCTTTTTTGTAGCATTTTTTATGGTGTCAAGATTGGTTGCATATATTTTTCAGTGATGAACTGTTTTGACATATCCCAGAAAGAATAAATTCCTTCTTTTTTGTTGCATTTTTTATGGTGTCAAGGTTGGTTGCATATATTTTTCAGTGATGAACTGTTTTGACATATCCCAGAAAGAATAAATTCCTTCTTTTTACAGAAAATTTCTACTAATCAAATATGTAGAACCAAATTTCTTGTGCAGCCCACCAGAATTTTTCATTTTTTATGCAATTAATTTATTTGTTATGCAATGCATGGAGAAAGTAAAAAGCATCAGTATAACAGTATTGATTTGTTCATTCATTCAATTTTTCATTTTTTACTTAATAAACAGCAGATCACCCACAAAGGAACCTAATGCCCAGAATTATATCACATTCAAATGAGAGGTATCACATCACATATAATGAAGAACCTCATACCTTCAAAGACAGATGTGATGAATCTGCAGATGAAGATTTCAGTCCATGATATCCTATGTCATATGCAATACTACCATCAGGCTTAAACAGTCCAAAATTCCTCTCAGATGTTGGCCCTGGTTTTAAATTCTCATTAAAAACTGCAAAGATATAAGCCTTCAGCACATTTTTTGGCCTTAGAGGAGTTCCTTTCTTCTTAGCAAGCCTTTTACGCAGATTATAGTTGAATGTCCGCGCATTGTCAACTGTTGCAGCAACTTCATTGTTATCCCCACGTGAAGCCCACCCTGTCTCCGTAACTATGACTTCCATCTTTGTAAATTCAGCATCTTCCAAAGCAGCATAGGCTGCATCAATCTGAGCATCAAGCATATTATCATAATGCAGATTAGTTTTTGAATCATCAATCCCCTTAGTTGATTGGAAAAGAGCATAATTAATATCTATATTCTCTGGATCACTCATGTAAGCCAAGAAAGGGTAGGCATTCAAACAAAATGGAGAACCAATTTGCCGGAAAAACTCCAAGAGTGGCTTCATAAACTGAACAACATTATCTTTAAATATACATGATGAGGGAGGGAAGGAATTGGCAAAAACAGCCTGCGAGTGTGCTGTCGTGATTTGAACTACATCAGTTAAATCAAGCTTCTCTATAGATTTGTAAATATTTTTAACTGCACCTAGAAGAACCGTCCAGAGTTCATAGTCATTGCCTCCCAAAACTTCATTCCCGACAGCAATCCCACAAATCTTTGTCCTTGGAAGAAATGCCTGCACATTTTCTTTAACCCAATCCATGGCACGACTCTCGTTTGCACTCATCTCTTTCAGATACCCATTCGGAAGTCCAACCACTATTTCAAGTCCAGTCCCACTGAACGCCTGGAGAACACTATGATCAGCATCATAAATTCGAATATTTTTTATCTTTGCAGCCCTGAGGAGAGTTACAACTTCATCAGGTGAAGGAATATTGTCTGCTATTCTACCATAATTTATTCCATAAGTTCCGGTAAACGCTTGCACTGTCCTAGGTACTGCAAAAAAAAAAAAAAATCCATTAATTATTCAGTGTTTTTTTTTTTTTTAATAATCTAGAAATCTCCCAAAACTGCATAGCAAATTTGAGTTTGAAACTGGAGCTCCCACTGAACTCTACAATCTTTGAGAAATAGTCAACTCTAGCCTTTAGCTATGTAGGTACTCATGAGAGTTAGAACCTTAGACCTTGGGGGAACAAACCCTAAGACCCAACCAGTCATTTAATTGTACAGATTGATGACAACAAGATTCATAATCACCAATTGAGTTCAGAAGTGACAACAGCAACTCTCCCACAAGACAACTCCAGATAGAAGAGGTAAGTTAACAATACTCATTAACTTGATCAAAACTGTTAGGAGATTTCCTGCCAAAACATTCACAACACTCCTTCCAAGTCCTAAAAGAGTAAAGTGAGTTATTTATGTTACTAAGCCTTCATGAGCAGGACAAAGCGAATTCAACTTCGTTTTCTTTCTTCTATTACTTATTACACAACAACATAGATTAAATTTAATGCAGATGGTCAATTCCGATACTCGCATAAAGCACAAAATATTTCCAAGAGGTTTACTAGAGCTTAAAGAAATCTTTCTCTTCAGCAACACCCAAAACCACAAGTCAAATTGCAGTAATCTACAATTAGAAACGAAAACAACATATAACAAAGTTCTACGACATCAGATTCTACTTTACTTCAAAAAATACATTAGGTTAGCAGGAATCCAAATTCAATTAAATGCAACAAATTCAATTTTTTGAATATAATCAAAAGGAAAAATTCGATTTGAAAGTATCAACCAAGTAATCCAATCTGTCACAAGGCAAACTATCTAAACAGAACAAAGCTAATAAATGAAAATTATCCAAAAAAAAAAGGCAAAGTGAGAAAGAAAGTACCGAATATATTGAAGAGAAGAAAGCAGAAGTGATGAAACCGAAGAACGAAGCGTAAGGTTTTCTCCATTAGTGTGAAAGGGTGAGAACCAACAGTGGACGATCAACAATCAAAATTCAATGCCATGAAAATAACACAAAAACTGATCAGATTCACCAATTAAAGGTTTTGGCGGTCGTTTTCTGTTCTGTGAGACTTGAACAAGGGAGAGAATTGTTAGTGACTTAGCGTTTTACGAGTCGTCCGTTTTCGTGTGTTAAAATTCTTGGTGGTCTATTATATCGTTGGTCCAGTGTTTACTTCGCTACTTGGAGGTTTCCAACTAGTCACCAATCGCCACTTTATCATCCTATCTTCAAAACCCACGCGCCTGCTTGCTTTGTGTCCATCTAAAAACAATATTCTCTTTCTTTTCTCCTTTTCTAATATTATAATTTTTTTTAGACAAAACAAAAATTAAAAAGACAAAAAAAAAATCTAGTTAAACCATATTGATTGACGATCACGAAACCAAGTCTATGTTTGATTTGGTTGGCACCAATTCATCAAATGATCTAGTACCACTAGATATGGTTCAAATGCTTTGAAAATTGTTTGAACTATTTTCGGACCGTTCGAACTAAATTTGGTTCCAAATCAATCAAACCGTTGTTAACTATATGATTTCATCATTGAGTCAACGATAAATTTGGTATAAACAATCAAATCTATGGTTGACTTGGAGATGAACTTGTTGATGTCTGGATTTAGTCCATTAGGTTCGTTTATGGCTCAAACTACAGTTTTGAGTTGTTGTAGTATAGTAAGTTAAGCAAAAAGCAAAGGGAAAGAGGTTAGGGAAGAAGAAAGAACACCAGAGAATTTTAAATGGTTTGGCTCAAAAGGATATCTACGTCCACTGTTCACTCTTTCACTATTTTGACTGAGTAACGACACTCAAAAAAGGGGATCCCTTTATAATGAAAGTCTCCCCTATTTATAGAGAAGAGAATGAGTTATAGTAACACATAATAAGACAATGCATGGTAAATCAAATTATAATGATGGATTTACATTTAATGCGGTTGACAATGTCAGGTATAATTCTGTCAAAGCATGGGTTTAGGTGGCTAACCCATGCGAGTTAGGTTAGACTTCCATAATCCAAGTTATAATCTCTGACATGGTTGGCGTGTATAACACGTCTTGAGCTGTAATCGGTCTGATAGCTCTGACTGTAGTTGACTTGTATTCTGAGAGATGCGATAGAAGCGAACACCTCGACAAGAAGGATGCCCTATCAATCTGATGAGTGAATAGGGTTCTGTCGAACTGATCGTATTAATGGTTGCTGATAAAGATAATAAGCAAGTTGTCCAGCGATCTAGTGAATTAGCAAACAGCTGGTCTCATAGATGAGTTGATAAGTGAGTACATGCAGTACGGGCTGAGCAAATAACCAACCCCACAGGCGAGCTCATTCACGAGCTGATAAACGAGCACATTAGAAAAACTGGTAAACAATCACCTAGACTGGCAAACTGTCGAGCAGATAAGCGATCAGGTAAACGAGTAGAGGAGAAATGCTGGTAAGCGAGCATATTAACGATCACATATAGACGGACGACTAGGGGGGAGCAGATTAACGAGTAGATAACAGAGCATAGTGCTGGGCTTCCTGGGCCTCTGATCATTAGTTTCATCCTTTGGGCTTTCTATGGTCCATTGGACCTGATCGTAAAAACATCCATAACAGAACTAGATCAACCATTTCCATTACATCTCTCCTTTGTTAACAATAGAGGTTCCTTGTGTAGTAGAGATACTTCTGGATCTCCATCGATCATCAATAGGAATGGATATCTATCTCAATCTCTATTCTTTTTCTTTCTTTTTTTTTTTTCATATTTTTTATTATTTTTAATGTAAAAATTTACTATCTATTTAATAAATGAATGATGAAGAGTAGAGGGATTTTTTTTTTTTTTTTTAAATGATTGTGAACTTATTTTTTTAGTTTATTTTTTATAATTAAATCTTCACCATTAATTAAAATTTGATGGATGGTGGAGATCTATTTTTTTTTTTAATTTTTAAAAGATAAAATAGTAATTTTACTTATCTAGGGGCAAAATATTCTTTGTACATTTTTTTGTTAGCTTTGATTGTTGAAATTATGGTAAGAGAGATTAGACTTGTTAGCTTTGATTGTTGAAATTACGGTAAGAGGGATTAGATTGATGTATTTTCTAAACTAAAATGATTGTGTCAAAAGTGAATTTACAACAAGAAAGTAAAAATAAAAAGGTTAAAATATGAGGATAAAAATGAAATTTACCCTGTTAACTAAAATAAATCAATATTATATGTTTTTGACAAAATTATTTGGAAAAAAATATAAAATAAAAGGTGACGGAAGTTAAGGTGGCTGAGATAAGCTTTTCAAGTTTAACATTACTGAAAGATTGACAAATCATATTCTTTTACCAATTTCCAAATAAAGACCATAGAATATTTTTGGACCATAGAGAAAAATAGCAACAAAGAACAATAGAATATAATTTGGGGAATACTGAACTGCAAAATTCTTCGACCTCTTTGAAGACTATAGGTAAACAAATTGTCATAAAACACACGTAAAAAGAAAATTACGGCTAATTCTTATATAATTTCAAGATTTTAAACGGTATTATATATTATGTACGATTTTTTTTTAATTACAATATTATGTAGGATTTTAATACCTACTTTTATAACAATTGATGAAACCAACTATACAATAAACAGTGAGGAAATTCTTCATGCCAGACATAAGGTTTAATGAGGCTACTATGAAATATTTACTCATGGGTTGGGTAAGCTCTTTTATTTTGATTCATGGTTTCCCTCCGTCATATGCTTAGTCCAGGGGAGAGATCAAGCTGCAAGCTATGGTGGATGGTCTTATCAATAAAGAAATACATAACTCTCTGGGAATTTCAATAATATTTATATTTATCAATGTAAGAATTGAGTTCAAGTTTTTCCTTAGCCTTTTCTCATTGATGGACTTTTGATGTATATGACGAAGCGTGATTCATTCAAAAAATTCCTCCGGTCCTACCTCTCTATGTATCTTTGAGATATTCGGATTTTTCAAAGCGGAATAGGATATTGTCACTACTTAGATTAAAACATAATTTTTATTTGTTCAGATAATAATTAAGGCGAAAGAGGATCATGAACAATGAATCTCTTTATGATGTACAAATCCATTTTGCAAATTCATTATTACAGGCAATTCCTACAAAGATCGAACTAATGACATATACAATACTTGAATTATCAATATAAATGCTAGTTGGTTCTCATGCTTTAAAGATGATGAGTTGAAACATTATTTACAAAAGAATCATCATAATATATATAGTAAGACTTGAATTTCAATTATAAATATAAAGAGAATATGCACTAATTACTTGAACTAACTCCATGTGTAGCATGCTAGCAGCTATCGCTCGTAATATCCATCATTCGTTTCAACTACTAATTAGGTCCCAAGGTGGAATTGTAGCCATGGATATTAAGTTATCATTGTGAAATGTCACGCACTTTATGAAGCGCTTGGGGAAATTTGTTTTCCTTTCGAAACCGTGTGCTTTTTTTAGAATCTTGACCAAACCTGACGTGTCTCTCGTCAGCTACTGTGAAACGTGATGAAGCACTTGTGTCCCTTGCATATAATACCAATTAATTGTCATGCTATCTGTAATGTTTTTCTTGGAATTATTGTCATATAATTCAAATTTTTAACATTTTGTTTTAAATAAATGAGTACAGGAAGCTTGTAATCTTAATTAACTACTTTTTATTATTATTATTATAAACTTTTAATGAACTGCACAAATTTTAAAATCCTAAATTTATGATACAAATGATCAACAAAATTCATTCTGAAAATTTAATTATTTATTAATTTTCTCAAGTATGAAACTATAAATAAAATATAATCTAAACTCTAAAAATTTTCACCAGCTAGGTTGATATTCATTCAATTTTATGTAATTTAACAATCAAGAACAAATTTTGTAAAAATTACTTTTTGATTTTTCCAAATAATTTTATTGATACACTAATAAATAAAAATATTTTTTTTTTGGAAAATAATGTACATATGTGTAATTTACATGTGATGTACGATAAATTAAAGTTGTCCAAGATAGAAAGAAGCCAAAAAGGTTAGATATTACTTTATGGTTAGTGGTTACATCTTGTTTTGAAATCTCAAATTGAGTAGGTTTAACACGTAAATCACTAATATATGAAAATAAAATAAAAGTAAATAAATAAAAGAAAACAAAAAGACATGCATAAGCAATATTAAGCTAGCATTTGTATATGAAGCTATCTAAAGGGTGTTATATTGGTGGGACATATCTATGACAAGGAGTTTTCCATATTGACCAATATATTGTTTCCACAAAATGACAGATGTAAGGTGGAGTTGCTATCTATTTATACGAGGAGTTTAATTATCTTACTGATTAAGTAAGATTATTCATTAATAATATTAATTGGATTGATTATAAGAATGATTATTAAAGAATATATATCCAAGAATTGTTATTAATGAAAAACTTTAACCAACTAGTAAAATAGCTAAATCCTTATACGAGTACCATAATTTTAAATTGAATTAATTTAGCTCAATTAATTTTAAAGATTTTGATAAACTTAATTAGATTTGTATAATTAATACATACTCTGCATGTTTTCATAATTAACTTCTATTACAAAATTCACTCAAATTGAATTGATACTTTTTTTGTTTTTAATAATGTTAAACATTTCATATTGTATATCCTACAGGCATACCAAGAAATGATGTGATAATTGTTAAGTTGATATATTCTATAATAAAAAACAAAATATTTTATTTATCAATTATCACGTTATTACGTTAATACATGTGGATTCATATATAGGAAAGATGTCTATCATTAATGTTTTTCAAATTGAAAAAAGTACATATCTGGTAAGCTTTTCTTTTAAAAAAAATTAAAAAAGAAAGAAAAAACCCACAAGTATGAACATGAAAATATATAATACTTAATAATTTTTTACAAAGTGAATATCGTAGAAGTTGAAGTAGTTGACTTTAAAAAATAAAAATAATATGTTAATGGTTCAGTAACAATCTCCTTCTCACGTCCACACATTGAGATAGTGGGTTTGACTTGTAGTCATCATATGACGAAGAGATTCGAATAGTAAAGATAAATCATTTGCCAATATTTTGAGAAGCATATATAGGAATAATATTAATATTAACAGTTTTTTATTTTCATTTGCCAGTTGACATTTAAAATCATTAAAAGAAAAAAATAGAAAAAATCCGTACTAGATTAAATGTTAGGATCCATTCATTTATATTATGTTGGGGTGGGGTACATGTATGCATCAATGATTTAGGAAGGGATATAATATATAATGAATCATTATTAGCATGAATTATTCTGATGCCTACCAACTGTTGTCACTTATAATACAACTAACTCCTAAATTAGAAGATATTCCAACTAAAACATTATAATCAAAGGCCTCCTCAATTTTTTGATTGCTTAGAAGACAAGATTCTTCTTAGTTTAGCTTCAACCACCAATTTGTCTTCCAAGTTTTTTGTTGCTTACCTTTCTCCTTTTCAGAAAGTAAACAAAAGCCTTTCAAATTGAAGGTATTAATTAAAATTTTTTTGGAATACTGATCCTGGTAAGTTCATTGACAAAAAGTGATTAAAAGAAAAAGGACTCAAAAGTGCTGACAAAACATTTACAAAAATAAGTGGGAACAAGGAGAAGACAATACAGTGAACGTGGAAACCCTTTTTTGTTGTTGGAATGCACTAAAAAGCCAAGTCCAAAAAGAAATAAATAAGGAGCTCTAATACTTGCATATAGCAAAGAGTGTAATTGCGTTGATAGGGATGTTGCAGCATGTGTATGCAGTGACATAGACATAAAAGGGTTAGCTTTATAGCTGGCTTGAAGAGATTTTGGTGTTGCCGTTGGTCCACGTACGGGAATCTGCTTTAAAATCCTGGTTTGTTCAATTGACAAAAGTCATACTGAGGTAAATCTCATCTCTTTTGGAAGAGTGTGGAATCCATCATCTGTGTTCACCAATAATTTCTCTTAAACAATGTTAAAAATCAGTGATAAAGAGTAAACTATACAAATTGCTGCGAAATGGCTATATATATATATGCGCGCATGTATGCTGATATTACTATCCGTTAAAGTTATTCATACACCCAATTTGATTAGTATACCCATAGTTATATTTTCAAAATATTGAATTTACTATTAGCACCCAGCAAATACCAAAATTAACCTTAGTAGAGTAATATTAGAAAGTGAAAGGTAGTTTTGGTGCAAGGCCAGTACTATGTATTATGCAATTTGTTTTAAATAACATTAAACGAGTGAAGTATGCTTAAAATTTCTTATTCTAATGGTGATATGAATATGAAGCCGGACAAGGCAATAGGATAGTAAAGACTGAAGATATTCAACAAAAGGGATTATGCAATGTCTTTCGGGATGAATTTTTTAAATTTTCACCTTTGTAGATTATCTAGTTGTTCATTAGATATCGTGTTTATTACTAAATGAGTTATATATATATATATATATATATATATTTAAATGAATGGTTATATGCAATGACTAGGTTATGGAAGATTTAAAATTTTATGGGTTTGAATTTGCTCATCAAGTGTTTGTAAAAATATCTGTTACATTTTTTCCTCTAAATATATGATTTTGTTTCTAGATTTAAATTTGTAGTGGGATCGAACTACAGTATATCGACTGACAACAAACCTTATTGGTCGACTTTATAAAACTTAGCGATCTGTGTCCTGCAAAAATCAAGCAAAAAAGAACATGAGTGATCTTGACAATAGTGGGGTGTCAGTTAAAGATCTTCCAAAGTTCAGGTCAGTGTATTGATCGTAAAAGATAATGAAAAAGTAAATAAGCATCATCCTAGTTGCGTTAGGACGAAAAATAAGTGTGGTCTATGTTGATGGACAATGTAAACTATATGGCTAGGCTGCAAGGCAATGTATGTGGAAGTTAATGGCAGCGAGGTGAATCAAGGTTGTCAAATAGAACAACGTTGATGATCCAAGATGATGGTGGTTCAACACTACATTGATTGCACTAAGTGATTGAGAGCGTTGGTTGGTGAATTTGATTGAGCTTGTTGGAGGAAGGAACATGCTAGGTGAGAATGTATACGTTATCGTGAGGATTTCGTCGTTAAGAGTGGCTAAAGTTAGATCTTAGAAATGTTTGATGACAATCCAACAGTGTGATAATGTATGTGTATGTTAGATTGGATGCCTGATTTGAGGGTGTAAGGGCCTTTTTAAAGGCGTTTTGTCCTATTAAGTCAGAAGAAGTCTAATTTTAGTAAACTTAAAAGTCTAAATTCTAGTAGAATGGGGGATGGTTGTAGTCATCCCTAAGTTCTCAAAGACGATAACAGTTAATCCTAATTGACTTATGTCTTATCTCATAGATAGTTGAGTCCCGGTATAATTAGACTCGAGGTGGAAGAGCTGGAGTAGGATTATGAACCTTATGTTTGTTAGTGATGTGCCCTAGAATCAATCAGCCTTAGGTTATATTTATGCATATTTCATTTTAATAAAACATGCAATATTGTTATTCAGTATATATTCTTATATTCAACTGCGTAATAAAATCCCTAGTACATATAACACAGTGTAAAGAAAATCATGAAAAAGTTCATGATATGAGATTCTTATTACATGCGAATGTGTTAATACTTAAATATCCCTAGTCATAGTATTAATGAGGCGGGACATCATTAGTACGGATAGACTAGCACGTGTTATGTTCCTCGATTGGATCAAGCAATAGTTCTCATAAGCTGATGGCATATGAGATGCCTAGAGTAAACATATAGATGCTTGTTTAGAATGAGTACATTGGATGACCTGATTGTAAAATGATCACATGGATAGTTTTATGTCAATGATCTCATCTTAACATAGCAGTAGGTGCAAGTATCCTTTAACATGAGATCTTAAAAGTACATTGAGTATCGACTGTCGTCCTTTAAAGCTATTTCTTGTTGACTTGGAAAGTTGACTCGTAGGGTGGTACTTGGGTTCAACATGAGCTACTTGAGCGTAGTTGAGTGATCAATAAAGGATTCGTCACTTCTTATAGTAGAAGAAGATATCACACGACCTCTTGAGGAAATCGTTATTCCAGGAATCTCTGACCAGAGTAATAGTGATCGTATCAATGGAAGAATCTCCTAAGATACGTAATTAGAAATAACGGATTTCGGGAACAAGAACTAATAAATTCGGGCTAGACATGACTTAGTCATTCTAGTGAGAGTTGACACATAGTCCATACTCATAACCGAATGAGATATGTTATGATGAAAGGATGAATTGCACGGTAACTGTCTATGGAAAGATATTGTTCTAACCACGGATAATTCTGGGCACTTGGGTGGTCATGATGTATTGCTAGATGCCAATCTTGATCTACTCAGAATCAATTAGTTGATTGGTGAATCAAGGATTAAATCAAAATGTTTAATTTAATCTAATCCTAATTTGATTAGGATTATAATTTATTCCGGGTTGCCAACATGTTCGAATACCTAATAGATCACACACTTAAGCAACTCCATGTACAATGTAAAATGGTTATAGGTTTTAATATATTAACATGAGATGTTAATATTAATGGTGATAAAATAAAATAATGGCCCATTTAGTTTATTAGGATCAATTTAATTTAATTAGATTAGATTAAAATTGAACTTAAAACTAATGAGTTTGGTAAATTCCTAATGGGCTTAGATTAGGGTTTCTTTTCTTTTTCTTTGCCCAAAAGAAAGACTTATAAATACCCATGTGATGGAACAACAACTATCAATCTCTTTTAAAGAAAAAATTATGGCAAAACAAGAAGCTCTCAATATCATCACATAACCAACCACCTTGACTAGCACATAGGGTGTTTAGCTATCGCCATCTCCAATTGGGTTTTTAAACATCGTGTTGCTGTGTGGATACCTTAGAGGCAATTCTACGCTTGGATCGTTAATGGATTAGATCATAAGAGAAGGGAAGGAGCCGCCAACGAAGGCATGGCTTCAGTAAAACACATAAAACATCCTATGTATGTTTAATTGTATTAGTTTTAAACTAATCTAGAGTGATCCAACTTGGGTTTTTGATTTTTATTTGTTGTAAATTTTTTGTTTTTCCGCTATGCTATGATGTATGAGATGCATATCAAAACCCAACAAGTTTGGTGTCATATCGACCAACCTGTGAGAACAATTCATAGTTATACTGAATCTGATCGATCGAACCCATGAGTCATTTTACTGAAGGTATATTTACTCTAAGTTGAGTAGACTGAGTCATTTAACTCGTCGATCAATTCATATGGGAAAATGTAAACCTATGTCGACCAACAAGTTGGGCTATAAATCTATATCAACCGATACATTTGGCCATTGTCCAATTAGCTCGTGGACATATAATTATTGGGTCTTAGATCTATGGCTGTTACAAAATTGTTATTCAAGATAAATGTTATTATACTACTTTTTGAGTCATTTATGTTTTTTACACAATAAGATATTTGATTTGCTCATTAGGTTGAACATAAAGATAAAAGAAAAACAAATATTAGGAAAAAGAAAAGGAATATAACTAGGGTTTAGTATTTGTTTTGTCCATTTTAGTAATTTTGTGTGAAGATATATTTGTAAAATAAAATTTTAATAAAAAATAGGTGTACAAATCACTTTAATGGGTGGCAATATTTGCACAAATAAAAAATTGATTATTTGTGTCCCAAATCATTAAAAATTTGGATAAAAATGTCATTTGAATAAAAACTACTAATTTCTCATTCGCTTCTATCTGCAATCATCCTCTCCAACATCCGGTATCTTTTTTAGCGAAATCTCTTTTTTCTTCGTCCAACATCTCTCTTTCCTCTTCTCATTTTCTTCTTCCTTCTTCTTTCTTCACTTTTCTTCTTATTCTTTCTAGTAGGAAAAATAGACCTATAAATTTGTAATTTCTTATGACAGTAAGAAACCATTGAATTAACGACAATATTGCACTACCATTATTAATAATAGTTTGCATTATGATTACTAATTGCAATTTGTATTGCCATTATTAATAACGGTAGTTTCTATTACTATGATTCATAGCAAACGAACCTGCAAATCTATAGGTATGCTTTTTATGCGAGAAAGAGGAAGGACGAAGAAAAATGAGGAGAAGGAAAAAAAGAAGAAAAAGGTATCCATTAGTAGTGACACAACAAACTGCCACTATTAACGACAATACAAACTATTGTTACTCATGATAATATAGTACTATTGTTAATAATGATAGTTTTTATTACAGTTACTAATGACAAAACAAACTGCCTAACCAAACGACAATGTCTATTGTTGTGATTATGGCAGATAGATCTGTAAATCTACAGGTCTACTTTTTGGATAAGGAAAAAAGAAAATAAAGAAGAAAAAAGAAGGAAGAAAAAGGAGAAGGAGAAAAATAAAGAGAATGAGAAGAAAAAGAAAAGAAAGAGTGAGAATCAGTCAGAAAAGATACTAGTTGAAAAAGAGAGATTCCAATAACTGGAGATTGCATATTATTAAGTTAGCTTTTTTCTCAAATGATACTTTTATTCAATAATATTTTTTTGGAACACAAATGATCAAGTCTTTCTTTGAGACACCAATGATCTCCACCATTTTTTTTGAGTGGTGATGTTTCCATTTCTCAAAAATGGTATATACACCCCTTTTGTATGGACATCTAATAAAAAATTTAAAATTTTTCTAATTTGTTTTTAAACCTCACTTAATATTAAGATTGCTCCCTTTTGTTAATTTTATTATATATATTTTTGTAATCAACCATAAATAAATTATAATATATGTTAAAAGTAGATCCATTGTAAATTATTTTATTGTCACTTATTAAGAAATTGCTATCTTACAATTTAAATTTTTTTTTAACACATTTATTGTACATGAAACGAAACCTATATTAAGCAAATAATTTAATATACATTCATTCAACCTATTACCTTTTTTTTTTTTTTTTTTTTTTTTCAAATAGAGATTTGTGTATAAAATAATAGCTATTTTATTATTTTACTATTTCAAACCTTAATTTTTCATTTATATCATAAGACTTATATTTTAAATTAAATTAGGATTGCATGAATGATTAAAAACTTGCATGAATGATTAGAGTTAGGGTTTGATGATGAACTCTTTTAATTTTTATGATTAAAGTCATAAACTCTTTTTACTCTCTCAAACCCTAATTTTTCATTTGTATCACAAGACTTGTATAAATGATTACTAATTAATTTTATAGAATCCTAAGTAACTTTATTTATTTATTTTTTGCTTTATGATGAATTGTGAATACCGATTTAGATCTATAGTTTTTGGATAATTTGAAGCATGTAATTTTGTTTTTTGTTGATATGATGAAGAAATTGGAAGAAATGAGTTACATTTTTGTTTGGTTTGTGAGAAAATTCGACAAGAGAATGAAAATGTTGATGTGGTGATTGAATGCTTGGCAATATTTTTTCATGATTAAATTAGGATTATATAAATGATTGGAGTCTTTTCAATTTTTGATAGAGAAAAGTTAGAGCTTGAAAAAGTAACAAAGAGAAAAATTAGGGATATAAATGATGTTTTAATTAATAATTGATAAGTGTACTTATAAAATATTTACCCTTTAGTAAATATTTCTATTAATTTCATTATGATATAAAAGATTTATCAGTGAATTGGCAATAAATGGCACATTATAAATAATAAAGGCAAAAAATTATAAACGGGCCTAAGTTATGGGGCTTATTGTTTCATTGGATTATAAATGATTTCTATTTATAAGATAAAACTTTCTCTAAGGTAATTTCTAACTACCCTTATATCAATGTTACATGCCATGTATAATTGAACATTATATATTTATCATATCATGTCAATCATATGTAAATGATTTGTGAACATTATATGTCATTTATATATGAACATTATATGGATGGATCATACTAAGTTTTTCATAACTACTTACTAAATTAGTAACCGACGTGATTTTTTATTTTAATATATAATAGCTTTCATTTTTATTTTATCCCACCTTCTATCCATATCAAAGTCAAATGTAATTTATTATGTTATAAAATATAGTTTAAAAGGAATGAATATAGAATAATAATCAAATAAGAGAAAACAAATAAAAGTAAGAGAGAATGAGAGAAAATAATTTAATTAATGTGTTTTTCAATGGTCATAATATAGGCTTATTTATAGGTAAATTGGATAATCATTTTCATAATGAAATAGCAATAAATAAAGTTAAAAATATTATTAAAAATGAAGTAATGTTAAGTCCATATATTCATAAAACTTTCCTTTGGATATACATCACCCTTCAAGATTCTTGAACATGCCCATATATTATCTCGTTAACAACCTTTCCAATAAAACTCAATAGGATAAAAACTGATCGAAAAGGAAAAATAGTACAAGATACAAAAATCTAAGAAAATATGACATATTCCCTTAATGAAAACAAAAAACATTTCATGATTTGCTGGATAAAAAATGTAATAATATTTTGAATTTAATAGTATTTGAAAATGCTTAAAGGAACTGTCTTGTCAAAAACCTTGTCAGAAAAATTTAGTGGGATAAAACCTGACTGAAGGAAAAAAAAATACAGTGCATATATGTTCATATTGAATTAATATACTCATCTTGAAAGGTCTATTAGACTTGTAGTTCTTTGAAGATATTGAAAATTTTGTTTGATTGCATTCCAGTGTCTTTGAGTTAATAGACTAATATTTCTTCTAATTTGTGCTTGATTTTCAGGTTGAGATAATATCTTGTTTTTTCAAAATCTTATATCTCAAACTTTTTTTTTTTTTTTTAAATATTCAATAGTTCTTAGGAGCTCTGGAGAAGTTCCAATTAAATTCACGTCATTAATATATATTACTACAATTGCAAATCTAAATTTGATTTTTTTTTTTATAAATACACGAGGACATATAGATCATCAATATATTCTTCCTTTATGAGATATTCACTAAGATGATTATATGACATTCATCCGGATTGTTTTAAGCCATATAAAGACTATTGTAACTTTATTAAATACAAGTTACGAGAATTTGATTATATGCTTCTGGCATTCTAAATTTTTTAGGGATTTTCATGTATATATTGGTATCTAATGACCCCATATAAGTATGTTGTTACTACATCCATAAGACACATTTAAAGTCCTTTAAAAACTGTCAAACTAATTAAAAATCGAAACATAATTGAATCTATCATAGGTGAAAACGTTTCATCTCATTACGTTTTTGAATAGATACTCATTTATGTCCAATATGTTTGATGTCCTTAGATATCTGAACTATTGGTCCAAATACATTATGTTTGGCTAATGAAGTCAATTATACTTGAATTGCTTTATTCCACTTAGGCTAATCATGTCTTTTTTAATACTCATTGATACTATGTGGTTCATGATCATCATTTATAATCTTAATAGCTACTATACATGCAAATAAACTGTTAATAATTATTTTATCATAACCTCTACATGAGCTATTAATTCTCATTAACTACAAGATAATTTATTTTCACACTATCAATTCTTGGTTTCTGCACTAAACTTTTAAGATACAATTATATCTTTCTGTTTCAATTTTCATATGAGTAATTATTTTGATCAAAATATATGAAGTCTTCAAGCGTCCGGATGACAAGTTTAATACAACTACATAATTATAGTTATGCTTTTATTTTGATCAATAATTTTTATGTCGACATTTATCCACAATATGTTATTGAATATTCTCATTATTTTTCTGTAATATGCAAAACAATAAAATATAAGATCTTAATTTTCTTTAAGTTTTCAGTATACATACCTCTTCAAGGGTTATTGTAAACTTTCACACATTCTTAGGACAAATTATAATATTTATAGTTTGAGCATATGTACTTTTTCATATATAATTAAGATTCTTTTTAAGTTTCATAGGAGGAGTTCAAAGAGTTCTTGTAACACCCTTACCCCAAATTCCCGTCTGTACGAGGATCGAGGCGTGGGATGTTACTCTTTTTCTTATTTCAAAATTTCTTTTATAAAAATTATCGTTTTCAAAAACTCTTATTATACTTTAAGGAAATTTCGACAGAGTTTTCTCTAACACACTTCTAAATCAATTCATTTCTCAACTTCCTGGTTTCGGACCTCTCGTCCGTTTCCAATCCACTCCAACACACAATCATTTGATAATAAATATTTCGATTAACATTCAAATATTTTACAAAGATAATACCATATAAAATCTTTTTCAACGGATAATTTACAGAATTTACTTCAAATGATAAACGTTAAATCCACACAACATGATTGTGGCCAAAATAGGATATTCCTACAACACAACAATGATGATTACCAAAATGATGAGGGCGGATGTGACTTGAGGGAAACTGCAGCTATTTTGTCTTTGTCTTTGCTTCAAGCCTTATTCAACTACCTGCGCGCGGTAAATCCAACGCGCTAAGTCTTTCGACTTAGTGGGTGTACTCACATAATATTGAAATCATAATTATATTAAAACAATATGCACGATCATAATTTATTTATCAATAAAACACACGGTACCCAATTTCACAAAATAAATCATAATTCTGTGACTTTTCAATACATTTTTATTGCAAGCACAATCACAATCTAATTTTCACAAATGCCATTATTAAATAAAATCACAAGATTTTCTTTATTCAATTTATTTTAGCCCTTCGTAAAGTCTATCACGATACCATGGATCGGTAACGGGTTTACTGGCATCAGCCAGACTAAACGGCAACCCCGGCAACGGCCGCTCGGTGTCTATCCACTGGGTCGCATATTACAATCTGTTTCCGTTTCAGGACCGGGCATTCGGTGCCTCTCACAGTCCGTCATACAACGTCTATAAGCAATCATAACGGTGCAGTACTGCTAAAAATCACCCTATTGGCTAGCCAACTACCAATCCCCACCTACCGGTGATTAGTTTTACTTGGGCCCTTTAAATTTTTCAAAAATACAGAATTTAACAAGACTTTTAAATCTGTTATTCCAGATTCTTCGGGGTACCACTCATGATCATTTCAAATGACCATTTCGCCCCTAATCTCATTATCACATCTTAATAAAATTATTATCTCATTTCTCTTATTTTTGGGACGATCCCAAAATAAGATATTCTCAAAATTTTGCATTTCAAATATTAAATCCATCAACTATACCACCAATACATCACATAATTAACATCTCAAGGCAAACAGAATGACAGAAATACCCCTATAATAATTTATACATCAATTTCGACTATAGGGGATTTTAATTGCGAAAATTGTTTCGAAATCATTTTTCTTCAAATAAATTCATCAAATAACATATAATTAACACCCAAAACTATTTAATATCTCAAACAAATAATTAAATCAACTATCACAATAATAAATATATATTAAAATTCGGAATTAATAAGCAAAATTTTTAAAAATATGAGTACACCAACCTTTGGGTTTTCTACTAGCCTCTAACAGCTCTCAATTGATCCCTAAAATCTTTAATTGAAATTTCTGGGATCAGAATCGCGTATTTCTCTACCTGGGGTTTGAAAAATTAAAGAAAATCATGCTTGGGAGGTGATTAAACTATCATATAATGGTATTGATGCTTCCTAAATATTCTAGCATGCTTCTACATGAATTTCTACACAAATTGAGCTCTCAATGGGATAAAAAAATTAACTTACCCGAATTTCACTTCACTGACAATTTTTCAAGTCTAGATTTAGACACCCAATAGCTTGAATGAGGTTAGATCTAGGTGTTTTGGCTAAGAAATGGGTTAAAAAGGGTTATTAAAGTAAAAGAAATAAAGAAAATAGGAAATAAAATAAAAAAAATAAAAAATTCGCACCAGAGACGCAGCCGGCTGAGGAGAGAAGAAAATGAATAATGCCGGTTACTATGCTTGTCTTTTTATATAATTTTTTATGCCAAATTACAATTTAGTCCCTCAAAATTTAAAATGTTAAATCTACCCCTAAACTTTTTAAAATTCTCATTTAAACCCCTCGAATAATAAATATTCCTAACTTGATATTTTCTTTCTTTTCTTATTCCATCTTAACCCCAAGACCAACTATTTTTTTACCTTTATGCCACTCATTGAAGGTTTATTTTAATCCCACTTGAAAATAAAATTCAATATATATATAAAAAAAAATTCAGAAAATTTTGGGACGTTACAGTTGTATCATTTTAAAAACATTTAACTCTTTAGGATTCATATTTATATGATGAGGATAATATATAATTTAAGTGCGATCTTTAAAATGATCATGATCTTTCATTATTCACTTCAAAGAATAATAACTTTAAAATCAAATTTACTTTTCATACTTTTGTGTGTAACGAATAACTTATTTATTATCATTTAAATAAATTGTGAACAATTACCTAGGTTAATATATTAGCAATGAGTATAAAATCATTCGGGTATACAATTTTCAAATAAACGATCATTTGAACTTCAGGTTCTTATAACTTATACAATAATCGTCATAATGAACGATGCATACCAATTGTAATTTTACATTGTTAAGTTTTCTAATTTTATTCTTATTCTCCCCTTAACAACAAGAATTTATTCATTTACATTATTTTGTTATCTTTAATGAATTTATTTGTATCATCATAATGTCCTTTTAAAACTTATTTAAATCATCATAATATCTTTCTGGGACATAATTATACTGTCTTACTATCATTTAAGGATATATTAGATTATCATATTATTTTTTAATAACTAAAATATTACACAGTATCCTTTAGGGACCAAACACGTAGTGTACTTCAGGGACCAAATTGTAATATCCATTATTGTTCTTTAAAGACATTTATAAGGTAAGAATCTTCAGATTCTATAATGGATATTCGTATTACTTTTAATAATTTGATGCATCATTTTCTTTATGATATTGGATTACAAAAAAAATTTGATTCATCACAATTTTTTATCATATTATACTTATGATCATATGATAGTATTGATCGTAAAATATGCTTCTGGCATATGATAGTATAAATAATATAAATATAATATATTTTTCTTAATGTACATCTAAATAGATTCCTTTATGATCTATTAAAGTAACAAAGTTTCATATATATAACATTGTTGTTTTTCATTTTGTAATATGAAAATTTGTTCTTTTGGAGCCCTTATATATTGGTAAAATATTGATATAATATTTATGTATACTCTAGATACACAATTACTATAATTTCATATTCTACCAATAATAAATATTTTGCTTACTTTGCTTTGGTGTGAATTCCACTTAAGGTAATTAAACTTTGTTATAATCATCGAGACTTTATTGACAATAATCACCATTATGATCATTAGATGATTTAATATTCATTTCAAAGAATTATATTACTTAAATTAGTCATGCAAGATAAATGATTTTTCACCTCATAATCATTAATATTTCTACTTTAGGAGCAAATTTGAAGTACAAATTGTTTAAATTATCTGACTTCATTTATTTGGTGATCAAATATACATATATATATGTTTCTTTAAAAATATAAATTAATCTTTTTACCAAGATATATAAATCGTATCATAGTGAATTAATGAACAATTTCTCAAAATACAATTATAACGAATTGTAATGAATATTTAATAATTAATTAAGGTATAAAAAAAATACAAATTATGTACCTTATTTCGCATCTTACTTTGAGGAATGAAGAAAAAGAAAATAATATATCCTTTGTTAACCAAAACTTTTATGAAAATAACAATAATTATATAATTTAATATAAGAAAAATAAAAATATTGTACATTTTTTTCTCAAAAACCCAAAACTTCAAATTATGATATGATTGTATGTCATAATTACATATTTAATATGATAGTAATTCAAAACTTCAGATTTTGATAGAATTGATAGTGATTTTTTTTTTTTGTCAAATCATATCAATCATTGTAATTAGTTTTAGACCTTCAAGTTCTGAGTAAATTATAATTACACCTTAATTTTAAAATATATTATAAAAGATCCCAAATAAAATCACTATCAGGAAACCTTAACTATCGCCATTATCTAGTTTTCACACCTAACAACTTATGCCACTATCAGACATATGTCGTCACTGAAAAGGTAACAACTTAAATATAATACCAATAGATTTTAATCGTATAACATAAGACATGAGGTCGTTATATATATATTTATATATACATATACTTGATCAAGTAATTTGTATTAAATATATAAGTACGAAAAATACTTACCTTGATATGTTAAAATTCATAAATAGAAAATAGAATCCTTTAACGTATTTACGAAATTGAATTTCACGATCTATATATCCTGAAATCATGAACCAAAATTAGTATAAAAATTTTTAAAGTTTCTACTCACCCTTAACGAGGAGACGTGTTTTCAAATCTACATATTTGGATTCGAGACAGGTACAGAATTGATTTAATTTTTTTCAATTTTTCTTTATTTGTAATTTTGAAACTTTGGTTCTAAAATATAAATAAATTATAATTTAAAATTTAAGTGAGGATTTAAAACTTTAGGTTTCTAGATCCAAATAAAACTGAGAATAAATTTATTTAAAATCCGGAACTTATGGTTTAGATTTAAAATACAAAAATTCAAATTCAAATCATTCATTGAGAATCCAATCAATTAAAGCAGATTTGATAAAGTCATTATGTCATATATAAAAAGCAAAAACATAATATCACAAGATCAAATCTGTTCGATCTCTATTTAATTTTTCATAACCCGAAGAGCCACATTGCTATTTGCGTATATGTATATGCATAACATTGACTTCATACACAAAACACAAACTTGTATATTTTGTTGCCTTTTGTGTTTAGATCTATATTTTAAGACACACTCTTTCTCTAAAATAGGCAAGGGCCGATTATGTTGCTTTAGGTAACTATAATTTATTTTATATATACAATTGTTCATATTGAGTGTGAAAACAAATAAAATTTAATTAAAATTTTTAGTTCCAAATAAATTAGCATTATAGAACTTCTAGTTTTAATAGATAAATATATCAGAATTTATAATTTTAATTAAATTAAAAGTGTAGAATTTCTGGTTCTAAACAAATTTAGAATATAGAACTTTTGGTTCTAATGAAATTGAAAATTTAGAACTTCTAACTCTAATTAAATTGAGATAATAGAACTTATGATTCTATTTAAAAACTACAACTTTTAGTTTTGATTTTCACTTGCCAACTTCAAGTTATAGACAAGAAAGTTAGATGGAATATCGTATTGAATAAAATATCAAAATATAAGTTCAATGATATTAAACTTAATTTCGAATGTAGAAGATCTAAAAATAGCAATTTCTATATAGGAATATTCATAAAATTGTTTCAACAAACACCAAAAATATGGATATCTCATAAAGAGCAAAAATATATATATATATATACACACACTTTATATATTTTTCGTATAATATGTAAATAAAGAAAAGAATAATTTTTTTTTTTTTATACATAGAACAAAGAAAAATTTCATATAATTTTTTCTTTTCTCTCCTTTTGCATTAATCAAACCAATAATACCTTCTTTTTTTTTTTTTTCAATATTTTCTCTTTATATAATTGATCAAATCATGTAAATAATACATAAATTTGAAACTTTTAACATGTACTTTCAAAACAAAATCCATATTATCTATGTTAATAAATATATAAACCAGAATAACAAAAAAGATAAAAATCAATTAAACTTGAAGAAAAAATTATTTTGAATCTAACATAACATCCGTTAGCATAGCATGATATTTATATGAAACACATATACTAATAAGATTATTTGAATAAAATATTAGGGAGTGGATCACACGAATAAAATCTCCCATACTAGATTCGTGTTGATAACCCATTGTAAAATATGACCTAAAAACAATGAATATATAATAACAATCAAATAAGAGAGAACAAGTAAAAGTAAGTGAGAAAAAGAGAAAATAATTCAATTGATGTGTTTTTTCCTGATTACAATATAGATTTATTTATAGACAAATTGAAGAATCATTCCTATAATGAAATAGCAATAAATAAGGTAAAAAATATTATTAAAAAGGAAGTAATGTTAAGTTCATATATTCATAGCATATTATACATTTTAATTTTAAAAATGTATAAATATTTAAGAGCATTTATGTACATCAACCGATAAAATTTGACCAAAAAAGAGAAAAAGAAAAACCATAGCATTATTGAGTTTGTATAAATGTGAAAATTGTTATAATTAAAGGGTTAATTTTGAAATTTTACCTAAAATAAATGATGATTTCACAAGTTACAAAAATCACAAACGTAACCTAATACATAAATTTATGCATTTATATATTGAATAAAAATAATAATGGAATTTAGCAAAAGAAATAATAATGGAATTTTTTGAAATAAAAATAAAAATTTCAAATGAATAATTTATTTACCGTTTCCAGCCTTCATATATGAAAAAAAAAAAAGAAAAGACATTATTATTTGTTTGAAGACATATATTAATAAAACTCTAGATTACACTTATACCCCAAAAATTGTAAATTTGAGTCATGTTTTTTTACCCCAAACACTGATTTAAATTTAATTGTAATAGTTAAAAAAAGAAAACATAAGTTAATAAAACCCTTCAATTAATTTAAATTTTAAAATAAAAGTAAGTAATGTGTTGTTAAATGACATCAAGGACCTGGCCATTTGAAAGCTGACTGGAGCAGATGATAGAATCCTGCAACCTTATCTGATGAAAGTTGCAAACAGCCAGTAGCTCAGATTTTTCCCACCAAAATTACCAGAAAACACAGACAAGGAAAACAAAACACAAAAATGGCAACACCATTTCTCTCTACTGCAAATACATTTCTCTCCTTCACTCTGTCCTCTTCATCATCATCATCTTCTTCTTCATTAGTTTACCTTCACAAACCCACTGCCAAGAGACAACACCAAACTCTTCGCAAGGCTTTCACTGAATCACCATCAATTTCACCAAGTTTCATTACTAAAAGAAGCCTCTCTATCAGCTTTATTACCGGCTTCATTTTCACATTGACTCGTAATGTTGACGCCAATGCGGCTATACTAGAAGCTGATGATGATGAAGAGCTCCTGGAGAAAGTCAAGAGAGATAGAAAGAAGAGGCTTGAAAGACAAGGTGTCATCAATTCCTCCAAGCAAGAAACAGGTTGGGTCCCTTTACCATGTTTATGTTCAACCCCACATTACATTTTGATGTTTTGTTTGTGTTTAAATGGAATTCTGTCAATCTACTACATTATATTGTGTTCTGTTCTCATGATAAAATTGTTTACATGTGGAATTGCCACTGACCTCGTTAAAGGTCATGTGGTTTGGGATACATGGGAGAGAAGGGTCATGGAATTATTCTTGTTGGAGTTTGGTCGTTTTAAATATGTGCTATGGTTAATTTGGATGGTCATTACATTAGTCTTTGATTAACTTAAGTCCATTTTGAGGTATTAGGTATTAATCTTGATTTCTAGGATTAAATTTTGATAGACTATGGACCTTCAAATGGCCATGATAATGCTCAACTGCCAACTTTGTCTTATATGTGATATAGGAAAAATGAAATGGCCTTTTGTGTATCAAACATATTGAAGAGAGCTCTTGGTTGCATATAGCTTTATATGTTTTGCACTGTTACCATTAGACTCTGGTGCAAGATTCAGCATACGGTTTAAGTCTTGACAACGCGTTTATCTTATTAATTTTCTATTAAAGATGTTGGTAAATAGGGAGCTGGTTGATTTAATTATCTTAAAAGAGTCTTTGCAACGTATACTACTACTGATTTTGTTTTTTCAGTGATTAGAATGCAAAAATCACCTGAATTTGAAAAACAAGTTTTTGAACTAATTTTTATGATCATACTGAAATTGAAAGAGCTAGAAAGTTATGCAGTTCAACATGCTTGATTGAATTTTAATTAGGAACCAGGTTCTAATTTTTCTCATTATCTTCCTTTTTTACAGTCTAACCTCACACATTAAAATGACCTTTTGCAGGATATTTGCAGGATCTGGTGTTCAAGCTGAGCAAAGTAGGTCAAGCAATAGACAATAACGATTTGTCAAGTGCCAGTTCAGTTCTTGGGGCAAGTACTGATACAGACTGGGTCCGAAAAGCCAACATAGCTTTCAGCAAGGTCACATATCAATAAAATTAATATATGTATACTCAATTATCTCTATAGATTAATTGTGAGCAATGTTATGGTCAATAGAAACCCTTCGTGAAAAATCATTGACATTGAATGTTCAATATTATTGTTCCTTTTGGATCTATAAGATCATCATTTATATATATGTGTGTGTGTGTGTCTAAAACCATAAACGTTTGGTAAATGAAAAATCTCTAAATTTACAGTTCCGGTAATTTCAAAACTAGCTAAAGAAGCAACATTATCTCCTAGCCCATCTATATATAGTGACTTATGCTCTATTATCATTCTTAAGTATCTTCATATATGTTTTCAACAGCTGAGCTCTAGTGCCGAAGAAAGGACTGAGGTGGATACATTTAATGCTTCAATAGCGAGATTGATTTCATCAGGTAGTCCCTCCATTTCTATAATTTATCAATTTTCCAATTCCAAAAAGCATTTGTATTTTGGCAGCATCAAAACATCACCTAGTGCAATATGCAGCACACCAGCATCTTATGTTTATTAGCAGTAATCTGTTAATTGAAGATCAACTTCTAATTTAAATGAAAGATGTAACGGACTTATGATTTTTCACTGTTTTCAGGACTTAATAATACTTTTTCTTTGCCCCCTTTCCCTTGCTTCCAGTTACAAACAATGACATCGAGTCCTCCAAAATTGCTTTTGTGGCATCAGCCAGTGCGTTTGAGAAATGGACATCCTTGACAGGACTGGTTGAACAGCTTAAGGGACTTTGAAGAAAGGGGAGATGGGAATTTTCATTTTTCAATTTTTCTAGTTTCTTTCACTGAGAGAGACTTGAAGCTTCATTTAATCTATACCAGGTGATTTCATTTGTATCTCCCAATATAATTCTTTGAATTTTAAAGCGGCTGCCCATGAAATTCGAGAGTAACATACTTTCCACTTGCATGAGTTGTAGCTCAACGTGTTTGAGCCTCAGTTTTTCTCTATAAGCATTTAGAAGTCTGATGTAAAAATTCATTAAAGTTGCGCCCAGATGAGACGTCAGTAACAATGTCACATGTTTACCTGTTTCGGACTTGGGAGGGAGCAAAATCTTGCTCGGGATTTTATCGTTTGTACCCTTGTTTTAATAGACAGACAGCACTTGTAACTCAAGTTTCTTCACCTGTGGTTACAAATCCTTAATTGATTTTGTTTTTTAGCATACTTGTCCTAAAAGTTCACTGTCACAAACATACTGTCAGGTGAATAAAATTTGTATGTGAGCGTATACACTAACACAAGTATTGCTAAGACTCGAGCTATACTGTTACCTTTGAATTTCGAACAGAGGCAGACTCTGAATCACCTGAAAAGACGAGAGCAAACGCAACCACGAGAGATGATTCAGAAGAGACATTAATTATCTGTAAATTATAGGATCTCTAATTTATTGTTACGGGACTGCATAACAACATTACATTAGCGGTATTTAACACCAGCATTACCAAAGTCTACTACTAGCTCGACATCTCCGTCATACAACAGAAGCTGCTACATTATGCATCTATCTAAGAATGTATAGATTGATGTCTCAATAGACAACTAACAACGAAAAACTACAATTGTCTTCAGATTTTCATAATTTGGAAAAAAGGTCAGGAGGTGAAGGCGAAGCCTCCATCAAGTTAATCTATTACAGATATTAGATTGTAACTCAAGGCTCGACCTTGTCTGCATCACCGCCTCGGCTGCCATTCTCAGTCACTTCTCCTTCCACTTTCTTGCTTATGTCAACATCTGAACGATCATGTTCCTCATTATTGCAATTCAGTACTTTCTCCTTCCATTCTGGTTCAGCTTCAGGAGCACTTTTGTTGCTTTCTTGTCTTCCTTCTCGTTCAACTTCATAGCCCTTTTCTTCAGCAGTAACCGGCTTTACTATGTCCTGTTTGCCTGATGCAAGCTCATTTTCAGTCCCAACCTGAGATTGATCATCCTTTCCTAGATCTTTGGCACCTTCTATTTCTGTTTTATCCTGAGTCACCACAGAATTACCAGCTTGCATCGCTTCTTGTGACACTTCCAACTTTCCAGGTTCTGCCTTCGCATTTTTCTTGCAGTCGTCAGCATTGTTAGACACGTTAACATCTTTTCCATCTTTAGATTCTTCGGAAGCAGCTTCTGTTTTGGTATTAGGAACTTTTTCATCTTCCTTCTCATCTTGACTTTCCTTACTAGCATCCTTACCCTCTTTTGTTTTTTCTGCTTCTTGCATCTGAACATCTTCAGTTTCCTCAACTCTTTCATTATCATTCTTTGAAGCTGATGACTTTCTGCCTCGTTTCTTTGGTGGTTCACCATCTGCCGGTGGGGTTGACTTGGCTTTCCCACTGATTCTTGCAGATCTCCTTGGGGTCTCACCAGTGCCCCAATCAAACTCCGAAGAAGCTGGACCACCAGGATGTGCTTTCAGGTATTGTTCCAATTGTCTTTTGTTACTGATTTCCTCTCCAGTTGGGGCAACGAATATGATCTCACTCTTCTTTGGGGACTTTTTCTTGGGCATGAACTGCAAATGAACATAAATCTGACGTCATAATGGCTCAATTGACTGATGAGTGATGACAAAACCAACAACAAAATAGATGTACGGGTAAATATTAGGAAACTTCTAGGTATGGAAATTGGGAAATAAAGACATCCCCAACTATTAAACAAAGTCATGAAATATATATGTGGTCAGAAATTAATTGTATAACTAATACTTCACAATTGGCAGATACTACACAATCTCTAACAACTTAGAAGTTCAGGATTGCTCATGCTGTCATTAGAAAGTAATGGCCCAGTGCTCAGGCAATCCAGAGTTCATAAAAATATTCTGATATAGCCAGCCTTCAGCCCATGTAATTTTACTCTTCTATTTTAGCCGAAAACATTCCAGTTGAAAAGTGTGCAGAGTATTTAATTCTCAAATTTCTTATATCAATACGTTTAAATATGAAAACTACAACTAATGATCAATAATGTTCAAAGGCAAAATATATATAATGGCATGTAAACACTTAACTGACCACAAGATACATTGAGATCTCATGTCAACTTGACTTCTGGACAAACTAAGAGTTCATTTATTTCAAAATGACCATTATATTCTGATTCAGCTGCCTCCTTGTTTTGAGGTGTAATAAAACATATAGAAAATTTGAATAATATATGGGGATTTTTCTATTTCCTTTCTATCCTAGTATCGAGACAATTGAAACTATAACCTATGTAATGTAGCATCGATATACCTTCCAGACAAGACGAAAGTTGTGCTAGGGCAATATAATAATTGCTTAACATGGAAAATGAACCATATGTTAAAAAAGCGGAAAGTAAGAAATGAGGATGCAGAAAAGGCTAAATAGAAGATCATTAAGCATGAATGGTCTATGCAAAGTTTAGGGATGGCAACAAATTACAGCAAGACTATAGGGTAACATCTTGATGGCTCTTGACACATTACAGTTAAGAAAATGCTATTAATGAAAAGGAAAAATTTAATAATCATGACAAATCTTTCACTGATTTACATGCTAACCTGACAACAGCTCACCCAAATTAAAATGGTTGTCGAAAGTATCAGCCGTGATATTTAATTTATTATCTTCATGGGCTCCTTTTTCTTCTTAAAAGGTGAAAATTTCAAAACCCTTTTTGCCACTTCATCCAGACTAAAACCATCATTCTAGACTTGTTTACTATCTCTCTTTTTGTAATGACAAAAGTCGCAAAATAACAGATCATGTCAAAACATGCAGATCGATATTGATTCTATGATGACTCCTTATCTAAGAGTGCCATGAAGGCCAAATATCTCCAACGTCAGCAACTCTGGAAACAGGAAACAGCAATATACTAACCAGAAGCACATTATTCACCCAAGCATAATGACAAAATGAGTATCAAAGGAAACAGCTAATCGCATAATGTCAAAGAGCTCTTAATAATATAGAATAGAATGCTTCAAAATAATACGATGATTTAGGGCCAAGACCAACTGCATGAAGGATTTCAAAGCCTAATTATAAATTTTTGCTCCTGATTGTTTAAAATTATGCTGATCTAACGTATATCTTTCTTTAGTACAAATTACTAATACTTCATGAGTAGGAGACTGTTGTGTAACTTTCATATCATCAATATGAGAGTTCCATTTGTTCAAGTGATACCAAATCCTGTTGTTCGCTTCGCCTTCTGAGCCATTAATACTCCAGAACATTTAATGAAAATAGATTCATTCATGACAGGAGATAATATAATTCTAATGCTTACAAACAGCATCACTGGATATATTATGTTAGTTGTTGACACTATGCAGTTCCTTGTACAAACAAACATTCCATATAAGTCTTCCTCTGTCAAGTACAGCACTTACACAAACTTTGTAAAGATCTCATGAAATTTCTAACCTGACCTCAATTAAACTGTATAATGGAAGTAAAAGTAAAACAAAATTGTGATTCACCCCACCCACCCCAAGCACAGTTGACATCTTTAACATTTTTGAGCAACACACCATAGAAAGATTGCAGGCTCAATACAAAAAGCAGACAGGAAATCAATTAAATATGTCTGGATGAGGAAATAGTTTTTCAAAAGTTAACTCTGAATTAATAAACACCAGAGGAATATTATATTTTGCTATAATACCATGTGGAAAATGTGGCAATCCTACCCTACCAATTCTTAAAACCAAAACATTAACTTCACCGCATAAGAAAGTTTTCAAACTAAAATAAACATATAGCACAGTACTTTACAAGGAGTTGTCTAGTACATGATTCAAGGAAATATATAAGTTCAAAAACATGTAGCAGCATTTGGTAAAAACAAAGTTGCAAGTCTAAGGGATGAAAAATGCAAGAGTCACAGGAAATCATTAGAAATAAGTGAACTTCATGGATATCACGTGATTTCTAATAAGAAAATATAACATATATATATATTTTTTAATTATCATTTACCATATAGCACTTTTGAAGAGCTAGATCAACCAAATCATAAGATTCACAATACCATAGAATACCATAGAACTAAATAACAGATTGTAAGGACACTAAAAAACTGCATTACATTAATTGCAGCTCAGATAGGTAACACCAACCTGGACTGACAAATAAAGTTGGAAATTTAAACAGAACATATAATATAATTGAATCCAACCAAAGATAAGGTGCAACACAACAAATATACTCATATCAAACACTTAAAATTTATTGTATATTTTATCCTCTAAACCGATTTACATAAGAGTAAAAATTAAAAGACTACCAACTAGAACAAATAATATACAAATCTAGCTTGAATTGAAACTTTTGTCAAATCTGAATCCTTCAAACAGTCCCCTTGAGTTATAGAAAAGAAATGAGCACCCTACAGTGAATCCAACGGTACAAACCTGCTATAGTTAACCAAGAGAAACAAAACAAACTGTGCCTCAAAACTATTAAGAGCTTTCTCATGCTCACAAACCAAAACAATTACAAGCTTCTCCCAAGTTCATTCGCTAAACTAAATGAAGCCTTGGCCAAGCCTGATAACCAAAGTTAGTTGCTTTAGGAAGCAAATATACATATATATATTAATAAAAAAAAAGGGACATTACTTTAAGTGTATTATTAGTGCCATCATTAAAATACACTGCAAAATTTGGCACATTACCTTTTCTAGTAACACATTCCACAAAGTTTTACTTAAATTGAAGTAATTTAACAAAACTTCATTCCTCCGCGAAAATGATATCAATAACGACAAAAAGATTTTCTAAAGTACAATGAACAGCAATTCTAAGCTGCCATCAAAACAATTACAAAAACACAAAAAGAAAAGGCACTAACAGACGAGGGGGCCACCCTAACTAACCTAAAGGAATAACAGATTCATAATTTAACAGACATGTAAACCCTAACTGCGATTTCATTACTAGACCATGCCATATTCCAATGAAATTCCATGAAATTAAATTCACGAACAAATTCCACAAGCAATTCACAGAAAATAAGTAAAAACTGAATTTAAAAAAGCAACAACATGTAATTAATTGAAATTGTAGAGAGAGAGAGAGAGAGAAAGAGAAGGACCATCTTCTTCCAACCAGAAGGCGCTGGAAGTTCTGAGCAGAGAGGTTCGTCGTGTTGAGGAGTTGCAGAGCTCGCCATTTCACCTAACATTTTATCATACAATTATGACTAATTTAATTACTCATAAAATGAAATTCAACAAACAAAGCTCAGCTTTAAAAAGCCAATAAACAAAAAAAAGAAAAAAAAAAGGGGAAAAAAAGAAAAAGCCTCACTTAATAACTTTCTCTCTCTCTGATATCTATTTGGTAATGAAATTGTTGTTGCAGAGCTAATATGACGACAAAAGCAATGAGCAGGTGAACAGACACGTTTCTCTTTCTCTCTCTCTCTCCCTCCCCCCAAAATACGCTTTCTCAGTTTTTCTTCCGTACTCTGTTGGTCAATTTTAAATAATGTCACGGCCCAATTCTTCCCCGACACATGTCCCTCCTGTCTGTTGGTTGTACTCAATTTATCCGCTTTCTTTCATTTTCCAAATTTACACCTCTCTTGTCTTTTTTTTTTTTTTTTAAACAAATGCTGATTTTATCATTTAAATGTATTTAATTAAATTTAGGGTATACCATTGACATATCTTTTATACATATAAAATTTAGAGTTACAATTTTATAATTAACCATACACTTTTTTATTATTATTTCAATTTTGGATATATAAAATGAACCTTTTAATTAAATTTTGAAACTGAAATATTCTCAACAAATGATGTGATTATTTAAATCTAAAACTAGAGAATTAAATTTAAAATAATATTCAAATCTCTGGATTTTGTTTTTCAACTCTCATTTATTTTTCTAGCTATCAATGTGAAGTTGTTTTTCTTAAAAAAGGAATAAACATTTTTTATTCAATTTATTTAATTATTATTTACATCTTAAAATAAAGGTTAATGTTTTAATTTTTTTTTTCATTTACTCAAGTACATATTAATATATAACAGAATACAATAATTCAACTCTGTACACACTGAAGCTTTTAATACTTTGTGGTCAAATTTCCCCCCAAAAAAAAAAAAAAATTGTGGTCAACTATCGAACAAACTGTTCTTCCATATTTAATTAGCAAAACAACTTCTGAATTTTACAAGCACAGATAAAAAATCCAGATAAAAGCACAGATCCCGATGAAGGTGAGATGCCCTTTATCTGGATCCTATACAAATGGCAACGATTTGCACGTGCCAATCACAATGCTGTTACTTGAGTGGCTAATAACTAATGGAACATAGATAATTATTAAGTTTAAATAAATATAATTAAATACAATAACAAAATAAAATCGTAATCCAATCTAGTAATGGTTGGGGCAGCAAATGGCATTGATTTCTCTAAATTGACCCAATTGTATTAACATCTCCTCTTATTATTGCCTAAAGTTTCATTAAAGATAAAAGTATAATTACGTTTTGGCTAATTAATTGTTTTATTTTTTATTTTTTTTAAATCTTTAAAATTAATAATTAATCCTTAAAATTAATGAATTTACTTTTTAAAAACAAAAATAGAAAGTTTCATTAGATCTTCATCTCCTAATTAATGTTCATCTCCTTCTCCTCAACACAACATTTTTCAATCAAAGCACAAAACACAACGTATTGATCTCACTATTATTATTATTATTAATATTTTATGGTGATCTCACTATTATTTAGATTTATTTGCTCTTATATTAAATAATTGTTATTTAATTAGTGATATTTTTTGGAGCTTTGAAAAATTATGATTTGAAAAGTGTTATTTCTTAATCATATATCCCATAATATATCTTTTATTTAAGAGAGGATGAGCGCGCTTAGTTGCCACATGACTAATATGGAAATGGTGCATGAAATTAGCATATAGATGATTGTAATAAATCATGACCCATATCTTCAATACAAATAAGGAGATGAATCATTTTTATAGAGAAACAGAGTTAGCTCACATGTATAAAAGGGAGCTCATTTCATCATATTAAAGGGAGCCACCCCGAAAATGAAAAATTAAAAGGAAATGGCCACTTGAAGCCAAAGAGCTTGGAGATGGTGCCAACTTGGGAGGTCAAAAAGACTTGGAAGAGGCAACCATGTTCCTCTTTGGGTTTTATATTTTTTCTTACTTTCTTGTATTAAGATCAGGATGAAGCTACTTTTGATATATAACTTTTCTATTATGTTTTTAATTGTCAAACGTTGAGTTTCAGTATTTGTGTTCTTGACATCAATAATTGATTAAATATTAAACCTATCATCTCTAATACTATATATTAGTGATCATTTTAATGTACGTATTCATTAAATTTATGCTTGGATTTGTAACACTAAATGTGATTTCCTTTAATTCTTTATTTTTCATTGATACAAATATATAGAATGTTTAGGAATTACACTTTTAAGCAAAAAGGGACTTAATTAAGATTTGAAGAAATTTTAATTTAGTTCATAACGTTTAGTAAAATACTATTTTTTTTACTAACGTTTGCATTTCGAATTTCTCATCATCCCTAATATTTCGGAAATGTATCAATTTAGTCACTATAACTAAAAAATGATAGTCAAACGTTACAGAAGTGGCAAAAAGATGGATTTACCTTTAATATAATTAAGATAGTTAAAATTATATAATTATTCTTTTAAAAACTGACAATTACAAAATAACCATCTCCATTATTACAAAATTACCTTTGACCACATTCTAATCAAATTTTGACACATCATTTAATCAATTTTTTAAATTTAATTTACAGTTAATAAATATTTTAATTAAAAGTAATATTTTTAATATAAAATTAAAAAAAAAAAAACTCCTTCAGCTTCTACCTCTCATAATCTTCCTCATCTCCAATTTCATCTTCTACATTTATCAAAATCATTATCTCTATCATTTTCATCAAACCAACATCAGTCAAATTAAATATCAACATAAAACCAAACATCTCCCAAATCTAAAAATATATATATATATATATTTATGATTTTTTTTTTTTTTTTTTTAAATTTGGAGATGGCATCGCCTGCCATCTCTAATCAGTCTCCACCGTCAGAGACTGGTCTTCGGCGATGAAGATCGTTGTTGGTCTCCTTGCTAGAGACCAGACGGTGGAGCCCAGGTTTCCAACGATGTAGACCAACTGGTCTTCATCGTCGAAGATGCAATGGAGCCAGCGTGGAGACTCTGATCTCCGACCTGGTCTCCATTCCGGCGATAGAAACCAGTTTTCTAATCTCCCTTGTTGGAATAAGAACAGTCTCTATGGGAGACCCCGATCTCTCATGGAGATCTCATAGAGATCTATTTTTATTTTTTTAATTAACTTAAAAATATTTTTTATTTATTAAAATAAAAATATAAAAATATATATTATATTAAATATATATATTAAAAATATATAAATAATTTCAAGTTAAAATGATCAAAATAACCCTCTTCCTATTAAGGTTGATTAATATTTGACTAACAATAGGACTAAATTGATACATTTTCAAAACATTATGGATGACGAGAATTCGAAAAACGTTAGTAAAAAAAAAAAAAGTAATTTTTACTAAATATTAGGGACTAAATTAAAATTTTCCCTTAAGATTTAATAAGTGGGATTCATTGTTAAATCCATAATATGACAATAAAGTGAGGTTTACTTGTCACTTGAAGTTAAGGAATTGATAAATAATTAGAAAGTTATGAAATTACTGGTGGGGGATTCTAATTCCTAGTAATTGTTTATTAGTTAGCAACATCATTGTCTGCCATGAAGACCATAAGAGACCCCCGACTGATCTCCACAAAAAATGGAGACTTAGATAGTATTTGGATTCACTTTTAAAATTGGTTTTTAATTTTTAAAAATAAAGTCCCAAACGAACACTTCAAACAACCTTAAGGGGGAACTAGGTAAAGAGGATATTACAATATTCTCTTTTATTAAAGTTAATATGCAATAGAAAAATTAATCATAAGAATAAGAGGGAGAGAAAACATGTACAATGATGATTATGTGAAAAGTCCTAAAAGGTACAAGACACTAGAACCTTCTCTAATCACTTTCGAACATAACTTCACTAATAATAAATGGGTTACAACTAGTGTTTGCAGCAACCCTTTTGCCTAGCTATGTAAACCTTCTTATCTACTAACAACTCGATCTTGTCTTTAACGAACCAAGTTGTTAACTTTGTCTATCTTTTTGATCCACTACAATCTCAAATTTACATTCTTGGTTCATGTGCAAGCGAATCAAACTCTTCTCACTCAATGTTCTAAGAAAGTAAAACCTTATGATGATCAAATTAATCAATGCACACACATGCTAATATGTATTCAAACACAAGTAATATGTTTGATCACAGCACACTACAAGAATCTAGATGCAATAATGCTTTTGCACAAATAATCTAAACTTTAGTGCAATTTTCTTCATAGCACCACCTTTGACTCAATTTCACCCGAAATTGTGCCGAATCCCTCCAAATGAGTTATAATACTCTTCCAAAACTTATTTACCTGAAAACACTTAAAAACAGATAAAAACACTTGAGAATGACATCAATGAAGGCTAAATATGCAATAAAAATACATTGATCTCTACGACACCTTTTGATTTCTTCGTAGGCTTGAATTGCATATAAATTTGTAGAGAACTAATAAGTTCTTCCATACAATGGTGTTGTCGATGTCTAAATTCAGTCAACCCAAGTTTTTGACCTAAAACTGTAAATAAAGCATAATAGAGACAAATGCAAAAGAAAGAGAAGAGGAAGAAAAATTAATGCAAGGATTTTTACGTGGTTCAGCCCAAAAAGATGTCTACGTCCACCAGTATTTCTCTTACTATTTTAGTAGAGTCACAATATATTATTGATTACTGATTGTTCCTTACAGTGAATTTTCAACCTTTATTTATAGTGTGAGGTGTTACAATTTGAGTACAATAAAAATAGGGAAAGAATTCTACATTAACTATACTTCCAAAACTAATGTCCATCAGATGAGGAGCTTGGAAGTTCGCATTGTTGAACAAGTGACCTCTCTAAGTGGTGAGATCGTTGGGGAATTCGTAGCTCGAGTTGACCCTCTGATAATCTATTAGACCACTGAGGAGCAGCAAGCTTGCGAAGCTATCGAGGAAAGCAAAGCTTGCAAGGTGTTTACTTACTACGTCTCGATGATAAAATATTAGGAGTTAGGGGGAATAGTTTTAGAATATCACATTCTCAAAGGTTGTCGTGTCATGCTACCTTTATCTAACAACCATGCAGCCTATCCTCTTTGGGGGTTCGTAACCATCGGCACCTACTATCTTAGGCACGAGCTTAGATTTTCAGTCTCTACTTATCTCATCAACCTCCTCAATAGGCGAAGACTCAGCCCTTTTCAATTAACTCCAAACTCGTACTCCCAGCTTATATCCCTAGCCTTATTCTTCAAAAGGAACGGTCTTCCATCTTCAATCCCAAGAGTTTGTCGTCACCTCTTTAGTATCAAGAGTGTCGACGGCTTAAAAGGGGAATACAAGATGTGATTTACTATCTTACAGGTCGGAGAACGGACTTCAAGGACCTCTTTCCTTAGAGCGAGATGAAGGGCAAGTCCAATGTAGGTAACTACAAGTCGAGTTGGTTTTATATTTCTTGTCATTCCCTTAGACAACTCCAAAATTTCGATTTCGCTTTTAGTCTAGGTAGACAGATGAGACTGATTTCTACGAGCTACAACAAATTTATTATTTTTTTAATTCTTTTTGTTTCACTTCGCAGACGTGATAAGAGATAAGGTAGTCTTTACTGAGAAGGAGATCGAATCTCGTAGGCATCTTGTGGATTTGGGGGAAGAAAAAATCAATCACGCGTTCGACGACGAGCTCCTCAAGACCCATCATCGAGCTCATTCTTTAAACAGCGAACTTTTAGACAACAGGAGAGACATCGAAATTCAGGTTGAAATGGAGCTTGCCCCTACCTTTGACACTGTTGGTGAAGTAGAGGCAGTTCTTATCTCTCAAGGACTCCAAAGATGGTAAAGCTCACCCTCCGCAAGCCTTCTTCAGTTTGACATATCCAGACTATAACACCTTCAATTGTTGCCTCTGTTGGGGTGACTACCTCTGAACCGATATCAGGACCTTTTGAAGTTCAAATCCCCACCTCATAGCTTGAGGTGGTTGAAGTTTTTCATGAGTAGGTGGAAGCTCCTACTCATAAGGTTGAAACTGCTTTAAGCAATGGAGCCAAAAGGAAGTCAACATCCAAGCTTCCTCTGGCCAAGAGATCTCATGGAGATATAAGGGTAAGCAGTCTATTATTGCAAAGAGAAGAATTGAGCCGCAAGCCAGAGTATAGTCTGAAGTCGGGTTAGGGGGGATGTACTTCGATGCCATCCTCGATAATTTACCCAAAATTTGGGAAATACAGCCAGAAACCTAGACAAAGAAGGCTTAAGAGGCAATTTCTTGTCTGGTTACATAGCACACCACAGGTTGTTGGTAATCTCCAATATCTTTGCTTTTCTTGCTTCCTTGGTTTAAATATTAACTTACTGTATTTCGGACCGCTATGAAAGCAATGAAGCAGATGAAGGAAGCTTGAACTTTTGTGGAGGAAAAGAAGGAGTTTAAGAGCGAGAAGAAAAAGTTGAAGGATGAGTTCTCGTTCATGATTATGGAGGCCGAGAAGGCCAAGAAATCAGAGCAACTCCTTCTAGCCAAGCTGAAGAATGTTGAGGAAGCAAAAAAGAAAGCGAAGGACATTCTGACTCGTGAGGAAGATACTCATGTAGTTGCAAGGACTGACTTCACCATCAAGCTCCTCAAGAGTGAAAAGGAATCAGATAAAGCAAAGAGCAATCTGGAGAAGACCGTGTAGCTAGTTTAGGTTGCTGAAAAGGCTATGGAGGAGGCTAAGCAGAAGGTCACTCTTGCCAAGGAAGAGGTCACCAAAGCTAGGGAGGAAACAGTGATAACTCTATTTTTATAGAGTTATTTTATCTTTTTAAAACTTGAATTCTTGCTTAGTTCTTGATATTTTTATTATTATTAAATAAATTATTTTATATTTTTGTATTTTTATTTTCAGAATAAAATTGGTGAAAAAAAGCGCATGTGGACCCCATCAAATACTATTATTCGAGACAAGATCATCGTTACAAAATAAATGTCATTCGAAGCAGTTCATCGCCTTAAGAATTACTTGAATCAGAAATCACATCAAAAAGTTATTGCAATTTAAAGATCGAGTATTCTAGAAATAAATATTATGTCATATTGATGTAAGGAATGATGTAATATTAAAGTTGACTTATATGGGGTAGGTGAACCATGATGTAAGCAATGATGAAATATGAAAGTTGACTTGAATGAGGTAGGTGAACGATGATGCAAGCGATGATGCAAAATGGTGGAAAATTAGGAAAAGATGATGCAAACGATGATGTAATTGGAGGTGAACTTTGCTTATATATAGGCCTTAGAATCACCATTCCAAACATCTCATCAAACACCAAAATAATAAGTAGTTTAGAGAAAAAGAGAGAGAGCTTGGAGAGGAGGAGCAAAGCAGAGGAAGAAATTCTACGGCGAAACTTCAATCCACTAAGTTTTCTTATCTTTTATTATGTTTAATTTTCTAGTCTTTGTAAATTCTAATATAGAGTAGATTTATTTTTCTAAGGTTATGATGTAGCCTAACTTTGATGTTCCAATCCTTTGTTCAATTTAATTAATGATTTTTTATCTTGGTTGATACATTTAATACTGTGCTTAATGTTTCTAAATAACTGATCACTATTTTGTTGAATTATTAATCATAATGATAGCGGAAGCTGATTTATGTGTTTAGTTCATTGTATTGAATGTCATAAATTACATACAGGATAGGAATATACCTACATGGTTTGTGTAGTCTATAAAAGAGATCCAAAAATCTTAATGAATCCATTAATGTTTTAACTTACATGGGGATATAGCAGTTAAACTTTATAGGGTATTTTCCTTAGACCTCAGGAGGGGCTATGTGAATAATTCAGGAATCTCGACTAACAACTGGATAATCAATTTTTGTTAAAAAGAACAAAGGGAAGGAACAGATTAGTTATAGTGAAATCAGAACCTTAGAATTTTCATTTATTGAATTAATTCTTATTTATTTACATTTACATTTAAATTTAGTTTTAGTTTTCACTTCCAATTTCGTCTACCAAATAAAAGTTGAGTTATTTCAATTTTGGGCATTAATTAACAACAATCCTTGTGGGACGATACTTCTCTTATTACTTTATTACTTGTTCGGCTCGTCCACTTGCGATTTTGCACAACAAGTAGAATCAGAGACCTCCAATACGTTCCTCTACACTTTACAAAAAGTTTATCCTGAACTGGACTTCTACTTCTTTGGTGAAAAGGCAGTCGTCGAGGTGGATAAGTATAAGGAGCAAGCTGTCTGATCTTCAGATATCTTAGACACAATTCCTCAGAATTCAGAGCTCCCAAGTATGACCTTCTAGGATGAGACAATTCAGGTCGCAGTGCCTCAAGATGCAATCTTATATGAAACAGCCCCCATGTAGCTTGAACCTCTTTTTTTTTTTTTTTTTTAATTTTTCATAATTGTGTTATACTCGCCTCGCTTTGCGAGGTCATTTGTAATGGATATTTCGACCTCAATTTGATGTTACTATTGTTGGCATGATTTATATCGTTGTGGGATTTATTTGTTATACTCCAATGTTGCCTTGTGTCTTTATTCCACTTTCTTTTTTCTAAGTCTTTGAGTTTCTTGCGAACTGAGAAATAAAGTAATTAATGTATAAATCAGCGGTAATAAAACCTGGTAAGAGCTCAGGGGGTTGCTGATCTTGATACGTTGTAGCTCGCAGATCATAGCTTAATCCGAAAATTTTAAGTCAAACTATATCCAGTAGGTCGGAACCTCAGCTAACATAGTATGATAAAATTCTAGCGAGCTTTATCCAATGGATCGGGACCTGGGTTAACATAGCATAATAAAATTTTTCGAGTTATGTCTAGTAGGTCGGAATTTGGATTAACATAGTATAGCTGTATCCAGTATGTCGAAATACTAGCTAACATAACTTAATGAAATTTTGGCGAGCTATGTCCAATAGGTCGGAACCTTAGCTAACATAGCAGAACAAAATTTTGACGAGCTATGTCCAGTAAGTCAGAACCTCAGCCAACATAGCTTAATGAAATTTTGACGAGCTATGTTCAGTAGGTCAAAACCTAGGTAAACATAGCGTAATTAAAGTTTTCGAGCTATGTCCAGTAGAACGGAATCTTAGCTAACATAGCAGAATAAAATTTTGGCAAACTATGTCCAGTAGATCAGAACTTCAGCTACCATAGCATGATAAAACTTTGGGGAGCTATATCCAATAGGTTGGAACCTCAACTAACATAGCTTAATGGAATTTTGATTAGCTATATCCAATAGGTCGGAACCTAAGCTAACATAGTAGAATAAAATTTTGATAAGTTATGTCCAGTAGGTCGTCGGAACCTCAATTAACATAGCTTAACTTAATAGAATTTTTGCCAAATAGAAACTTGCTGGAGATGTCCTTTTTCACTTAGCATATAGTAAAGAAATCAATAGAGACATGATTCAGAGTAAAGTAGTATGGAAAATTTGAAACTTTTATTAATTTTAGAATATTGAATTTCAAGTTAAGAGGTATGTACTTAAAAAGTTAATGAAAGTATGGGTAAATGTGCTCAGTATTCCAAGCTCGTAGGACCTCAGCTCCCTCTATATTAGTCAGGTGATATGCTCAATTTTTCAGGTTTTCTTTGATAATATAAGGACCTTCCCATTTCGAACCAAACGATCCGTCACTGGCCTTAGGAGCTACAGATAAGTTTATGTTCGGAAGCTTATTAGGGTTGTTGTTGTGCCAATTGTGGTGGTTGTTAAGGTCGTGGGTTTGCTCTTCGTACCATATAGTCTTTCAAGCTACCTCTCTTGATTAGATCCTCAATGGCATCCTTTAACGCCCAATATTTTGAAGTGTTGTGTCCGACCTCATTATGGTATGCACAAAACTTGTTCTAGTTTCTGAGGTTAACATGAGTTTTCATAGGATTTAGGCTTCCCGAAGTCCTCCATGTTTCTCTCCGTTGCAAAGATCATGTCCTGTATATCTGACAGGTTGTTGTAGCTATCATGATGACCTTGATGCTGAGGTTGTTCTTTTCTGGGCTAATTCCTGACCTTCTTAACATTTTGATCGTTCGAGCCGTTATTCCGATCTTTTCTTCAATTCCCACCATTATTTATTTTCTTTGATTGGTTTAAACTACCAGCTTCACCCCTTCTGGTTAGACTTCTCGAGGCCGAAAGTCTCCTCCTATGTAACAGATAGCCCGATTCGCCACTTGTAGCTCGTAGCTGTAGCCAAGCTCGTCATGGATAGGTACTGTCCCCTCCCCCATGAGGTTTTCTTTGCCTCCCACATTTGCTCGAACAAATTATCTAGAAGCTAAATATATAAGGCCCGTAGATCGTAGGTTCGAGCGAGTGTGAAAATGGGAGAAAACCCCATGGGGGAGGGGACAGTACCTGTCCATGGGGGGTCGGGCTACAGCTACGAGCTGGGAGCTGACTAGCAGACCGGTGGACCGAATAGCTGGCAAGGTCGGGTTATAGTTATGAGCTGCGAGTTGACTGGCGGACCGGGCTATTCGTTACATGCGCTTTTTTATTTTCACACCTTGGTCGAAATTCACACATATAAATACCCAACTTATTTCTTTCATTTTCTTGATACAAATCATCTTAATATTATGTAAAACTTTAAACAAACACATCAAAACAATAAAATCAACATATATTTATCAAACCCTAACTTAGCCTAAACTTGTATTATGCATCGAACATCATTCCTTTACTTTTATGGATACCAAATACACTAAAATCACTCAATTATTTATCTTATGCTCAATTATCAACTCAATTAAAATTTCTATGTTCAATTATTCCTTAAAAGGGTATTATTGTCTAATAAGTTTTGGATCACTTAAAACCTATTCAATTGAACTCATTTTCAATCCATTTCAGATTCTTTTCACTATAATACTTATTTCGGGACTTTTAATTCATGAGGTCTGTTTCCCGAAATTCACTTTTCACGTAGACCCTCTTCATTAGGAAATACTATTCATTGAAAAAATAAAACAATTAATTTTCATAAAATAAAGGATGAAAAATTTTGGGTCTTACATCCCATCTGATCTCCTTAACAGCTTGCTCGTAGAACTCACCTAGATCCTTTATTAGAGATTTGTAGATACTCTCATATAGTTTTCCATCCTTACGAAGCCCAACTAAGATCGTAGTTAGGATGTTTTTCTCTGAAGGGTTCTCTACATTATTGACTTCGCATCTGAACCTGGTAATGTAATCTTTTAGTGATTCATTTAGACATTGGAAGACTATGACGAGGTGACAAGATGGTGTGAGCTGTCTCCTCAGAGCTTTGTACTAGTTGGTGAACTTTCGTTGACATTTCTCCCAGCTATTTATACTATGAGCTGAGAGACTTTTGAACCAGGTCCGTGGAACATCCTTTAAGTGGTTGGAAAAACACGGTACTTGACCAAAGGATTGTCCTTCTGAAGATCCATTTCGATATTGAACACATCCAGGTGATTATGAGAGTCGTTATCTCCATTGTATTTAGGAATGTTGGGGACTTTGAATCTATGAGGGAGAGGCCGTGTCTTGATTTCCCTGCTGAAGGGGGTCCTCTTCCCATATTAATCATATTGGTTTGAGGTACCAGGGCATGTCTCAAGTTGTTGAACCTTCTAAAAGAGCTTCTCTATCCTTGGGTCCTGAGACCTGTGTCCTCTCCTATGCTCGTGACCTGGATAGCTACGGTTTGGAACATATCCCTAACTAGCCCTTTGCGAGCTTCCAGCTCGGTGCGACTCCGTGCATTACTGATGGTATATTTCATCCTCTTCATATCGAGATGCGGCCTGAACTCGGTCACCCTCACTCTTAAGCTCGTAGGATGTAAGAGTTCCTCCTCTTTACAAGCTCGGTGACCTTCTGCTCTCGAACGTGAGCTAGAGGAACGAACTGAGCCGGCAGGTCGATGCATCTCTTTGGAAGGTCTTTCAAGAGCTAACACTTCCTCTCATTGTTATTGGTAAATTTCTTTGGGGGCAGCAACCTCAAGTCTAGGAGCATTCTGTTCTTGGGCTTGGGCCAGTGCCAGTGCCCTGACTGCATCTGTAAGCTACCGTACTGTATTTTTCAACACTTTCTATAGCTGGTGCCACGTCTGTAACTCCTTGGCTATAGGAACTATCGATGTTAGTTGGCGAGGGGCTAGTGGAGGCAGAACCATTGTAGTGTCATTTGTGGGAACATGAGATGCGCCTGCTGTAGGCAAAGTTATATCCTCCATCAGTTGGATGTCGTGTTGTTATTAATTCATCTACCTTTCTAGTTGATCAGCAACCCATCAAAGTTTCTAGTGGTTTTTCCTCTTACCATAACAATTGAAAATTAAAAAAATTGCAGCCCTCATTCTAGTGTCAAAATGTCGACATCTAAACTCAGTCGACCCAAGTTTTTGACCCAATATTGTAAATAAAGCAAAATAGAGACAAAAGCAAAAGAAAGAGAAGAGGAAGAACAATGAATGCAAGGAGTTTTATTTTGTTCGACCCAAAAACATGCTTATATCCATGACTGCTTCTCTGACTATTTTGACAGAATCACAGTATACTATTGATTGTTGATTGTTCTTTATAATGAATTTTTAACCCCTATTTATAGCGTGAGGTGTTACAATTTGAGTACAATAAAAATAGGGAAAGAATTCTACATTAATTATGTTTCCAAAACTGGTGTCCATCCATTTAGAGACAGATCCCGTCAAAATAGGATTTTGATTTCACTTTCAATTCTGATAGTTGACTCTTCCTCAAATTAGACTGCTACATTCATGGAAAAATTCCTTTAATGAGCACTTCAAACTATGAGCTGGAACTCGCTCTGAATGATCTAGAGCTAAGCAAAAGGCAGCCTTGACCATAGTTGACCAACGACCTGAGAACTGTAATCAGCTAACTGAGAGCTTGTTTCTGCAGGTTGGATGTTGTCAGTCCGGGCTTTTGTCAATTGGGTCAGTTCATTGAATCAGTTCATTAAATTTTTACCAACCCACTTATGCAGCCCCAAATATACCCACAATTTGTGTCCATATCACAACTTCCTTCAATGGTTTTCACCTTGGTTCTAAATCACTTTGGTAGAGAACAAACAACTTTTTGAATAATTTTAGAGTCTAAATAAGATTCACAAGTGTCAAACATTGATTGGTGATATCCATTAACTAGGATTGAAAATAATTAAAAAAAAAAAACAAAATCTTCATTATCCTCTTGTCAAATAGTTTCGTACTTCTTTAAATAATTATAATTTTAACTTATTGACAAAAGATGTCCCTTTATAAGTCTATTAACTTGCCTATAATAGCTCTAGAACGGTTAGACTTGTTAGAACAGGAATTAGTACACAAGAGGTCCAAAAATTGAAGATCCAAATAAAGTGGGCTCGATTAAATTATTATTAGGCCAATTTTTATTATTTAAGAGCTTGGACCCAATTGGATCAAATTGTTTAAAATTTTTATGACTTCAAATGAGTTTATTAAGCATCAGTTTTTAAACACACCCACTCATTCCTTGATTGGGAAGAATAAAGGCCCAAATGAAATCAATAAAGAGAGCTCAAATAAATAATTCATAGAGCCCAATATTTAGTGGCCCAATTTTTGATACACCCATGAGAAATCATCCATGTTTAGATGATTTGAATATGACTTCGTGTAAATAGTCAATCAAGGTTTAAACCAATAAAACATAACATATTAACATTGATGTTAGCATTGATAGTTACTAAGTCCATTCATAAAGTAAATCATAATGAAAACAATATATGTAATCATTATGATTCGTCTTAAAATAAATACTAGTAAAACTATTTTTACAAAATCATGTAACCTATAAGATCTAATTCCTAAGTCATACATAAATTATGAGAAGTATTCTAGATGAGATATTCTAGATATAAGAATCAACTAATAAAAATTGAATCCTAGAAATAATTCTAAAGATATGAAAATAATTTACTAATCTCATTTAAGTGAATTAAAGAACATCTTCTTGTTATATCCATCTTGTATCTCCATTTATGTAGTACTAACTTATTCTCCTATTGAAATATCATGTATATTCTATTCATTGTAGACTTAAGCGTGTTGTAAGCATGGTTTAAAAACTCAGCCGAGTTGGCCGATTTCTTGTCAAGAAATCGCCGCTCAATCGGTATCCGATCCGAGAACCCCAGATCAATGGTTGTACTCGCTAAAAACGAGTATTCACCGCGCTGGACCGAGTTTGACCGAGCACTTGCAACCTCAATCTAACTCGGCGACCAAACTCAACAATTTATCTTGAAACCCAGTCAACAAACTCACAACAAGACTTCAAAAAATCAATCACTAATTCAACAATCTGCCACACCACATCAATCTCCCAACCAAACTTCAACAATAAACCCTAATCACTCACCAGTCACCACACCAAATCCCCACCCCGAACCCTAAATCCAATCACCAGTTCACCACACCAAGACCAAACCCCAACCCTTAACCGAACCCAAATTGGCTTGCTTACCTGTCACCGATTGCCGTAATGCCGCCGCTCATCCTCGTCGTCACTTGACCGCCACAGGTGCCACTGGAGCCTCTCCATGTCAACCTAGGCCATTTTAGAGAGATTTGCTTCAGTTTCAGCTACGATGACAGTTGATGACATCAAAGAAGTGACGACGATAGTGATGTCTCACTTTAACGGTGACGACGATAACGATTTTAGAGAGAGATAAGAGAGGACAAGGGAGATAGAGCAGAAAGGAGACAGAGAGAGAAAGTGATGCTGAAGGTTTGAAATGGGTCGGGTATGGGTTATTGGGAATGTGGTGTCGTTTTATATATGGTAAGGAAAGTTTGGTATAACCCCTCATATTTTATGAAATATCAATTTACAATTTCGTATTTCAAAACTAATAATTTTCCCCCTAAACAGTGCTTTCCGAGTAATCGTCGATTACTTGCCGAGTTACCAATTAATCGCTGCTCGTTGGATCACTGGTCGAGTAGCGAGTCATAAGTTTTTAAATATTGGTTTTAAGTAATTGGAATATGCCAATACACACGCTTAAGGGAACGACAGGAACTTGCGTAATGCTTTAGAAAACCTGATTTTGAGAAGTTCAAAGTTTTCAGAAAAACTCATAGCTTTTAAAAATTAAATTGAAGCTCTGAAAAATGAAAAAATTTTATATTTTGAGAATTAATTTTCAAAGAAAGAAAAAGTCTCTCAACAAAGGAAGTAGATGTTTTGCAAAAAAATGAAAAATATTTTGCAAAATGAAAATGTATTTTTGAAAGAACAAACAATTTTCCAAGTGAGAGTGGAGCTTCAAAGACTGAAATTGAGAATATTTTAAAAAGTAAAAATGAAGCTATAAAAAAAAAGGTCAATAATTTAAGTGAATTTTTTTTTTAAATTTACAAATATCCAAATGGATTTATAAAAGTTGTTTGGTCGTCAAAGATGTGTTTTTAATTGTTGGTTTAATGGTTATGAGTCGGGTCCACTCAAAATAACTCGAACTCATGATCCATTCTAAATCAAAGTTTAGATGTGATTAAACAACTACTTGTGTAGTTGTGAGTAGTTACTAGATAATTTGGCAGTTGTGTTGTTACATATAAATAGGATTGATTGGAGAAATTGAAGAGTGACTAAACAATCGAGCTATTAGCAATGTGTAAACACAGAGACCAAAAAAAGAGAAAACAAAAAAATGGCAAAAGATTCCTACATCGTGAAAAAAGAGATTTTGATTTCATTTATTGGTGATTGAATTCTGACCAGTTGAATAACTACAAAATTTTACTTGGGATTTTTCATTAGTAAACTGTTTGTTTCTTTACTGTTTTTGATACACATTACTTGATTGATTTTGTTTTCATTGGTATTAGGTTTACAACCAAAACAACTATGAGGTTACTGGTTCAAATCCTAAAAACGTCACTTTGTTCATTTGTGGTGTAAAGAGGACACGGTAGCAATCTGTATCTATCACACTCTGCACTCCATCTCATATTCGTGAGTTTCAAGGAGAACACGGCAACACCTTGTCTTTATCATACCCCTTTAGAGGCATGGCCAAGCCCTATATGGACTAATAGCCACCATAATGACTAAAAGTCACTACATAAAAAAAAAAAATGTAGATACTTGATCTATAATTGCTGTTAAGAGATAGAACTCGTTGAACAGCTTTTAGGAATCTAGCAACCTATACAAATTAAACAAATAGAGCTTGTGATCTTAACACCAAGGTGGTGCTGTTCAAAATCATTTCAACGCTCAAGTTGGAATAGATAGTAAGAAATAATGGCAATAAAAAAGATGTACTACTTACAGTGGTGGCAGCTTTGTCGTATGACAATTGGAGATCTATATGGCTTTCTACGATAGTTGAATTAAGATTAAATGTTGAATGTCACAGAAATCATCTATCTAACATCAACTTATTAGCTTGAAGATGTAGGGCAGTCATCTGTCAGTGTAAAGACAATTACCCTACATGTAGGAGAGTAAAGACAATGATGTCAATGGGAGCTTGGAAGTGTAGGTTTTTGAGAGTCTAGGAGCCTAGAGGTATTTCGGTAGACTAGCAGTACCAAAGAAGAGTTGGATTCTACCCCTCTTCTTAGTTACTATCCACTTTTATAAGTGAAAAGAGAGCCATTGGAGGGAGAGTTATGTTGGTGGGGATCAAGGGTTTCGTTCCTTTAATCCATGACTTGATGTTAATGAGGGAATCCCTCATTAAGTTGTCGAACGTTAGCAGTCTGACTCTTTCCCATCAATGTGGTTGCATTATAACAAAACAGACTATTCATACCGGAATATTCATACCGAGCATTAAAGGTTCGGTATGGATATAATTTTTTAATTAAAAAAACTAAATTGAATTATTCGTACTGGATATTAAAAGCCCATTATGTGATAACATTTTTTACTAAATAAAGGGCAAATTGTACAAACCTAAGGGTGGCAATATGAGTTACGACATGACAGGTCAACACGAATTCGTAAAAAATAAATGGGTATGGATTGGAGTTAAATGAATTCGTATCGTAATCGTGTCAACCCATCTAACCCATTTATTAAACGAATCGAATAGGGTTTGGTTAAACAAATCGCGGGTTGACACGATTAAAATTTGGGTTAAATTATAATTTAATATATTAGAAGGGTTAGAATGTAATTATACATTTATATATATACACACTTAACAAATCCCTAAACCTAAACTGTTTCCCTTTGATTTTGAAAGTTGAAAGTCTCTGTCAGCAGCTCTTTGCAGCTTACATGACTAGTGGAGAAGCAGCCCCTTGTAGCTCGTGTCCTTTGCAGCTTGCACGACCAGTGGACCACGAGTGCTCAACCATCGTCTGCTGCTCAACCTATCTTCCATTCTTCCTCCTTCCTTAAAACGACGACACGACGATGCGACGGCACTAACACTGACGACGTGACGATACTAACAACATTGGTGACACCAACATCGACAACGACCCGACAACACGACAACACCGACATCTTGACCAGCTTCGGGTTTAGTTGTTTAGGTAGTCGTCGAGTCACCACCACAACTCCATCCAAAAAAAATCTGAAAACCACAGCTTTTGAAAACTGAAAACCCTCAGGTGATCTCCGTTTTAGAGCCTAAAACTCAGTTTGTTGCGTGCAATTCAAATTCAATTTTTATTTAATTATTGTTGCTAATTTAATGTGATTGTTCATGTATTTAGCATGATTCCATTTAATATTAATTTGATGTTAGTGAATAAATTTGATAATCAATGCTGCAAAAATTGATTAGTGAATGATTGAGAGATTCTTGTTGTTTAGAGAGAGAGAGAGAGAGAGAGAGAGAGAGAGAGAGATTACTGTATTTCATGTAATGCTCTACTATTTTGGTGTGGAATTGCATAAGCTAGTTGTTAATATTTTGGTTTTGCATGGATAGCTTTATGATTCATTAAGTAGGAGCTATTAATTGGTAAATCTATACACTAATCATTAGGCTTTCAGTTTGTTACACAGAAATAATGATTTTTTTTTGTTTTTGCAGTTGAGTTTTGTACATTTATGGTTTTTCTAATTGTTTTGTGGGTATGTGTTGGTATGCATATTCAGGTTACTCTTTTTTTTTTTTGGAAACATATTCATGGTTATTTAAGTTTGTATAAGTTTTGAATGGCAATTGCAATAATTTTATATATATATCTCTAATGTAATGTTATTTGGTTATTTGGTTCTCATGATTTATTTAGTTATTTCATGGTTATTTGGTTATCAAATATGGATTTGAGTGTTGACTTCGAAGACGATACCACTAATCTGGACGATGAGCTTGAAGATAAGCTTGAAGTTGAAAATGAGAATGAAAATCTCGGAAGTTCAAATAAGTCAATGCAAACTAAAGCTGCTCGAAAAAGAAAGCGCACTTTGTATATGTGGAAGTCCTTTGAAATGATATCGAAGGATAAAAAGGGAAAAGATAGATGCAAATGCAAATGGTGTGGTCAAATCTATCTCTGCCCAACCTCAAGTGATACAAGTAACATGATTAGACACTTGACTCTTACTTGTCCTAAGTATAAATCGCATGATATACATCAAATGGTGATTGAGAAAAGTAAATCTGGGTCTATCGGTGTTCGTCAACTTAAGACTAAGACTCAAGAAGAATTTAGGAAGCTTGTTGCTAAAGCTTTAGTGTTGCATGATTTACCTTTTCAGTTTGTGGAGTGGAAAAGAATTATAAGAATCGTTGAGTTTTTAATTGATGATTTCCATATGATCTCTAGAAACACCGTGAAAGCGGATGTGTTTAGTTTGTTTAAGAAAGCTAAACAAAATCTTAAAAAAATGTTACAAGATGCCCCTAGTAAAATTTGTCTAACCTCAGATTTATGGACTTCCAAAACTACTGATGGTTACAGATGTATAATTTTGCATTTCATTAATTCTAATTGGGTTCTACAAAAGAGAGTGATGAGTTTTTGCTTCATGCCTCCTCCACATGATGGGATATCTATTGCTGATAAAGTTATGTCGTTGTTGTCTGAGTGGGGTATTGATAAGAAGCTTTTTTCCATTACTCTGGATAATACTTCATCGAACAAATGTTTTATTGATAATTTAAAAGGTCAATTGAATATTAGTAAAACACTTGTTTGTGATGTAGAATTCATGCATATCTTTGTTGTGCCCATATTATTAATTTGATTGTTCAGGATGGATTGAAAGAGATAGGTGTCGGTGTGCATAAAATTCGTGAGAGTGTGAAATATGTGAGAGAGTCTCAAGTTAGGAAGCAAAAATTTTTGGAGTGTGTCAAGCAAGTTGATTTAGATATGAAGAAGGGTGTCCGACAAGATATTCTTACTAGATGGAACTCAACTTATCTTATGCTAGATAGTACTATTTATTATCGACGTGCTTGGTGTACTTTAGAGTTGATCGATAACAATTATAAGCATTGTACATCTGCAAGTGAGTAGGATAGAGTTGAGAAAATTTGTAAGTTTTTACGTTATTTTTATGAGATAACTAATATTTTTTCTGATTCAAATTATCCCACTTCAAACTTGTACATGCTTAAAGTGTTTTTGGCGCATTTGACTTTGTTGAAATATTTGGAGAGTGACAATGAAGTTTTGAAAAGAATGACAAATCAAATGTACAAAAAGTTACAGAAATATTAGGCTGATTTTTGCGTTAGTTTGGCAATTGTTGTTGTCTTGGATCTCTGTTATAAGATGAAATTTATTGAGGTAGTATTTCAGAAGTTGTATGGTGTTATTGATGGATTAGAAAAGTTGACACATGTAAGAAATAAATTATTTTCATTATTTGATGAGTATATGGAAAATTCTATTAGGGCATCTACTTCCAAGGCCACCACATCATTGACAACTTTTAGTACACAAGTGACTAATGCACAGGTGAACACAATTGATGAACTTGACTTAGTTTTGATGGTAAGAAATAATATAATTTCCTTATTATATATTTGCGATATTATTTTACTATAACAATCTGTCTAATGATATTTTTTATTGTTATTAATTTTATATTGATAGGATTTTGATATGAGACATGGTGATAAAGGCATTACAACTTACAACACACAATTGAAGCTTTATTTGGAAGAACAAAGGCTTGGAAGATCAATTGATTTGAACATTCTAGCCTTTTGGAAGGCTAATGAAGCTCGCTATTCTGAGCTTTCTGCCATGGCTCGTGACATTTTGTGCATCCCATTATCTACAGTTTCATCTGAATTAGTGTTTAATAATGGTGGTCGAGTTCTTGATCAATACTGAAGTACACTAAAACCTGATGTGGTGGAAGCAATAATTTGCATTCGAGATTGGATAATTGGTAAAGATAACACACTAATTTTGTGCTAGTGATTTCTTATCATTATCTTTCAGTTACTTTTATCATTAATAATTGTAGAGAGGGAGATTGTTTCGTTAGAAAATATCACTGAAGATATATTGAATTTAAGTATTAATAAAACTCTCCTTAATGCAAATGTCTCTAGTGAATCAGTAGAAGGCTCAATACCAAATTCTTTCACTTAGTGGTAAATTTTTTTAATTATATTTCGTCATTAATTTTATGATTGTGAATGTAGATATCTAATTTTGTGTTTTTGTGTTTTTTGTGTAGCTTGAATATCCCTTTGGAGTTTGGAATCAATGAGGAAAGAATTTTTAAGTGACAAAAGTTTTATGTTGGAGAATGATAATGTTATGTTATTTTAATTTATATGGATTTGCATTGACTTTAATTTTGTTGTGATTTTTATATGTGGATGATATGGTGTAGTTAATTTAATGTGTAGGTTTTTATGTGTTGAATTAGGTGTTTAAATGTTTGATTGTGAATTATTTATTATGTTTGTGTTTGCATTGAGTTTGATTTTGTTATGGTTTTTAAATATGGATGATATGAAATTTTATATAGTTGATTTAATGTTTAGGTTTTTATGTGTTGAATTAAATATTTAAATATTTGATTGTGAGTTATTTGTTATATTTGTGTTTGCATTGAGATTGATTTTGTTGTGATTTTTAAATGTGGATGATGTGGAATTTTATATAGTTGATTTAATGTGTAGGTTTTTATGTGTTGAATTAGGTGTTAAATACTTAAATATTTGATTGTGAATTATTTATTATATTTATGTTTAAATTGAAATTGAGTTTGATTTTGTTGTGATTTTTAAACGTAGATGATATCGTATTTTATAGTTGATTTAATGTGTAGGTTTTATTAGGGGTGGCAAAATGAGTTGGCGTGTCGGATTGAGCTGAATTGGATTCGATTCGTTTATAAATTCAATCAATTCGATACGAATTTGTTTAAAAGCGGGTCGACATATTTGGATTTGACATAAATTCGTTTAGACACGACAAGCACGACACGAATTCGTTTAACCTGTTTAATCATTTAAACTGTTTAATCCGTTTAATTCGTTTAACTTATTCAACCCGTTTAATTCGTTTAACCCGTATAATTCGTTTAATTCAAATATAATAAATAATATTTCAACTAAATATTAAATTAATTATAAAACCTACACATTAAGTCAACTATAAAATTCCATATCATCTACATTTAAAAACCACAACAAAATCAAACTCAATCTCAATTTAAACACAAATATAAAAAATAATTCATAATCAAATATTTAAGTATTTAACATCTAATTTAACACATAAAAACCTACACATTAAATCAACTATATAAAATTCCACGTCATCCACATTTAAAAATCACAACAAAATTAATCTCAATACAAACACAAATATAACAAATAATTCACAATCAAATATTTAAACACCTAATTCAACACATAAAAATTTAAGCATTAAATCAACTATATAAAATTTTATATCATCCGCATTTAAAAACCATAACAAAATTAAACTCAATGCAAACACAAATATAATAAATAATTCACAATCAAACATTTAAACACCTAATTCAACACATAAAAATCTACGCATTAAATCAACTACACCATATCATCCACATATAAAAATTATAACAAAATCAGAGTCAATGCAAATCCATATAAATTAAAATAACATAACATTATCATTCTTCAAAATCAAACTTTTGTCACTTAAAAATTCTTTCATCATTGATTCTAAACTCTAAAGGGACCTTCAAGCTACACAAAAATACAAAATTAGATATTTATATTCACAATCTTAAAATTATTGATGAAATATAATTAAAAAAATTTACCACTAAGTGAAAGAATTTGGTGTTGAGCCTTCTACTGATTCACCAAGGACACTTGCATTAAGGGGAGCTTCATTAATACTTAAATTCAATATATCTTCAGTGACATCTTCTAACGAAACAATCTCCTTCTCTATAATAATTAATGACAAAAGTAACTGAAAGATAATGAAAGATAATTATAAGAAATCACTAGTACAAAATTAGTGTGTTACCTCAACCAATTCAGTAATCTTGAGTGCAAATTATTGCTTCTACCACATCAGATTTTAGTGTACTTCGGTATTGATCAAGAACTTGACCACCATTACTAAACGCTGATTCGGATGAAACTGTAGATAGTAGGATGCACAAAACATCACGAGCCATGGCAGAAAGCTCAGGATAGCGAGCTTCATTAACCTTCCAAAAGGCTAAAATGTCCAAATCAATTGATCTTTCAAGCCTTCGTTCTTCCAAATAGAGCTCCAATTATGTCTTGTGAGTTGTAATACCTCTATCACCAAGTCTCATATCAAAATCCTATCAATATAAAATTAATAACAATAGAAAATATCATTAGACAGATTGTTATAGTAAAATAATATCGCAAATATATAATAAGAAAATTATATTATTTCTTACCATCAAAACCAAGTCAAGTTCATCAATTGTGTTCACTTATGCATTAATCACTTGTGTACTAAGAGTTGCCGATGATGTGGTGGCCTTGGAAGTAGATGCCCTAATGGAACTTGCCATATACTCATCAAACAATGAAAATAATTTACTTCTTACATGTGCCAACTTTTCTAATCCATCAATAATACCATACAACTTTTGAAACACTACCTCAATAAATTCTATCTTGTAACTAGTATCTAAGACAACAGCAATTGCCAAAATAACACCAAAATCAGCCCAATATTTCTTTAATTTTTTATACATTTGATTTGCCATTCTTTTCAAAAACTCATTGTCACTCTCCAAATGTTGCAACAAAGTCAAATATGCCAAAAACACCTTAGACATGTACAAGTTCGAAGTGGGATAATTTGAACAAAAAAAAAATGTTAGTTATCTCATAAAAATAATGCAAAAACTTACAAATTTTCTCAACTCTTTCTCACTCACTTGTAGAAGAACAATGCTTATAATTGCTATCGGTCAACTCTAAAGTACACCAAACACGTCGATAATAAACAACACTATCTAATATAAGATAAGTAGAATTTCACCTAGTAGGAATATCTTATCAGACACCCTTCTTCATGTCTAAATCAACTTGCTTGATATACTCCAAAAATTTTTGCTTCCTAACTTGAGACTCTCTCACATATTTCACACTCTCACGAATTTTATGCACATCGATATCTATCTTTTTCAATCCATCCTGAACAATCAAATTAATAATATAGGCATAACAACAAATATACATGAATTCCCCATCACAAACAAGTGCTTTACTAATATTCAATTGACCTTTTAAATTATCAATAAAACATTTGTTCGATGAAGCATTATCTAAAGTAATGGAAAAAAGCTTCTTATCAATACCCTACTCAGACAATAATGACATAACTTTATCAGCAATAGATATCCCACCATGTGGAGGAGACATGAAGCAAAAACTCTTCACTCTCTTTCGTAGAACCCAATTAGAATAAATGAAATGCACAGTTATACATATGTAACCATCAGTAGATATGGAAATCCATAAATCTGAGATTAGACAAATTTTACTAGAACATCTTGTAACATTTTTTTAAGATTTTGTTTACCTTTCTCAAACAAACTCAACACATCCGCTTTCACGGTGTTCCTAGAGATCATATGGAAATCATCAGTTAAAAACTCAACAATTCTTATAATTCCTTTCCACTCCACAAACTGAAAAGGTAAATCATGCAACATTAAAGTTTCAGCAACAAGCTTCCTAAATTCTTCTTGAGTCATAGTCTTAAGTTGACGAACACCAACAGACCCAGATTTACTTTTCTCAATCACCATTTGACGTATGCCACGTGATTTATACTTAGGACAAGTAAGAGTCAAGTGCCTAATCATGTTACCTGTATCACTCGAGGTTGAGCAGAGATAGATTTGGCCACACCATTTGCATTTGCATCTATCCTTTCCATTTTTATCCTTCGATATCATTTCGAAGGACTTCCACACATGCAAAGTGTGATTTCTTTTTCGAGCAGCTTTAGTTTGCATTGACTTGCTTGAACTTCCCAGATTTTCATTCTCATTTTCAACTTCAAGCTCATCTTCCAGATCGATGGTATCGTCTTCGAAGTCAACACTCAAATCCATATCTGAGAACCAAATAACCATGAAATAATTAAATAAATCATGAGAACCAAATAACCAAATAACATTACACTGGATATATATATATATATATATATAACAATATTGCAATTGCCATTCAAAATTTATACAAACTTAAACGACCATGAATATGTTTCCAAAAAGAAAAATGAGTAACCTAAATATGCATACCAACACATACACCTAAAACAATTATAAGAACCATAAATGTACATAACTAAACTGCAAAAACAAAAAATCATTATTTCTATATAACAAACCTGAAGCCTAATGATTAGTGTATAGATTTACCAACTAATAGCTCCAACTTAACGAATCTTAAAGCTATCCATGCAAAACCAAAATATTAACAACTAGCTTATGCAATTCCACACCAAAATAGTAGAGCATTACATGAAATACAATAATCTCTCTCTCTCTCTCTCTAAACAGCAAGAATCTCTCAATCATTCATTAATCAGTTTTTGCAGCACTGATTATCAAATTTATTCACTAACATCAAATTAATATTAAATGGAATCATGCTAAATACATGAACAATCACATCAAATTAACAACAATAATTAAATAAAAATTGAATTTGAATTGCACACAACAAACTGAGTTTTAGGCTCGAAAACAGAGATCACCTGAGGGTTTTCGGTTTTAAAAAGCTATGGTTTTCAAGTTTTCACAAGAGGGAGTTGTGGTGGTGATCGGACGGCTACCTAAACGGCTGAACCTGAAGCTAGTCAAGCTGGTCAAGATGTTGATGTTGGTGTCATCGTGTTGTCGATATTGTCGCTTCATCTGGTCGTCATCGGTATTGGTGCCATCGTGTCATCGATGTTGGTGTCATCGTGTCATCGGTGTTGGTGTCATCATTCTAAGGAAGGAGGAAGAATGGAAGATAGGTTGAGTGAAGGACGGTGGTCGAGCACTTATGGTCCACTGGTCGTGCAAGCTATAAGGGGCTTCTCCACTAGTCGTGCAAGCTGCAAGGGGCTGCCGATAGACACTTTCAACTTTCAAAATTGAAGAGAAATGGTTTAGGTTTAGGGATTTGTTAAGTGTGTATATATATATAAATGTATAATTATATTCTAACTCTTATAATATATTAAATTATAATTTGACCCCAATTTTAATCGTGTCGACCCGCGATTCGTGTAATCAAACCCGATTCGATTCGTTTAATAAACGGGTTAGACGGGTTGATACAATTACGATACGAATTCGTTTAACTCCAACTCATATTTATTTATTTTTTACGAATTCGTGTCGATCCATCGTGCCGTAACCCATATTGCCACCTCTACCCTCAGGTGCGACGAACTGACGATCTCCCCCAAGTGCATTGAGTCGATGATCTTCCCCGATCAAAGGAGATCATCACTCATCTCCTGCTTTTGGAGGAGATCGTCACGTCTCGTCCTACCAAAGATTGTCGTATAACAATCTAATCTTTGGTTGGAGAAAATCTGCCACGATTGGTCCAATCGGAGATCTCGACGATCTTCTCCGATTTGAGGAGAAATTTGTAGTCAGTATAGAAAATATATATATATGTTTTTATGTTTAAGAAATATGCAAAATGGCAGAAAGAAAAATTCCTTTTTTTTTTCCATGTTTGAGAAATTCGTGGTTATTTTTTCGGGGGTTTTGGTTGTTTTGGTTTGTTAGAGAAATGTGTGTTGTGTAGGTTTGTTGAAGAAATGTGTGTTGTTTTGGTTTGTTGAAAAAATGTGTGTGGTTTTCTAGGAAAATTTGATGATTGGATTCTAAGAAAATTGAAGGAAAAAAAAAAAAAGAATTTGGACGATTATGATTTTTTGTTTTGTTAGTTTTTAAAATATTTTAAATAAATAACGGAGATGATGATGGATTAAAAAATTAAGATGATGATGGATAGAGTTATGATTTGAGATGAAAATGATGAACATGAAGTTGAAGTTGGTGATGAAAAAGATGATGATGAATTTTTAATTGAATTTTTATTATTTTAATATAATAATATATTTAAAATAGGCCTTTAGGGGCATTTTCATCTTTTTATAAGAAATGACTTTTACCGTTTTTCAAAATTAACAACTATTTAACGACAAGGGATTTTTGTATTAAGTTTTTAAAACCTTAAAGGAGGTTAGTGCGATTTTCTCAAATATAGTCATTTTTAAGTAATTATGTCAAACCTTAAAGTAGGTTTGTGCAATTTGCTCTTAAATATAAATATGTAAGTCGATTATCCATACCGGGTACAATATTGTTTTATTTTTTTAAAAAAATTAAATTTAATTATTCATACCAGACATTAATAGCTCGGTAAGGATAATCATGTTTTTAATTTTTAAAAATTTTAGTTAAGTATTCATATCGAACCCGTTTTTATATTAAAAAGTAATAACTATCCATATCGGACTTGTGATGGCCCAGTATGGATAATACATTTTTTAAAAAATAAGATATTTTATTTTTTGTTTTCTATATCGGGCATTTAATGGCCTAATATGGAAAAGTTGATAGTGATATACTAGCTGCATGTTGACCCCCTTCGCCCCCTTCACATTTCACCATTTTCTCTCTCTCTCTCTATATATATATATATATCTTTTTCTCTCACATCATCTCTCTCCCAAACCCAAGCATCCCTTCCTCCCTCCCTTCCCAGCCATTCGTCGTCGTTCGTCTCTATGACCAATTTACCGCCAATTAGTCTTCTCTCCCCTTTTTCTTGTTCTTCTCCTTCTTCTTTTTGTTTTCTTCTTGTTCTTCTCCTCTTCTTTCCCTCTTTTTCTTCTTTTTTTTTTTCTTTTCTTCTTCTTTTTCTTCCGTCCGTGCAGAGGCCAGACTTACTTTTTCACTTTTTTTTTTCTCTTGTAGCCGCCGCTGCCGAGGACTGTAGCCATCCGACGCCATCGTACTAGCCTATTTACTACTCTTATGCTATCTGAAATCGTTGTCTTCGCTTATCTACTCCTCATTTATCGTTTTCTTTTTGAAAAATGTATGAACTTTATAATTTTGTGTTTTGCAATATTTCAATTTATGAGTTAAAGTTAAAATTGTGATATTTTTTATGTTTTGTGTGTAAAAGATATATGAATATGCTAGTTTGTATAGTTAAGAATGATAAGTAATATATAAGATGATTGTGATATATGTAGATATGGTGAATGTGTATGTGAGTATGATTGTTTTTTTTTTTTTATTTAAAGTTTAATAATTTTAATGGAGTTTAACACTATATTGTTGCATGTTTTGTTTTTTAGTATTATGTGCTTTCAAATGAATAAGGAGTGGTTAAGATTTTCAAGGTTAATATCCTAAATTCAATATATCAGGTTATAATATTTAAACTTTCAATGTATTTAAGAATTTCTTTTGTCATTTTTAAACTTTCATAATGTCGAAAGAATATAGAGAGAAAGGCAAAAACTTTGTTAAGGTCACGAACAAACATTCAATAAATACTAGTTTCATCCCTTGTCCTTGTATAAAATATCTCAATAAGAGGTATCATCATAGTAAGATAGTGTATAAGTACTTAGTCATTAATGGGATAGATCCTTAGTATATAACTTGGTTCATGCATGGGGAACCCTTAAAAACTTTCACACCTGTTGAAAATATTTCCAATACATTTAGAACGTATAGGGATGCAAACCTTAAAAATCATTGTAATGTTGAACATGATATGGAAGTAAGAGATAAAGACATCACTGATAATTTGAAAGATGTTGAACTCCTCTACATGAAGGTTACTCTAAGTACAGTAAATTATTAACTATTATAGTTTTATATAAACGTAAAACTACATATGATTTATATGATAAGGGGTTTGATGAACTTTTTAATATCGTTCAAGACATGTTGTCATCAGAAAATGTTCTACCACAATCATTTTACTTATCAAAAAGTTGTTGAAAGTGGTTGATTTAGGGTGTGAAAAAATTTATGCAGGCATCAATGATTGTTGTTTGTTTAGAAAAGAATTGGAGCAGCATGAAGAATATCCAAAACGTGGCACTTTTAGATGGAAAGTAAATGATAACTCTATTTTTATAGAGTTATTTTATCTTTTTAAAATTTGAATTCTTGTTTAGTTCTTGATATTTTTATTATTATTAAGTAAATTATTTTATATTTTTATATTTTTATTTTCAGAATAAAATTGGTGAAGAAAAGCGCATGTGGACCCCACCAAATACTATTGTCCGAGACAAGATCATCGCCACAAAATAAATGTCATTCGAATCAGTTCATCGCCTCAAGAATTACTCGAATCAGAAATCGCATCAAAAAGTTATTGCAATTTAAAGATCGAGTATTCTAGAAATAAATATTATGTCATGCTTATGTAAGGAATGATGTAATCAAAATTATGATGTAAGCAATAATGTAATATTAAAGTTGACTTATATGGGGTAGGTGAACCATGATGAAAGTTGACTTGAATGAGGTAGGTGAACGATGATGCAAGCAATGATGCAAAATGATGAAAAATTAGGAAAAGATTATGCAAACGATGATGTAATTGGAGGTGAACTTTGCCCCTTAAAATCACCATTCCAAGGATCTCATCAAACACCAAAACAATAAGTAGTTTAGAGAAAGAAAGAGAGAACTTGGAGAGGAGGAGCAAAGCAGAAGAAGAAATTCTACGGTGAAGCTTCAATCCACCAAGTTTTCCTATCTTTTGTTATGTTTAATCTTTTAGTTTTTGTAAATTTTAATTTAAGCATGGAGTAATTTTGTTTTCTAAGGTTATGATGTAGCCTAACTTTGATGTTCCAACCTTTTGTTCAATTCAATTAAGAATTTTCTATCTTGGTTGATGCATTTAATACTGTTATTAATGCTTCTAAATAACTTGCTACTATTTAGTTGAATTGTTAATCATAATGATAGCGGAAGCTGATTTATGTGTCTAGTTCATTGTATTTAATGTCATAAATTACATGTAGGATAGGAATATACCTGCACGGTTTGTGTAGTCTATAAAAGAGATCCATAAATCCTAATGAATCCATTAATGTTTTAACTTGCATGGGAACATAGCAGGTTAAGCTTTATAGGGTATTTTCCTTAGACCTCGGGAGGGGCTATGTGAATAATTTAGGGATTCTCGACTAGCAATCAGATAATTAATTTTTGATTAAAAAGAACAAAGGGGAGGAACAGATTAGTTATGGTGAAATCATACTTTTAGAGTTTTAATTTATTGAATTAAATTCATTCATATTTTATAGTTAAATTTAGTTATAGTTATCAACTCCTTAAATCAAATTGCGTTTGCCAAATAAAAAGTGAGTTATTTTAATTTTAGGCATTAATTAACAACAATCCTCGTGGGACGATACTTATCTTATCACTTTATTACTTGTTCGGCTCGTCCACTTGGAATTTTGCATAACAGTAAACAAAGTTACTAAAAAGATTCATAAAGGAGTATCGGCCAAAGTACTTCGATATTTTTCAATCATATGACGGTTTAAGAGAATGTTTACATCAATTAAAATGGCTAACAACTTGAAATGTCATTCTACCAATATAAGCTAAGATGAAAAGATGAGTCATCTCATTGATTCAGAAGCCTAGAAGACTATAGATAGAATGTGATTATCTTTTGCTTCAGAACCATGCAATTTGAGGTTGAGTTTAGTTGTGAATGGATTTAATCTTTATAGCAACCTAAGCACAACTTATAGTTGTTAGCCGAAAGCATTAGTTACATAAAATCCACCCCCATAGAAGTGTATGTCGAAAGAAAATTTAATGTTAAAAATACTGATTCCAAAAAAAAATAATAATAATCAGGAGATGATATTGACGTATACTTGTAGTCACTAATTAAAGATTTGAACGAGTTATAGCATTTAGGAGCACAAATATATAATTTATCTACTAAGTTCACCTTCAACTTGAAGGCTATTTTAATGTGGATCATAAATGATTTTCCTACTTGTGAAAACTTAGCAGGATATTATGTGAAAAGTGAATATATTTGTTCTGTATGTGGGTTGAACATACGTTCACAAATATTGAAATATAGTAATAAAAATGTATGTATGGGTCATCGGCGATTTCTTCCAAAGAATTATACTTTTCGAAAGAAAAAATCGTGGTTTAATGGAAAATAATAAATGGATGATCCTTTAGAGATTCTTGATGGTGAATAAGTTCAAATTGTATGTGCCAAAATTGAAAATGACTAGAGAAAGAGAGTAAATGGAAAAAGAAAGAGAAAATGTCATCTTATATAGAAAAAAAAAATTAATATTCTTTGATCTTTCATATTAAGAGGTAAGATCTTCAATTCAAAAGAAGATTTAACTTATTATATTATCTTTAACTATATCTTAAATTTAACACCATTATTTTTTACAGGATTTATGTTTGAGTCATAATTTAGATATGATGCATATTGAAAAAAACATTTATGAGAGTCTTGTTAGCACGTTATTGGACATTAATGGGAAAACCAAAGATAGTATCAATTCTTATAAAGATTTAGAAGATATTGGGATTAGGTAAACCCTTTATGTGAAAGATGATGGAAATAAATTGTATTTGCCCGCAACATCACACATTATATCAAAGGAAGAAAAACAATAATTTTGTAAGAGATTATTAAATTTAAAGATGCCAAACGATTATATTTCAAACATCCCTAATTGTATTTCGTTGAATGAATGCAAGATAGTTAGACTTAAGTCTCATGACTATCATGTATTGATACAACATATGTTATCAGTGGTAATACGGGGTCTCCTACTTAAAGGGTCAAACATTGTCATATTTCAGTTGTGTTTATTTTTTAATGAAATTTATCAGAGAGTGTTAAATAAAGATAAGTTAAATTCATTGGAAGATGAAGTTGCAGTTACTATGTGCATGCTTGAATGTTGTTTCCCTTCTTTTTTCTTTAGAGTGAATTGCACGATACTTCCCCAAGATTTGTTTAAAAACAGATGAAAACATAGTTATTCTTTTATTGCACAAAACCCTCATACTTAAAGTTGATTTTTTTTAAGATCTGAACATATCTTCAAATTGAAGATCTGAAATCCAGATCTTCAAGTTACAATGTTGAAGGTATTATAGGTATTAGTCTAAAATCTTGATCAAATCGTTAAATTTGACGGAAGTCAACCGATGACATAAGGGTTTGGTGTAATAAAAGGGTAATTATGTTTTCATCTGTTTTTTGGCAAACCTTAGGGGGGTTTCGTGCAATTACTTCTTTTTTTTAACATAATGGTATATCTTACAATTTATTTAACAAGAGAATCTTGCTTATGTAGACCAATTCTATATCATTGAATGTACCCTTTTAAAAGCTTATTCTTACACTATTCTTTATATATGAATTAAGATTAATGATATAAACACATTTAATTTACCTTTATACATTCATTTTATAAATTTATGAAGGTGTTAAAAGGATATATAAGAAATCGTGTACGACTAAAGGGTTGCATAGCAGAATGCTATTTAATTGATAAATGCATGCAATTTTATAGTAGGTATATACTAAAAGCAGCAGATGTTGGTAATAAGTACAATAGAAATGAAGATATTATGTTTCAAAATGTAGTGGGAGAACATCTTACATCAACGTTGATATTAAAGATGATTTCAGCTGACATGCTACTGATTGCACATAGATATATACTGTTGAATAGTGTATTAGTAGAATCATGCATCAAGTAAGTGGTTTAAATTTAAGATGACCATAGTTTAAACATTAGTAAAATTTATAAACATTGTACTTGTTTAGTCTTATTGTTTTTGTTTATATAAACATTTTATTAGCATACACTTGGAAGAGTTTTAACAATTAGATCCCAATATTTTAAGTACACCTATTTTGTTACAAAGGACACATACCAGAGAATTTACAACATAGTTTAGAAATAAGGTGAATTCACTACCCTATAAGTTTCATAATATAATATCTTTACTTTAGATTTTTATCCTTGATAATTGAAATCGTAATGGCCCAAAATAGGTCCTCAATAAATCAAATAGTATGAATTGCCTCCAACTCTAAAATTTCTTGCACTTGGATCAAATATATAAGTCACATGCTATTTAAGCTATGTTATGAATGGGAAACGATACTGTAAAAAAGATAGTGAGAAAACTACACAAGATAGTTGTGTTTCTCTTGAAGCAGAAACTATTTGTAATGAAATAGATGACATTCAAGTTATCAAGAAGATGGTTTATTATGGAGTTTTAAGAAAAATATTTTTGTTGGATTTCTTGGCATTTCATGTTAGAGTTAATTTTAACTCAAATGTGATTGGATGGGTAGTAGGAGTGATGTTAGAGTTAAAGATGGATTCACACTAGTTAATTTTAGCCTACGCATAAATAAATGGGATAAAAATCCTTTCATTTTAGCCTCACAAGCAATACAAATATTTTATTCTAAAGAAAATGATAAAACTAATTAGTATGTTATTCTAAAAGCACCTCCAAGAGGTTTTTATGATCTAGAGAAATTTATTAAGCATGCTTATATGACAAATACAAGATTAGATGTATCTGAATTTGTCTCTAATGTGGATGAAAGTGAGTATTATACTCGGATAGATTGTGAGGAATTGATTGTAAATATCTAATGTTAATGAGTGTAATCATATATTCATATTTTTCTGTAATGTGTGTGTATATACATTATTTGTGTATATGTTTATGAAGAGACAGAGTCTCTAATGTGATTGGATTTGTTATGAATTTATTTTTCTATTTAAATTGTAGGTGAGCTAAATTTATGTAAGTCCAAAAAACAAGGTAAACTTTATCAAAATTTTTGTAAATTGGATTGACTTTATATATATTGTTTTATATATTGAGTTTGTTATCCATGTCTTGGCTACTAATACATATCATTTCCATAACATTTTCAAATGTCGACTAAAGGAACATCAATTGGTCAGTTTTTAGGTGGTTCCAGTGAAGAGAAGAAAAGGAAATGAAGAGATTCTAACCGTTTGGACTATGAAAAAAAATAGCTAAGGTCAAAGCCATAAGAATACAAATTAATGAAGTTCGACAACCGATTAGAGAGAATTCAGTGATCTATAGTTAGGTTATGGAGCCCTTCCAACTCAGATGATACTCATAACTTATACTAGCTAGGATAAGATATCACAAATATTAAAAGATATAGTGTGGGAGAATATAAATGTATGTTTGTATTGCGATATTGGTTTTATTTATTTATAATATTAGTGTTACGTATTTATTTCTATAAAACTTACAACCGCAGTTACGACTTAGTTCTAATGAATCGATGAAAGCTCATACATTAAAAGCAATGAATGAGTGTTGGAGACACTATAAAGGCAAAATAATAAAAGAATTAGAGACGTTCCTGCTGATCCTGGTGCACAAAAAATATACGAAATGCTAAAACCACCTAATGTTAATGAATAGGATTGGACTACATTTGTCAATCATCGATTATCTTTAGAATTTGAGGTAATTTTGTATTCATATTCTTAAGCTAGTATGTTAACCTTTAATGGAGGTTGATAAAATTTTACAATATTTTAGACTACTAGTAGGCATTATTCTGAGTTGTCAAAAAAGAATCGTACCCCATATACATCAAGCCGTAAAGGAATGACACGATTACGAGAAGATTTGGTAAGAGTTAAATATATTGTTATTTCTTATATTGTTAGTTATCATTCATTTTTATCATTTCTTAACCTTAAAAAAAATATATTGTTGTTTTTAGATGTATTGTTCTCTAATAATTTTTGGAATAAAGAACGAAAAATATATATTTTTGTTTTTTTGAATATCAATGTTAAAGAGCTAAAAAATGGTTGCAAATGAAGATTCCAAAGTCGATAGAGTTGAAACATGGATAGTTAGTCACGTGCACAAAGATGGAAGCGTGGTGAATGAGAACGTTGCTAAAAAAATTGTATATTACATTAATTTGGTCAATTATTGTGTTGATTGTATTACATGTGTATAGTTTTTTTAATAGTAATATCATGTGACATTTATATAGGTACAAATAGGGACACTACATCAAGAATTCCAACCTTTAAATGATGCAATCTCTCAAGTTTTAGGTAAGGAACATTGAAGTCGAGTTCAAGAAATGGGTCATGCTATAACATCTTCACTATACATACATCTATGGTTGGTAGACAAAACTTCGCACAATACTAACAACATATTGATTATGAGATGGTAATCATGAAGCAGACAATTACTACTTTGACAAATTTACTTATGACTTATTTGCCGAATATAGATCAAGTTCAAGTACTGACATGTATTCATACCACATAGCCGGTAAAGAACTCAAAACTTTTAAAATTTATTTACTTCCATTTTTTGGTACTTGGTTTTTTTTTTGGGTATCCATGTTTCCTCACTGTTATTTATTTATTTTTCATATACACAATATTCAAGTGGTTCGAATCCAACGGAAGTTAATAAAAGTTTTAAATTTATTGAACCTTCAGCGAAGGTAAATATTCATGAAATTTATATTATTTATTGTTTTAACTTAATTTCATATATAGATATAATTATTTAAATTTTTTTATAGAAGTAATTATTCAAATTTTTGTGCATATGTAGTTCATATCTCAGGGTTCTATAAGCTAAGCTAGTTGATCGAATGGAAACCACTGCAAGTTATTAGATTTGATGGATAAAGAAACAATGGTGGCGGAAGCGAAAATTGACTTAAAAGACCTCAATGCCAAAGTTCATCACCTCGAGCTTAGTCCACATTATTGACAAGTTTGTGTGAAGAAAGTAATGGTTATTGTTTCGCTACCACGACCTACCAACGAACTGCTAACTATACAAAATGTATTAAACTCATTAATTTCTTGACCAGTAAAATATATTGTATCTTAGGATTTTGTACTGATTAGTTATAATATATCACAATGTAGGGTAACTTTAGATGTGTGTTAACTTTGGGTAATATATATATATATATATATATATATGCATTTTAGATGTATGCTGAAATTTAATTAATGGTTTCTTGACGTATGTTGTTACTTTCATCATAATATTAAATTATATATTTTTTAATTTAATTTTTTTAAATTAAAATAATTTTCATGTCGGGTACAAGCTCGATATGGATAAAAGTAACTATATCGATCCGTCTGATATAGATAATTACCCATTTCGGACTTTGATCGGATATGGATAAAGGTGTCCATATCTTGTCGGAGCCCGAAATGAGTATATAGATTATCCATACCGGACATTCGGTATGGATAGTCCTACTCTCGGGTTGACCTATTTCTTGTATCCTATCAATACCGAGCATTGCCCAATTTGGATATCAAGTATCCATACTGCTCCGGCACCCAGTATAGATATTGATTGTATCCATAGTATGCTCGATATGGATAGTCAACCATACCGAGCATTGTCTGATATGATTAACCTGGTTTGTTATAGTGTCAAACATGTCATTAATGACACCATGAGTTGGCGGGCATTATACTGAGTCTTGGGCTTTGGTCTTCACTTGGGTTTGATCAATTCATTGGTCTATCAATTTGGGCTTTGCTTCTATCCTCCTTTTATGGGTATGATCCAAACAAAATTTTATCACTACAATAGCAAATCGTGGTTAGGATTTTGATAGAAAAGATTTTATATTCTTAGAAATCTAATTCACCACACCATCCCCCCAGGTTGCCTTTTGATCAAACAAGTTGTTTATGGTACATAAGTAACACTACCCTATATGTAATTCTTAAATTTTATATGTTTAAGCGTTCTATGTCAATACACGATATATTTTATTAACGTGAAATGTGGTTTTACCTAGTCTATGAGTTATAGCATTTTAAACCTCTTGATACATCAAATAGAAGAGAAAAGCTGTTAAACCTTGGTACTTCTATTTCACAGCGAGATTTGAACAAATAACACTGCAACGACAATTAATTATTTGTGTTGGCTTAATTCCGTAACATAATTGTTTAATTGCTTGTATGATTTCTTGGTTAAGTATACTTAGTCATAATGAAAATTCAAGCATGTTGATGAACTTCAAGAGGATATTGGATCACATGGTAAGCTTGCACAAGTTCTTAATCTCTTGAAAGAATTTGGGAATACACACACAAGCATTTCCATGTCATATAATTTTGATTGTTTTAATTTGTTGTTTTACAAATATATTTTTCTCGGAACGCATTTCGGTTGTATATATGGATTGTATTTAGATATCTTAAGTTGCATCATATAGTTTTTGGAATAAATTTATGTTAATATTGCATTTAGATTTTTAAGATAAATCCTTTCACATAAATGTCACTCGCTATGGGACTAAGTTGTACTATTTTAAAGCTATTTTATCGTTATGCCTTATATAGTTGGAAAGCAACAAAAATCAGCTTCCTCGTAGGTTTCTTACAATTCTTGATGCAAGGTCTACAGAATAAGTTCATAATATCGTATAGTGACGAAAGGTTAGATAAGATTCTCTATGCGAGGATATGTGCTGCGACACAACATGGGTCAATGTGGCAACACCAACCCTGGGGTCAATGGCTCAATGCCATGGTCCAAATGCCCATGACGTTTTTGATATTTCCCATTTGCGCAATGTTCATATTTTGGCTACGTCCTGAGATATATATCAGATTGATGGATGCACTTTTTAGAGTGTTAAAAAGAGAATTCACATATCTATAGTGTCTAATAGGAAATTTCAATATCCAACTGTTCACAGTGATCAGTTATAGAAAATATCATAAAATCTATATTGTCCGTTTGAATTTGATTAGAAAAAATTATATTGTCCTATTTCTTGTGTGATTTTCATTATTTGTTTTTAGGGGATTTCAAACTCATATAAATAGGGGTGTTTTATTTCTTTTTCGGTATTTTTCAATTTTTCATCCTTTAAGTACTCTATTTTAAGCATTATTCATTGGTTAGATTTTTTTATTATGTTCTTTGTAGTCCAGTTTACATAAAGTATATCATGTATTCTATTATATGTTCATTCATACATGAGCACTTACATTATTCTTTCGGTGGATTTGAGTTCTTATTTTTTGAAGGAAGTCCGAAAAGACAAGTTGAAGATGGTTTGTTCGTGGAAGACAAAGTTGGCAATCGAGGATAGTCAATGTTAACTTGTAAAAGAGTTGCAATTATATAAACTAAATTATAGGCCAAAAGAAATGTGATTGATTGATCAACTTGCGTTTATAAGTGTTTTATCAACTTATGGTTTTTACAATAAAGTGGCCAAAAATGTTTGTCCCTTGATTTTTACCTTTCGGAATTTTTCATGCAAAATTGCTTGTCTAAATTTCTTTCTCTTTACTTGACTTTTATTCTAAGTTCTGTTTATTTTAGTTTGATTAATTTTTAATTTGTGAAAAATTTGGTAAGAATGTATTTACTCTTTAGGACATTTATTGACTTGTTGATTTTTATTTATTCACACCACCAAGAAAAAAGGCACAAACATTAATGCAATACTTTAATTAAAGGTTTGTAAACCTTAATATATATAAGAGTATCTCCAATGCTCTTATGGATTATAATTTTTTTTAAAAAAAAAAAAAAAAGTGTTATGTTATCAATGTCAAGGGATTTGCTTCCTACATGACATAAGTATCATTTAATAGACAATCAAATTGAAAAATTATTCTTCAATACTTCCATGTATTTTCATTTAATGTCTTCATATATTTCCATTTAATGGTTCTATATTTTCCATTTAATGTTTTTCTTTTCTTTTTTTTTTTTTTTACTTTTAATTAAATTTAAAAATTAGAATTAAATAATTATTAATTTATTAATATAACTATTAACATATCCTTTGAAAATAGATAGTCATGTTGACAATGTCTATTTTGTTTTGTGTCACTTCAACTTGACATTAATCGTGATAATTGTATTTGAGAAGTTATTTTAACTCAATGTCTATTCATTCTATGTAACATATAATTTATTTACAATCCATAAGAGCATTAGATATACTCTAAATAAGATGGTAGAGTCCAAATCCATTACATTTTTTTTTTATTGATACCTTATGGATTAAAGAACTATCGAAATTTATTATGATTATGCATTACTAGTACTGTGCAAATAACAACTCGTAGAGACAGGAAACAAATTACTTTCACAAATAAAAAAGAGGACAACCCACGTTAATATTTGTAAATATTCACTAGGAGGAATTAAACATCCAACCTCGTATAAGGTGGGAAGATATTTAGCCAGAGGTGTGTTACAATTTTTATTTTCTAAGAACAAGAAATTTCTGCCCCTTGTTTCATTTTTCGTAATCATAATCGTGAAGAGAATTTACTACTGCCCCTTGTTTCATTTAGGTATATATTATTGTAATATATAGTTTATTTGTGATAAGCTATATTGTTAAGATCAGCACATTTAATACATTATAATTTAGGGTACGATTGGTAGCTGACCTTTTCGGTGAACGGTAAAGGATAAAAGATTTGACAGGACACAACGATATACCAGGAAATGTATTCTCCTCACGTGTCTCGCTAATAGAGATATTCAATTAATTAGTGTATCATATGCTAAAATTGATGATATATGTAGGACCAAATTAAGCTACATGAACATGATGATTTGTACGAGGATCATTAATAATTAATGAGCTCTCTGACATATCATCAATTTGTCAAGTAATTTGGTGTCCTATGAAATTGGACACCAAATTACATTTGCTCCTTTTGGCAACTTAAGTGGTGATAATTGCTAAGGTGCATGAATCATGATACGTACAGTTTAAAGGATCCACTTTGACTTATGTAAAATTAAGATTAATTTGCATTGAGAACATGGAGAATGCCCATCTATTTATATATGGAAAGAATTAGTTTAAGCAAAGACATGCAGTTCTCAATTATAAACTAAATGGGATCTCTTAAATATTTTAAAAATGAAAGCCATCACTGCATGAAAACTGATTCATAGTATATATATATAATTTGAGTAATATTAAGTTTTTTAAATTTTTTATTCAAATATAATATCAAATTATATGATATATGAGTTGTCAATACTATATCAATTATCACATTATTTTATTATTTATTATAAGTTAATCATTTACATATTATACATTTTAAATATGAATTTAAATAAAAAATTTAAAAAACCTATCGTTACTCAATTAATTTACATTTGCATTAGTGCATGTATAGCCGGGATTTCAGGTACAGTTTACGACCATGTTTGGCAATTCAATTACTAGATTACTACAAATGGGTCCACTTCCCGACTCAGTTAGTCCAATCACTTGATGGTTTGTCACTTGATGGTTTGTCGTTTCAAAACTATTTTGTTGAAAATTTGCCTTCCTAAGCCCGAGTTGTATAGTTCTATAAATAATTTTTTGTAGTACCATTATATGTTTCAATGATGATAATTAACAGAAAAATTGCAAGTTATCTTCTCGAGTTTCCTCTCCAGAAAGCTCCAGAGAGAGAAAATCCTGTAGAAGCTTTTATCTCTAGATAGGCCTGATCCTTTGAAATGATTTCGGTCGATTTCTTTTAATTTTATTCCTCTTACCTTGTTCTATTAGATTTGAGATTTTTAAAGGTTTGATCCAAAGGATTTTTGAACCCATCCCTTAAAAACTGATATGATGTACAGATCGGGTCTTCAACAGAGTATCGATCGATTTTATTCTCTCTTTCTACCTCTTTTCAGTTTCTTTTAGAGGGTTTAGGCACCTTTTTATGTAACGGACTGTCCACCCCTAATCGATTACCAGGTCGACCAATCCGACCCAACCACAGTCCAACCAGGTGGAGTCCGGCCCAATCCATCATTGGACCCAGACAGGTACCGTTCCTCTACCTTTTGAGGGATTTTCACGCCTCCCCCACCTCTCGAATCCAAGACCAAAGATATATAGTCATTTGGGAAGTATGGTGAGTATCATTTGAGCTAGTGGAGGAGGCGTGGAAATCTCTTAGAAAACAGAGGGACGGTACCTACCTAGATCCGATGGTGGACTGAACCGGACTCCACCTGACTGGGTGATTGATCGATCGGACAGTCGATCGAAGGTGGGCAATCTATTACATAATTATTTATGTTTTAGGTGAAGATCAACAGTCAACTCAAACTTTCTTAATAGCCAAATGTATAGATGAATCCTTGAACGTTTGTTACAGTTATGGTGGAGCAATCAGTGTTCTTCAAAAATGTTATTATGGTGGCTATTCGCAAACCTATGGAAGTTTTCAGGTTGCAATTCTCATGATGATATCGTCTTTGTGCAAGGAGGATGATTATATAGTCTCAATTATGTTGATGCTGATTTTCTTTAGGTTTTTGTGTTATGTGATTAATTAGTTTTATAGTTGTTGTGTGGATGTGCTAGATTTCAGAGGTGCCATGACATTTCTATGTTTGGGAATCATCTGATATTCTATTTGAACATCCTTATTTTCTCCTCTTTAGAGGATTTAATCTGAATGTTTGTAGGTGTAGGTTCTGTTTTTCCAAATTTGGTTGGGTAATTGGTGCTTGTAAGTTTATTGTTCTTAGATTTTAGATAGTTTTAATGAATTATCCAATATTTCAAAAAAATATATATTTGATAATTAATAAATTAACATATATATAAGAACAACTCACTTTTCATATTTTCAACGAAGTTTAATTTATTGATATAAGTTACAGTGATATCACCTTTTTTTTGACATTATAAGTATATATTATAATTATCGGGACCATATAAATAGGACTTTATACTACAATCTGAAATTTAACACTCATTTATGCTTTATCCTCTAAGAATCGAGAGAGAAAAATCTATCCTAAATGAAAAAAACTTGTCCTCTACCTAAGGGATTTATGTGTACGTTATAGTGATATCATTATGTTTGATTTGTGTCATGTCAGTTTTATATATATATATATATATATATATGAATCATATTTTTATTAAGTAATTTGAAAATAATGGATCTTAACATTTAAATAATAATAATAACAATAATAATATTATTATTATAATGTGAAATTTTATATAATTTTTGGTGTAAAATTTCCATTTATACAGTATAAACTGGAGAAAAAAAAAACACCAAATAATTTACCTGCACCATTGAATACAAGAATATGTGAGAACTAGTCTAAACACAAATCTGGTGAATTATTATTATTGTTATTATATTCCCAGTTTTAAATAGGAATTCATTATAAATTAATTAATTATACTTATTATAGTCAAGAGCAACGCTTCTGTACGAAGTTTAATTAAAAACAATTTGATTTTTCGTTCAAAATATATAATTGGTGGAAAGCTTGTCTTCATCAAAATTACGTAAGTAATTCATTATTGGCAACGATAGTCAGAGAGAAAAGAAGAGATTGCTTTCACTTATAATGCTTCTTTTTTTTCAGCTGGAATTTCACATTGTGATAAAGACATTCAAACAACTAGACAAAAAAACACCATTCTTCCTTCTTTAACAGTTTATTATTTATTTGTCTATTGACTGGCTGGTGATATAACTAAAGCAAGCCCTCTTTTCTTTTGAGGAACTATCCATGTCAGTAGATAGTCACGTGAGAATTGACCTTCAAAAACACACCACATGAGTCTCCCTCTCTCTCTCATATTCTGTGCTATGTATATAATTAGCCTCTTACCGTCGGATCAGAGTCTAGAAAGATACAGAAAGTTGAGGTTAGAAGCTAACATTCAGTATTTTATATTTTTTGTAAAATAATATGGCAGCGGCTAGATGATCCACACGTACAACTTGGCCTCAGAAAGAGACATCTACTCTCTTCTAGGCCTCATAAATAGAAGAAAATCAATACTACCCACAATTTATTATCTTGAGGAAGTATGCTGGAAACGGTACCAAACATGACAGAGGAGACAGAGAAAGGATACACATACATATAAATAACCCAGCGGCAAAAATTCCTAGATAGAATATAACATGTATTATATTTATATATGTATATAAATATCATCACTCTATAGCTATCTCTATGCTTAGCTGATCAAACAGATGAGAAATAAAGATGTTGCATGAGGAAGCAGAGCACGGTTACCCAGATCGGCTCTTCTATTAAATGCCTGCTCATCCCAGTAGGTACATCATATACATGTATAATTACTATGTACACATGAGATCTCTATTTGTATTGTGTTATGGCTTTTTCCTTCACGTTTTAACCGTACATTCAACTTTTTTTATTAGTGGAAAAGTCGAAACACGCCTCTCAAGATCATATCCATTTATGTCTCTTGCACTGCTTCTCAGGACCACTTTCTTTTCTTTGTAAATATCGTCAATTTGTAAACGCCGTGCCATCTCATCAATATTTCTTAGCATTCATTACATGAACCATTGATGTTCCACTTCAACTAATACGAATTTGTATAGTAAATGATTATGAAATTTTCGCTATTATTCTCAGATTTATTATTAAATAACAAAATAAATAGTTAATTAATTACTCAAAGTGCTTCTTTTTAAGGTACTGAATAGTTTTTTCATAAGATTTAATTATATAAGAGCTCCTGGAATTATATTTCATTCATACCGATCATAAGGATTTGAGGGAGTGCTTAATTATGTAACTCTTAATAAAAAGTTAAAAATACTCTTGCAGTGAAAAATGAAGTACATGTTAATCTTGAAGTGAATTGCTTTGTAATAATTATTAAAAAAAAAAAAAAAAGGATATTCATTTTGTATTTTTTTTTTTTTTTTTGTAATTTGAATTTACCCTTAGTGCTCCAAAGACATGAGGCTCCACTAGGCAATAGGTTGGCTGATTTTTCTTTCTTTTTTTTTAACCCCTTCTCTTGTGCATAGATGGAAAGGCATATTCATATAGGACAGTGGAGTGGGCACCCAGAACTTCTACAAGAGCGCTTCGATCTCCTAGAAAGAAATTTGTAAATTTTCTGAGAAAATTATTCAAACGTTATATGATTAAATCTAATATCAGGTGGATTATCACCATTATAAAAAGGGTCACCATCGTGCAATTGATGTGTACATAAGTAGGTGTAATTGCTTAAATGTGAATGGATGAAAACCTAATCTTTCTTATTCGATTTATACAATTTTTCTCTCTTTCTAGTTTCACCGGCGTTTCTTTTTCTGATTTCACTTTTACTCTCCAAATGCTATAGTAATTTAGTTGCCTCTCTCTTTTCAGCATGGATTTGGATCCACTTCTGATCTGATTTTCTCCAGTGTTTTGATGTAAGAGAAGAAAAAAATTATATATATATATATTGTATTTATAAGTGAGAGACGGAAAAAGCAAAAAGTATATTAATCTTAACATGCTAATAGATCTTTAAAATCTCAACAAAAATTTTATCAGCAGTGCATCCAAATTCTTTTCGGTTATTTATGGTTTCTTTTTTACGAATACAGTTTGGTCAGCGCACACACACATATATATTTATTTATTCTTTTATTTTCTTGTCCTCTCTAATATTTTTTCTTCTTTATTTTACCATACAATTCTTTTATTTCATTTTCTCTTATGGTATTCAAATATAGTTTTTATTTATTATAACAATAAAATTAACTTGAGTTTTGAAACCTAACAATAAAAAATGAAATGCGTTTTCTTAGTACTAAATAATTCGTAAACAAAGGATAAGAGAAAAATAAATAGTTTGCATGGAAACTATTGTATAGTTCGCAAACATAGGCCGATGCTAAAAAAAACTTATATATTTTCACAATTTAGAGTTTGTGTCAAAATAGATACTAATTTTGGCATTATTTGCTTGAATTTTCTCTTTTTCTTTTCAAACATTAGCATAGACTTAGACATACAACTTCACTTTACTTATAAGTAATTAATTTTATCTCACAAATACGTTATATACGTGCCTTTCATTTACATTTATGGTGTGTTTACTTCATGGATTAAACAAAGGGAATGGGAATAAAAATGTTGTTTACTTGCTTAAAATTCATTCCGTAATGGGAATGAAAATGTGGGCTCCACATCAATTTGGGGTTGTGGAATGGGAATCTCATTCCCCCCAACCCACTTGGGAATCCTATTCTCATTCCCTTTGTCAAAATAAAATGTCTCTTATACCCTTTTTTAAAAAAATAAAGAAAAATCTATTTATTTGATGTTAAAAAAAAAAAAACTACATATTGTAATAAAAAATTGCGCACTATTAATTTTTCATCACCAATTTCTTAATTATCATGATGGACTAATAAAATAATATGTAATTTTTTTTTATTATTATATGTAGTTTTTTATTTAATATTAAAAAAAATACATATTATAATAAAAAACTACACACCAAATTAGTAAACTATTAAAATAATATTAAGTTTTTTTATTATAATATGTACTTTTTTATTTGATATTAAAAAAAAGAGCATATTATAATAAAAAACTACACATTATTATAATTAATCCATAATTTTAATTAAGGGTATTTTTGTAACTTATAATTAACTCATTCCGATTCCAAAGTAAAGTAAACAATTTAATGGAAATAATATTGATTCCGATTCCGATTCCTGTAGTTGAAGTAAACAACTTATATGATTCCGATACTTCATTCCGATTCCAAGTCATTTCGATTCCAAATCATTCTGATTTCTATTTCGATTCCTCCAAGTGAAGTAAACGCACCATTATTGAATTATAAGGGAAAACTAATGCACGCCGTGAATTCTAGGAGTGTGTGCATGCGTGGACACGTGCAGGTGTAAGTATGTATATATATATATATATATATGAAGTAATTTAATTTGAAAATTGGACTTCAACATCTATCGATTCATTTATTTTTACTTGATCCAAGGGTAAAAAATATGAAAAAAAAAATCAAAATTAAAGCAACCCTTTTGAATTGAGTGAAAATGAATAGAAAACTATTGAAGTTACTGATCTTTTAAGTCAACATATATATATATATATATATATATTTATATAGCATAGTCTATAATGCACTCTGGTGTAAATGTAATTTTGACCTTCCAATTTTTAATGAGTCGAATCTAAGGGTTAAAATTTAATCTTCAACTAATATGTTAACATTTTTAAATCTGATTTATTGAAAATTGAATAGTCAATATTGTAAGTATATTCACACCCAAATACATTATAGAATGTGTCATATATATACATATATATGTATAAAATGAGCCAGATCTAAGAGTTAAAACTTAATCTTCAACTATTTGTGTTATATGTATTTTTAGGCTACCACAAATGGGCTGGTAAAAGCCCAGAGGCCTAGTAAGATAACCTGCTGAAACCGTCCCAATAGACAGGGGGCCCAAATTACTGGTCCAAAGAAACGGGCATAACTTTGTGCTCGGTTATCAGATTGCCTATTATAATATGTTTTCGAAAAACGATTTTCGTGCTCTATAGCGTGGCAACCGGGGTTCCCCGGTTGATGCCGTTTACGTCCTCAAAGTTGTTATTTTAATGGATGTGTTCTTGAGGTTTATATTTGCTGCCAAAAAGTTCTGATAGCAACCAGCAGCGATAAGGCGTCCAGATCTGCTCGCCCGGCTGTTCGCTGACAGCCTGCTCGCTGACATCCTGACCGCTGATTGCTGACAGTGTGATTGCTGGTTTTGTCCGCTAACAGTGTGACCGCTGGTTCTGTCCGCTGACAGTGTGACCGTTGATTCTGTCCGTCAGAATGACCGCTGATTTCTCTCCCTGTCCAGTGTGACCGCTGATTTCTCCGTCTGACCGCCGGTCGTGTCCGTTGATTCTGTTCGCTCAGATCTACTCGCCCGGGTCTGTCCACCCAGAACCGCCCCAACTCGTGGACAGCATGACGTGCACGCGCCAAGCCCTTCTCAGAATGTTAGCAGCGCGATTTTCGGGGATCTCACCTACCATGTCAAACAACTCAAACTTTGTGACAGAAGACTTTGAAAATTGTAATATGCATTTAATGCTTTCCTATTTAAGTTGTACTATTACTGTAGCTCATGTCCCTCCCGATAAATATGGGTGATTTTCATTGTAAAGAGGCTGGTTCTTTTCTAGCTCTCTCTCTCTCTCTACTGTTTTCTCTCTCTACAGCTGTAACAAAATGAACAGTAATAACAGTGACTGTCGTGCCCTTCGCCGGAGCCGGCGCCGGCGCCAACACCGTGGACGTAGGCCTTTCCCTTTGACCGAACCACGTAGATCCTACGTGCTTTTCCTCTTTCTTCTCTCGTTTTCTTCTTCCTCCTCTCTGTTTCTCCTTTCTTTCTCTTATTTTCTGTGGATTGCAGCTTGGGCCTGAAAACAACCTCGTTGATTAAGGAAACTATTTTTCGACGTTAACAATTTGAAACTTAATCTTCAACTAATGGTTAGCACCTTTAGATTGGACTCATTGAAAATTGAATGATCAATATTATAAATAAAACACACAGACACACATTCCTAATCAAAGATTTTCTTAATTGCAAATGGATTAAATTTTACTTATTAATAATTATATAATTATCCTATTACGTTAATCAATGTTAGTCAACTTTAATTGAAGGAACTATATTTCAATCCTTTGCCTTTTTTACATTTCTTTTAAAAATAAATATATATATATATATATATATGAAAAACGAAAAACGAAAAACACATTGAATCTCCATTGTCCATTCTAAAATATATAATGGAGATATTTTTAAAGTTATAATTAAAAAACAAAAACAAAAACAAAAAAATAAATAAACAAATGGTGGAGATCCCAATTGGATTTCTATCATCCATGTTATAGATGGACGAATGATGGAAATTCAATTTAGATTTTTACCGTCTAACGATGGATCTCTATTGAACCATCTTTGGATCTCCAACTCTCTATCGCTAGCCTCCCTCATCACTTTCATTTTTTCCTCCTCTTCTTTTGTATTTTTTACTTTTAATGGAATTAATATTTAATGTTTATCAGGTTATAGATAGTAGAGATCCATTTATTTATTTTTTAAATTTTTAAAAAGTATCTAATTTTTTTTTATTTCTTTTTAATCTTTTTTTTAAAAATGTTCTATTTTTTCTTTTTTTTTTTTTTAACTTGATCTCCACTGTTTGTCTCTAAGATGGATAATGAAGATCTATCTTTTCAAAATAAATTATTGTGCACAATACAATTTTTGTGTACAATAGTATTTTAGTCATTACAGCTAAAAATTCCTAGTTAAACGTTAAAATTGACAAAACATTAACTAAAAATAGGAGAGATAAATTGTTACTAAAAGGTAAAGTTTAATCTATTTACAATTCAGATCTAGAATTCCTTCATATTACATACTTTATTATTAAAACTTATTTTGATAACCTGCTACTAATTCTAAAAGCCCCAAAAGTTTTAGTTATATGCCTAATAGGTTTAATTAGTGATTAGTGACCCAAAATTTAGTGTGTGTGTGTGTATATTCACACATGGTCACAAGCCGATCAGCCGATCGACTCAAGGTGTGGACCAATATGGATTGTGGATGCAGCCCAAGCCCGGGTTATCGATATGTCTGTGGAGATGTCGTCGTTGTGATCGTGGCTAGCAGTGCGCACCATATAGCGTGCCTCGTGCACTTGCACGCTCCTGGCATTAGCCTGTGAGCTCTCCATTCGACCCGTTTTGAAACACCAACCAAGGAGTATGACATGTGTGCAAGTCAATTGACCAATATAAATATATATATATTATAATTGTACCAACAATGTCTCTTAACTTTAAAAAATTATGACAAACAAATTAAATTCATCTATTGTATTTGAATTAAATAGGATAGATAATTTATTTTAGGAAAGATAATGCAATAGATAAATTTGATTATTTCGTCCTAACTTTTTAAAGTTAGGAGAAACTGATAGTGGAAACATTATATATATATATATCTAAATATATATATATATATCTCTAGAGAGAGAGAGAGAGAAAGAGAGAGATACAAAAGTTTTGGGGCACTAATTAGCAATGTTGAAAATATCGATATCGACGAAAATATCAGTACTACGATTGGGCGGAAATGTAGACGGAAATATCGATATCGACGGAAATTTACGTAAAATTTACGGAAAGTACGGAAATTTAGTTAAAAACATAATATTTTTTAATGAAACTTTTGATAATATTAAAATAATCATTTATACAACCAAAAATCATATTATATTTTAAAAAAATCATATTATATCTAAAAAATAACAACTAAAATGTATAAATATGGATATAATATATAGAGGAGATATATGAAAATATAAAAAGCTTCTATTAAAACTTTTAATTAATTTGCATCACATAAATCATGCAAGTTTTAATACCAAAATGAACTCCTAAGTGGTTCATACATGGTATAGTTAGCATCTAGATTTATACAATACTGATACCATGACATATAATTTGAATGATTTTGAATATAATCATGAACATGTCATAAATAAACTTCTTGATTTCTTCCTACCATATATTATGGATAGAAAATTATGTGTAATAATCATTGGAGATCTCAAAACTTCTATGACCATCATCATTAGACCTTAAACTCATAGATTTAAAAGTAGTTGAAATGTTATTTTCATTGGATGGTGACATCCCTAACTGCATTTGATGGATTCTCCTTGTGTAATCCTTATCAATAGCCCTTTATGCCTGGACCCGTAGCTTTACACCTATGGTCTTCATCTTGTGTGCAATGAGTGTATTGTTCTTCACAAGTAAATGAGCTCAATGACAAACCTGTATCAGTATCATTTCTTTAAGTAAAAGCATAATTATTTCCTCCATTGTCATCGTCATCGTCATCATTGTCGTCGTCATCATCACCATCATCATCACTATTATCCCTATTATCATTATTATCTTCATTATGAATTCTATCAATAGTAATGACTTAAGAGTTTTTGTTTTTAAAATAGAATAACAATTATGAGATGTTTAAGTTTGACTATAAAATGGAATATAATAATGAGATTCCTGATGAAAATGAGATTCTTTACGTCGGTTGAAAACTTATTTTATTTAGGGTTTTGTTGAAAATTAACCAATTTTTTTATAAGCCATTTGAAAAATAACCTTTATTTTTAAAATCTTTGCACAAATTTTTTTTTACGAAAATGCCCTTGACCCATTATTTTTTGTCGGTCACTCTTTCTACCAAACGATCTGGTTGAGAATCCCAACCTCAAGGTTGGAAATTGAGGTTGGGAATCCTAACCTCGAAGTTGAGATCTCAACCTACATCTTAACTTCGAAGTTGAAAATCTCAACCTCGAGATAGAGAATCTTGATCTTAATAAAATATTCAAGTTCACATTCTCAACTTTCAGGTTAGGAATTCCAACTTTTAGGTTGTGAGTCCTAATCTTAATTCAAATCCATATTCGAAATCTTAATCTTAAGGTTGAAATTCCCAACCTGGACACATTAAGGTTGGGAATCCCAACTCTAAGGTTGGGGCTTCCAACATAGAGGTTGAAATTGCCAACTTTAAGGTTGGGAATCCTAACAATGATTCAAATTACTATCATTTTATTAAGAATATTTTTGTCCACCCAATGTCTTTTTTATAATAATAAAATAAGAAAGTTTATTTTTGAGTTTATCCTTACCAAATGGGTATTTTTTGTAATTATTCATTTTATTTATTTGATAAAAGATTAACAAATTCTTATTTGAAAAGCTTAAATTTCACTTTTATTTTATGAAAATTTAACCGATATTTCCAGGATATTTCACGGATATTCTACGGATATTTTCGGAAATTTTCTCGATATTTTGTAAAATTTATACTACAAGCTCACGGAAAGGATATTTTACGGAAATATCGCGGATATTTCCGGATATTTTCAGGATATTTTGACAGATAGGATATTACACCCCCTATCGATATCAGTATCCTTGATTTATGGAAATATCGACGGAAATATCGGGAATATCGCAGATATTTTAAACTATGCTAATTAGTAGTTGAACCCATTTTTTTGGGGCTTTTAGAACTAGCACCGGATTATCAAAATAAGTTTTTAATAATAAAGTATGAAAACAGCTCACTCTGCCTTCTTCAAAGACGTTAAAGCTCTCCACTTCTTTTACAGTTCTTCGCCTCACACGTCAGAATTAATTCACAAACAAATGCCATAATTTATGAATAAAAAAATTAATTTACAAATAAAAAAAAAATAGTTCATGAACGAATGAAGAATTAATTCACGAATAAAAAAAAATATTTCAAGAAAAAAAATCTTTAAAAGAGTATAAAGGTTTTAGCACTTGTAATAAATGTTCATATATTTGCTACTTTAAAAAAAAAAAAAAAAAAAAAAAAAAAAACAAACAAACAAACCTTATCTCAATAATTTACTGTTAACTACAAACGTTATAATAATTAATTTTAGTGCCATTAAAACAAATTATTTACTTTAAAAATGATAATTATAAATCACACGACACATCATTTATAATTCAAATTAGTTATAATAAAATTTGGATTAATATAATATTCTTTTACATATTAGTTTGTAATGCAATAGAATCTAATTATTTGGACAACTTACAATATATTTAAAATTTACAACCTCAACTCTGTTTTGTTGCAATTTAATTATATGAATTCAATACATTTTAGAACCCAAAAGTTTATTGGAGTTTAAAATATTTTAAAGATCTGGATGTATTCAATTTAAACTTTTAAAGAGTCCAAAAAATTTTGAATGTGTTCAATCTGGATTTATATAGATTCCACTGAAATTTTAATGTATTTAATTTAGATTTTTAAAATGTTCAAACAAATTTATGTGTATTCAAAATGCATTGATTTTATAGGAATTAGATTTTGAAGTGAGAGTCATGAATACAAAAATCTATAACAAATATTTTCTACTCCCACAAATTTTATATAGAATTTTGATAAACTTTATATGGAAGTTATAAAATATGTGAAATTTATGTCATTAACACATATATATATATATAACTCCGACCAATCCTAAATTGAATACACGAGTAAATGTCCAATTGCAAGCTAGAAGTCAAATTTATGAACAATTCGTAACCTTAATTTGGATAATCTCTTTAATTACTTAAGAGTCAACAATAGGGACAAGGATTCTCTGTTAATGTTAACACGGTGCTAATCTTATTATGAGAACAATTTAAGTTTAAGTGATGTATGAGAGAAAAAAAATCTATCAATCTTGATTATTCATTTTTTCAAATACTGATGTGTCACTAGATTATTAAAATATTAACAAAAAAAATGATGGTAGAGAATCCTTATTCCAACAACAGAACCCAACTGCTGGATGGTTTGTGGGAAGGTCATTTTGTCAAACGAGCGATGATCATGAAGGATTAATTTGTCCTTTCCTTCACAGTTGTAGCGGGTATAGTGTATTTTCCAGCACCTCGAGATTTTGTACATACCATGTAAGACATGTCATTAAAGCTCCATTGACACGCAGAATTGAAACGAAATGGAATAGAAATGATTGGATTGGAATGAAATAGAATGAATTGGATTGAATTGAAATTAAAAATTATCATCTCATGTTTGGTAGAACTTAGGATTTAATTAACAATTATATCATATAATGTTTGGTATAGATTGTAGGATTGAATTGAAATAAAATTAATTTAAATTTTTTATTATATAAAATTAATTTTATAAAAATAAAATCCTTTTTTAGATTTTATCAAAATCTAAAATTATACCAAACATCATCTCCCCACTTTCATCGATATCAAAATCCACAATTCATCAGACCACCATCTCCCACAATTCAACATCGTTAACCATAATTCATCAATATCATCAATCTAATTCATTAACATCATCATCTCCCACAACAAAACATCATCAACAACATCAAAACATCATAACATTAACAAAAAAAAAAAAAACAAAGGAGAATAGGGGTTATATTCAAACCTAGATCCAAATGGTTCTGGATTCATTGTCGAAACTATAACTATTTAATTCTAAGTTCATCGCCGAACGCAGAACTGGTTCTAGGTTAGGTGATGAATCCCAAACCCAAAACCATCTGGTTCTAGGTTTGTCGACCCTAGATGGTTTTGGGTCATCGAACCCAGAAAAATGGTTTTAGATTTGTCCTTAAACCATCCCAACTCAGACGAGAAAAAAAAAAAAAAAAAAAAAAAAAAAAAAAAAAAAAAAAAAAGAAGAAGAAGAATAAGAGATTCCATGGATGTGTGATGAAATAGGGAAAGTGAGAGAAAGAGAGAGACCAAAAGAAGAGATAGAAGCTACGAGAGAGAGATGGAGAGAGGAGAAAAAAGCTGAGATGGAAAATCATAAATTCAATCTCACCTAATGACATGGTTTTAGTTGAGATTCAAGAATCTCAAAAGAAAGGGAAATGAGATGAGTTTGGGATTTTTGAATCACAATCTCATTTCACTCCAATTAACCTTCAAACATAGCATTACTCCAATTAACCTTTAAACATAACATTTAAGTAGTTTGAGATTTTTGAATTCCAAATCCACCTTAATCTCATGTGTCAAACATTACGTAAGACTCAAATCCACATGTATTAGAAAAGGAAAACTACTAGGTTCTACAAATATGATAATTTTTTTTTTTTAAATAAATATTTTGAGAATATTGTAACTATCATATACATCAAAGTTATCTATTATTTAATATGGGTTACAAGTAGAAAATATTCATTCAACTTAATAATATTTCAACTTCAAGTTGTTATGCTACAGATAATATTTTTCAAAAACTAAATAAAAAAATCATATCCATCAAACTGTACTCATATTAAGATAAACCATCGCAATTTTCTTGTAACCATTAATTTATTAATTTTATTTTTCAATTAAATATTTATACTAAATTCCATTTTTAACATAGATAATATATATATATATATGAATAATCACCACCAAATATATTTTGGAAACAAAGAGTGCTCACTAAATATGACATTATTCATAAATTAAAGTCATTCTCGTTTTACGTGGTATAAAAAAAGTATGTGTTTCGATATGTGAGGGGATGTATACCACATCCCCGCAACTAATATTTCTTTTTTCCTTTTTCTCTCTTTATTCTTTTCTAAGTCTATCTTAACTTTATTTATCATATATCAGCCAAAATTTGATAATCCACCCTCTTACAATTATGAATCAATTTATTTTTGTTTATGATTGCAAGTTTATAAAGAGAGTTATTTTCATGTTGCATTCAACACAATATATTAATTTGATAATAAATGAAAATTACTTTTTATTATATACTATCATGTTTCTCTTCTTTTAGATTGATTTTGTATTACTGTGCTCTTATATGTTATTCATCAATCATCTGCTAACAGAAGGAACAACTTTTATAATTATGATATTAATCATTTTTTTTAAATAAAGACTATTCTAAAATTCAATCTAAACTGAAAAGTTTTTCAAGTACCATAAAACTTCCAATTACTTCAATTCAACATCATTTTCACATTTAAGTACTATTTATTTTATTAATTATGCATTATGAAGTTCACAATTCTCTCTTCAATCAAACTCTTAAAACTTCCCTTTTATTTTATCAAATTTCTCTAATAAAAACACAACACGTACGCTAGAAAAATAAAGAAATACTGACCTATATCATCTCTCGAAAATATACAATATGATTATAGAAAAATTAGAATACAAAATCTTAATTAACATTCAAAAAATGCAACTCAAAAATCGAGAGATAGCTTAATTTAAATTAAATTGTTCTTTTAACATGAAATTAATATCTTGTGCGCGCACTTAAATATAATACACTTAATTTATTTTGCCTAAACCTGCATGTTTCCTTTAGCTTATATCCAATTAATTAATAATCTTGGATCAACTTACATGTGTTGTCAATTGACAAAAACTGCAACAACTATAAAAAGAAAGGTTCATGATCTTTTCACTACCTAGTGAATTGTGGTCCATGAGCTAAAAAAGTGTAATTACGTCTATATAATTTCTTGTAGTCTCGATGAATTTTATAATTTTCATCAAAAATTATATATATAATTACGCAACCTCAATCTAACCCAGATTTTCACCAAAAGCTTCATATTTCCTTGAGCTGATGCCAAATTACAAGTTTTTGTTAAAATTACACATATTGTCATTCAACGTGACTAAATTTGGGGCAATTACACGAAGAAAGATTCATATTTTTTGCTAGTAACTCCAAGAAACAGTAAAATTGAAAGTATGCTTATATATATATATGTATGTATATATATAACGTTTAACTTTGTACAGTTTCGTTGTGTGGATAACTCAAATAAAAAATTTATTATGAACTGAATTACACAATTTCTAGCCCAAATTTCTGTTTAAGTCTTATATTGTATCAGCTTATGCAAAAGCAAGAATCTTGGATCAAATTATATGTACTGTTGTCAATGAATGTGACAAAAATTCGGGCAATTATTAAAAGAAAGTTGCATGATCTTTTCCACTCGTGAATTGTGGTCCAAAAGCCATGAAAGTGAATATATATATAGTAAATTAATCATATAATCCCTAATTTATAAGTGGATGAATATATGGGATGATGCAACAAATATAGGCCAACAAGGTTGAGTTATAAACTTATACATATTTATATTTTTCTCTTTTTCTCTTTTTTTTTCTAAGAAATTATAATTTGAGTTATAAACTTGTACATATTAATTTCGGATCAGAGCATACCAAAATATACAACTTCCGTATCTAATCTACTTGCTCATCTGGCTTGGCCATGTTGTGGGTTTTGTTTGGATATGGAAAAGAGGATCTTGCCTACATGCATGTGAGTTTGGACAATTAATTAATTGAAGATGATTAACGTCCATAAAGTGAACGATTGGAACTTCACGAATAAAATATTTAATCATTAACAAATAATTTGAAGAAAGGTGACTGCTCATTCCTCCCATATATAGCATTAATTTTGTACAAATATATATAACAATTAAAACCTTAGATGATAGATCAATAATATTGTAAGAAGACAAAATTCCCAGAAGTAGATGTAGAGATGCTCGGTATGAAGTGTATATATTTGCTAAGTCTGAAGACTTTTAATGACAGCAGACATGGAAAGGGACCTAACCCAAAGTAGCGTTGCTCCGTCCGTTATCAAGTTGGCTAACTCGACAAACAAGAGATCCTAATAGTGTCATATATTTTTCACCTTCTCTACTGTCCTTACATGTAGCCTGCTTTTATTGTTTTTGTCTTCACTACTCCTTTTAATTTTTAAATTCAATCAAGGAATTATGTTAATAAATACATCATGTTTCTCTTTTTTTTTTTTTCTATACTTTCTACGTACTTTCATATCCATATGCTAGTATCGAATTATGATCAGGGAATTAAGCAAATCCTCGTTCATTCCATTTCATTATCCTTCTCTTCTCAATTAAATCAAGCTTTATTAGCTTTTATGTCAAAACTGACTCAAATTAAATATCGCTGTTATAGTTATTAACATTAATCTTAAATATTACAGTTATGTCATTTCTTATATATTGAAGGATTTCTATTTGGTGATAATTAATATAATATTAAAACTTAGAGTTATTAGATTCAAACCTCTTCCCACTTTATCTGAAATTCTTATTTTTAAATATGTAATATGGTAAAAGACGTCTAGGATGTGATAGATATTTGTTATTTATCCACCTCACGCCGCTTTGATTAGAATTCTTATTGTTATATATGTAATATGGTAAAAGATGTCTAGCATGTGTTGTATGTTTGCAATCTATCCACATTATACGCGAGAGGATATGTTAACATATTATAAAATTTATTAATTTTAATCTTAAATACTGTAATTGAACCATTTTTTTATGGATTTAAACTTTTAAGTTTAGCTGTTACATTATTAATATGTACGTAAATGCACATATTGGGACTTTAAACCTAACATAGATATAAAGATTAAATACACTAATCACTCGAACTATGAATAAATATACTTGACTTTATTACTTGAAATCCTCTTTTAATAATGTAATTAATATATATAGTATGTCATCGTAAAATTTAAGAACCGAAGTCTCAATATGATCACTATATAGCTGTTAAAATAAATAAATTACCTTCCTAAATGCAATCTCGCCTCGAAATTGAATGTGTATGTCCTCCTGATTTACAAAACTATCACTAAGCATGCGTGTTTATTTCTTTATTTATTTTTTAATTATTACAGTAATTTTGAAGTGTGGGGAGGAAAGGAAGAACATATTCAAGCACATAACCATAATGATGTAGATGGAGGAGTATACGATTAATCAACTTCATCTCATCATTACATCAAATTGACGTTTCATCTTAATATCGTTAATTGCTAGTGAAAATTGATAATTATATTAATTGAAGCATTTCAAGATTATAAGATCAGGTTAAGAAAAGAAAATTTTTTTTTCTCTTAGGCCTCGTTTGTTACGTGGGATAGGATTTGATTATTTACATGAGATTGAATTGGATTGGATTGGATGAGATAGGATTGGATTAATTTAAATGTAATCCCATGTTTGGTGACATTAGGATATGATAGGATTTAAATAAAAATTTTTAAGGACTCAAATGAAAATTTTCATATATTTTTCCATTTCCAGCCCCTCCTCGCCCCCCATTTCCTCCATCTTCACAGTTTTCAGCCCCTCCCCGGCGCCCCCCCCTCCCCCCAACCATCGTCCCTCTCGCATCACCCCTCATACCCTTCCAAAACGACGCCATTACCAACAGCGAGAGAGATGGTGGAAACGATGGAGGCGTCGGTGCCCTGAAACAACAGCGAAGATGACGCAAAACAATGGCGGAGATGACGCAGATCTCAGCTTCGACGTGAGAAGAACGGAGAGTCGGCAGACGGTGGAAGGTAAGCTGTTCGATCGGAGAAGACATAGAAGAACGGAGAAGAGAAAGAGAAGGACGACCTAGCACGAATCAGCGTAAGGACGAGGGAGAAGTGAACAACGGCGACGACAACAGTGGAGGAGATGGAGAAGAAGGCCAGAGAGAATCAGCGACAGATGTGGGATAAAATTAACCCACAATCTCAATGGGTTACAATTAACCCACTCTAATGGGATAAAATGGATGGTGGGATAATTTAGTGAATACTACTTGATGGCATCAAACATGGGTTTGGATAAAAAACTTATCCAAACCCAATCACATCCTAGCAAACAAACATGACCTTAAAGTACATTGAGGAGGAATTCTTAACAACCACTTTATCAGCATTTCTAACAAGCTTAATTGATTGTATACTTATGATTATGAAAAGTTGAAAATTAATAAACTATAAGATATATTTTTTAAAAGTATTTTTTGAATTTGTATAAAAACCTAGTTATATGGCTGAAAAATCATGTAATGATCCCAGTAGAGGAACAATTACAATTATGAGAATGGTCTAGTCCTATGTAATTTATGACAGTTAATGGTATTGTCATATATAATTTTTTTACGAAAAGAAAAAATCAATTAAATGCTTCTAGGTTGTTTTATGGAGTTGAAAAAAATGACAAATCAGAAAAAAAAATAATAATAATAATAAGAGAAAGGGAGATAAAAAAGCAAAATATCGCCCCCATAGTCCGCTGTGGTGTAGCAGAGGGGAGGAAGAGAGCGGTCACATTCAATTGATTATAAAATGGATATATAAAAAAACAAAATAAATTGATGCAGATAATGGTAATGGCAACGCTGCCAAAGCCTCTCCTCTTCTCTCTCTTCAAACCCTAGACCTCTTATCAGGCTATTAGGCTACCTGAACCTGAATCTGAACGTGAACCGCTCTTCAACTCAAAACACGGTTTTCCATAAAATCCACTCAAACCTATCTATTCCTCTTTTCCGCCCATTAACAGGCGCCAGCATTTGCTGCCTGCCGTGGGCACTACTAAACCCACTTTTTTCATATTTAGTTTTATTAATCATATTTGCTTATTATTACCCTACTCTTGCTCTCTCTCTCTCTCTCTCTCTCTCTCTCTCTCTCTCTCAAACTCTTTGGATCCTACCCCTCACTTTATTTCTATTTCCATTTCTCTCTCTCTCTTTCTCTACATGTGTTCCCATATATAAAGGGCTTGTTGTTTTACTGTTGTGATACATAGCCCGGTTTCAAAGCAAAAAAGCCTTTTCTCTCGGCCTTGCTTGGCCTTGTTGTGTTATTGCTTTCTTTTGTTTGTTTGTTTGATTTTTTTTTTTTTTTTTTTTTTAAATTCTTCTTGGTGTTTCTTGGTTCCTTTGCAAGTGTGTTTGATCTCTTTCTCTCTCTCTCTTGCTGCTGTTATCTCGTTGGGTTAGAGAGCTTTTTATTGATAAATTAGTTGGCTGAACGACATGTCGAGCTGCATCGATGTTGCGCCTGAGCAACTCTGCTACATCCCCTGCAACTTTTGCAACATAGTTCTTGCGGTATCTAAATCTGAAACCTCTTTCTTTAATGGGATCTGCTTTTTTCGCACACCTAGCTCATGTATTTTTCTGTATTTTGTTCTCTTTCTCCCGTGTACTCATAACCAGAAAATAACACTTTAGATCCTGATAAAAGTTAGTCTCTTTGCTTCTTTGATCAGCTGCCCGCGTTATGGATTTTACTAAATTTATTGATTTTTTCCTTCTGGGGTTCTTGATTTCGTTAAAGTCAGGTCTCCATCGTTGGACTTTCTTTTTTCCTGCTTCTCTTGCAGTCAAGGAAAAGTCATAAACTGGAAGGTCCAGAAGTGCTAACGACCACAGACTCTGAGATAGAGAGAGATTATTGCTTTAATTAATATATATTATATTATTAAATAGCGATTTTTTTAACGTCAAAACAAGAGTAGGATCATGATGAATGATGAGGACAAGTCGTGCATCCTTTGATTTGGTCCCTGTGTGTGTCCAAAAACCACTGCACGGCCTTGCTGCTAGCTGTACCGACTACGCTTCTTCTTCTTCTTCTTCTTCACCTTCATTTTCATCTTCATCCAATAGGGAATGAGAAAATGAACTTCTCTACCTCTTTCCATTTATTGTATCTGCATCTTTTCCATCATCCAACCACAGATCATATTTGATGGAACGCACCATGCACCCCCCAATCTAGGTTTTTTTTTTTTTTTAATATAAAAAAATATCGAGAAGCCACTTTAATTTCTCAAAATTAGTTTCTAATCTAGAATGTTCTCTCTTTTTCTTTCGCTGCTTGCTCATATTCATGGTTTTATTTTGGAATTCCAAGAATATTCTAAGATGCACATAATTGGATGCGCAGGTGAGTGTTCCTTGCAGCAGCTTGTTCGACATAGTAACCGTCCGATGTGGGCACTGTACCAATCTCTTGTCCGTGAACATGGCAGCTGCCTTTCAGTCACTTTCATGGCAAGATGTTCAGGTGATATTGTCTCTAGTTAATAATAATAAAAATAATAATAATAGTAATATAATAATAATAATTATTATTATTATTATTTTTACATATAGTCTAAATACTTGAGCTTGTTGTAAGGGCATTTATAGCCTCGGAAATCTAGGGTTACTGGGGATTACTTCTTTTGAGGAAATCGAAGCTTTCAAGACACAGATCGAGCATTTCAAAGCGTTTTCTCTCTTAAGTAGTTACGGTACTGATAACCCTAGTAGCCGCCAGAACCAAAAAACCTATGTCTTTGCTTTTTGTAGAGAGCTGGTTTTTGCGGCCACAGTTGTAATATGCGTCAGGGCCTGTCTCGACTCCCCCACCCATCACCGCTCAGCGGTTTTTCTCTCTCTCGCCAGGGTTTTCTTCATTTTCCGAGCTTCTTTTATGAAAATCTTACCTTTGATTTGATTGACATGAATGTTTGGAGGCTTCTAGGTTTAATGATTTCTTTTCTATGACCTTTGTCTCCTACTATGAAAAAAAATCAAGGTAACTAGTACCTGGGGTTGTTGAGATGACACATATAACTAGCTAGCTCTCTCTTGTTTGAACAACTAACTGTCCACACACCTGGGGTTTTATTTTATATGCTTTTGCTTTTTAATTCGGATGACACTATCTTAACTGATTCAGTCACTTCAACGCCCGTTTCTCTTCTCTCTCTTCAAACATTATTTCAACTTTCCATCTCTCTCCTATTATTAATTGTAAGCATATAAATATATATACACAAGACAATAAGCTGCTATCATGTCCCTCTACAATTTCTCTCTTCTTTTTCCTCCTAAATAACATCATTTCGGCTTTCTTTATTATTATTTTTTTTGGGTAATAATTAGTTAATATTAAAGGCACTAAGTGGGAGCCCTTCTAGGCAGTTGAATTTATAATTTATATTTTTTTTCCAACAGGCCCCCGGCTGCAGCACGCCAGAGTACAGAATTGATCACTTGGGTTCTTCCTCCAAAGGCAACAACAAAATGCCAATGCGCGCTCCAACTAACAATGCTGCCACTGAGGAAAGAGTCGTCAATCGACGTAAGTGATCACCCACCACATACTAATTCAATATCGCTTTATTTTATGTTTCGTGCTTTTCACTAGCTATCATCCTTCTTTTGTGTGTATATGGTTCAATTTCATGAATGACTTATATGCTGTTAATTTTATGTTCAGCTCCCGAAAAGAGGCAGCGAGTACCTTCTGCTTATAATCAGTTCATAAAGTAATGGAAATCTGTATTCAGTCTCTTTCATGTTTCTTAATTTTATAGCAATACAGCTTTTTTCTGATGTTGTTTTGTCTAACTAAAACAAGTCTAATTATGTAGAGAGGAGATTCAGAGGATCAAGGCAAACAATCCTGATATCAGTCACAGGGAAGCATTCAGTACTGCTGCAAAGAATGTAAGTGCATTAACAAATAAACAAATTTATAGTTGCAAGTTCTGGGAAGCCAATTTCTCATGTATATTTTTGTTTCTTTGGCGGGTATTGACTATCACTCGTGTTAATTTTGTAGTGGGCACACTTCCCTCATATTCATTTTGGACTGATGCTGGAGACTAACAGTCAAGCTAAGCTTGATGATGTAAGTACTCATTTGATAATTAAGGAAGTAGTTAAGAGAATTTGCTTTATGGACACATGCATATTGCATTATATCTGCTTCATGTTGATGAGACAATCTAGAATATATTCAATTTGTGCTTGAGCTTAATTAGGCATACATTAAATAAATAATAGAAGAGATCCAAATGAAAGGCCAGTCATTTGAGAGGATCCAATACATTAAATTAAAAAAAATAAGGTGCAACATGTATTGGTTTAGTCTTTATTTATTATTTATCATGAATTGGTGCAGGCTTCTGAGAAGCGCTTCATGCCAAGGGCCGCATTGCTGAACAAGTGATAGTCTTGAGTTTTCAAGACCGACTTCATGAATTGAAAAATAGATTTCATGACTTCACTGTGTCGTTTTAAGGACAAGAATCCATATCCTAATTCAGTATTATATATTTGTCTCAAGTTGTTTAATTAGTGGATGTTATCAATTTACTGGTTTTCAAGCAAGATACTTTGTTGTCAATGTTTGACTTTCTGAGTCATGAAAATAATGATTAAATAAATTTCAAAACACTTTTAGCTTTGTAGGCATCTAATTGGAACACAACATCAATGTGAAAATATATATTGTCGTATGTAAGTTGCTTAAATGGTTGATTTATGTTTGATTAGGATTCTCTAATTATTTAGAACCATCATCAAGAGAGTAACTTAGGTTTTTTGCAATGAAGCAAGTGATCAGGGAGAGTAGTCTTTCTGATACATTAACCTGATTATTGTTTATTTTAATGTTTGTGCATATGGTTATGTTTCTAATATTTTGATTAAATTAGTATGAAATGGGACATCTATGTACATCAAACAGTACATAACTACTGAATCCTATAATAAATCTATAAGACAAGATTTTTAATTGTTTGTGTAGAAGTGATTTTGGATTTAACAATTGTTTAGGATATTAATTGCATGAGCTTAGTAAGAGATTATTTGAGGGAATAGAGATTTAGAAAGTCATTTAACATTTATTTGATATTTAAGAAAAATGATGTTATATGGTTATGGTAATACTTCATTCCCCTAGGTAAAAGAAGAAAAACATTTCAAGATCATGTTTAGCAATATTTGGATTGGATATATGACTTGGTAGTGAAGAACTCTTATTTAGCCTGACAAAGCTTCGGTTCAACCGTCTATATCACAAGTGATATTAAAACAAAACAAAAAAAAAAATCTCACAATAAGTAAGTTAATGAAATAATGAAGAGTTCCAATGTAATAATTTGTTATAAATCAATTTTGTGGTTAAAAAATAATAAATAAATAAACTCACTCTCCAGTTTATGAGATAGTGGCTTCAAGGATGACATTTAGAATGCTCGATTGGCGCCAACGCATATACAATTTAGAAAACTTAAATTACTAACAAGTTGTTATTTCACTCACAAAATCGAAATCATTCAAGATGATGGAACCATAGACTTGGATTAAATGTAAAGTCAATTTTCATATGCTAATCAATGGATAAGATAAACGAATGAACATTAGGCTCGTTCTTGACAATGAAAGAGAGGTTAAGTTGCAGAGTCCCACATTGGGTAAAAAGTGTGTATTGTGTTTCAGTCAATAATAAATTAATCTCCTAGGATGTATATCTCTTATTGTAATAGGTTTGATCAAATCTAGACCTCCACATCCACTCATATCCCACCATATAACACGCTTATCCCCATATATGGTGAGTTTTCTCCTTTATGAAAATATATTATGATAATAAATTTTCGGGTTGAATATAGATGGAGTATTTAATCTTGGCAAGTTTTGACAAACCCTTAACAACTTGTATCATTAGATTTTTTATTATCTTGTAATTATATTAAAAAGAAAAAATTCATAGCCAAATCCATAAAAAGTAAGCGCTTTTAGTTGCCACTATTATATCAAGTCATTAAACACATATCACATTATTAGAGGGAATATTTTGGGGTAAGTGGAATCATCCAATTTCACTAGCTTTTTGCTCATTATTATCAAATGGGTTCCTAGCTTTTGATCCTCTAACATATATACAGTAACAAATCCAGATTTTTGTGACACTCAATAAATGTATAATCTATTTCATAACTCTTATAGCAAGGGTCTTCTTTTTTTTTTTTTTTTTGGGAATAATATGATAAATAAACCTATATATAAAATTAGGAAAAAAAAATCGTAATTACAGTTTAAATTTCATGAGCCTAGTTTGTAATGCGGATTTTCGTTGGCTTTTATGCAAGGAAGTAAAAGCTAACTGTCATATATCTACTTTTTCAATAGAAAAGAAATGGGAAAAGATTACGAGGAAAAGGGCGAAAATTTTGTGGTGCATGATGTCGAGGTTTGCTTTTTTAAAATAAATAAGTAAAAGTATAACTTTCATTAAATAATTTCTTTATAGTCTTCGTACCTTCGTCGTCGTGATAGTGTAGTTCCTTAAGAGCACATACTATTACAATCCATAACCATTTGATATTAATCTCTTATTTTTCCCTCTCCAGCTAAGTTTTATTGTAGAACACCAAGAGAGAAGCAAGTAGATGATCCATTTGATCCAAGCAGTTTGAGTTTTGTTTAGGACTAAATAAATATAAACAAGTGAAGAAAATTACAAAAAGGGTTTGAAGAGTACTTCAGTCGTTACCAAAAGATTGAAAAGAAAAATACTAGTCACATGATTCATGTGGTACTCTTTCCTCTAAAGCAATAAATGTTTAGGTTGCTAAATAGTACAAGCCTATTCCAAAAAAAAAAAACCTAAAATCTGGTGAAATAATAAGAAAGATGCTTTCCACTTTTAGAGAACCGTATAGCAAATGCAATTATATCTATATATCTGGTGTTCAATATGGTGCAATGATATTAGGTAAAACTTCACATATAGGCAGGAATAGGATTGAAGAAAAGATGTTAAGTTGGATGAAATATCGCATCTCATATTCACTTAAACAAACTTTCACTATTATACGTAAGCAGTTTCCATCTTTTACTAGAATCTATTGAACGAAATGGATGCAAGAAATGAATTTTAAAAGTAAATATCTAGGAAAAGACATTGTCTGTCTAAGCATAGAAAGCAAGCATCCAATAACTCTGATAAACCACAACCCCTATGAAAAGTAGTTTATGGACCACCATTTTGGCTCCTGCCATTAATCCCATCTGATCTCAACATATCCAGAGAATCCTCCAATTTTAAAGCACTAAAGCTATACCTGTAACACTTTTTCAGATTACTTATATCTTTTGATTTTATTCAATGTCTTGACTCAGGTCAAAGTTTATTATTGCTTTCATTAACTTTCATACATGGTGAACAATTGCTTTTTTATTTAATTAAATTTCAGGACATTATTTTCTCATACAGAGAGAAATCACTATCTCATAACTGGTGTGAACCAATGAAAAATTTAAGAGAAAAAAAAAATATTAATGAAAATACATAAAGAAACAAAGTGTATACTATTTTATCAGTTCATTTCATTACATTAATCATGATATAAAAATATAGAAGATTCTTGAGAGAGACTAATAACCACAAAATGTTTCGATCTCTCTTTTATTGTGTGACTGTCAAATGAAGAGAGGATGTGGCCTCCACCCACTCACTACTCCAGTGTATGAGTGAATAATTCAATATAACCTTTTCTGCTAAATTATTGTTTGTTTTTTTCTATATAATGTAAGAGGTCTTGTCGACTAAATCAACTAGCACGCACAAATTAAGTTGAAGCATAGAATTCCAAACGTCCAACAATCGATTTTTTACTATATATAGGATCATAAATGTGACTAGAACAACATCCAAAAGGGAAAGCTATTAAGTGTGTAGTAAGATTCATACTTGTTAATGGCTTCAACTTGAAAGCTTGTAGGCGTCCTGAAATTGACTCAAAAGGCCTTAAAAAATGTTTGCAAGTGATTTAGTGTTTATAAAGAAAGCATGAGCATATATGCATATGTTTGTAGGGAGAGGAGAGAGAATATGAGAAGAGAGAAGGAAGGCGTATGTAATGTGTAAAACGAATAATGATTGAATGACATCGGGATTGTAGTCGATCACAAGCTGGCAAATTATATTAATTATTTGTGCAGTCTTTAAATTTTCAAGGGATATATATAAATATTTATTTATTTATAAAAGAAGAAAAAAAAAAAGAAATACTATAGTGGGTGTGGTGTGGAGGGTGATAGTGGTGGGCAGTAATACGGACCGCTGGGCTGTTGCTGTGCTGCAAAAATCAAATTCTGACATTAGAATCTGAAACGTCAATTTCATGTCTCTGTGACTGTCAAACGCATTCAATTTCATTTCAATGTCATTTCACTTCTCTCTGACCTCACTTTTCCACCCCCCCTACAGCCCCCCTCCCCTTCCGCATTCACTTTCAAGTTTAGAATTTGGTTGTACTCTCTCTCTCTCTCTCTCTCTCTGTGGATCATCAAGCAAGGAATGTTGGTGTCCTCTCAAGGCGTTCCTACACCAATTTCCGAGTGGACCCCTTGACCCCTCTGTGGGGTCCACTCAGTGATTAACAGGTTGAATTGGGATAAGTTCTTGTGATATAAATGGAAGCAACATATGATTCCTATGGCATCATGTTCCCCCTCATGTGCTTTGATACAAATTCTCTAATGTGTGAACAGAAATTGAGCCACGAAGCTCTCTCACCCATGTGATCCCTAATTTCTTCTACGACCGAAAAGAGTGCGGGGAGGGATCCACTTGCAAATGGACAAGGACAGCTTAGATCCACATCGGTCCTACCTAAATTATTCTGGTCTTTGATATGTAGACACTGGGCTTATTATATTTTTCATTATTGAGCACGACGGAGTCCAAACGCTTTGGGCTTATTTGGGCTATCATCACATTTTGTCCATTCTCTAGAGAAAAATGCAGCTGTGGTTTGTGGTTTATGCACTGGTGCACGATGAACCTAAACAGTACATCAAGTGTCCGAGGAAAACAGTAACTGGCCCATTCACATAATGTCATAGTGTCCTGTGATAATGGAGTCTTCAATATGATTAAATTCTCATACAACTTTATATATGATGCGACTAACCTCATAGTATACACACAACCCACCCAAGAAGATATTCCAGGCTGGAGTTGCTAAAAAGAATTCGCATTTGATTTGCCTCAAGCAACCCAGCCATCACAAAAACCAGTTGGAAACAGAGAAACAGTTAAAACCATTCTGTCTTCTCCTCAGACAAGTATTTCCTCCTTGATTCTTTGATCTCAAAGTATCAATGTGACAAAGACACGCCAATAAATCTTCACCAACTTCTTAAAATGAACGCTTATCTAAATCTCATTATAGACGGCAAAAAATACAATAAAAATCAAGCATGTCATCGTTTCTACTAATAGCACACGGCATCCTTCCCTATTGAGCTAAAAGATATCCTTCTTGTCTCATCTGAACCGAAGTTGAACTTAAGATCTGAAGCACCATCAAGAGGAGGGGTACCACTTGTGGAAGGGAAAGAAAATACAAGGGCATGAGTAGATTTTTTCAAGCCAAAACTGTATCTGGGAACTGCAGATCCCTCATTCAGCTGTTGCAGGCCGCTACCAGAGAATGATGGCATGATGGATGGCGTAGGAGGCTCAGAGAATACACTAGAAGATGTAGAAACAGGAAAAGTAAACCCAGTGCTACTGTCAGAAGAAAATGCCCAGTTGTGGCCAGGCTTGCTAATAGAAATGCCAGGCAAAACTGGTTTACTCCCAAAAGAGTGCGATGAAGGCTTCCTTAAATTTGGCACCTCACCATCGGCAGCATTGGAAACAGTCTTCACGTTACTCTGCAATAATTTGATTAGTGTTACTTGTTTCAAGTAAATCAATGATTCAAAGTAGTGAACACTAAGAAAATGAAAAAAAAGATGATGTTATCAAATATATTAAACAAAATTTTTAATTTTAAAAATTAAGTATTACTTAAAAACATATTCCGTAGCAACAGGCATTGTTCTAAAACACAAAAAGACAACAGAGAAAGTTGGGAAAAAGGTGAGAGAGAGCAGACAAACAATCAAGACAAGATTTAAGTGTCACTCTCAAACAGTTCACAAGAGGGACCAAGAAAAGAATCAAACAGTATCATTCTACAGAACCTGAAAGATTTGCAATTCCCTTTTGTATGTTACAAATCACACAGACCGAAATTGCCACAAAGGTGAAAATAAAACCTGCATGCACGGTGAGTGCAAATGTGGGTGCCTGTGTGTGCTTGTGTTGCTTCCTCTCCTTTTTATATGTTTAGGACACATTTCCTCCAGTCTGCTCTTGGTACCACAAAGGCCTCTAAGTTTATTCAGCTATACCCTTGGTTTGTCAGCGCTAGTCAGCTGAGCATTAGTCCTTTATTATAAGATAACATTTTAATTACCTGAGAATTGCTTGTAAACTGGAGGAACAAGAAGCCCCTTTTTGGTATGTTTAGGTCACATGTGGAATCAACAGTATTATCAATTTACCCTTTACTGGTTTGTCTGTGTGTCTGATCAGCAGTAATCCCCTCATAGTTAAGATAACATTTTAACATTTTAATTACACCAGACTTGTCCTACTATTTCATTCCCACACATGAAACCGCCAGGGTAGGGAGTGGGAGGCCAAAACAATAATGTTGAAATCATCACCTCCTTCAAGCACATAAGGTTGAAACATGAGCAGGCCATCTCAAGAATGTATACCATGTTTATTTCCATTCAATAATCTAGAGCAACTGGAGCCAAAAACTTAAGAGAAGGCATTCATGTTCACAAAGAAGCTACAATTAAAGTGGATAGATATACCTCATGTCGGCTCTGAATTTGCGAAGACAGAGTGTTCCTGAAATCCTCAGAAGGGCCTACATTATTGCCTGACACCATAACCACGCTGCCATCCTTTACATTAGAAGCTAAAGCAGTTCCATTCACAGAATCCTTCGTTTCTTTGGCATTCTCCTGTGGAAGAGGCTTGAAAAAACTGTTCACTCTAGCTTCATTCCATAAAGCAGAACCTTTCTTGTCACCTCGATCTGTGTTCCTACAAAAGTCAAGACCTCTTAAATGCAGTGAACTACTCTGAGCCTTTGGCATGGCAGAGGGAACAGTGGAAGACTGCGGTTTTTTCCACGAAGTAGCTAGCTTTAACTCTGCAGACTTGTCTTTAGGAGTGGGCGGGTTTCTCTCAAGGTGTTCCAGTATTGTCCTAGCCATCTGACTAGAATGTGGATGAACAGTTGGGACACCAACTTCTGAGCTTGTTGGCTTATTCTCTACTGACTGGAATATTGAAGAGCCACTCGTTCCTGCAGGTTCCAGATTCTTCTTAAAAGCAGGTAAGAAGCCTTCCAAGACATTGGAACCTCCAGCTGGCGAAGGGTTATTTAAAGAGGAGCGAAAATTAACAAGTTGTTTGGATGGAGATTCTGCAACAGCCTTATGACGAATCCTACGAATGGGTCCCACTGATCCACATCCATCATCCCATCCATCATCATCCAATGTCTTTCTCCTTGACTTTACAATATATCCAAACAATAATTGTCATCAGGTTAACTATCAAAAGTAAAATCATGTCTTTAACTGTATCTATAAGTTTGAGTTAGGGTGTTCTCTTACCACAACTTCCATCCAGATGAAGGATTGGCCATGAAAATACATTATTAATGAAAAAAAAAAAAAGGTGAGTTTATGGGCTTTTCATTAATCGGAAAAATTGGTAAAATATCAAGTAAAGGGGAGAAAGGGGAGAATCTCATCTGGAAAAGATCAAACCACAACAAAGCAGCAAGATCAATTATAACAGTAAAAAAGGTTGGATCAACAAGGAAACATATATAAACCTTCATCCAAGTTTAACAATTAATTAGAATGTAGGATTGCACTAACATTCAAAGGTTATACAAGAGCTGCACTTCTCAAATATCCTAGAACACACCCAGGTACCAAAGCTACAAACAGCAACTTTCTACAATGAACTTCGGTTCCGTAGAAACCTTCACTTCATTATTTTGTTTTGTTTTTTTTAAGAGTTTCTCAATTCATAAAGAGACAATGAATGAGCATTGTAGCAGAAATGAATATCATCAAGGCACACAGAAAAAATCCACAAGAAATGTCTTTACAATAGAGTACCTGTTCATAGATAGGAGTTTGCGACTGCTGCAATGGAGTAAATGGCATGTTCAGGCTTCTATTGCCATCGCCCCGTATGTGAGTAAACTGGTGACATCAAGGAATTAAAAAAAAAAAATAATCATCCAACACACAAATAATCATGTCCAGAAACATGGAAAAATACTAATTTTCAGCATACCTTGGACTTGGACTTGGAAAAGATAGTTCTAGTATAAGGGGTTCGAGGAAAATTTTGAAGCCCAAATCTACCTCTTTCACTTTGTGGCGTTAAGTAACCATGTTGATCCTGTAACATAGCACCTGGCCAGCACATGGACGGCTTAGTGGATGGTGATGGAATAATTGGTTTTAATGCAAATTTATCACCATTTAATGCTCCGCTTTCATCTTTTGATGATATTCTCTTATAACCAATGCCTGCTTCAGATGTTCGGGTTCCCATAAATGCTCTGGCAATGTCAACTGGTGAGGTCCCAACTTCATCTAGCATCTAGATATAAAATTAATATCAAGTCATTACAACATAAAATCATGAAGGGGAAAAAATATCGATTTTCAATAAAACAACACAATAAAATATGTAATATATTTGCCCAATATCATTTACTGCCAATCACTGCAGGAAAGATGTTATTCACTGTAGCAACCAAAAAAAAAAGGAAAAAAGGGAATCAACAAATCCATTTTATAAACTCCTCCAAGAATATGTTCGATCTAGTTGTTAATTAAATTTTTGTAGGTACAACTAATTTCACTATTATCCATATAGCTTCTCTTGTCATCAACATCACTTTCCAATTTGCCTTAACAAATCATAGTAACGTTTCTTTCACAAATCCAAAATTATGACCACTATGTAATATAAAAATTTTGATCTCAAGCAAAGAACCGAAATAAAAATAAATAACCAAAATAAATGAAACACAATAGTTAATTACAAAAAGAAAAACAAAACAAAACAGAATATTATGTCTACACCATAACACAATACATGTCTTCCCCTTTACATCCGTCAACCCATCAACATTGTTTATTTTCAGTGGAAACATTAGTTGGAGGATGAGAGGCCTCTATGTTCCACACATATGACATTTACAAGACAATTTGCCAGGATTTCATTAAAGGAGGTACCCATATCAAAAACACTATTCATGTCAACACACAAACTTATGTTCATTCTGCCAATACAGAAGATAAAACACTACAGAAATTTATGTAATTCTAAGTTCTGTGAATCGATGTCCCATTTGTTGAATCTATTCCATCTCAAATTAGATTTTCAGTGTTAGGCATACTGGGATGATTTTAATTAAGACCAGACCATAAGAAAATCATCAGTATATTGCTACATACAGATGATTGCAGGACTGTACTGGAGGTTGTGCACAGAGCTTTATTCAAATCATCCTGCTTCTCTGCAACTGATTGTCCAGGATTTCCAAGAGCAACAGGATTCTTAGCATCTCCTCTCATGGTCATGCTTAGATGTTTGTTTCTTTGTTCAACTTCTGGAAGATCAATAACCCTTGAATGTACTATTTCCATCAAACGATTAATTTCATCCCTGCACAACAATGGAGAAAACTCAGACAGAGCTTTTTACAGTTAAATAACTTTATAGTAGCAAAGATTTGCATGCGTATATATGTGAAAAAGAGATAAATATAATCAAAACCGAACGTCCTCATATTGCATGAGTATATATGTAAAAAAATGGTCAATACAGTCACTGGCACAGGATTTAGTGGCTAATTTCCACAAAATTCTAAGTATTACTAAAAAAGAATTAAGGGTATTTCATACGTGCAAGCAGAATTATTATTTCTGCAAATTAAAGCACATTAGGAGAATTTTGGCAATTTAGTCACGGTCTAATTCAATTTATCATGTGTTAATTATAACTTTTAGTTTACTTTTTTAAACTATCACTACTGAGATTCCTGTCCTTCGATATTAATTTTACTGGGTTTTACTATTGAAAGCATAGTTGCCAAGCCTGGTTTTGCTCTTTATCGTCTCTTATTGCAAATTTTGTTTCTTTTAGATCTTCTTACTCAATCATTTCTTCTAATTGCTGAGAGTTGAAGTTATTGTTTACTATATTGTTAAGTGTACAGACACCATTCACAGTAATTATTTACAACATAATTTTTCAAGTTCCACAAACAAATTTCCTTAAAAGCCTATACAAATCTTAAACCTTAAATCCCATCTTCTACACAACAAAATTTTAAAATCCCTTGTTTCTAGAGCTTCCAACATCACTCGTCAAGGTAATTATTTTATGAAGACACATATATCACTTGCTATCCAATGAAAAGAGACAAGATAATCAATAACCATATATACCTAGAAAAGGTTTTCCCCTTTATAAGCCACTCAATTTCAGAAAGCCCATCATTATCAGTAAGGTCAACTCCTTTGTCTTGTTTGCACCCATCAAAGTCAGAAACATTCTTTAATCTATCTGCTGTGCAGCTAGGACTGTTAGGACCTGATACACCACTTGTTCCACATTCCCCATGCTGCAAGCAATAACTTAAAACAATGAAAAGCGGAAAGAATAACAAAATACTTCTATCATTCAACAGAAAAGTACAAAAATCAAAGAAGCGTGTCGATGTCAAGAAAACTGATATCTGTCTTTATAATAACCAACAGAAGATGTAAAAAAAAATGTTCTCTGATAAATGATCCCCAATGTACACCATAAGCAAAAGATAAACAATAATAACTATGTATGTTAACAAATCACAAGCATAAACCGATAAAAGAAAAGAAAATACATAGCAATAACAGTGACTTTGCTGCGTGCTAAACCATAAAAAAAGAAGAGATCATTCTTATTCAATCATAAATAAAATTTTATAAAAAAAAAAAAGTTTTTCATAACATAGCTTGCACAAAAAATCGAATACAAAAAACAGTTTAAATTCTAAGTTCGCAAATTTAAAGTGCAAGAATTAAATTCAAGTATAAGCACATGATCTCCTAGAAAAAATGTCGAAGCACTTATGTACCAGCAATACACACATCAAACCATTTTACTAACTAATAACGTGGTAATTAGGTATACAAAACTTAATCACTTAGTGTAGCAAAACAACCCTTGTACTATACTTATCTTTTCAAATGCCAAAATTATATTAAAACTAAGAAATAAATATTTCACCTTTTAGAACCACATGAGCAAATGCATGCTATCAACCCCCAACACAGACACGCGTGCACAAGCACACTGTGACAGCCAGTTACAAGGAAAGAACAATATTATCAGACAGCACAAACTTAACAAGATTGTGAAATAAGCCCTACATTTATAGTACACTGGTCATCATCGCGACATGAATTTCCCTGCTCTTCTGAGTCCGAGTCATCTGTTCCAGGAGAAATATAAGTCAATCCATAAAAACACTGTAGTCATATATCGAAAACTAATAATACTTAACAATACTGCTACAATTCACTAAAATTACCAAAAGCTAGTGTTACATGACATGTATACGATATAGATTATAAAACAACAAAAAAATCCGAGTCTAAAACCCTAAGGAGTCAATGGCAATTGAGTAGGAAGTGATTGAGTAACAGACCGCAATCATCTTCTTGATGTTGCTTGTGGGGAGCGGGTAGGGCGAGCTCGGAAGATCTCGAGAAGAGCGAAGGAAAGATTAGGTTGGCGCCGCCGGATATGAGGCGGACAGCGGGATCGACTAGCTTTGATAGCCAGCGGCTCCGTTGCTGCGGCCGAGCGTATGGCGTCGCCGGTGGCCTCCGTGACGGTGGCTTTCTCCACTTCCCACCGGCGCCTCGCTGCTCTGAGAAAGACGGCGTTTCCACCACTTTTGTCTCCATTGCGTTGTGTGCGCGAAGTGAGGCGCGCTATTTGACTGTTTTCACTTTTTGCTTTTTGGCCTTTTTGCTGGGGTGTTGTTTCGATCGCTGCCAATCAAATCCCAGTTAAGCTGGGCCCCACAAAACCTCCGAATCTATTTTTATTATTTTTTTTTTTTTTTTTTGGGAACTGCTATTTTTATTATTATTTATTATTTTTAAATGAGTAAATTACGAATTAACTATCCATAAAAAATATATTTACTGATGGGATCAACTTTATAGTTTTATTACAATCTAGTTACCTAAAATTAATTTTGGTTAGTCAACAGTTAGTCATATTGAGTGATATTTTGGTCTTTTAACTGTATTTTAAATTTTTTATAATTTAAAAAATTATAATTTATTTATAATTAAAAAAATCAAAAACTTTAAAAATATTAAAAATATTTCTCTCTCTTACCGGTCTCTCAGTCTGCCCCTCTCTCTCCCTCTGATTCTTCTTCTTCTATTCTTCCACTTCTTCTTCTTCCTCTTCTCTTCTTCTCTTCTTCCACTTCTCCTTCTTCTGCTATTCTTCTTCCTCACTATTATGCTATTCTGGGTTCATCTGAACCCAGATCTGGGCTCTCACGAACCCAGATTCTGGGTTCTTCTTCCGCTTCTTCTTCTTCCTCTTCCCTTCTTCTCTTCTTCCTCGCTGTTCTGCTATTCTGGGTTCATCTGAACCCAGATCTTGGGTTCAGACGAACCCATAATCTGGGTTCTTTTTTCGCTGCTTCTTCTTCCTCTTCCCTTTTTCTCTTCTTTCGCTTCTTCTTCTTCTGCTATTCCTCTTCCTCGCTGTTCTGCTATCTGGGTTCAGACGAACGTAGATTCTGGGTTCCTAACCCAGATCCGGGTTCGGGGTCGTGAGAACCCAAACACGAACCTAGATCTCTGGGCTCCTAAGAACCCAAATCTGGGTTCTTCTGGGTTCATGAGAACCCAGATCCTTTTGTTTGTGTTGATTTTTTTGTTTGTGTTAATGATTGATGATATTGAACCCCTATTTGTATTATTTGTGTTGATGATTAATGATGATTGTTTGTGTTGATGGCTGATTTTGATGATTGATGATGATGGATAATTGTTGATGATTTTGATGTTTGGTTGGAACGAACCCAGATGAATCTGGATTCGAAGGAGAAGAAAAGAAGAATAAGAGAAGAAGAAGAAAATGAGAAGTGAAGAAGAAGAATAAGAAGAAAGATGAAGAACAGAAGAGAGATGTTCACTGTGGTCAGTTTACTAAAAAAAATGATAGATATTATTAAAACAATTAATTTTGAAAGAAAATAAAAAATAATGTAAATACTATTGAAAAGACAATTTTACCCCTTAAGCTGTTAACTCTAACTGAGATAAACTAACGACAGATGGGTTTATTGTAATTAAAGTAGAAAGTTAGCTCCACTAGTAATAATGTTTTTTTTTTTTTGTAGTCAAATTGTAATTTACTCTTTTTAAATTTCAAATCAGAACTATTTTTCACAGTCGACTTACCTTTCATCACGTCACTTTTAAATGCCCTATTTTCAACTAAGCCTGCACTCAGAACTCAACTACAAGTCTGGTTGAAAATATTGGAACAAATGAACTAATACCTAAAGTGAGCAAGTATTAGAAAGCTAGATTATCAAGTTCAGCTTCAAACATAACATTTAGAAGAAATTAATATTTCAACGTGCGAATATGCATAGTGCATAAATTTGGCATATAGGGAGATCAATCCACCAAGCTTTGTCTAAGACAGTTCCTCTACGTATGCATTAACATCCATTGTTCCTCAAATCACAATGACTAAAGTTGATTTGAAGCAAGAGGGTGTGATGATGGTAGTTGGGCGGGGAAAAACAAGTACTTGAAACTGAAAATTATTTAAGAAAAATTATATTTTAGTCTCTATATTTTAAAAAATATCAGTTTTTGACTATGAATTGGAAAACGATATGAACATCCTACTGTTTTGCAAATACATCAATTGATAGGGGTAATTTCATCATTTCATTAGGTTATTTTAATTTTTAATGAAAATAAATTATAAAATATTAAAAAATAATAAAAGTATAGATCTCTGGTGTCAATCTTTGTCCGTCCATCTTAAAAATGAACGATGAAGATAAAATATAATTAAAAAATAATAAAATAAAAATAAAAAGATATATCTTCATTGTCCATCTCAAATATGGATGACAGTTTAGATTAAAAGTAACAAAAATAAATTAGAAGATATAAAAAATAATTATTATTATAGTAAAAAAAGAGAAGAAAATTAAAAAAAAAAAATTGACATCTATTATCCAATCTCTACATTTGGAAAACCTTTGGGGACCTAAATCTTCCATCTGGTAATGAGACCATCACACTTTGGGTTCCCAGATCATAACAACCTAGGTTCGATCTTTATAATTACTTTTCCTAATTGAATTTTGAAGTTTTCTTTAAACTATAATAGGATTCTAACTTGAGAACATTTTCTAAATCATTTTGAATTTTAAATTGATTTTACTATTAATAATTGTCTTTCTCACTTTATTTTACATAGATTTTATTCACATACGTAGCTATTTGTTTAAGAGCTTTTGAGAGACAATTATTCTAGAGTCTAAATTTTTTTGTGCGATTAGATTCTCATGAAGTGTTTTGATGAATCGTTTTATTGTGTTGTATGCATGATTGTGTGTATGCATCAAGAGCAACTGTTGATCATCTTTATGGCTTAACTTTTTATTGACGTTCAATACCAATCAACTTAAGTTCGTTGAAGTCCAGTACTATAACTAATGAGAAGCGAAGGAAACGAATGAGAAAAGTAAGAGAAAGAACTGTAGGCACAAGAATTTTTTAGTGGTTCAGCCCAAAGAATGCCTACGTCCACTGTTTTCTCACTATATTTCGACAAAGTAACAACCCTCTCAGTAAAAGTGTTTCTCTCATCTTTTACAATGAATTTTCTCTCTTATCTATAGAGAAAGGAAGACGCCAGAGTAATACATAAGAAGACAAAATAAAGTAATGATGATTAATTATATTTCCAAGACTGACAGTTGTAACATTTGTCAAAGTCTTATGACAAAACATGGTTTAGACGTTAAACTTCATGCTGGTTAAGTAAGATTTTCTTAATTCATGCTGTAATCTTTGATGGGTTGGAGTGTACGATACGCCTTGAGCTGTATTTTGGTCTGACAATTTTGACTGTAATTGACATGCAATCTAAGAGGTATGACAGAAATGAGCTCGCTCTCGCGAGCTGGGATGCACGAGATCGACGTACTATGAACTTGGTAATGCGTAGTGTTATCTGATCTTTGCGAGTTTGTCTTCTTCCAAGCTTTGTATACATGATCTGAGAATAAAGAGACCCGGGAGCTCGCTTTAGCGGGCTGAGAACTAATCGGGTCGTTCTTTAGTTTATGAGGTCTGCTGGGCTTTTATTCATTTGGGCTTTAATGGCCTAATATTTGAGGTCACTAAAATATATACAACACTTTTCTTATGGTGTCAAGGCAAATAGAGAGTTTATGCATGAGTCAATGAGGTAGATTCATGAGGGTAGTGGACTTGGTGATAAAGACACTTGTCGTCTAGATTCACAAAGGACAAAATTGGGTTTTTAGTAGTTAGAAAGAGATTAGATAGCTTGATAAAGAGATTATTGTAAATACTATTTGTAATTCATCTATTACTAGTAGAATTTCGTTCAAAAGCGGGTAGAAATAATTATAATCTTCTAGTTATTACCTTTCTCGATTTTTCACATTAGAAATTTTTATATATGTTTTCTTTATCCTCTTTCTCTCTTCTATTTTTTGTTTGATTATTTCGTAGCATAGTAATTCAAATTATAAGAAAAACTTTATACACTATATTCCTCCCATCAGTGTCTTTGAATTTTAATTAGACCAACAAAATCAATATATTACCCTAAAATACATTAAAATTTAAAATAAAATAAATAACAAGATAATAAAATAATCTAAGCAGTAAAATATTTAAAAATAATAAAAATTATTTATCTTTCATAAAAATAAAAAAACAACAACATGACACATGTCATATATCATATAACTTTTTTTTTTTTTCTTATATGACATGTTTTCTTTTCTTTTCTTTTCTTTTTTTTTAATTTTTGTTAAATTTAATTAAATAACATAAATAATTCTGTATTATTTTAAATTTTTTTATCTGAAATTATATGACATATATTTTATTTTCTACCTTCTTTATTTTATTAAATAAATTACTATATTTATTATTTTTTAATTTTTTATAGTTTAAATTATTTCATATTTTCTTATTTAATTAATTAAAATTTTATTTTTAGTGTTTTTTTCCGTAACAATATAATTTTATTGGTTTTCTTGAAGTTAACCGGTAAAATTATCTTTTTACTATTTTTAACAGTTGATTATCACAATTTTGATCAAATGAATCTAAATCAAAATTGAGACATTTTCCATAATTTTAAGGACTTGATATGTCCGAAGAGACAAGTTTAGTAAGAAAGAATTGTTTTCCAAAATAGTAGGAACAAAAATTAAGTTCCCACTCCTAAAAAATATCATATTTATTTATATTTAGAGCATCTCCAATACAATTATCTATTTGAGTTAAATTTGTTGTCATATGAGATAGATAGATAATGAGGTAGAAAAATCTTCTCTTATCTAACCTAAATATTGAGTTGATGTAATTTTTTTTTTTTTAGAGAATTAAAAAACTCTCTAAATGCATATTTTATTTTAAATAATTGTATTTGAGAAGAAAATATATATTTTTAATTTTATTTTTTCTTCTATGTGGATATATATTCAAAAAAATTGTTGTCGTGTCATTAATAAAAACTTTTAAAAAATGCATAAAAAAATTGGAAATTCTCTTATATTGCTTGAAAATGAAAATCTACCAATAATAGAAAATGAAGATAAATGAACTAAAAGTATCATTAGTCTCTGAGCAATGTCACATTACTCAAAATTTTATCCAAGTTTATTACTCAAATGATGTGACGAATTTATATGTAACTACCGTATTATCAATACATCATCCTATAATTAAAATAATTGTTACAAATCATCTTATAATATCATTTGAGCAAAAAATTTGAAAAATATAACATTATTGTTAGTCTTTTATCTCAATATAATATATATAATATTTTAAAAAAGTGTCTATTTCACTAGATATCATAGAAAAAGGATTTGGTTTTAGAAATGTCATGTGATACTTTAATGATAAAAATCAATCCCGATACAAGTTCAATGGATGGATTACAAGGAAAGCCCAAGATAGTGGCCTGAAACTTAGGCCAATATCCACTCCAACCTATTTGAAGTCAACCACTATTAGTAATAATATTTAGACAACTCAAACCACGTTAATAAGAGATTTGACCAAACAAATAAGGTGATCCACTAATAAATATAAAGGCGAGGAGCAAGGAAAGAGATTGTTCTCAACAACCGTTACAGTTGAATGAGTCTCTCCTCACTTATGAAAAGGGATTAACCGGAGAGAGTAAGGGACATCTTGACTACTATATTGTTACTCTGTCAAATTCTCCTTAAACACTCAGCAAACATCACTATCTACATTAGTACATGACATTCTAATCCTACACATCCTACTCTTTTCCTACTTTATCTCGCAAACCACATTCTCATCATTGGTCGTATGTTAGACTTTCAATCATTTGTCATACACACATTTTTTGCTTTCTTTTATCTACATTTGTTTTCTATTCTAATTTGAGTTTTATAGTACCTTTAGTTGACAACAACCTTGGTGTCAAGGTAATCTGTCTTTATTGTTCGACTTTTTTATAGGTTGTTAGATCCCAATAAGCTAACGGTAGAGTCAGGCCTCCACATTAACAAGGTAGAAATCAACCCACTACAAATGCACAACTCCAACATTAAATATTAGTAAACTTGATGTACACTCTTTATCATCAAATCAAGTTTAACCATAAATATGCTCCTTTTCTTTTCTTTTTCTTTTTTTTTTTTAAGATATAAATATACTCCAATTTTAAAGTTTATTTGTTTCACCTCTAAAGAAATACTTGTAACAAGTGCTGAGTGGAGTGGTAACAGGGTAGAGACAGGAATGAGGAATACAATTTGGAAGTACAAGTGGTAATAGAATAACCACCACAAGGTCCACAAGAATGAGAAGCTCAAAAATCCTAAAAGGAATCTTCAACAAAACAATCAACCGACACATCCTGTATTGGTTCCTGTTCTTGATGAGAATGCCTCCAATTTTTCACTCCCGTTCCTGAAATTCGTTCTCTCCTGATAAGTCTTTCTATCAGCTTTAGGCTATGTGTTTAGTACTGCAATATGGACAAATGATATGATGATCTAACATATTTGTATTATAATATAAATATTTGGCATGATTTCGGACAGCTGGTCGTGCGATCTAAATCTGTATTAGAAGTATATGCAAAGCGTTCAATATATATTTGCATATGTACCTAGGCTTCGTAGCATGTTTAATAGTTTCTCAGTGCTGCTCGATGATTGAAAACACTGTATTTTTATTTATTTTTCTTAATTTCTGATAACACATCTTTTGTAAAGCTGTTCCCTTTCAAAGCTGACTGCCAAACTGCAGGAACAATGGTTGGTGGCTGATCACCGAATTAGATAAAGTAAAGAAAGTAGAGAGAAAGGAATAATGGGAGGTGATGATCGAAAAGACACATGTCAAATAGGTGATGATCAAAGATCAAGCTCTCCGGTGAAGATTTCTTGGCATTATAGGGGAGAGAATCATGTTCTTCACGTTGATGGTTAATGTTATTGATCAGGTTAAATTAATGTCAAGCTGATATGACCTCTTCCATCATGTTCATTTAATAAGAGACAGTTATTTTGAAAATACAAAGTGGCCTGTGTCTTAATCCATACAAGAAAGAAAGAAATCAAATCAGAAAATAAAGAGATATTTAGCGGTAAGTACTGGCAGCAGTAGTAGTAGTAGTTCTGCCAAGATTCTAGCTAACTGGACAATGCCAGCAAGCTTGCGCATGTGTAGCAGTACAATGAAAAGGTACTTCTTCTAACACCGCCCATCCACTGGCGTCCCCACAACAGCACAAATTTTCTCCATTAATTAGCCCCATTGATTCCAAATCCCAACCCATCAATCACATACTTGGTCCTAGTTGGTAGAGCTGCCAGCTAACCCAACTGGCTCTCTGGCTGACTCGCATCACCATTTCTTTCTGCTGCTTCAAATTTATTAACGTATCATAACCTCAAATTTTAAATATTATAATTAAACATTTATTAATCAATTTAAGCTATTACATCCGATGATAACTAATACGATATTAAAATCTGAAGATCTCTGGTTCAAATTCTCTCTCCCCTCTTTATCTGAAATTTTTCTTATTGTACAGAAGAGAGCATTTCACATATATCCAATATCTGTTATCTATCCACATTGTGCTCTCTTTTTCTATCAGCTTAAGCTTATCGGTTTGATATTAATTTTCCTATTAGCTTAAGCCTTTGGATCGCTGAAAAGTAACACTTGTACAGTATTTTTGCACTTACATGTTGCCCTGCTCCAACTTAGGTACACTTTGTTCCTTTAGCTTAGCTTGTTTTTATGCCTTTCTAATCAACTGTATCCCAATCAATATGCTATAATAGAGCTCATGTTTCATCCTAGACAGTTACAACTTACAACATAGATTTCTGTAAGAATGCAAAAAATGGAAGCCATCAAGGGTGCTGCAGCTCAACCCGCGGAGCCTAGAGACACGTACAAAATTGCTTATATCATCCATTTCTTTCTTGGTGCGGGGAATTTGCTTCCTTGGAATGCTTTTATAACAGCAGTTGATTACTTTGGTTTTCTCTATCCAACAAAGCATGTTGAAAAGGTTTTCTCTGTAGCTTACATGTGTTCTTCAGAACTGGTTCTGGTTTCATTGATTTGGGGTGGATGGACTTTAAAACTAAGTTACAGATTCAGATTGAACTTGGGATTTGCCATGTTTGTTCTCTCTTTAATGGTTACTCCCGTTCTAGACCGGGCTTGGACTCGCAGCGGATCAGAAGGGAGATCAAATGGAGCCTATGGTGTCACGGTTGCCTCGGTTGTGCTCTGTGGTTTGGCTGATGGTTTAATAGGTGGAAGTTTGATAGGATCAGCCGGGAAACTTCCAAAACAGTACATGCAAGCTGTTTTTGCTGGAACTGCTTCTTCAGGTACAATACAATACCACTCCCCCAATATTCTTGTCATTATAAAGCCAGATATTTTATGAGTATGTTTAAGAAAATATAGTACAAACAAAGCTTTTCCAAGTTGGCAACCAATTCTTTAATGGAAAAAAAGAAGATTATTTTAAGCAGATACTGATGGATTACTTCAGGAAACATGGCCTGTAATAACCATGCTTTTGCTTTCCAGTATAATTTCTTAAAAGTGCATGCTATAATAGAGTTTTCAGGAATCTCCAAGCCATTTTTTCACTTCTATTGTTTCCCTTAAAATGAAAGTCCTCAAAGTAATTGCAGTCATTCCCTGCAGTGCCATCTTTCTATATTTCTTCAATCATCACCTAACCTTTTTGTTTTCTAATACAACTTTGTGGTCACTTTCCATGAAAAACAAACAGTTGCAAAGTGATGTGGCATGTTGTATTGCTAAATTACCCAATTATCTTAAGTGTTGTGATTAAAGAGGGTTCATCATGCTCTTATGAAACTGTTACTCATGTTTTCAGTGGCCCATGCTATTTTACTTTTTCCTTGAAGTTGTTTCAGGACAGCTATCTGTAAAGCACTTTCTGGTGTCTTAATTCTGCATACTTAAAGCCAACTTGTAACACTACTTGAACAGTTGCCTCCAGGGTTTTATCCCAGTAAAACCTGTAATCTGTTGCAACTTTTAAATTTCATAGCAGACACTTCGAATAATTTTAAGTGTTTTTGTTTCACAACAGGAGTTCTAGTTTCCATCCTGAGGATTATAACAAAGGCATCACTCCCACAAACGCCACAGGGCCTCCGAACAAGTGCCTACTTCTACTTCATAGTCAGCACAGTTATCATGCTTTGCTGCTGTCTTGGTTGTAACTTGTTGCACAAGTTACCGGTTATGCAGCAGCATTACAGACTTCTTAATGATGATCCACTCTGTTCGAGGCCAAAATTCTGGACAGTGGCAAGAAAAATCCCGTGGCCATCTTTTGGGATTTTACTAATATATGTTGTGACTCTATCAATATTCCCAGGATTCATCGCGGAAAACCTGAAATCTGAGCTTCTTAAGGATTGGTATCCCATTCTGTTGATAACAATTTATAATGTTTCAGACCTTTTGGGTAAGTCTTTGACAGCAATATATGTCCCGCAAAGTATCAAAAAGGCAACATGGGCTTGCATTGGCAGGCTATCGTTCTATTTACTTTTTCCCGGTTGCCTACATGGACCAAAGTGGCTGAAAACTGAGATACCTGTGATGGTCCTGACATTTTCGCTTGGATTGACTAACGGTTATCTGACAAGTGTTGTCATGATCCTCACCCCCAAATGGGTACCCGTTGGGGAAGCAGAGATGGCTGCTATTGTAATGATTCTATTTCTGGGAATTGGGTTGGTATGTGGTTCGGTTTTAGGCTGGTTTTGGACTATTTGAGCCCTTTCAGCTGTGATGGTCACATAGCAAAATTATCTTGGAAGCCTATTATTAGACTTCCAAATTAGAAATCATTCAAATAAGACCATCTAGAAATGTAAAAATAGCATTGGAATTCCAGTGATTTTGATTGATGAACTACTTCCAATTTTGTAGTTTGTTGATTTTTCAGGTCTGTCATGTCCATCTTCTCAGATCATTCTCTGTACTTTAGCTAATTATGAACTCACTCTGCACAACCAATATCAGTAGTGAAACAGGCCTATTTATCCAACCCTTATTTCATATGCAGACAGTGCTGTAAAGCAAGATTTGTAGTTTCAAACTACCCTGTTGCACCTCCAAGTGCCACAAAAATGTTTCTTGTATTTCATCTTAAAAATTGGTAACTTTATTAAGGGGTACTCTTTCAACTGAAACTATGAGTCTTATTCAGAAGAATCTACAAGGGTCTTGACTATCTACTCTTCAATACAACAAGTTGTAATATTCTTCATCACTAAGATTAGTCCAATCATCCTTGAATAGCATTAAACTCCATAAAGTAAAGAAAGAGATATCTACAAAAATTTCATTCCATATCTTACCATTATTCTTGTACATGATATGGCTCCAAGAACAAAATCAAAAAGCAGAAGTTATCAGTTAAAACATCTTATCTCAACCGCGGATAAAAATAAAGAAGGTCAAAAAAAGTGTTATCTAGCTATGTTACAATAAGAGACAGGGGGAAGCCTAAGTGGCAGCAGCTAAAGGAGGGGGCAGAGGGGAAACTCCGTGAAAATAGCCGGTGGGTGATGTTTTAGTCATTTCTTCTACCTTGTCCTCATCTTCTTCTTCCTCAGCATCCCAAAGGAAGTGTGCATATGATGCTAGTACGTAACTGCACCATCAAAATCATAAAACATAGTCAAGTCACTGACTCTTAGTGTCAAATTTATTTCGAAAATGCAAACTAAATGATGGTTTCCAGAAAACTTTACATTCCAATTACTTCAGGTTGACAAAAAGGTCTATCTAATATATTGTTCAACCTGATCTCAAAAACTATATACTTTTATTGATCCAATGATGTATGATATATCATGATTGTAGCTTATGAGTAATTAAGGTTAAAAAAAGAAAAAAATCACATGTTGTGTAACAACATGACTGTTATATACGAAATATTATCAGACTGAACAAACACTTCCTATCACAAACCATCTGGACGATAGAGTAAATAATAAAGGTTTGTGTATATAAACTAAGTTATGCAGGCAGAAGCAGAATCAAGTGGGTAGGTGAATAAAAAATTGGAAAAGTGAATCTAACCAGTCATCAGGAGTAGCTTTAACAGCTTGATCAAAATAAGATTGTGCTCGAGAAGCATCCTTTTGGGTCCGCCAAACTAAATCAGCATACATTGACAAAACATTTCCATCATTTGGATTCGCCAAAATCGCTCTCCCACAGTACTCTTCAGCCTTCACAAAATCCCCACGAACCTGTTTCCATTTCCAGTCAATGCATTATTAGACAGATTACTTACGCACAACAAAATAATAATGTCACTAAATGAATTCAAGTTTAAAAAAAGCAAACCTCTTTCAAGAACCTCGCGTAATTGCCAAGAAGAAGCGGGTTCCCAGGATTTGCCTCTATCATCTTCTGATAATAAACATCCGTAAAATCATTACCATTATTATTGGAGTCCCATGATGAACCCCATCTCCCATCTCCATCTCCACCGTCCGATCCACCTCCTCCTCCTTCTCCTCCACCACATATCTTCCCGCCACCCCCGTAGACTCCACCAATTTCACACTCTTCAACTACCAATCCAGCAGCCGTCCTGACCTCCTCTTCCTCTTCAAGCGCGATCTCGTTGAGAATCCTGTCAAAGGGTCTCTTCTTCGGCACGGAGAGGGTCCGTAGATCGGTCTCGGAAAGCGCTCTCGCCATTCGTTTGGATGAGTCGCAGCCGTTTCGCAGCGAACAAAGCGGTGAGGCTGTTAAGCTGATGGATTTGGTTCTGGGTTCTACCTCCGCTGACGATGAATCTTTCGACTGAGGTCTCCATGAATTTAGTACTGGCGTTGATGCGCTTCGTAGAAGCATTTTTTAGTTTATTTTGTATTCTAAATTATTTTTTCAACAAAGGACTGAAACGCTGAGGAGAGTGAGACCGAATTGGGTTTTGGAATCTCAGACTTTAGTTGCAAGCATCTTCAACAAGTTGTCCTTTTATAGCAAATCTGAAGGCCGAGTACGGCCAGATCTGGGCCGTTGATTGACTGAATCAAAATGAATACATACCAGACACTGTGTGGCACGTTGTTTACTTTTTGTTTTCGTCTTGGTTTCTCTCCTAGGGGTTGTTTGGCGCTTACGGCCTTCTAGCGGCTAGTCTTTGGTTTTCTACCTTTCGATGGAAAGTGCTTGTCGAGTATGATGGTACAAAGGTACATAGCGAGAGCTTTTCTATCTATTTTTGGAAGTTAAATTTTCACCACTGGATTTATTTTTTTTTTGTTTTAATGTTGATTGTTTAATTTAAAAAAAAAATTGTATGGTTAATTTTAGTAAAAATAATATATGAAATTTAGTATTATTGTGTTTATTAAGTGTTTTGGCTTGAATTGTCGTATAAATATCCCTAATGATTTCGAACAAATCTCTAATTCTTACGAAAATTTGTCTTGATCGCCTATCACAACTCCACCTACAAATTAAGTAAAAGCTTTCATTAAAGTGATTTGGAGATTATTTTCGAAAACACTCTCCAATACTTAAGTCAATGTTTATCTTTCTAAAACTAATTTATCATACTAAAAGTAGTTTGTAAACCACTTTGATTGAATAACGAACTACAAAATCATTTTTTATAATGAGACAAAACTTACCTTTCAAGTATTATGATGTATACAAAGGTGTTTACCACTTATCGTTTAAATAGATGTTCATAAATATTCGTTGTATGTTGAATATTTGTCATTGATTCAACATAATATTTTTTCTCCGAAGGTCACTAAATTCTTCAAAGGTCAACATTTCTTATACTCAATGATAAATTACTTTATATAATTTAACGTATTTAATATCATCTTCACGTGAAATCTATATGATGTATTACGTGCCATATTCTTGGCATGCTAACAAGTCTAGTTTTCATTAGCTCTATCTTGTATCCATACATTAAGATTTACGGACTACAAAGTTTGATTAACCAGAAAAGTATAGCGGGGTATGTAAAATACTGGTAAAAAAAATAATAATGAATACGTTTTTAAGACAGGAAGCCACCCAAGTCCCAAAACATGGCTTTTCGACACATAAACAGTGTTTTTGGTTTTTACTTGGCAGTTGGAAGTATTATTCCAAACACGTCCTTAAAATTTCTATCAGGAGTTTAGTGACAGCAACTCGAATGGGCGGGACATGGCTAGTACACGGTTGACATTGGAGGAGAGGAGGGCAATGGGGGGCCTCCACGACCTCATCACGTGAACTGGGACCCGTTATAGCCATCCGAATTCTTACACAATGGGCTCCAACGGTTCTGCCTCATCTTAGCCACGTGATGCCCTCAGCTCTTCGACAAAACTACCGGCAATGTTCAGATAGCGAAAGCGTAGGAAACAGACCTCCAGTTTTTCTAATTTTACGAAATGGCCACAGCCGTACATGAGTGGCTCAACTGATCGGCGAGGGTGGAGCCCACGTCTGGACTCAACGGTGAGGGCTTGTGCTGTCATTATCAAGTGCTGACCATCACCTCTTTAAGTCGGCTACTCAGATTTCGGCGTAAGTGGAGGGATGCGGATGCAGGCCCCTAGATTTTATTAAATTTTCCACGTTTGTCACAAGTGGTGCAACTTGCCCAAGGCTGATCTTGTCATTTCATTTCCTCTCATTTTTGCTGAGATTTTTTTTAAAATATTTTATTTTATTTTTTTTCCTTTCACTTCATTATTACTTTTGTCAGCACTATGACTCTGTGTCTGATCCTCATTTCATTCTGTGCCAGATTTTTTTAATTTAAAATTTGTTATTCAAGGAAGATTTCAATTCAATTAAAAAAAACAAAAATATTATTATTAAAACCTTATAAAACCTTCATAAATAGAGGGGCGTATGATTATTTATGCTATAATGTAGTCTAATATAGGTTTTAAATTCTTATAAATTTCATGTGTTTGATGATAAAGATGGGTGTATAATTATTTTTGCTATAATGTAGTCAATATAAGTTTCAAATTACATATAAATTTTATATGTTGTTCTTGTGTTTTAGCTTTGTCAAATAAGAAGCAGTTGATTCTAAGCTTGATAATTTTATTACATAATTTTAGTTTGCAAAACTAAGTTTTTTATCATAAAGGAAGATAAACGATTGGGACATGGCAAATTCAAATGAAAAAGGAAAAATTTTAGGCTGCTATAATACAAACTTAAGCATTTAAAATTTGTCAAAATGAAATTATGATGATTTTTAAAATATATTTAAAACTCTTTTTAAAATTTGTCATTTCCTTTACAATTTAACCTAAAATACAAGAGAGAGGTGTCATTTTGTCCATATATAATATTAACCTCAAAAAGAGGTGCATACATATAGACTAATTTAAAAGATTTAAAATTTTCCAATAAATGTATATCAGAAGATATTTATTAGTTTAATTAGGAGTGATAGCTGAAAGATATAGTAGTAGAATATCTCCTTTTTAAAGAATGGACGAGTTAGCTAAGAAAGGGACAGCAAGATGATGAAGGTTTATATGATTAAGCAAGTTGTGTGAAGGAAATGCCACACAGTTGGCAGCATAAATGTAAGCCTCAAGATGGATTTTCAAGCTTAATGATAACAAAAAACACTCAAATCAAATCCAGCCCACCCTTTTAAAATATCACTTTGTTCCTTCTCTTTACATCCTCCAATTATAATTCCAACATCATTTGGTAGGACCTACATCTTGTCTTTTTCTCCACTTATATAATTAGTCATTCAATTAGGAAAGAAGAAGGAAATTCTCTTGAACTTCTCATCATGAAGTGATACATTAATATAAAAAATAATGAAGGATTAAAATTGTTATATATTTTTTTCTCATGTATCAATCAAACTTAAATTCCTCTGATAAAAAATTAAGGTAAAAAATAAAACTAAAAGAGGATCTCTACTCATTTTGAAAATGGTATGCTTGAATTTATCCTTTCAACATGTTAAATTTTTGGATTTCAATTTTCCTTTGCTGAAGGGCTTTGAAACAAGTCTTCATTAATATGAGAAAGCATTCCAACCAGGGATGACAATGGAGTGAATTGAGGATGGATACCAATGTATTCATCTCCATATTCATTTATGGTACATATCCTCATTCATGTTACCATAAGAAAGACAAATTCGAAAATATATTTAAATTAACATACACGTATCCATCTTCGCTTTGGTGTTCAATAAAAAATATTAAATTATTATACTTTACGTAAGAAAAATATAAATAAAACATAATCATAAAAATGTAATTAACATCGACAAAATTAAATATTAAAACATAAAAATAAAATGATACTATAGATCAAGTTTGCCATGAGGGTTATTGTCAATATCAATTATTCAAAAGCAAAACATATCTATAAAATATTGTCTCATGAAGCTTTAACATATAAGCTTAATCACGCAGATGCAATCATTAAAATTTAAAATAATATAAATTCTATAAATAAAAACCAAATATAATAAAAATTCATAACTAGTTGAATTCTTCGACAATTTAATATAAACAGTCTTCAATAGTGCAATTCTTCCATCAATTAAAAAAAAAAAAAAACGAAGAAGTATGCTACTGCTAGACCCATAGACAAAAAGAATACAATTATATTGATTTAATTTTAAAGATACATATATAAACGTCTATATAGTTGAATGATTTACCTCTTCAATATTCTCTTTCTCTTCTTGATTTGATGTATCACACGCTGAAGGTGGTTTTTAAGATTTGCCTTGTACAAAAAATACTGTAATAAATTAGAAAAAATAAAATATATAATTTTATGATATATATTAATATACCTTGTCTTTCGGCCCATAACCAGCTTTGAGGGCACATTCGGGCCCGCAATGTGTTTGGGTGGAGTCTACTACGTTGCAAGCTCACTATTCTCCCACCAGTGCTAAATGCAGACTCAGGGGCAACCGAATGGCTACAAAATCTCTGGTAATTCAAGCCAAGAGGATATTTTGTTGCAATTGCCCTCCACCGAGCCAATACATCAAATCTTGTGTTCTAGGTGACATCATTTCCTCCAAGTATAAATCAAATTCTGACTTAACATAAGCTGGACCATTAGCACTCGCAAACAAATCTTAACTCAACAAGAGTTCATGTCGCTTACTGTTTTTAACGGGCATCTTTAATTGAGAAGAAAATCATGAATTACCAAGTATAGAAGTATTACTTGAATTTAAACTTACAAACAGGCTCAAGATGAGTAATGTAATTATCTCCAAAAATTGAAGGAAAGCGAAACTCAATCAATCTCATTCTGTACCTTGGTTCCAGAACAGTTGTCAAGGCCATCATTCCATGAATCACGTCCCAATACTTTTCAAATTTTAATTTTTTAATTAATCATCCTAAATGCCATTGTTTAATTATTTCATTCCACTTTTAAGCTACTCAGACCAAGACAATCTAATATCACGAACATGTAACAAATTAGTTGTTGGGTACTTGATTCTAGGAAAACATTTCGGTCACCTAATAAAACAATTCAAGTTATCCTGAACAGTAGCCAACTTCCAATTTTCAAATATCTCGGTCATGTATTGTTTCTCAAATGAGAGGCAAAAGTAGCATATACAACGACAAGTCAAGGCATATTATAGGAAACGAAACAATATAAAGCAATTGCTCTTATATGGAATTATTTCCATTGATTATCCAAAGTCAAAGAAAAACATTGCAGATATTTTGGTGAAGGGCCTATCAAAGGAGCTAATTACATCTGCATCAAGCAGAATGAGTATGAAGCCCATAAAGTGAGTCCAACCGAAAAGAAACCTAATCTAATTGATTGGTGATCCACGATGAAAGTTAAAAGTGTCAATTCAAGACAATAACCTAGAACTGGGTGAATAGATTTTAGTAATCTTTTATAGATTTTCAAAGTTTATGTGCAGCAAAAATACAAACAAAAGAAAAAGAGAAGGAGAAGGAGAAGATTGACACACAATTTTTAGGTGAAAAATCCAATAAGGTAAAACCATGGGATTGGAACCCTCATTAGTTACTTTTGAACGAAATTCAATATTATTAGATGGATTACAATATTTTTTTCACAACACCTCTTGTCCAGAAATTGAATCCGTCTTTGCATAATAGTGGTCACCCAGTCTTGCTTTTCACGAACTTAGAACAACCAACCTTGTCATTTTTCTGACTTTGCCACGATCACCACGAACACGTATTCTTTTCTGGTGCGCAAGCCTAACAAATCCTCCCCATTCGTTTTCTCTACAAAGTAAGGCCATAAGTTGATTACTAATCAAGGGGTTGATGCATACACTTAAAGATGTATGCAAATTAAATAGAATATTCAATCAAAACACTTTACATGAACCTAGACATAATGAACACACTTACACGAACAATCCTGATTAAGGAACATGAAACTTTCTAAAAACCTCTCAATGAATAAATAATTAAAAACAATGAGCCATCTGCTTCTAACCTAATTAGGAAAGTAATTAAAAATCCTAAAGTGATATGAATCCATAGTCAAGAATGACATATTTTACCCTTCCCAACCCTAGTTTTGTTCATTTAAAACATCTTAAAAAAAAAGGAAGTAAAAACACGTCAAACGAAGCATAAATGAAAAAATGGAAGAAAATAGCTCATGAATGAGCATCTAATGGATAGCGTGAATAGTCATTCGAATAGCAGTAAACGTTGGGGAAGCTGCTCAAATGATGACCTCAACGATCAGGTAGCATGCTATGGTTGGATGCTTGCCTCACTAGTATAGTGCTGAAGCTAGCAATCACCTACTGGTCACTGTCCAACTTTGAGTGCTTTTACGATTTTGCCATATCATTTTCATTTAACCTTTGTTTGGCTTGTGGCATTTCCTTATGGTTAGCTAACATCTAGGGTTACATTTTTTTTTTTTTTATGAAGACACCATTTTTGATTTTTTTTTTTTTAAAAAAACTCAAAATGTCTAGTGGTCATGTTGTTCGAAGGATCACTTCAAGTCCATTTCTTCATTTGCGATTTTCTTCCGTTTTTCATTTTAGCTCCGTTTTACATACTTTTACTTTTCAACCTCTTCGAGATATTTTAAATGATCAAAGCTAGTTTTGGGAAGTGTAAAAATGTTATTCTTAACTTTGAAACTATATTAATTTACCTGACTTCTTGATTAGATTAAAAGTTCAATTTAGGTTGGTTTAGGAATCTTAAAAGGGGTAGTTTTCAAATTTGGTTTTGACTTTTATGTGCTACACTATAAATGGGTGTCTTTTTTCTCATAAACTATGACAGCTCTTTGAGTTTTCATTATTCATTCCTTGAGAGCTTTTAATAAGAGTTTCTTGTTTCTTGAATCTAGATTTTTTGTTGTGAGTTTTAATTCTAGGGAAACATTGATTTTAAATTAATGCAGAAACGTGAATTTTAAAAATTTTTCCGAATAAAAACGTGTCCTATCGATGTTAGTAATAATAATTCAATAACTAAATTAATAAGATCGAATCTTATATTACTTTAAGATTGAATTGATCTCTTTTGATTTGTAGACTCTTCGCCATCTGATCTTTTTTGCTACGACTCTTCACAAATAAAACTGCATGTGGGCACAATCTTGAATAATCAAATTATAAAATCTTTTCGTAAAAGAAAATTCTGAAGAAACCAGAAAAACAATTTCCTTAATTTTTCATGAAGTAGGTGACAACATTGTACCTTAATCAATAGAAGTTTTTAGTTCAAGTAGCCAAAAATTCTCTCTTTAGTTATCAATATAAAACACATTTGTATAATGGGAAGCCAAGATTTTTTAATTTAATAAGGAATTCAATTTTCCTTTTAAATTGAAATACATAGTTATTATTCAATATGAAATTAAATTTCCAATGACCTTGGAACTTTTCCCTTTTAATTTAATATGAAGTCATTAAATTATTATTTTCATTAATTAATTAAATGATATTAAACATAAATAATTTAATGACATAATTTAGAATTGAACTCATAACCTCTGTAGATAATTAAATAATTAATCATTAATTTAATAATTACATATATTTAAATAATTTGTGAACGTGTCTATAAAATTTATGTGTGCTTATAATTGGACAATCCAATTATATTATTCTCTTTATTTCTTTATGTGGTGGTGAGCTAGCAAGGAAACTAAATAGAACTACAATTTGAGCTCCAATAATTTCTGTAACATGCTCTTCCGATGTTCAAGTAATCTGCTAAATTTACCCTTGATTAAGGAATAATAGAATTATAAAGTATTCGAATTCGAATGTATAATTGGATTTTTACGAAATTTTTGGATGAGTCTGAGGATGGTTTTTATTTTCAAAATCATAAAATAACTCAAAACAATAGGATCCGGATAAATAATCGAATACTAATAAAGTTTCCGAGTGTGAAATTAAATTATAATAAAATTTTCCGGTGGACTCGAGACAATTTCGAATATGAAAAAAATATGATAGGAGATGGGGAATTTATGGAAGAAAGTATGTTAGTGGAATTCCAAATGACATTTTAGTGGAGGAAACATTAATAAGTGGAAGACAAGTGTACGGTGATTGAGATAAGGAATTAACAAATGGCTAGTATCCATTAAGCAAATATATATATATATTGTTATAAAAGTTTCTGGATGCATCATTATAATAATATAAAATATTTTATAAGTCGGTTAACCGACTCAAAACTTGCCTATATATACGTGAAGCCTCAGAATAAAAAATATATGTTTTACTGCTTCTCATATCTCTCTTTCAATTATTGGTTTTTGTTTAATTTATTATTTTATTTCTTCTCTCGCCTCTCTCTCTGCTGTCTCATTTTGCTTGTCAAATATCAGCTCAAGTCCCTGGTAAATTCTCTTTAAGCCCCTGATAACTATTAATTTTATTATATTCATTTATTTTAATTTTATAACACGTTATCAGCACGATCTTGAACCTGAAGTTCTTGATATTCTGACTCAATATATGTACGGCTCTGCCGACTCAATATATGTACGGCTCTGCCGACTCAATCAATGTACGGCTCTGCCGACTCAATCAATGTACGGCTCTGCCGACTCAATCAATGTACGGCTCTGCCGACTCAACCAATGTACGGCTCTGCCGACTCAATTATTATTATCATGCATTACAGATCTAACTATTTAATTTTATTTATTTACTTATTGTTACGTATTATATGTGCAGCTCTGTTATTATTATTTACTATTTTTATTATGTATTTCATGCACGGCTATGCCGGCTCAATATATTATTTATATTAATTAATTGATTTGTTATCTCTGTTATATCTTTATATTTCATATATTTTATTCTCTTAAATTTATAATGTACTAGAACCTGAAGTTCTGGATTTTAATCAATGGAATCTGAAGTTCTAAATATTTATTGTTAAAACCTGAAGTTATTATTTTTGACCTGAAGTTCTAAAAATATAAATGAAATTTTTGGCAACCTGAAGTTTCAAATATATCATTTTGATTATGTCACTAATTGTGATATTTTATGTGTATAGTCATGTCAAATATCGCAAAACCAGAATTTGCTTTACTGGATATATCAGGAAATAATTATCTTTCATGGATCCTTGATGTAGAGCTGTATTTGCAGTCCAAGGGCTTAGTTGATACAATTAGAGATAATAATGAAACATCTCTACAGGATAAAGCAACTGCAATGATCTTTATCCACCGCCATTTACATGAGAGCCTGAAGACTCAATACCTCACAATTAAAGATCCACTGACTTTGTGGAAAAATTTAAAGGACAGGTATGACCATCAGAAAACCATCGTCCTCCCCAGAGCCCGACATGAGTGGAGTAATTTAAGACTCCAAGATTTCAAATCAGTCTCTGATTATAATTCTGCCATGTTTAAGATAACCTCACAGCTGAACTTGTGTGGTGAAATACTGACTGATGCAGATATGTTGGAAAAGACATATACTACTTTCCATGCATCTAATGTGCTCCTGCAGCAGTAATATAGAGAACGCAGGTTTACAAAATACTCTGAATTAATCTCATGTCTCTTAGTGGCAGAACAAAATAATGAGCTTCTGATGAAAAATCATGAACTTCGCCCTGCTGGCACAATTGCACTTCCAGAAGCAAATGCTAGCACAAGTAAAGGTCGTGGACGTGGACGCGAACGTGGTAATCATGGTCGTGGTGGGTATAAATTTTCAGGTAATCGAAACCAGAAAAACATCTCTCAAAAGTGGAATGTTTATAATGCTAAATATAACAAGGACAAAAATGCAGAGAAAAAGGCCCCTAAAAATTATGAAGATGTTTGTTTCAGATGTGGTATGTCTGGACACTGGTCTCGTACCTGTCGTATGACTAAGTATTTAGTTGATCTGTATCAAGCCTCTGTAAAGGGGAAGGAAAAGAAAATTGATACAAATTTTACAGATCAAAGTGATGATCCTGTAGATATCACAAGCCTGGACTTATCGGATTTTCTTGATAATACGGATGGAAAAGTGGATTACTCAATTGGTGATGGAGATATCCATACCAATTAGAAAGTTGCCTAGTTAATATAGTCATATTAACTTTTGTTATGTTAGTACATATTTTTGTAATCTTCCAGAAGTAAGATAACTTATTTTGCTTTATATGATGTACTAACATATGGTTTATCTGATGAAAGACGGATATGGATGAATTATCTATTCTCAAAAAGGAAGGTGCAGATATATGTATTGTTGACAGTGCAACAACACATACTATTCTTCAGAATAAGAAATATTTTTCAAATTTGACAGTAGCCAAAGCCAAGGTAAATACTATATCAGGTCCTGCAGATCTGGTTGAAGGTTCTGGAAGAGCCATAATCTTATTGAGAAATGGTACTAAATTATATATAAATGGTGCATTATACTCTAGTAGATCTAGAAGAAATCTACTCAGTTTCAAAGATATACGTAGTAACGGATATCATATTGAAACTACAAATAAGAAGAATGTTGAATATTTATGCATCACTAAAATTATCTCAGGCCAGAAGCTAATTGTAGAAAAACTCAGAGCTTTCTCATCTGGGTTGTATTATACAATTATGAGATCAATTGAAACTTATGTAATTTCAAGCCAGAAGCTATTTAAACCAATAACATTTCGACTTTGGCATGACCGTCTTGGTCATCCAGGATCTACGATGATGCGTAGAATCATTGAAAATTCTCATGGGCACCCATTAAAGAACCTGAAGATTCTATTATCCAATGACAATATATGCACTGTCTGTTCACAGGAAAAATTGGTAATTAAACCATCTATTTCTAAGGTTAGTTTTGAATCTCCATCTTTCCTGCAGAGAATACAAGGAGATATATGTGGACCCATTCATCCACCCAGTGGACCATTCCGTTATTTCATGGTATTAATTGATGCATCAGCAAGGTGGTCACATGTATGTTTATTATCCAGTCGTAACATTGCTTTTGCTAGATTGCTTGCTCAAATCATTAGACTCCGAGCACAATTCCCAGATTATCCAATCAAGAGCATACGATTAGATAATGCTGGTGAGTTTACATCAAAAACATTTGATGATTATTGCACATCAATTGAAATTGATGTTGAACATCCAGTCTCACATGTACATACCCAGAATGGTCTAGCAGAATCATTCATCAAACATATCCAGGTGATTGCTAGAACTTTATTGTTACAAATCAAATTACCGGTTTCTGCTTGGGGACATGCTGTTTTACATGCAGCAACATTGATTCGACTTAGGCCTGCAGCTTATCACCAGTACTCTCCATTACAACTTGTACTTGGGCACCAACCTGATATTTCTCATTTACGCATTTTTGGTTGTGCTGTACAGGTCCCTATTGCTCCTCCTCAAAGAACCAAAATGGGACCCCAACGTCGTTTGGGAATATATGTTGGTTTTAATTCACCTTCAATTATCAGATATCTTGAACCACTGACAGGTGATCTTTTTACTGCTCGTTTTGCAGATTGTCATTTTGACGAAACAACTTTCCCACCATTAGGGGGAGGAAAAATTTCTCCTGAAGAGAAGCACAAGAAAAATGTCACTATTGGAGAGAAAAATGAGCTATCATGGAATGTGACAACAATATCTCATCCGGATCCTCGCACTACTCAATGTAAAAGTGAGGTACGAAGAATAGTTAATGTTCAGATGATAGCGAATCAGTTGCCAGATGCATTTACTGATGCTGCTAAAGTGACAAAATCACACATACCAGCTGCCAATACACCAGCTAGAATAATTGCTCCTGTAGAACAATGTAATCAGAACGCAGCAAATGAATCATCTACTGCACGCCAGAAGCGTGGTAGACCAATGGGCTCAAAAGATAGTATTCCCCGGAAACGGAGAATGAAAAATTCTGATTCTTCTGAAAATAATACTCAAGCTACAAAATCCATTATCTCTGAAAAATCAACTCCAGAAGAGTTGTCAATCCCTGAAGAGACTAAAACCCCAAATAGGTACAAACAATTGATGAGCCACAAAATTCTGAAAATCAAGAAATTTCAATCAATTGTGCCGAAGATATGTGGAATCGTAATGAAATAATCATCGATGATATATTTTCATATACAGTAGCTTTGACAGTTATGAACGATGATTATGAACCACATACTGTTAATGAATGTAGACAAAGACACGATTGGCCTGAATGGAAAAATGCAATTCAAGCAAAATTAAGTTCCTTAGCCAAACGTAAAGTCTTTGGACCTGTAGTCCAAACGCTTGAAAATGTCAAACATGTTGGATACAAATGGGTATTTGTACGGAAACGTAATGAAAAGAATGAAATTGTAAGACATAAAGTAAGACTTGTTGCACAAGGTTTCTCGCAAAGACCAGGGATTGATTATGATGAAACGTATTCACCAGTGATGGATACAATTACTTTTAGATTCTTGATCAGTTTAGCAGTCTCAGAAGGACTCGAAATGCGGCTTATGGACGTAGTGACAGCATATTTATATGGGTCACTTGATACTAATATCTATATGAAAATTCCTGAAGGATTTAAAATATCTGAAGCATTTTTCAGAGGGAGTATATTAAATCAATGTGGACATATGTGCACTACACTCTTTTTTCCTTCGATCAGGTTTTATCCCACTGGGTTTTCCTGACAAGGTTTTTAATGAGGTAGTCATTTTAAGCACATTCAAATATTATTAAATCCAGAAGATTATAATATTTTAGATCCAGCAGATCATAAAATATCTTTTGTTTAGATTTTGAGTTTTTATTGGTAGAAAATTTTAAATATATTATAATGATATCATCCAAGGGGGAGTGTTATAAAAGTTTCTGGATGTATCATTATAATAATATAAAATATTTTATAAGTCGGTTAACCGACTCAAAACTTGCCTATATATAAGTGAAGCCTCAGAATAAAAAATATATGTTTTACTGCTCTCCTCTGTCTCTCTCTCCCTTTATTGTTTTCTTTATTGAATTTATTATTTTATTTCTTCTCTCGCCTCTCTCTCTGCTGTCTCATTTTGCTTGTCAAATATCAGCTCAAGTCCCTGGTAAATTCTCTTTAAGCCCCTGATAACTATTAATTTTATTATATTAATTTATTTTAATTTTATAACATATATATATATATATATATATTATAAATGAAGTCAAACAAACTGGAAGCGAATACGCATTCGGTCATCATTCACCAAATGAGAGAGATAGATATTAACAAGAACCCGAGAGCAAAACCAAGAGGAACCAAGATAGTGTAAGAGAAAGCTTCGGTTTTGGAAGAAAAAAAAAAGGGGGGGAGAGCTGTTCTGTTTTGAGGTAGAAGACCGAAACAGCAATTGTAGGGGCGAATTTAGAAGCTGATTTTAAAGGTTCTTCCACGCATGCAGCAAGCTATTCTGCCGTGAGATACCAAGGGAAGACAGCTGCAGTTTGGTAATTTTGAAGGTCATGACAATAGCTCCATGAGTGATTTTAGAAGCTAATGTTGAGCAATCTTCATACATGCAACAAGGAGCAGCTCGGCAGGAGAGGGAGGAGGACATTTCTGTCGTGAACTGCACCAGGAGGATAACTTGCTGTCAAGGTTGATTTGAAGCTGTTTTGGGTGAATTTCATCACATGCAAGAGTTGTAAATTAAGCTTGAAGCAAGATTCATGCATTCCAAGAGGTAAGCCTTAAGTTCCTATGATTTTCATTGAAGAAATTGATGGATTTTGTGATGTTATGCATGGGTTTTAGGACTTGAAACCTCATTAGTGTGGAGGTTGATTTGCATTTGGATTTAGTGTAAAAATCAAGTGAGAAATCTTGCATGCATGTGATGTTGTTCTTGATCAAAGAGAAATGTGGTGATATATTTTGAGTTTGAGTATTTTATCATGAGATTTGGTGTATTTTGGATGTGTAAAACTTGATGGAATATTAATATTTAGGTGATGGAAAATTTGTTTTTTTGGAATGTGTTGAATGATTTTATAGTTGGTTTTGATGATGAAAATAGCTTGGATATTTAAATGAATACATTAAGTGATAACTATGCGACAAAATTTTGCATAATTGCAGAAGTATAACACTTTATTTGATGAGCTTGCATTTTCACCATCAAACATATGTTTGAATGTGATTTGAGGAGAAAATGTAAAAAGATTAATGACAAGAGGTTGTGATAGGTTTAGCTATAGGAGTGCCTTACCATCCAAAATTTCGTTTAATGCTTTGGCTTGTGATTTGAGTTGAAATGATAATGTTATGGATGCTTGGATAATAGGAAGTTAGATCGGAAGGTTTGAACGGAAGTTTAGGATGGTTTCGAATTAAAAAGGGGTGTTTCGAAACCATTATAAAGTGTATTTATATAGTCGTTGAAATGCGAATGCTTATATGTGATTGAAAGTCGCTTGCGACGTTACCTAAACAATTAATGTTAAATACGTAGGTAACACGAAGACAAAAACGAATAAGTTGTGAGCTTCGTAATAAGGTATTCAGTGAGTGTTCCTAAAATGTTTTAAAACTATTCTTTAATTATAAGCGATATGAATATTTATAAATGTTTTGGTATGAATACTTTCTTTTAAGGTTTATGACTTCATGTAAGTTTATTTAAATTATTTGAGGTTATTAAATTTCAAGTTATGGAATTTTATGTAACATTTAAATCTAATGTTCAATTATGTCATGCTATGAATGTAATTTAATTGTGATATCCTCCCTTATGAATTATTGTGTTCAAGTATGAAATGTGGATTTTATATGAAATACAACTTATTTATAAATGTTTTATCAAACCTATAACATTCCTTAGGGTAATTTCATGATATTATCGGTAATGGTAGAGTACCCTAAAGCGATGTAGAATTCCGATTGAGAGTTGCGATATAGGATTTCGCCTCTCCCCTAGGGTATATTATGAGCTAGCTTACTACCTGAGCGATATAGGATTCCGCTACTTAGTTACCGATCATATGACTTTGCGATGTAGGATTCCGCTTTACCATATGCCTGAGTATGCCATTAGGTGAATAAATGATTGATGATTGATTTACTTTATTATTACACAATGATTTTTAATTAACTCTTATACCATCATTTTTATTTTACAGGTTATGTTATAATGAAATGATATAAGCTGCTAAATTTTATTTCAAATGTATGAATTATGTTATATGATTATGTTTAAGTGCAGTGATTTAATTATGCATTATGAATCATTTTATAAATATTAGCGAGATGACATTTCGAAGCAGTATTTTACTTAGAAAAATATAACACTTACTAAGCTCGTTTAGCTCACTTTTTTTTTTTTTTTTTTAAAAAAAAAAAATCAAACTCCCCAGGTTAAGATGCAGGTTTAGGTGCCACAGCTTCAGCCGCTGAAACTCCGACCCACGAATAGTAGGATTCGGTTGCATATATGATTGTTGTGTGTTCCTATTATGAATTTTCGTTATAAATACTTTTGGAACCTAAATAGTAACACTTGGATTATATTAACTATATTTTGAAAAAGTTTGTAAACTTATCCATGTATGAAATGTAAACTATTTTCAAATGCTGTAGTAAATTTCAGTTATACATCTAAACTTTACTATGATGTTTTATGATTCTAAATACATGATCTAAAGTCCATTATAAAGTTTTGAATGCATGAAAATATATTTAAATTTTTGAGTTTATATTAAATCTGGATTATCAAATATGTATATTTCAAGTTAAATAGGAAAGAGACTTAACTTCACGGGAACCTTCCAGCTGAATCAGATATTCTCTGAAGGGCCACCGTGGGGTCGCCGGGTCGTAATAGGATAAGGCGAATAGGGTCTGTCAATATCAATATTATTAATTAAACTCTTTAATTAATAATTCGCTATTATTAATCTTAGAGTTACTTACTAAAAACTTAAGGTTACACTTTCAAAAGCATAGATATTTTACATAATCTGAATTTTCAATGTTCATCAATTTAATCATTTCATATGGTTTAATTCTTCACAAGTAGTTTATAATCAGCGCTAAGTCAATGAAGTTCGTTGTACCTCTCTAATTATATTTTGTTTTATTAAGTACCATAGGTTCTCTAATATAGAATATATCCATAATAACTTATAAATTTATATTTCCATTTACTTATAAATAGAAAGTCGAACGTTCTTATTGTTTAATACCTGAATTAATACTTAAGGGAACCATCCATCTACTTCTCGTAAAAAGAAGTGAATTCCATTACTGTGAGGTGATGAGCTGGTGGACGAGCTCATGCTGATGAGCTGATAAACAAGCTCATGTTGAAGTTGATGAACGAGTTTATGCTGATGAGCTGATGAACGAGCTCATGCTGAGAGCTGATGAACGAGCTCATGTTGATGAGCTGATGAATGAGCTCATACCTTCCAGGCTGGTTCATTGAGCCAATCTTTTGGGTTTTTATCAGCTCATTTTGTGCAGCTCAAAAATACAAACAACACAACGCATTAAGAGCTTGTCTTTGTTGGTAAAAGCTGGTGTATGGAGCTCATTGGTAAGAGTCATGTTGTCTAATTCTCCTCGTTGTGAGGTTTGTTTGGCATTTGCTTGTTTCTTTGTTGTCTTCCTGCTCTTGTTTCTTCATGTCTTAGAATTTTCCTAGGGACTAAGAAATGAAATCGTGCATTAGTCACAATAAACCTTTCGAGCTATGCCTAGAATGTGTTGGAACCTAACGATATAGCGAGAGTTGAGGAGGTTGGAACCTCTGTTGTGCTTTAAGGGTTAGAACCCAAGTTGATATGATTTAATAACCAGCGAGCTATCCAGGAGGTCGTACCCGACAATATAGTATAATTATTTACAAGTTATGTCCAAGAGGTCGTACCCAACAATAGTATAAGCGGTTAGAGTTGTCCAGGGGATTGTCACCCGACAATAGCATAATAGGTCACGAGCTATGCCCAGGGGATCGTCACCCAACAACATAGCTCTGGGCATAGGTCGAGCTGCTTAAAATTTTAGCCATAGAGATAATTATAGAAATAATTATAGCACAGTAAAGTAATATATTTATATTCAAAAATTGAATTTTACATCAAGAGCATGAGCTTAGAAAGTTACCGAACATAGAGCTATACCCGTGAGGTGAGGCTCATCGTGTGTAGGGATTTCTCTTATAGCTAGTTCATGTTCCGGATTGGAAGCTTGTCAAGACTGTTGCCACGTTGTCTATTGAGGTCGTTGAGGTCGCTAACTTAGCTGTTGCACCACATAGTCACTCAGCAAACCTTGCTTAATTAGATTTTCAATGGCATCCTTCAGCTCCCTGTAATCTGAGATGTTGTGTCCAACCTCATCATGATACTCACGGAATTTCTTCTAGTTTCTGCTACAAACTGAGGATCTCATGGGCTTGGGCTTTCCAAAGTTTTCCCTATCCTTTTCGACTTCCTAAATTCTGTTTTGAGTATCTGTTAGGGTGCTGTAGTTGTCATAACGTTGAGGTCGCTTAGATCTAGGCTCTTTTGTGGCCTTCTTAGTGACCTGGTAGCTCAAGTCATGATCGATTTTCTTGGACTGGTTGGAACTATCAATTTCATCATCCTGGTTAGATCCCTTTGAGCTGAAGACTTCTTCTTATCTGACCTCTCTAGCAGCTCGCTCATAGAATTCACCTAAGCCATTGACCGGGGACTTGTATATATTTTCATATAACTTTCCATCCTTGCGTAGACCAGCTGAGATCGCTGTTAGGATGGTTGCATCTAAAGGGCTTTCTACCCTGCTGAACTCGCGTCTAAACCTGGCCAAATAGTCTTTTAGCGATTCATCTCTTCGCTGGAAGACTGAAGCGATGTGGCATGAAGGCGCGAGCTACTTCTTCAGAGTCTTGTATTGGCTTATGAACCTTCTTTGCAATTCTTCCTAGCTGTTTATGCTGTGAGTTGGGAGATTCTTGAACCAGGCTCCCGGAATGTCCCCTAAGGTCGCTGGGAAAACACAGCATTTGATCAGTGGATCGGTCGTTTGAAGGTTCATCTGGACATTAAGGGAATCAAAGTGATCATAAGGATCACTATACCCGTCGTATGGAGGAATTTTGAGGAGTTTGAGCCTCTTTGGGGGAGGTCCTCCTTCAACTTCTCTGGCGAGAGGAGCTCTTTCCTCAGGTTGATCGCGTTGGTTAGGAGAGTCAGAGCGTGCTTTGAGCTGCTAGACTCTCTGAAGGAGTTCCTTTAGCTTTTGATCCTAAGGTATATACTCTCTTATGAGCTTGTGACCTAAGAAGCCATGACCTTAGACATTCCCTATATTTCGCAAGCTGATCGCTTGGTGTGACTTTGCCCACTGCTGATGTTCTGTTTCTTTTTCTCGAGCTCAGCGATCAACAATTCTTGGAAAAGGATTAGGAGGGCGAGTTGATGCTTGTTCCCATTGTTGATGGGAAACAACGGCTTCTGATATGGGCACGTTTTGCGCCTGGGTTTCTGTTAGCGCTCTTAATACGTCTATGAGCTGCTGCATTGTGCCTTGTAGCACTTCCTGCAGTCGGTGCATCTCCTGAAACCCCTCAGCCACTGGGGCTGTAAGAGCTGGCTAACGAGAGGCTGGAAAAGACTTTCTTCCAACAGCTCTATCTATGTAGGCATGAGATGGATTAGGTTGCTGTTTTGTTTGTCGTTCAGGCTTGTTAGCTACGGCGCTGTAACTCCTAGTTCTTCCTCCTACCATGGTTGCTAGAAACTAAGAAAGAAATGCAGTTTGGGCTATCCTTCTAGCACCAAAATATTGACATAAAATAATGGTCAATTGAGTTCTTTGAAGCTCAGAACTGTAGATCAATTGAAAACAAGTAGAAAAGAGTGAGGAGAGGCAAAAAGGAAGAAGAATAGATAAGGTTTTACGTATTTCGGTCTTAGGAATGGTTTACGTTCATGACGCCGGCTCCGGTGAGGAGAGGCAGTTACTGTTATTCAAGTTTTCTAGTTACAACGTGAGAGAGAGACCATGATCTCTTTATAAATGAGTTTTAAACACCTATTTATAGAGAAAGAAGTAATGCTACAGTTATAATATAATAGAAAATAATTAATTACATTTTTTCAAAATTGGCATCTATTAAATATTGGGTCAAATCCCTTGAAATCCGAGTCTTGATTTGGTGGTTGCATGTTCCTTAATTTGCTCTGTTGACATTCTAAGAAAGGTTGAACATGTACGTCAAGTAACAAACTGATTTTGCTCTGGATGGACTGGAGCTCGTCCAAAACGAGCTTATAAGGTCGTTTTAGGCGAGTTGATGAGCTGATGGACGAGCTCATGCTGATGAGCTTATGAACGAGCTCATGCTGATGAGCTGATGAGCGAGCTCATGCTGATAAGCTGATGAGCGAGCTCATGCTGATAAGCTGATGAACGAGCTCATGCCTGCTAGGTCGGTTCATTGGGTCAATCTTTTAGGTTTTAGCTCGCCCATTTGTACAGCCCAAAAATACACATAACAAATGGTGAAGTAGACTTCATATGTATAAGTTCGAGAGAGTCGTCCAGAGTATGTATGGCAAAAGTTTGGGGAGTTATAAAGTCACTCAGCACATGTATGACAGATGTTATCTTTAGCTTTATGTGTGTTAAGTATCTTTACCAAGTATGACATATTTTTTTTTGTACTAGTTGGTATAGATTTTCATATTATAGAGGTTATAAACTGAATTTGATAAGTAAAGACAGAGATTTACAAAAAATCATATTTATATAAATAGATTTCAAAAAAGTATTACAAATTGTATTATTATAGAAATAATTTATATTATTATAAAAAATTATTCATATAGATAGTTATAGTTTTACTATGATATAAGAATTATTTATTATTACTAGCAATATATTTAGTTTTAATAGAAATATTTTAGAAAAGTTATATTTACTAATTGGGCGTTAACACTCACTGTTTTATAAAACTCTTTTTTTTTTTTGTATCCATCGCGGGTTTAAACAGATTAATACATATTGTGAGAAAGCCGACGTGGTGATGACCATATGCATTCATATTATTTTTAAGTAGAAATATTTTACATTAGTGCATATTAATTTTAATTAATCAGATTCTATAAATGTATTTTGAGAATAGTTTTGGAAATAAATTTGTTCAATTTATATTTAGAAAGAAATTATGAAATTTACTATGATTTTTCTAAACGATTTTCATTAAATTTTAGATTTCAATAAAAAAGACCCTAATTTTCACGAAATTCTCTCGAACTCGAGAGATAAGTCGAGTTGGATTCTTTCAGTTGTATCAGAGTAAAGGAATAGTAAGCCGATCCTTAGGAACTCTAGCATGTGAGTAAGGTGGTGAAACGTGACTCTCCGCCTAAGAGCTTTATGAGGAAAGCACTACCAAAGAGGTGGAGCCACCTATAGAGTGCTCTGATAGGTACTAGTTGTTACCCACTGGGGATGGTGGTTTGTCCTGCCCAAAACATGATAGTTGGTATCAGAGCAGTGGTTTTCGATTTTGATATTTTTCTTGTTACTAACATTCAATTTTCATGTAGTTAAAGACAAAGTTATATTTTTATCATGAGCAAATTACAATTTAGTTACCCAGATGAAACACTTTTACAGGCGGAGCAACAGTTTTCATATAATTACAATTTATCCCTCTTCCGTTAACAGTTTTCGTTACAGTGATCTGGTTCAGGGGTAAAGTCGTCATTTCGATTGGGGAGTAGTCTGTCACGTGGGGAAGCCGACAAAATTAAATGTGAAATGATATGTTGGAACGTAAAAAATTAAAAAAAGAAAAAATATATATATGGAGATATAAAAAGGCAACTGAACCGACGTCAGTAGTAAGGGCAGAAAAAAAAATCAATTGTTTCTTCTACTCTCAAGAAATCTACCCAGAGACACAAAAAAATCTCTCAAATGAAACCCAAAAAACCTTAAAGACCCATCTTTTAGTCAGACTTTTCTCCTATTATTTTGAGATATCATGGTGGATTCTAGGAGGAAACGGTTGAGGAAAAGGTAGGTATGAGTTTTTGTTTGAAAAAATTAGGTTCCTTTGTTGCATGCTTTCTAATCATGGTTGAAACGAAGGAAATGAGTATAATTTTATAGAAAGATGAGATTTTGATATGTTGTATGATGTTGGTTCCCTTTTTTTTCTCGTACTTGCAGATAAACAAAGGAACTAGTGCTTTGGTGCGACAAAAGGCTTGACAAGGTTTATCTCATATTTGTAGATAAAAAATCTGGGTTTGTTTATTTGTTGCATATTTGGTATTTGTTACAGTGGAAGTTGAGATGGTTTATTTTTGAAAAAAAAAATGGGATTTTTATTGATTATGTTTCTGTTGTGGTTGAATCGGGTTACGGTTTTGGTTAGTAATTCTTGTTTTTAAATGAAAAAATTGCATTTGTGTTATGTGTTTGTGTTTGTTTTGATGAAATCATAATGATTTGTGTCAAATGTGTGTTTGTTTATGTGTTTATGTTTGTTTGTTTATTTGTTGCATGAAATCATCATCTTCATGTGTTTGTTTAACAAAAAAATCTAGGTTTGTTTATTTGTTGCATGTTTGCTATTTGTTAGGATGGTGATTGAAATGATTTTTTTTTTTTTGCTTTTTGAAAAAAATGGGATTTTAATCGAGTGTAAACTGTGGTTGTTAAATGAAAAAACAAATTTTGTGTTATGTGTTTGTATTTGTTTAGTCATATTCATTTGTCAGCTTTGTTAACAATTTATTTTAACATACTGTCATGTGTGTTTTTTTTAGTCATATGACATTGTTCGTTTTGTTAACAGGATGAGTGGTTTCTATTGTACTGTAACGTTTATAGGTAAAACCCATGATATTGGTAGGTTTAAGCGAGACTATATATGTTTGAAAATGTTGTGGGACAGTATAATGTACACTAGTCTAGGCCGTGATAGTGTGGTTGGGGAGATATTTAAGTAAGAGGTAGTACTGCCATGGAGTGGTGAGGTGAGAGCCATCAATTCTGATGTAGAGTTCATGGTTGTCCTTGATGAGTTTGAGAGGAGAGGAGAGGAGAGGAGAGGAGAACATCCACTTTAATGAAAACTATCTTTCACTTCAAACAATATATCCAGATGAGCCTAACTAACAGTAGGTCAACCTACCCCAGCCCGACTAACTGCATCATGACCAACCCCCGACCCTGGAAGATGATGTGCTATCCATTGAGTCAAATTCATGTCCACATCCAGATGGAAGTGGTAGTGATTCTGATGATAGTGATGTCTCTAGTAGTGTTGATAGTGAAAATGTTAATTTTAAGGGTAATGTTGGTATAGAGGAGGAGACTGCTGGTGGGGATCAGAAGGCTACTAATAGGGATTAGCAAGTTGAGTCTGATTGTTTGTTTGATATGAATGAGGATAATATAAGTCAGGAGAGGGTGGAGGAGGTTGGTAGTGATAGTGATAGTAATGCTCACACTAGGGTTCGAGTGAAAGGTAAAACATTCCGACTGAGTGAGGATGGGCAAATTGTACTAAAAAAGAGGCTTTTATTTAGGGATATGCAACATTTTAGACAAGTGATTGTAGATTATTCGATTCAAGAGGGGTTTAAATTGGATTGAATTAAAAATGAGCGTAAGAGGATAATATTTGGGTGTCAAGTAGATGAGTGTGGGTGGAGAGTTCATCGGAGTCATAGTCGGGATAGACTAAGTTACCGGCTCAAAACAATTAAACCTACCCATAGTTGCTTGGTTGTAACGAAGAACACTGATGTAAACTATAGGTAGGTAGGGAATAAGTTTCAAAAGCTGATTAAGGAGAACCTTTCAATTAATGTCGAGGTATTACAAACTGTTATTATGAATCACACTGGTGTGAAAGTACAATTGTACACATTATATAGGGCTAAGACTCATGCCTTGGAGGTTGGAATTGAGGCTCATAAAGACAGTTACAACAAGCTCCATAGGTATGGGCATGTGATTAGGGAAAGAGACCCTGATTCCTCTTTTTTTCTCAGTACCATTAGATACAATCTTGACCCTAATGTCCCCTCACACTTTATTAGGTTATTTCTTAGTTTCAATGCACAAAAAATGGGGTTTATAGAGGGATGTAGGCCATTTATTGGGTTAGATGGATGCCATTTGAAAGGTCCATACCAGGGTATTCTACTTTGTATAGTAGGTATTGATGCAAATCTCGGGGCTTTTCCATTAGCATTAGGTGTATGTGACATTGAGAACACGGAGACATGGGGATGGTTTTTGAATATGTTATATGAACACATAAGCATGCATGACAGTAGAGTTGTGTGTTTTATGACAAATAGGCAAAAGGGAATTCCTGTAGCCCTTGGTGGTAATTGGCAATTAGGTTTCATTCTAGATTTTATTGGAGACACATTTTGGCCAACGTAATGGCTAAGTGTTGGATAGATTACCTAAAGGATTATTTTTGGTTAGCAGCTAGAAGTTCTAATAGTGTGGAGTTCTTAGAAAATATGGAACAAATCAAGCAGACTAGTGTTGAGGCATACACTTACTTGATGAAAATTCCAATCTCATATTGGAGTGTCTATACTTTTGATAAGGAGACCAAATCTGACCACATGACTAACAATATTATAGAGTCATTCAATTCTTGGATGAATCCATTCAGGGCCATGCCAATGCTGTCCATACTTGAGACAGTTAGGAAGAAACTGATGACCAGGGCATATAAGAGGTATTGTGCAGCTTTGACTTGGCAGTCTGACATCCCACCACGTGTGAAAAGGGCCCTGCAGATGACTTAAAAACTGGCGAGATATTTTAACCCTCTCCAGAGTGGTGAATGGTCTTTTGAGGTTGCCGATAGGGATAGACAGTTCGTGGTTGAACTGAACAAGCAGTCATGTGATTGTGGTTTATGGTTTGTTAGAGGATTGTCATGTAAGCATGCTATGACAAGTATTACAAAGAGGAGACTTGCTGAGGTTATGTGCATAGATACATGAAGAAGGAAGCATATCTGAGGACATATGCTCATCGTACATCTTCAATTCCAGATAAGCATGCATGATCTGATGTTCAATTTCAAATGGTGTTGCCACCCATGATAAAGAGAAGGCCTAGGAGACCCAAGAAGAGCAGGACGAGAGGGCCAACTAAACCGGTCAAAGGTGAAAAATCAGTGGGTGTTAGATGTTCAAAATGCAGAGAGGTTGGACATAACAGCAGAACCTGCCACAACAAAAAAGCAGGAACCCTATCATCAAGTGGAACTAAAAGAAAGGTTAAAAATTAATTTATTTTCCTAGTATTTATGTTTATTAATAGTTTGCTAAATATTACTAATCAATTTGGTGCAGTATGGCAACACATCTAAAAGGGCAACGACAAGCAATATGGCCACATCTAAAAGGGCAATGGTAAGCAATATGGGCACATCCCATAACACTGAGGTATAGCACTGTTCATCTGTTTGACTTCACTATAACATATGTTTCTAATGTGAAGAGTACGTTTTCTTTGTCTATAAGATATGTTTCTTATATTTCTTTTATGGTTATATTAAATTCAAGTTCTTCAATGTGTCAATTGATATAATGACCTCTATTTATATTCAGGTTCTTTGGTTTCCTAATAGACAACCAACTACAAGTACTCATGTGCATGATTTGCCAACAACAAGCACTCATGAGCATGATGTGCCAACAAGCCAAAATCTCTCCCAAACTGCACCTGTTAGTTCTCAAATTGTTGAAGGTTAGTTGGTGTTTGCTTTAGAGTTTGTAGTTGAAACAATATGAATTTGCCTAGCTGTTATTGACTAGGTTTTCTTCATGTTAGCTGATGCTGCTCACTTGTAGATGCTGCTAAACTTAGTGATGTTGGTTACTTGGTTACTCGGTTATCTTGGTTAGTTATTTGTAGATGGAAAAGCTAACAGTTTTGTGATGTCAGTTTTTTATGTCAATATTGACTATGTTTCTGTTACTTTTTGGAAAAAAGTCTTTTGGCAATTACACATTACTTGTAGATGCTACTATTAGTTACTTGTAGCTATTGTGTTACATGTTGGCATCACATAGACAATTTTATTTTCATGGTTTTTACATGTATGATACGGTTTGGTACTATTATTACTAATATTAATTCATCGATGCAAATGGTATTGTATTTTGATTTGTCGTTTTGTATAGCCACTGTTATTAATGCTTATTAGTGCATTTTGGTGAATTATCAAACTTGGCACCATTGTGTAGGCATTGTTATATTGCTGAATTAGTGTAGCTTTGTTTTCTTCAAATAGCTACCATTCATTCATTTCATATTCATTTAATTGCACTCAATACATACATAAACATTACAAAGCATATTCAGTTTTTGAGGTTTGTCAATATAGTAACAAGCATAGCCACTCCACTAAAAATTATGTTGATGATACTTACTATTTTCATTGCCTCTTGTGCAACTTCCAAATTCCTAAGTCTAGCTTCTAATATAAACTTCATGGGTTGAATTTCATCTTGCATCATAGCTTGTAAATCATCTTGCATTGAACTTTCATGACGTTGTTTCGCACCGTCATTATGCGCATCCATCATTTGTTGCATTTCATCTTTATCAGGATTCCAGAATGAATAATATTTACATCTCCGACTTTGGCATGCAAAGAACAGCTTGCTAGGATTTTTTTCTGATTCTGAAATCTTTATCTCTGCCTTCTTTCCACAGTAGCATTTTCGATTTTTGAACTTAATTATTCCCCCATTAATTTGACTGTTTGATGAACCGTAAGAGTCTTCCATGGACTTGTTTTATCTTTTTAGTTATGTGTTTCTTTTTGGGTTGACAAAATGAATATCAGTATTTGGGTGGAATCACATGAAAAAATGGTTTTATAAGATGGTATGGGTGCATAACAGAAGGTGGAAATATAGGCATAACAGAAGCTGGAAATATGGGTGCAAATAATGGTTGTGAAATATGGGTGCAAAAATGGTTGTATCAGATGACAAAGTTCCATGCCTTTTAATAGTGCATGGCACACAGTGACCGTTGCACCTCCAACGGCCAGCAATGGTCACTTTGACAGCTCCAACGGCACTCTTCAAGCTGGAAATATAGGTTATTTTTAAGGGCAATTTTGGTATTATAAAAAATCCAACTGCTACTTAACAAAAGCAAAAAGCAAATGATGACTGCTTCAACTTCAGTCAACTTCAATTCCCGCGAACAGCCAATTTTTTTTTAAAAGATTTTTCAATTGCTCGGTCAACGAGATCAATTCAACTATCAAGGGCATTTTCGTCTTTTTGTCCCTTTTACACTGTTCATAGTTAAATATAACGAAAACTGCTAACCGAAGGGGGGTAAATTATAATTATATTGAAACTGTTGCTCCGTCTGTAAAAACGTTTCATCTGAGTAGTTAAATTGTAATTTTCTTTTTTATCATTTATCATTGTAGCCAATTTCACACGAAACCTGTGGAATATTTAAGTTAGCATTTGCAATTTAATATAGACATATATGTGTATGATGGGAATAAGGGATTTATCATATTATCTAATATTCCGAATGTTTGAATAACAATTATCAAAATATTTATATTGTGATGAAAATATATTGATTATGTAACTAGTTAATATTTCTTGAAGTGTATCTGTTCATCACCTATGAATTATTTGCGGATAAAGAGTTGATATGAATATTTGATATCTAGAGTTTTAATGTGTTTAGAATATATGATTTTATGTTTGATCAAGTAGAATAAATATGGTGTTATTAAGCTTGATTACTATTTAGTACAAACTGTGGAATTTGGGAATGTTGACATTTTGAAATATAAAAGTTTGTGGAGTCCATTGGAATGAAAATATATAAGTAAAGTAGATCATATGTGATTCAAGTTAGTGGTGTTTAGATAACCTTCTAATTAATAGATATGATAAGATGAGACTGAGAAGTTATAAATGAATGTAATTTTTAATTTTTCAAGTGGAGGTGAAATTTAAGGGTTTAAGCCTCTCTTATAAAGATTTTAAGATTTCAATGTTAATCCTTGTATAACATTTTGCTTTTAAGTGTTGATTTTGAATTTATTTGTGATTATAAGATAATTTATGGATTCATACAAGATTATGACTTAGAAGTAATTTTGATGTATTTTAATCAAGTTTAGTGGTTAAAAATATTTTTGACGGAATTTTATTTTTAATGGTGATGAATTTGATATAGATCTTCATTTGTATCAGTGTTAGTATATTGATTTTCATTAGTGAATATTTGTTGCTCCAAGTTCCTTATGGTTTAATTTGATTGGTTATTTTATATTTGTTTGGATGAAAAAACTGGTAGAAATTCCAAGGAAATTTTAATAAAGAATTTTTATATCATTATAGAGAATTGCTATTAAAAGAGGTGATAACGTGAATTAGTATTAGTTTTCTATAACGAATTAGGATTGAAGTATCTTTCAATAAGGATTGGTTGCAGTATATTTGGTTTTGGAACTATTACTTATAGATGTTTATGCTTATAATTTTGGTTGATGATATGAATTATGATGTCTTGAATATTTATGACTTAGAGTTTTAAATGATTGAAATTTTGGAGTATTGTATAAAGTTCTAGATTGACTCTTGGTATGTGTGGAAAGTTATATAATTATTTTGTAGTGTTAATAATGGAGTAAGTGAGGCACTTTGGCTAAGTATCAGAGTTACGCAACGGAAGTATGAAATCTTTTGTTTGAGAAAATTGGTGTTTATTAGGTTTGAAATTGGGTTATGAAGCAGTAGATATGAACTTTGAGATAATTGGATGAAATTTATATGAATGTAATATAATGTTGATGTCATACGGTATGATGTTGAATGATTTATTTGTTTATGAAGAGTATATATAGAAATGATAAAAGGATAATGATTATTATTCAGAATAGTGTAAGTTTAATTATTTAGAAGTGTACAAGTTTGATTGTTGAGGGGAATTTGATTGAAGAATTGGCTTAATGGTTGCCTATGTAGGTCTTAATTGTTATTGTTTTGAACTAGTATATATGAAAATTTATAGGATATTTTGTTAGGATACCATTGTGATTATTAAAGAGTTTTGTGCAATGGTTGCCTACAAAAGTGTGAAATGTTGTGATATTGAATCTACAATCTTATGTATGTGGAAAGTTGGAGAATGATTAACAATAATATTATCATGGTTATTGAATGAGGAAATGAAGCTAACAATGTTAGAGTGAAATATTTTTAGTTGAGATCATTCATAAATTTCGAGGATAAAATTTTATAAGAGGGGATGATTTGTAAAGTCCCGATCCAACTGGACCTAAAAGATTAATTAAAATATAATTTATTATTATTAATTTTGCCTTGTCCAAATTTTAGAAATAAATGGATATATGGATAAATATCCTCTTGGTGGATATTTTTAAAAGAAATTAAGAAAGTTAGGTGTAAATAAATAAAAAAAAAAAAAGGTCATAGCAATAGGTAGGATAGAAAATGCAAATTTAGATTGTTATGGTAGCTTGTATCTCTTGCTTACTGACTTCATTATTGTTGTTGTTGTTGTTGTTATTGTTGTTGACATTGTTATGGTCTTGAAAAATTTGGGTAGTAATGGAAACAACAACCATGAATAGAGGGCAATAATGGAGTTGCAGAGTAACAACAAAACATGAACAAAACACACAATGGAACCCCTTGAAATTATAAAACAAAGTCAACTAGATATAGTTGGAGGAATTTAACAATTGGGTATCCAACAATTGGATTTGATTCGCAGTGATTTTAGATGATATTTGTTGTACAATCTTAGAGAACCATAAGATTTTTAAAGAGATAAAATAAAGAGAGTATGAGAGAAAAGTGAATGTGAAGAATTCTCAAATCCAATAAATTTTTATCTTTGTCCTGAAAGGTGCATTAGAGAATAAGATGATGCGAAGCTCACCCACATCTTGAAGATTTAGGTTGGGTTTGCAACCCAGATCTTCAAACATCTAGGTGAACTCAAATGTTGAAGATTTAGGTTCAAATCCAATTTTTTGTTTTAATTTTTTTTTTAAATGATCAATTTTAATCTTTCATATTTTTTTAATTTTAATTAATTAATTTTTAATTTTTATTTTAATGAATATATATATTTATATATATTCATTTTAATCTTAGCCGTTCACGTGTCATAATCCCAACTTCTTTTTAGAAATTGTCAAATATACTCTTTCTATCTAAACTTTTCATCTTTTTTGATTGTCAGTTGACTGATGGTTTGAATTTTTTTGAAGAATTTTCAGAACTTTAGAAATGAAATGAGTTGTTTTTTAAAGAGTTTTAAAAATATGATAATTTTCGATATCTCATGGACTAAACTGAATTTTTATGTGTGGACATAATCTTGAAGAATCAAATTACAAATTCTTTTTATAAAAGAAAATTTTGTAGAAATAAAAAAACAAATTTCTTGATTTTTATGAGGTAGGCGGCAATATGACACTTTAATTGATTGAGTTAAAATTATGCATGATTTTATATCCTCAACCGATGCTTTTATAATGAGAACTCGAGTAAAATAGGAGTATTCTAATGTTTTCTGAGTGATTTGTGCAGAAATTAATTGGAGAGACCTTATTGTAATTTTGGGGAAAAAGTTGAATTTTTTGAAAGTTGAGAGCCCTTTTTATAATTCTACTGCAGACCATGGCAGCAGGTCATGAACTTGTAGTTCAAACCAAAAGATGGCCATTGGGAGTATATGCAGGCATGCTGCCTAGGCGTGAATAGGCTGCACCTCATTGTTGCACACATGAATAACCTGCATAGGAGTTCAAATGATTATAAAACTTATGTGTCAATCATTCAAGTCACTTTTAGAAGCTCATAGGTAAGATTGTAAACTAGTGATTTGTGTATGTATTAAAAGCTCTGGATCCTCAGTTTTAGCATAAATTCAAATGCTCAAAAGTGAATCTTTTTATTTCAGGAATTTTGAGTAGACATTTTGATAATTTTTAAGAGAAAATCGTGGCAGTCAGTATAGTATCTCATGACATTCAAATCAAAAGATTCAAGAGGGTAATATATGATATTGAAATGAGATCATCTTGGAAACAAATTTGGAGAGATTTAGCTGGCAGCTTGACAGAGAATCACGGAGAGGAAGTCAAATGTGTACTAAAAATAAATATCTCATTTCTCATATAAATTCATACCTTTTGTAGATTGAAGGAAGGTTTTTTTTTTTTTTTTTTTTTTTTTTTTTTTTTTTTTTTTTTTTTTTTTAACTAGGCTCTTTTGGATGACAACAGAGAGAGTGTGAGAGGAGTGAAATTTTATAGACAATCTTAGCGCTGCAAGAATTCAACGAACTCTTATTGTTTAAGTTCAAGGGGAAGAAGCACCTTAGAGAATACAATACAGTTATCTTTTTTGTTTTTTTTCTAGTGTTGATTATTTTTGTTTCAGTTTTATTCACTGTGTTATTCAACCATATATCGAACTAATCTTAATTTCTAAGGCTACTATGTAGCCAATTTATTTCATCTCTTATTCAATGATTTTTTGTGTTACATGATTATTATTTTCTTTTATATTTGAATTATGTTATATTGGAACTTAATGCTATCAGTTAAATAAGGCCTATTAATTTATAGATGTTGCGATCGTAATGCACTTGACAAAGGTATCATGTGTTAGATGTCAATAGAATGGCAAAATGACGGGCCTCTCCACTTTAACTAGCTAGATAGCCCGCCCGACAACCCCACGGTAGCCTTTCAATCAAAATTTGTTTCGGTTGGAAAATTTCCGTGAAGTTAAACCTTTTTCTTTACTGAAAACATTTTTAAAACTTATTAGAAACTCTTTCAATTATGAAAATTGGTGAAAATTTTTTCATTTTAAATCAACTTTTGCAAATACAGGTTTTTGCAAAATTCCGGTAGCACTAATACTGTTTTTCGAGATTTTCATCGTGTAAAATCTTATAAAAACCTGCGCACTTCAAAATCATTCAATTCTCAATTATTGGGTCTCAGACCCTCTTTCATTTTTCCACAAACAACCGCAAAACATGTCTTCCAATCAATTATAAGAAAATCTAGTTTACTTTAAAATTTTAAAACATATTTACTAAAAGATGCGGATAAAATGCATCATCCAAAATAATATTTACAAATGTGTAATAAGTTTACAAATAACGATATGAAATACATGATATTTCCAAATGAAAAACTAGTGCAGTAGTGTCACGTCTCTAACTTACCTATGTGCCCGACGAAAATGCTTCCGCTGTTTTACTAGTACCTGCACTTGGGGAGGATTTTTATACAATAATAAAGGAGTGGTGAGTCTAAACTCAATGAGTGAGTAATATATATTAAACTATAACTTTTACTTATAAACTTTATTCCTCCCAAAATAGGTTGGAAAAACTATTAATTCTTGATTTTTTTGGAAAACGATAAAATTTGCATAATGCGAAAAATACTTTTTATTTAAACTTTCATAAATTTACTTTTCTTATTTTTCTAAAACTTACGTCTATCGACGTACTTTATTTCTTTAACTAGCTTTACGTGGCAACCCAAGGAAATTTATCTTCCATGATGGTACGAAGACACGCTACTAGGATTCGGGAACTATCACCATATGTAGTCGTAGATGTGGAACAATTCTAGGACCGTGATTCCCTCCAACATCAGGCAGATCTACATTACCGCATACGTACAGAGAGCGACACACAGACTCAATCTCCCTAAGTTAGTGACTTCTCCCGACTAGCCATGCACACATAGGATGCTTCGACCTGGTATAACTAGGAACTAGTGTAAACCAAAGGTAATATACAAAATCTCATAAATATTATTTTCTAGTTTACTGTTCAATGTTGAAATATTATTTTCTAAAGCAAAAAGCCTAAAATCATTCAAAATAACTTTTGCATGTAGTTTTTATGCACGTATTTTCTCTAATCTACTATTTTTGCTTTGCTTCAAAGGTAAAAACATTTACAATATAAATTTTACTACTATCCATGCATTCTAATAAAAACAATTACATGCTAATAAGATTGCTCAAATAATCATTAAACAATTACAAAATAATATTGCAATTATAAATACTCAATTGATAAAATACATAAAAGAAAATTTTAATAAACACTACACTCACAATTTACTTCCAATAGTATAAAAACTACTCTTGTTATAATTCCCTTCCGCTAGCTGGTTCACCTATATTTATTTACGATCGAATTTTTGTTAAAATTAACGTTCGTATTAACACTTAAATTTTTAACTATGCGAGGGCATCGAATCATAAATTTTCAAGTTGTAATAACTTCGATTAACCATAAACCAATATCAATTCGTAAATCTTAACTATCCACACACAATGATCACTTCGAAATAACATAATTTCATACATAACATATCCAATAGAACTTTATGATTATTCTAGCTTCTTCGACCACATTTAAACCAATATTAACATCATCCATTCTAAATCAATTATTTCATCGCAATAACATTTAAACGTATTCAATATGAAAAAATTTTTAATCGAAACCATAAAACGCCAATTTTCGCGATTACACAAAGTTATGTCGCGAATTATCATTTTTAACAATTCTAGCATTCCTTTAGCTTTGCAATCAATTCTAACATCAATACTACTTATAATTTTATGCAAACCATATAAAATAAAAGTCTCATACTGATGGGAGAAAAACCAAACACAAACGAATTCCACAGCGGAACTTTTTCTCCTCCCTAATGAATCTTATGAAAAATCACTAAGTAATGCACAAATCCATCACAATATAAAGCACCAACGATCAAATAATGAGTAAATAAAATCATCACCACATGCACCAATAACACAAGCCAATTTTTACGTGAAAAACCTCCCCAATGTGAGGAGTAAAAACCACGGGACCGTAGTCCACCCAAAAATCTCCACTAATAATCAAATGTGAGAGTAACAAACTTTTTTAACATCAAATAGGAACCAAAATCAAGCAACAATTATCTAGGTTCCCTAATAACATAAATTCAAGTTTAAATAACAAGTGAAGAGAAAAAACACAAACTCAGCAGAACGATCTGGACTTCGTTGCTCTTTACTGGGATCTTGAAATCCGATCTCCACAGTTAGAATTTAGAATCACGGGTACTGCATATACTGTTCAAATTTGAGCTCGATCCAACGGTGAACGAAAGGGATATCGGTCTTACAAAACCACTGCGCTGACAGTGACTGCGAAAATCTGACAGCTCTGTTACGGGCTGTATATCTCACAAACGACATCTCCGTTTCCAATCTTCCCCGTACAGAATCAAGATCCAAAAGAGATGAATGTGCTGTCAAAATTTCCACACGATCCAACGGTTAACGAAAAAGATATCGCAACAACTTCAAAACTGCGCGAGATGAATTTTTGTACAGAAAATTCACTTTTTTCTTTCCTCCTCTCTTTCACACGATTTTCTCTCTTCACACTTGATTTTGTGTTGTTTTCTGCCTCCAAAAAAACCCTAAACTCTTACACCCACCAAACTCTCTCTTCTCTTATTTATATTAATCAAGAAAATTATATTTAAATAGGGTTACAACTCCTAATTACATTAGGATTTTCATATGGGCTCAATTTAACCTGTTGAGACTTGTTGGGCCTCTACATAAGAGAGAACCCAACCTAACAAGTACTTCAATATTCACATTATCAAAACATGGCAACTTAGACACTATAACTTCGATTTTTGTTTCGACTTTGAAATTCAACGAGTAAACACATTCGCACGTAACGAAAATTATCCTAATAACTTAAATATAACTTAAACCATCATAAAATCATAATTTAATATTTTAACACTCTCAAACTAAAATCATGGCAGCCTATATACACATTTAATTTAACTTCCCAATTTGTATCCAATTAATCCATAAATCATCCGAACTACCCGAAAATAATTTTCGATTATCTAAACAACACTTCGACACTTTTAAACACATAAAAAAATCATCATTTTCCATGGCAACGAAATTGAAATTAAAAGTCGGATCATGTCAACCCTTAAATAGCCGAAATACGCAAACTTTTCAACACCAAAATTTATCCATTTTTATACCAAAAATCACATGCAATAGAACCTCCACACTAATAAGGTTCCAACTCCTAAAACTCAATTATTTCATCGTGAAAATTCATCCAAAATCATAATCTAACATTTCCAACAAAATGATAATCATAAAAACACAAACTTACCTCTTAATTTCAACTCAAAAATACCTCAAAGATGACATGCAAAGCTACTGCCCATGATTTCCATATTTGGCCGAGCTTCCTTCAATCCAAAGGAGACATGCATGCTTAAAATCTCTCAAAATCAGCTTAAAAATATTTGCAAGGTAATAGCTTACCTCAATGACCTTGCATGAGAGTTAAATCACCCAAAATGACCTCTAATTTCACCATGCATAGGGCTGTCCACTTTGGTTCTCCTCTGAGCTGCACACTCTCTCTTTCTCTTGGCCATGAATGCTTCTTGCTTGACTCCCTCGTTCACTTTCTCTTTCTCTCTTTCGGGTTTGATGGTTAGTGAAGAAATGAGAGCTCTCGAGTTGCTTGAATAGAGACCGGATGGATGAGTTTCTTGCTTGGTTGATATCACGCCCTCTCTCTCACTTTCACTTTCACTCTCACTCTCACTCTCAATTCTAGCTTAGTGACCCAATGGGAGCTTTCTCCCCCTCTCTTGAGTTCTCGAGTTTGCTTCTTGTTGTTCTCTCTTGGTTGCTTTCATTCTCACACTCTCTCTCGGTCCAGTCTCTCTCTCCCTCTCTCACTTGAGCTCTCATGGCCTAGTCTCTCTCTCAAAATGGTCAAGCATTACTCTTTCTCTATCTTAAATGAAGCTCTTGGGTTTTGGGTAGAGAATGGACCGAGTGAAATGTTGTGATTTTTGCTTCCTTTTCTTCTCTTGATTTCAATACATATATAAATGTCTCACCAAAGCCGGACATTTAGCACCCACGCACTCAATCCTTATGCCACTTATTTCGCTTCCTTTCCACATGCATGACACGTGTTCATTTCATGCACCATTCATGCCACGTGTTATTTCATGCATTCGCCTATTCCGATTTCAAATTCGAATTTGTTTCCATCCATCCAAAAATCCTATTATAACTCGATTCCACCTCCAAAAATTATTCTTGAATTCGATTCCATCTTTGAATATTCTAAATTATTTTATTTCTTCAAAAATATTTTGTACGATCTTAAATCAGAAAGAATATTTTCGTCCGATAAATTTTTGAATCATTCGAAATCTATCCGAATATATTCATTTTCGATCCGATTCACTTTTATTTAACTCAAATATTAATTTTAAAACCTTTTATGTACTAAATCCACTTTTCAAAAAATTGTTATTCTTGTGGATAATTTCTGTTCGGAAATATGATTCATCGAAAAATAATTTATTTTTTGTCGGACGAAGTTTTGGGTTTTACATATAATCCATATGGGATAGACAAATACCTGTAGGGATTGTGTAATCTCATATGGGTAACTGAGACTTAATGAATTCAGGATTATTTAATTTACATAGACATATAGTAGATTAATTATTCTAGATAATATTACTTGACCATTCGAAAGAGGATGGTAATTAATCTAGAGTTTTAGCCGATTAAATATAATATAAAATTAATTATTTTTATGAAAATAAAAATAGAATAGATTAATGAAATAAAAAGGTGAAATAGTGTCATAGATCTACTTATCTATTGTTAGTTCCATAAGTTAAATTGTTAATTTATTTAATTTTTATTTTTATTGTTATTAATTTTTTTATTTCATTAAATTCCATTCTCTTTAAATTTTGATAGTTTGAATAAAACTGTTATCAATCAATTTGATAATTGGTATGTAAAATTAGCAATTGTCCTTGTGGAAACGACTTTGATTTACCACTATATTACGTTGTAACCTTGTATATTTGCACACGATCTATTGTAATTAGTACATTAGGAATTACCCGTCATTAATCAATGGAAGTTTTTGGTTCAAGTAGCCAAAATTTCTCTCTTTAGTTAATAACATAAAACCCTTTTATAATGGGTAAGCTAGAATTTTTCAATTTAATAAGAAATTCAATTTCCTTTTAAAATTAAAATATTTAGTTTCTATCTAATATGAAATCAAATTTTTTATTGGCTTGGAACTTTTCACCTTTATTTTAATATGAAATCTAATTCCTTTTAAATTAAAACTACTTTAATTTAAATATGGCATCCAATTCTAATTAAATTACTATTTCCATTAATTACTTAAATGAATTTTCAATAAATTAAATGATTTTAAATCATAAATAATTTAATGACACAATTTACAATTTAAGCCATAACCTCTACAGATAATTTAATAATTAACAATGAATTAAGTAATTATATATATTTCAATAATCAAATTATTTAAATAATTTGTAAAAGTGTCCATGAAATTTATATATGACACTAATAATTGGACAATCCAATTATATTTTTCCCCTTATTTCTTTATGTGGTGGTGAGACCAAATGGACCTATAATTTGAGCTTTAATAATATCGAAATTATCTCTTTAATTAATAATTTATTATTATTAACCTTAGAGTTACTCCATTAAAAATTTAAGGTTGCACTCTCAAAAGTATAGATGTTTTATACAATTAAAGTTTTTGTTATCCATCAATTTAATCATTTTATATAATTCGATTCTTCATGAGTAGTTCATAATTAGAGTTGGATCAATAAAATCTTTTATACTTCTCTAATAATATTTTATTCCATTAAGTACTGTTGATTATCTAATTAACAATATATCCATAACAACTTATGAATTTATCTTTCTATTTACTCATAAACAGAAAGTCGAACACTTTTATTGTTGAAGACTTGAATTAACATTTAAAGAAATTACTCATCTACTTCTCGTAAGAAGGAGTGAATTTTACTATTATATAAAATGTTCCCAACTACTAATTAAATTATATCTCCAAAATTGAAACTTATTGACTATAAATTTATAACAGTCTCACCTATACAAATCAAAAGATATGATTCAAGAAATAGGAGTTCATAAAACACTCATGAGTAAAATCAATCCATATATGATCATTTAGTCGATAAATATGAATTTATTTATTTAATGGATATTAATACGAAATTCATTTTTATTGTTGTTTAGTCCTATATAATCTCTATTATATAAGGTGTCTTTATTTTCATATCGTCACATGAATGATCCCGGATAAGATCATTATATCAAATACAAAATGAACTGTAGCTGTAGATTTATCACAAATAAAGTTCTCAACTTTATTTATTTTCTACGGACTCTTTAGATTACCAATATTAAACTAAATCCTCTTGTATATAAAACTTATATACTTAGTTTGAGATTATATAAGTAATTATAAATGTTACATGATATTCGTGTTAAGCAAACATTTCACAAATGTATATAAATTAAATAAAATAAACATATATTATTTATTATTTATTTAAACGTTTATAAATTACAAGTTCTTAGAGCATAAAGCCCTAACATTAATTCCATATAGGTTCATATAGAATGTTTTAATCAAACATTTTATTTGAGTTGCATACATCTTTATGTATGTGCATTAACCTTGATTCGTGATTAAGTTGAGGGTTTGCTTATCATAGAGAAGAAATGGATTTGTTAAGCTTGCATGCAAGTTAAGAAGACGAGTTCGTAGCGGATTTAAAAGACAAATGAGCTTGTCATTTTATGTTTGTGAAGATTGTCATTTTTATGTTTAGAGACCGTAAAGAGAGATTAGCTTTCTAAGCATGAGCTATTATTAAAGAAATTTATATTCCATCTAATAATAGTCGTTTAAAAGACTTAGTAAAAATAAATAGAATATATAGATATTTAAAAAGCACCAAAAAAAAAAAAATTGCTCTTAAACAAATGAAACCAAAACTTGGAACCCCTCCATGATCATGTAAACACTAGACATTTTTCCATGGTCTAAAGAAAATAAAAACATATCGTGGTGGAGGTCTCTACCACGATCTGATTTTTTTTTTCTTATATCAAAATTTCTTCAACAAACTTACAAATCCAACTTTCAAACACATCCAAATCCAACATACATCCACTTAGGAGAGGCAATGATAGGAAAAGGAAAATGGGTGAGAGAGAGGAAAGGAAGTGGGTGAGAGAGGAGAGAGGAAATGGGTGATGGAGAGGAGAGGAATTGGGTTGGAGAAGCAGCAACAGGAGAAAGAAAGTGAGTGAGGGAGGACCCAAAGTAGAGAGAAAGTGGAGCGGGAAAGAAAGATGTGTGAGCGTGACGAGAGATTTTCCTTTTTTCCTTTTTAAAATATTTTAGATTAAAAAGAAAAAAGAAAAAAAGAAAAAGGCAGAAAGTATCGGAAGCCAGCCGATAATCGTCTATGGTTAGATGGGGGTTTAAGCGCGATTAAGTCAATACCTTAGGTGGATTGTAATTATAGATAAAATTAGAGGAGTTAGTGCCAAAATAAAATAAAGTGGGGAGCGAGAAGAAATAGAATATACTGACTTAAAAAAAAAAAAAAAGACGTGTTGTTATGATGTGACGTCAGGTAGCATAGTAATGAAATAAGAATGGGTAAATATTATTAAAAAGAGCAAAATGCACAAAACCCTCTTAAGGTAAGACATTAAACATCCAGAGATGAAGTTTTGTTTGAATAACAATATAGTCCCAGTTTAACGGTCAAACCACGTCAAATGTGATAGTTGACTGTGTTTTATCATACAAAGACGAAAATACCCATAAATAAGGACAAAAAATTTATATTAAAACCATTTTCATCTCTCTCTGTCGCTCTCTACCATCCTTAGAGCAGATCTCCATCTCCACCACCTTCTTCTTCTCCTCTTTTTCTTCTTTTCTCGTTCGTCTTGGTCTGGGATAGCGAACCCAGATCTCATCTAGGTTCGATCGAACTAACCCAAACCTGGTCTGGGTTCGATCGAACTAACCCAGACCTGGTCTTGTCGAACCCAGATCTGGTCTAAGTTCGACGAACCTAACGAAAGCAGACGACGTCTGGGTTCGATCAAACCCAGATTTTGTTGAGGCAGAGATGGATTGAACAAGTTGAGCAGCGGCGACAACCCAAATGTTGTCATGCTTCGAAGATGATGTTCATTTTTGATGTTGTGATGATGGGTTGATGTTGGGTTGCAGAATGAAGAACAAGATTTGTGATGATGGTCGATTAGTCTATTATGATGGTAGGTTGGTTGATGTTCATTGAAGATGTTCTTATTGGTTTTGAGAGATTAATGATGGTTTTTGTGGGAGATTGATAGTTGATATTCATTGAAGATGTTGTTATTGGTTTTGAAAGATTAATGATGGTTTTTGTGGGAGATTGATATCGGTACAAGGTGAATGGGTGCAAGGTCACTGGAAATCGGGGTTTCCATTCCACTGGAAATCGGGGTTTCCATTCGAATTCTGAGTTTCCAGTTGAATGAAAACCTAGAAATCTGGGAGGGGAGAGAGAGAGCGAAAGAAGAGGGAGAAGAAAAAGAAAGAGAAGAAAAATGGAGAATATTATTTTTTAATAAATATTTTTATTAATTTTATAAGTTAATTCAAATAAAATGACATAAATACCTTATATTAAATTAACAATCACTAACGGTTGAGGTTAACTTCTTTATAAATCTCAGACGTTAACTCCGTCAGTTTAAAGGCTCCTAAATTTAGGGGAGTTTTATGCATTTTGCTTTATTAAAAAAAACCAAAACAAAACAAAAAAAAAGGTGAGAATGGGTAAATAAAACGAGTCCATGTCGCAGCTAACAGTAACTCCAAATTCAATCCTCCTCCATTCTCCGATCAATTTGCCATCAACTTTACGGTAACGTCCACGAATGCCTGCTCTCAGTACCATTAAGTTACGCGCTATTCGGTTCTCAATTCCTTTTTATTTTGAATTGAATTGATTTTGTGTTACTATGCTTTTATGTTAAAATTGGGATTAATTTCTAGTTATAACTTTTTTTTTTTTATTGGTGGTAAGAATTGATGATATATGTAGGTCTGGTAGTTATTTGGTCAAACACTCATCAAAAAGGAATAAGAGGGTGTTATTGCTGGGGAATATGAGTATTGAGGAATAATGAAGACGATGACGAGGAGGGTTGGGAAGTATGAGGTCGGACGCACCATTGGGGAAGGAACCTTCGCCAAGGTTAAGTTTGCGCAGAACAGAGAGACTGGAGAGAGCGTTGCCATGAAAGTTTTGGCCAAATCTACCATTCTTAAGCACAAAATGGTTGATCAGGTATCTTTTATTTTGCTTTGTTATTCAATTCTAAAGGTGATATGTCAACTGGAAATGCTGTAGCTGGGTAATGTAGATTCTAATTTGTAGAAAAGGTAGTGCTTTTGATGGTTGGGATATATATATATATAGCCTTGGTAGGATAGAGATGGATTGACGATTCAAAAAAATTTGTATTTTAATGACATGATGCTTCCAGTCTTTGGCTGTTCTATGTGCAAATTGTTGAGCTGACTACTGGTTGTGTTTTGTTCAAGACTAAGAGGGAGATATCCATTATGAAGGTTGTCAGGCACCCTAACATAGTTAGGTTGCATGAGGTATGCTTGAAATCTTCATGATTCTAGTGACCTTTATTTTATTCTTTATTGTTGTTGACATGCCTCTTTCTGCCATAAACCCATGTCTCTTTTGGATTCTAGGTATTGGCTAGCCGGACCAAGATATATATCATTCTTGAGTTTGTGACTGGAGGGGAGCTCTTTGATAAAATTGTAAGGCCATTTCTGTCCTCATGCATGTAGACAATGATGAGATATCTTTTCTTTCTTGGCTCGAATGAAATAGTTGAAAGAATCTTATTTTGTTTTTGTTGGGGAGTGTTTGTTGAGGTCTCCAGTATAATAAATTTAGCTTTTTGATAATTTTCAATTATATAGGTTCGTTTCTTGTTTTTCTTTTACAGAAATGTTTATCTTTATATTTGACTTGGATTTGTAGGTTCACCAGGGAAGACTTAGTGAAAATGATTCTAGGCGATACTTTCAACAGCTCATAGATGCTGTAGCTCATTGTCACAGTAAGGGTGTGTACCATAGAGACTTAAAGGTGCATAGGGTTATCTGGCTTTCAATTTCTTTTAGCAATTGGGATTGTGTCATCCTGTTTGGGTCCTGAGTTCTAACTTCTGCCTAATCTTGCTTTCCTTGTAACATGTAGCCTGAAAATCTTCTCCTGGATTCTTATGGAAATTTGAAGGTTTCTGACTTTGGACTGAGTGCGTTACCCCAACAAGTATGATTTTATTCATTTTGCTTTTGTACGCCCAAGAGTTTTTCTTTTACTTCTTTTTTCCGCTTGTCAAGTGAGTCTCTCTCTCCCTCTCATGTTTTGTCTACCATGAACAGGGGGTTGGACTTCTTCACACCACTTGTGGAACCCCAAATTATGTTGCACCTGAGGTACTCCCTCCAAAACTTCTAGATCATTAAGTAAATATATAATATTTTCTTCATGTTTTGCTGCAGCATTGAATGGTTCTTTTGATTTTGGCTGTATGCTATACGTTGGACTGCTATATATCAATTTCTGAGGTGCAAATCTGTCCTGTTTAGTATTATTCTTCATTGACGTACGTAACGATGAATTTTGTAAAGAAAGTCTAATTAAATACTAAAACAAGTTTATCCCCATACAATAATCTTCTTTGTTGCTCATCGTACTCTGTAACACTAATATGCTCAAGGGCATCGGGCAAGCAGATCCAATTCTTCTATTCTGAGTAGGTTTCAAAAGATTTGATATGAAGACTTCTTAGGTGTAGTAACTTTACTTGTTCCTCCCTCATTTATAAAATTATCACTCACAATATTTTAAAATGCGAAAAGCGGTTCAAGGAGGTGAATCCACAACGAGGCGAGACGAGGTAGGTGCCTCAGTCTGAAAGTGATAAACATTTTTTTTTTTTAACATAGGAAATTATCAATGTCATTGAACTAAGAATTCATAAATAACATTAGAGGTTTATTAAGTTGAGAGAAACTATTGAGTTGAAACGGAATTCAATGGAGGTTTAAGTTGTATACGGTTTGGAGGAGCAACTTTAAATTCAACAGGTTTAATGTTGTTCAATACCGACTAAGAAGTGTTTTGCCGCATATTATAGCTTTTTTTTTTTTTTAATAAATTAATTGCATTATCTTTGTACGTGAGGCTGCTGACTTTTTTTAATTAAAATAGATTTTTTTTTTTTTTTAAATTGAAAAAAAAAAAAAGAGGTCTACTGTGGCAGAAACAGGTGTCTGCTGCAACAGACCTCATTCTTCTTTTTTTCTTTTAATTAAAATAGGGTGTTTTTAGAATAATAATTAAAAAAAAAAAGAAATTCTGGTGTGACAGTAAGAGGTGTCTGCGACACTAGACCTGTGTAAGGCAGTAAGCCCACGTCGGTTTGACTCTAGCTTAGGTGGCCACCTCATTCAAATAAGGCTGGCAGCCACAATCTAAATTGGTGTGAGGCAACGGACTTGAGGCGACCTCTCACCTGAGGCTGGTGACTCGGTGAGGCTTGCCTCTATCAGCCGCCTCATACCGATTTTCCAAGCACTGATCACTCATCAGATTACAAGGTTTGATCGATGAGAAGTTTTTGTAATTTTTGCTTAGTTATGGATGTAGTTATTCATTGTTATCCAATAGAAGTCTCCTCCTCTAGCCATGTAATAATCCTTTGAGCATAATGCAAACTTATAGAAGAGACAGGGCTTGCACGAAGGTGTATGTCAGCTGACATTCAGTGAACTTTTGTGTGTCTTGAACCGCTTCAGAATGATAAGTACCTTAATGCTGGTCCCCTTTGTTTTGGTTGTGGATCGCTCTTTTACTTTTGAACCTTGTTGAAGGATTTGAAGGAGAGAACTTTTAATTTTTTAAAGATGCGTATTAAGTTTATTGGTTGCTGTTCTTTTAAATATTTTTGGGGATTTATTTCTCATCCTTCATGCATCAACATGTCTTCATATTATCATGCATTTGTTGTTCCTCTTGAATTATATAATGACAACTTTGGTATTTGTTAAATTTTCATGTGATCAACTTACAAATGTTTTTTGCTTCTTTGTCTGTGGAAAGTTGTGTGCATTTCAATCACTTAAAATAGTTTAATCATGAAATCAAGTATTTTTTTTTTAATGTCTATCTTCTAATGCAAAACATTAATGCACTTAGCTTTTCTTATGTGTTTGAATTTCTTTCACTAATTTTGCCTTATAGGTTCTCGGTAACCTGGGTTATGATGGTGCAGCTGCTGACGTGTGGTCGTGTGGAGTGATCCTGTTTGTCCTGATGGCTGGATATCATCCATTTAATGAGATAGATCTTCCAACTTTGTACAAAAAGGTTAGCTTCCATCAATTTGCTTTGGTGAACGAACTACCGATATGTTTTTAAAGTGTTATGTGGTAGGGAATGATCACCCGTGCTGACAAATCTTTACTGTTGTGTTTCGTAAAATTTTGTGGTAAGGATGCTTATGTTGCCTCTTTCTGTTCCTTGTGGTTGTAATTAACACCTTTTCAAATGCTGATATTTATGTTTAATTTTCATTTTCTATGTGTTGTGTGCCATTTCATGTTTGGAGATTGTGCCAGATATGCCTGCAATTCAGATTTTCATATTGTGTGTTAATGTTTATCATGTTGAGAAAATAGGCGGCAAACACCTCCTGTTTGATTTTCTGTTCCCCTTGCTAGCAAAGAGGAACGTTGTTGGATTAATTGATTGTCATGCTATCAATTAGGTTTAGATCATTATAATTTTGAAGCTTCTAACATTTTTTTTGGTCGATGTGTAGATAAATGCTGCGGAATTTTCTTGTCCAGATTGGTTCTCTCCTGGGGCAAAGTCATTGATACATAAGATCCTTAATCCTGATTTCAAAAATGTGAGTATTTTTTTTCATTGTTGCAGTATGTATTATGAGTGCATCAAGTGCCAAGTGCTCCATGATAGCCTTAGGTTAGTCTGTTATTGTTTTTGTGCAGTTAAAATCAAATTCTTTTATAATTTTGACTAAAATATGCTTTCAGTAGGGTACGTAGGCCTTGTTTTTCAAAGTGATTATTTCATAAATTTAGCTTCCTGCAATAGACATTGAGAAGTCGATAGAGGTTGTTTTCTAAAATCTGATTTTAAGTATAAATTTTTGTCTTATATATGTCTACATATATATATATATATATCCTTAATCCTTATACAATAATATAACCAAAAATAACCTTACATGAGCAGCTTAATTTTATATATATATATATATATATATATATATATACAAAGTATAGGAGCTGGATGCACTTGCTCTAAGATTTAAGTGGCGAAGCAGCAACCTCCTCTCCGTCAGAAGTGGAGGAGGCCAGCAATCTCCTTCCACTGAAACAAATGAGGAGGCTGGGCCTCATCAGATTTAACATAATGGACTCTTCCCTTCTCTTGAATTGGAGGAGGCTGCTGCCCTTCTTCCTTCACTTTGTAATTTGTTCTAATTAATTTTTATTTTTATAAAATTAATTATATTTTATTTATTAATATATATTTAGTATTGTTAGAGAATTACAAAATGGTGCTCTGTTTTATTTAATATAATGTAAATATAATTATAGAATTACTTTTTAGTTCAAAAGTTTTATTTTTAGATATAAAAAATTAATTTAAATTTTAGAATGGATGAGAACATGTTTCAGCCATCATATTGTTCACAAAAGTTTAATAATAGAAATTACCAAATACATTTGTATTGCTTAAAGTCTCACAACAGTTTTCAACATAGAGTTTATAAAACAAATGCTTTATTAACTTAACCGGTGATTATTCCTTCAGCATAATTAATGATGATTATTTTATAACTTTTTTTGTTAGATATAAAAAATTAATTTAAATTTTAGAATGGATGAGAACATGTTTCTACCATCATATCGTTTGCAGTGGTTTAATAATAGAAATTGCCAAATACATTTCTATTGCCTTTAAGTCTCACAACGGTTTTCAACATAGAGTTTATAAAACACATGCTTTATTAACTTAACAGTTGATTATTCCTTCAGCATAGTTAAGAATGATTATTTTAAGAAGTTACAACAATACGAAACTACCCTTGGTCATTGAACCGATACAAATAGAACTTAGCTTTATTATTGTACTAGATAATAATTTCTTTGTGCCACAATGCTTTATTAACTGTCCTACTTAGGAATATGCCAGTTGATGAATTAGTGAAATAAAGTTTTCAATTAAATGTTTGGCTGAATGCCCCTCAAAAAAAAAAAAAAAGATTAAAATTAAAACAAATTTATTATGCAATAGTAGGACCAAGGTGCTAAGGTAGGTTTGAATTTAAATAATCAGCGTTGAAATTGCAGAATCTAAAACATTTAGAATGTGGAAACAATTATTAGTCTTATGTATGTTAAGGTTGATGTATTGATCAAAATAGCAAGTCCTTGCGGCCTCTTCTAGATATTCCATTTCTTAAAAGTCACAAGTTCAGAGGTGGCTTATGGTGTTGGTTAAGTATTAAAGGATTCTTCTCGTTAATTTTTTTTCTAGATATACCATTGTTTAATGTCTGTTGAAAAACTTAATTACCTTGAAGGAAATATATGACTTTGCAATGCTCGACCAACAGAGCAAGGACTTTCTAGAATGGTGCTCTGTTGTTATTAGTGCTTGTACTTTGTGTATGTTCATAATAAGTACATATTCATGTTTAAGTCCCAAACAAACTACTCATTATATATGTTTTGGTCGAATTCATGGTATTTCAAAAATCAATGTCCAATTGAACTTTTAATCTTTATGCTTACGAGCACGATATTAAATACGTTATAAACTCAATGGTCCATTAACTAAAATGATCTCATTAAAGCATCATGGTCATTAGCTGGAGTGGTTTGGCATGAATAGAGCAAACCTCTGAAGATTTCTTTCTTGTTACTATTATTGTTATTGCTCAGGTTTTCTTCACATTCTTTCATGTATTCATGTTATTGCAGCGTATTCGGATTGAAGGAATTAGAAAAGACCCATGGTTCCGGAAAAACTATATGCCTGTCAAACATAGAGTAGAAGAGGAAGTGAATTTGGATGACGTTCATGCAGTTTTTAACGACATTGAGGTTGTTGACTAATTGCGGTCTATGATTGTTTCATCTTTTCTACGTAAATACTTTCAATTGCAAGTTATGAGTTTCTGCTGTTTTTTGACATCACCATTATCTATTAATGGTTGTTGGAAGAGTTTAGTAAATTTAGTGTAGCTCAAACATCTTCATTCCCTTTCAACCTTGTCTTTAATTTTGTGACGCTCTTGAATTTAACTTGGAAATTGTTACCATCTTGTAGGATCATTATGTAGCTGAGCAGACAGAAATTAAGGAAGGTGGTCCTCTGATAATGAATGCCTTTGAGATGATTACCCTGTCTCAAGGGTTGAACTTAGCAGCATTGTTTGACAGGCAACAGGTAAAAGAATATAGTTCAGAGTCCAAAATTTTTGCTGTTAGACTTATTCCATTTGTAGTCGGGCCTATTTCTAGCTCTACCATCTTGGCTGTAGCTTATATTGATTTACTGCATGATTAGGTATACTAGCTGACTCTGATGGAAGTGTTGAAAGTTCTGGTTGCCCAAAACATGCAAGCCTTGACAACATGAATAGCACATAGTTTTAGGAAACAAGATGTCTGTGCAGGTTAATGCTAATTTAGAACCGAAAAAATAGGTGGTTTAGGTCAAGAATTTGTGAAATATGTATAAGATAAGATTATACCATAATTATAAATTTAGTAAAAATTAGTTGAAGAAAACAAGAAAACTGCAGACTAAAAGGCAGTTTAGTATGATCTACTGTAGGCCAGGCTCTGATACCAATTTGTTATGTTCCCTCAAATAGGATCTCGTCACAGGTCGATTCACCGGAAAATCCCTTTGATTTCCTTTGTTCGCGTTCATGATTTTCTTCGAATAACCTATTTTGAAAGATAACGATGGGTGTTTGTTCTTAAGAGACCACCCAAACTCTCCTTACTCTTTTTTATTGCAAAGTCTGAATTAATATTTTTATTTCATGACTTTCTCTCTTATAGCAAGAGAATGACTACAACAAGGATACAAAATATATGTTACCTATTTCAGAGATACTGAAATTAAACAACTACCAAAACAGGACTCTTTAAATAAGGAAATAAAATATTAAAACTAAAGGAAAGTAAATACCAAACAAGACTCCAAAAATAAAGGAAAATAATTAAAAAGATTTATGCATTCTTTTTCCTATTTTGCTTGCCTATGAGGGTGTCCCTAACAGAACTTCAATGCAGTATGACAAATTTCCAGAATGCATGATTACAGAGTTATTTGCTGCTCTGCTGTTTGTTGCAGTATTGAGGCACAAAATTGTGCCTTTTAACTTTTTGTTCTTTATAAGCCATGCCATTGGATCTGATGTTTTGTTCAGCATTGCCACCTCGAGTCGTCTTCTTAGGCGATGCCATCGTGGCATACGCCCCAATCGAGTGAGGTGGCCATCTCTGAACCGCCTCAAGGCGAGGTAGGCTGAGTCGACTGTGAGGCGCTTGCTGCAGTAGCTGCCCTCCTTAATAGTGACAGCTCATCCACAACTTCAATACTCACTCCAAGCCAACCTCCTCTTCTTTCTCTTCTTCATCTTCTCATCTCTAGGACCACCTCCCTCCACACAACGGCAGCACGGCGACGGAAGACAACAATGATGAAGAGGCAAAGAATAATTAGAAGATGATGGTAGATGCTTGGAGAGAGAATCAAATCCATAATCAGAGGCAAAATAGGGAAATGAATTTGGAGAGAGTACAGAGAGAGATAACTGAGATTGTTGTTGACTTTGCTCTGTAAATGGAGAACAGAAAAATAAGATATGGATGGATTTCTATAAGAATTTTTTAAACTAATTTATTTATACAAAAGATAATATTTAATAAAGGTTAGTGGGTTATATTTGGGTTTTTTTTTTTTTGGCTTTTTCTTTTAATTGTGATTGTTGATGAATAAGTCGTTTATAATTTTAAAATGTATCTACCAGAAATGTTTTCTTCTTTTCATTTTTGAAAGATCACTTTCAATAATTGTTACTAAACATGTTTTTGAATTAGAAAAATATAAAAATTAAATTTTCATTTTTTTAAAATAAAAATATAGAAAATGAAAACAGAAAACATTTCAGAACACACCTTGAAGCTTCATACCTAGTAAATAAGCTTATTTTGTAGGCAATCATTTTACCATCAATTGTATCGAAATTGATACTATTTTCTCTTCTCACTTCGGTTGAAGAATATTATATTGATTGTCACGATTTTTTTTTTTTTGAAAGATTGATTGTTACTTTGTTAGTTTATCAAATAAGATATGGTGATCATTAGGATGATATAGAAGATTTTGTATGTTTGGATATTTTTGTTGGATTTGTTATATTTTGTTTGATATTTATGTTTCTAACATTGATTATCACTATCTTTTTTAATGTTATGGATGGCTTTGTAAGTTAGGGTTTTTTTTTTTTTTTTTTTATAATTTTTATTTATATATATTTTAAACTTTTTTCAATTTTCTTTTTTTTTCTTATTCGGAATTGAGCTGGCCACCTCGATCATCTCGAGGCAACAGCTGCACCTCAATTTTTGCTTTTTAAAACATTGGTTTTGTTTAACAATATAGATGATTAAATTTTAAAAAGTTCCCTCTCTCTCTCAGGATTATGTGAAACGGCAAACTCGTTTCGTATCCCGTGAACCAGCGAAAGTTATAATTTCAAATATTGAGGCTGTTGCAGAATCAATGAGCCTCAAGGTTCATACTCGTAATTATAAGGTATGACTTGTAATAGGTACTTCAGATCTTATACAATTGTTTTCCAAACTAGTGGGTTACATTGTCACTTAGAAGTTGAGGTATATCTTTCATTGTGGCAGTCTTGCTTTTAGTGATTACATATTAGATTGATCAATCTCAAATCACTGGCTCAGATAATGCACATAAGCGCTTATAAAATATTTATACCTTCAGTTTTGCTAGATATGGGTATAAGAAGTAATAAAAAGTAGAAAATCTACAAGTGCTATCTTTTTCTCTGTTGTGCAAATACTGTATGGGGCATTCACAGTTAATTCATTAACGGATGGATGCTCATGTTCTGGATATTCATTACAAAAATATTTGTTAATATCTGTAACCAACCGAGATATTGTTGTCTTATTTATTATTATTATCATTGTTTTTGGGAAATACCTGCAGACAAGACTGGAAGGAATACCTGTGAATAAGGCTGGGCAGTTTGCAGTTGTTCTGGAGGTAGACTTGGTTTCAGCGCTATCCTTTTTAGCACTTCCTATTGAGTTTCTTTTTTCAGTACAATTTTACATCTAGATGAAATTTTTTTCATGTATAGATTTTTGAGGTTGCCCCGTCCCTTTTTATGGTTGATGTTCGGAAGGCTTCTGGAGATACTCTTGAATATCACAAGGTTAGTGTGCTCTAATTTCTATAAACTTGAATATCTTGAATTTAGTTTCGATCATGTCAAAAGGTTGATTAGATGAACCAAACGTACACAGACGGCATGTTTTGGTACAAATCATATTCTGCTCATACATATGTAGGATTTTACTGACACTGACCATGAAATATCTTAATGTTAAGATGGATTCTGTGTCATATATGTTATCAAAATTAATTTGTAGGAATCATCTGTTTGGGATGAAAAAAGTGGGTTCTCATGATAATGCATTCCACATCCGACAACTTTAATGTGCCTGTTTTGCAGTTCTACAAAAACCTCTGCTCTAAACTAGAAAGTATCATCTGGAAACCAACAGAGGGTTCCAGTCTGCCTAGAACAATGACGCGTTGATCCCATTATGTTGATGTGATGCAAATCAATCAACAGACCGGCCCTAGGAGTCTTTCTCTTGTCAGATCACTTAGTTTCTAAAAACAGGCCCTGGTATTATAATCTTGTGTGTGGTTGGGATATGAATTTGTAAGTAAATTATGGTCTCCCTGTCGTGTATGAAAATAATGTACAAATAGCCAATACCTCTGGGGAGGCATTTGGGCTTTTGGCTGTGAAAAGTAACATCTCATGTATGAAATAGCATTGAGACTGATGCAGAATGTAGATTATCTTAATTTACAATAAGAAAAGTTACATGTATATTGCACTTTTCTTCCTCTGAGTGAATAGACTGAACAAAGTGTTACAAGCATTGTTGGATTTACTGAACAAGGGTTTGTTTGATGTGGAGAACTTAAAACTGCTCCATTCTTCAGTTTTCATTTTCGTTTTTGTTTTTTTTGAAACATTCAGTTATTCTTTTTTAGTAGTATTTTAGTTATGAAAATGTTCCAGCCCATAATTTCAGGGGGAAAAAAGTCACTAACCTTTCTTTGTTCCTTAGCCGTGGTGGTACTGCCCTATTTTCTAGATTTTAAAAGGAGATCAGATATGTTCCACAGATGGTTGAGTTTGGTTTTCTTACAATTTTTTGTTGGATAAATTGCACAACTAATCATCAAGTTTAGGTTTAATTGCAGCTGGTGAAGCTTTTTATCAAAATTGTACAATCCCTTCGACCGTCATTACTCATTAATAACTGATGGTAAATAGTGGTAAAGCGTAAAAAGACTTCTAAGTTTTAATTTATTAAATAAAATAAAATAAATTGTTTATTGTTAATAATTAGAAAAATTCATTAAAAAATTGTAAAAAAGATAAAAATATATATATATCGCAATTAATAAGAAAGAGTCACATAAAGTAACAAAATTAAAAAAAAAAATTACAAATTTTATGATAGATACAACAGAATTAGGCAAAAGAGAATATAATAAATAAAATGTTGAAGAAAAAGTAATGAAATATAAAACCTTTTTTCAAAAAAAAAAAAAAAATCTGGGTGCCAACTTGGCTCCAAAATCTAGTTATATGTAGGAATGGCAATTGGATTTAACTCTGCCTACTCCAAACTCATTTTGAGAGGGGTGCTCCCAACTTGACATGACCCTAACGGGTTCAAGATTTTCGCCCCAAACCAAAACTGTTTTGGGATGGAGTACTTTATATCCGATCAGTTTTGATACGATTTGTTAATATATATATATATATATATTAACATATATTTAAATGTAAATTTTAACATCCACTTAAATATAAATTAAGAAATATTCGTAAAATATATGTTTAAGTTCAAATTTATCTATTTAAATTCACACAAAATTTTGAATTCAATCAAACATCATCAAAAACTAATAAATGTTATATATATATATATATATATATATATATTTTTTTTTTCTCTTGAAGAAAATAAATCTTATATTTAAGTATAAAGCATGAATACTAAAATAACTTAAAAGAACATAAAATTATGAAGTTTAAAACAATATTGCGAATCTATGAAAACCATTATTTTGAATTCCATTCAAACATCTTAATTATCTGTAAGAAATTTGTTTTAAATACAAACTTATAAGAATAAATTTAATTAAATAAAATAGTAATGTACAACGCTTAAAACTAAACTATAACAACTACAACAACATTAGTGTATAGTAAAAAAATTGTTTGCCCACCTTTAAAAAAATAATAATAATAAAGAGTTTGCCCTAACTTGAGCCTGATTTTCAATGCTCCATATCGGATTTAAGCAAATCAATTCTCGTAGATATGGATTGAATCGAGATTTTTTTATAATTTCTAGTTGTATAAGGGAGGAGATCCTATAACCAGTTTGTAGGGTGTGCTTGTGTGACTCCTCACAAATAAGGGCGAGACACCTATTTCTGTACCTCTATTTGAGGCGCCACAAATAGGGAGTCTCTCCCTTGTTTTGTTTTCTCTGTGTGTGGGGGAGGTGCTGTTGGTAAAAGCCATGGGTGGCTCGCCTCTCATTCATATATATATATATATATATGGAAAGAAAATATTTGTGGAGAAAATTATCTTTTGCTAATTTGTTTGATCATTTAATAACATTCTTATTTTTTAAATATAATTAAATTTGTAAGTGATTAATTTTAAGAGAATAAAATATAAGAGAGAAACAAATAATTAAGGGCATTTTAGATATTTGGCTTAAAAACCTTATTAACTGTTAATTTCGGATGAAAGTCAACTAATAATTGGGGAGATTAGTTCAATTTCAATAAAAGGACTTTGGCAGCTGCAATTAGGTCTCAATTTGGGCTTTGTGTAATTGGCCCTTCGCTATTTCACTTGATAACTTGACCTTCCAACCTTTAAGTAGTGATAGTTAAGTTTGACTCCAGTAATTAACTGGAAGTGATCCGTGTAATAAAGAGTAAAAATTGAATACAATCGTAAAAACGCATTGGTACAGGTAGTAAACTGACCTTTTCTTTTTCGGTATGTAGAATCTCTGACTCGTTCCCTAAAAAGAAGAGAAATATGACTTGATAACAAAGGTGATTGTACATTTTCCATGATCATTGCAAGTTTGCAACTGATACAAACAGCACAGACAAAAGCTTTAATAAATATAGCCAAGTCACGGGATCACGTGAGTACGATATAGATTAATTTCAGTTTTGCTTCATCAGTGGTTTATATTAATTACGAGCGATGGTAGGTTGTACAATACTGTATTTCAAAATCATGTTTTAGTACGACGACGAATCCAGAAATTTGCATGAGATGGAGTAATACACTAAAATATATTATATACAATAATGTTAAACTTCAATTATAATGTAAATATTATTAATTAACATGTCAATATATATATATCAAATATACACGTATACATGTCACATTAATAGTTAGAGTTTGATAGGACTTGTTGAAATTATATATATTAAATTAATCATATCAAAGACTTATTAAAATTTATTGAGTTTAAATATTATATGTATGACTCAAAAATTAATTTATATAGATGCACAGTAAACGAAGAAAATTCTCCATAGATGCTCGTAAATATGTAAAATGAGATTTAAACTTTTATCATAAATGTGAATGAAAAATGCACTGATAATCTGAATTATAAGTGGATGTAAATTTGAAATGACTGAATAAATTATATCACTATTAAGTTCTATAATATTATTATTTATTATAAATAATAATTATAATGTTAAAAAAACTAATATCATAATATAGTATATGATTTTATAAAAAATTTATTGAATAAAGAATTTCATATAACACACCTAAAAAATGAACTCGGATAAAATCACACTTATATTGTAATTAAAATATTTTTAAGAAACAAATAAAATTATAAAATCAACACTATCTTACAACAAAAGCAATGAAAGGTAAACAATAATTGAAGTATCCTAATCTATTGACAATTTTGACCTTAAAAATTTAGACAAGAAAAATTCTCAAATTAGATAATGGTTAAGTTGAAAAATAATATAATTTAAAAAAATAAAAAAATAATAATACTGTAAAAATCTAATTATAAAATTAAGAATTCACTAATTTATCTCCTAAAAATATAAAAACATTATCATATGGATGAAAGTGTAAAACAAAAATTTAGAATAAATGCATAGACGTATATAATTATAAGAAATTAAGAAACGATACTATATATTAAATTTTTACTTTTTTAAATATATATAATATTAATTTTTTACTATTTGAAGTGAGACACATGCCACACCTTAACCAACATTGGGTCTCCTCTGCTTCGGTACATAAGTTATGCATTATATGAATGATTATATTATTTTATAATTTATATGATATTGATAATTTATATATATTATATGTGAATTTAGATGAATTTTGTAATATTACTTATTAAATATTCAAATATATATTTATCAATATATCTCTCTATTAAAAAAGATAAAAAAATCCCCACATATACGAGGATTTGTTCGTATTATAAAAGCAAATACATATTAATATTATAAAAATAAAATTTTCGACTGCATCTATAATTTTTAATTTTGATATATTCAAAAAAAAGTTTCCATATAGGTTTTAATTTTGATAAGTTCAAACAAAAGTTTTCATGGAAAACAATAGAAGATCAAGTTAAAAGAGACACCTTACTTGTTCATCAAATGACAGGTTCAATCCTCACGAATCACGAAATATATGATAATTTTTACACATATTTAAGGGTAGATAGCCCTCTACGAATAAATTTTTTGACCATTCATTGAGCAAACTCTATCGGTAGATCCTAGTAAATATCTATCCTAGTATTAGGATTATATATGTGAAGAAAAAAAAAACCTAGAGCTTCCGTGTATCCTATTACTGTAATAGGTTACATAGAAGAAGAAAGAACTACTTAGAGAGAGAGACAGGAATAGAAAAGCTAGCCAAGAAAGGCCACCCACTTCATATTCTAAATTACGAGTACACTACTGCTAGTAGCTACGATATACATAAAATCTAAAAATACTAGAATACATATACATGAGCTATCATGGTTTAAATAGTTTGTTGCCACATCTGCATTTCCATGAGAGCAGATAATAGTTTTCATCTTCTTGGGTTGATGCCTCGAATCGATTTTTAGGATGGGAAGGGACGACTAAAGTAGCCACGCAAGGCCTACAATTCAAACACTTGTTCGCACACTGTGGAGGTCTTGAACCCAGCACCATTTTCACTCCTTCAAGTCCCCTTAAAAACACTGACCCAGCTGCCCAAAAGGCGAGTAATAACTAGTTATGAAGTTTATCTTACTTTTTCACATAAAATGGAAGAGAATCCACTTCCTAAAAGTGGTCTATTTTAGCAATGCAGTATTTGAAACTAACAAATATATAGTGGGGTGTGTGCCTTTTTTACCTGATTTGGAGGAAAGAAATGTGAAAGAAATGATGAGCATCAGGATGACTCTGTTGTTTAACCCGTTTGTGTAGTGTCTTGATGAAGCCATTTAGGTCTTGTCTTCCAACTTGGAAAAGTGAGAAGAAAATATTCAGATTTGCTAAAGGATTTGAGAGTTTTCTTGTAGAGGAAGAAGTGAGATAATGGGCATATTTCAAGGCTGGTGGTGCTTGCAAGAAGGGAGCAGCATATGGGGTGGATGGTGCTTTGTTCAAAAAAACTCAGTGCATCTCTGTTTTGGGGCCCAAAAGAATACTTGATATTTGAAATCTCTTTTTGAGAAATAGTCACTGTGAGTTACAATTATTCAGTGTGGATTGACTGAAGTTACAGTTTTTCATCTTTTGCCAGATGAATTGACTTCTCTTTGCCAATAAAATAATTTCGGAGTAAATTCCTACTTTTTTTGGTTCTGTGCAATAGCAGTACAGACCCCTTCTTTTGTCATCATAGAAAACTGTTGCTCCGCTCCTTTTATGATCGTTCCATTTGGTTTCTTGGTGTAGTTTTAACTTTTATGATGCATTGATCCACTTTTCTTTTTTTTTTTTCCACTTTTGTAACTCCGGGAAATCCATTCAATCTATCATCTAGAATTTCATAATATATACCTAATTTTGTATTTATGAGAGGGTTGAACGGAGAATTGAACATGAAGGACAATCTTTTCAACTTATCCTTTGAACTTTAGGAATTGATGTTTTTATTTTTATAGGCTTTCGATAGAGAAGTAAATTCCGTGTGGTAATAAGGTCTAGGAGAATTGAACCCAGAGAGTTAATCTTTTCAACCTGTTATTGTGAAGGTAGGAATTCATATCTAATGTTATTATTGTTATAGTTTTTCAATAGAAAAGCAAACTTGACTTATTAATAACGTAAAATAGAATGACTTTGAAAGCTAAAAAGATAATCTTTCTATCCCGAATTTTAGAATTCATATCTAATGTTATTATAGGATTTAGACGCAAAACAATAATTTGTTTTTCAGCATAAAATTAAGAACGGTTTGGTTTTATAACCTACCGCTAGCTACTACCCTTAATTGGTGAGTTAACCCCACAAATCCCATGCAAATCACACAAACGAAGAAAGTGTCATAGTGCTCCCTCACCCTTTTTTTTTTGTTTTATGGACAAATTTCATTTTTATCTCTATAATTTAAGAAATTATAATTTCTTAATTATATTTTGAAATACATTAAATCTTCTTTAAAATTTTCAAAACATATTAAATTAGTCTCTTCCAACAGCAGTCAATTGATAATCAAACCGAACGGACAACATGATATGTAAGGGTAATTTTATCATTTTGAATTGCAACCAAAATTTTAATATGTGTATAAACACGATAATTTAGGGAAAAAAAATTTAAAATAAAGAAAGGAAAATAAAACAATAAAAATATAAGAATATCCCTTAGGCACACAAATTTTCAAAACATATTAAATCAGTTTCTTCCATCAGTAGTCAATTGACAATCAAACTCAACGGATAACATGGTCGACAAGGGTAATTTTATTATTTTGAATTGCAACCAAGATTTTAATATGTGTATGAACATGACAATTTAGGAAAAAATTTTTAAAAAAAAAGAAAGGAAAATAAAACAATAAAAAGATAAAAATATCCCTTAGGCTCACAAATAATTAATTAAACCTATTTTTTAGAAAAAACTTTTAAAAAATCAATATACTTCAATAATTAATTATTAAAATATTAATAAAAACTTTAAGAAAATTAAAATGTATAATTATTAGGAGAGAGAAAGGGTTGTGGCAAAGGATGACTCTTGGATAAGTAAACGATGGGGGAGAGCTAAGCCTCACCATTGATCGTCTCAATGGAGAGTTGCTAGAGGTAATCTTTAGTCAGCAATGCATGTCAACATGTCTTCTTCCTTCATCAAGTGATCTAGTCCAGTTTTAACTAGTATCCGTTTAACTAAGTTCATTTTTTTTTCTTTGTCGATCTAGTCTTAACAGTGCAAATTAGATCGTTGCCAATTTGGTATTTTTTTTTTTATTTTTTTTTTTAAAATTAAAAACTAAAATTTTAAGTTTACTTTTATCATTTAAAAAATGTGAAGATTTGCTATTGTTTTAATTTTTAAATATTATTTTAATGAAATATTTTATAATTATATATGTAAATGTTTTAATTTAAAAATGGTGATGTGTTGAATCATCGATGTGAAATTATTATTATTTTTTTTGAATTTTGTTTGACTCATGCTAGATTTTTACTGGTTGATAAATTATGACAAAATAATACTTTTAAGATTAACTAATAATAGAGGTAAAATTGACCTTTTGTATATTCTGTTAGGTTTGTTTGTTAAAATTGTCAGTAAGAAAGATTAATTTGACGTGTTTTAAAAATTTTAAGGAAAATTTGATATGTTTTTAAAATTTAGTTAAAATTTTAATATTAAGGATGAAATGAAATTTACTGTTGTTTTATTAGTTAAGTGACAAAGTAATCTCGATCTCCAGATTATATATAAACCAAAAAAGAGAAGAAACACAAAAATTAAAAAGGAGACAGAAACAGAAGAAAGTTGACAAATGCAATCGCAAGATCTTACAGCAGAGGAGCCAATCTGAGGACACAGATGGAAAAAAAACAGATGCTCTTTATTGGCATTGATGGGTAAACGGGAGCACAGTGTCAATTGGACAGTCACACTGTCACAGTGGGATAGTACAGTCTACTTTCAATCACTGTTTGCTTGTCCAAATATACTGGGACTGGAAGAACCTACCTTATGAATGATGGGATAAGTTTGGTACTGCCATTTTGCATTTTAAAGATTTTATTTTTTAGCATAAAAACAACAATAACACTGCTACTACCACAGCCATATTCTCCACCTGTGGATCAATTTTTGGTGAAAGTTTGATTTGACTTGATTTTTTTTTCAAAAAACGAACTCTTTTATGGGGAATATGGTAGGCGATTTTAGGAGAGAAAATCAGAAATTTAAAGAGAATTTTAATAAATTTCGAATAATCATGATGTTTTTCATGAATTCTTAAGAACATAATTTAGTCAAAACATATGAGAGGTACTTGAAATTGTAATTTATCCATTTATATTATATATTTATTTTTAATGATAATATTAAGATGAAGAAAGTTTAATAAATTGTGGAAGACTTGAATTAAGCAGCTAAGTTTTCCAAGGTAATTGAAGAGTGAGGCAGCTGGTTTGTTAGCTGTGTTAAATGTCCCAGCTCTTGCATCATTCAGTTTTGCTGAAGTTAGTAATCCTTCCATAGAACTCTTTCCAAGTTTCCAACCACAAGTGAATGATGATCAACCAACGGAGCTATGACCTGTTTTTCCTTTGATCAAAACGTTTTCCACTTCATGAAGCTCAAACGACTGTATAAATTCGTTATCGTTTAGAGAATTTATAACTTCAAAAGCCTTTTCTTTTTGCAAAGCAAAGGCCTAAATATAAGGTGATCATGATGCCATTTCTGAATTCTCACGCATAAAAAAAATAATTATAACACACTAAATGGGAAAATATCAGATTTCATTAGCCAACAGCAGTATAGCTGCAATGTACAATTCATAACAAAAGAAACCAACAGAACTTGGACTTGGTTACCCAAAAAAAGAAAACAACCAAAAACAAGGTTGTTATCTCAAAAAAAAAGGAACTGACACCACCAAGCCCTCTGATCTGAGGCAACTAGACAGTAGAATTGCCAAAGCAACCAAACATTTAAGGACTTCAGAACTTGAAATAAAAAACAAAGGAGCCGTCCAAACTCTAGCAAGAGCTTGGAACACTCAAAGAGACGTCTAAAACTATATCATGGACTAATTTAAACAACAGGCTTCATCAGACTGAAAATAAAGAGAGCTTAACCCTATCACACCCTCGTAGGAATGCACGACCAAAGCTAAAACACCAGACATTAAAATGTCCAGCAAAGAAAATTTTGACTTGGCAGGATCAGAAACAGAGTACCCACAAGTGGAAAACTAATCCACAACTTGGTAACTGTATTCTCGGGGAACCATGGCGATGGATGAGGCAGCCTCCCATCAATGGGGGCCAAACAGTTGCAACAAGCTTTCCGATGTGAAGGTAGCCTGTAAAAAAAGGATGCCAAAGTCTCCCGGAAAACAACTAAGCCACTTAATTACCACCTGCAGGCACACAACTGACAAACCAAAAAACTGCGCTGAAGGCTGCTACCCACGTAAGCTGGCTATGAATTCTACTGTACTCGATCATATTGAAGTTGTAATCCCCGATCCAGTTCTTCTAAAGCTTTCAGACTCGAGGATGGTTATTCTATTTCCAGCACTAATTAAGAGAGTATATCACATCTCCATAAACTTTCCACAAGCTGTGTGACCGTGCTACTGCTAATTGAGTTGCAGTGCTGAAGATTCAATCCCACTAGAGTCTTGCCCAATTTTTTGAGGGAAGGCATGCTCCTGTTTGTTAATTCAGAACAACTTGATACAGAAAAGACTTGCAAATTGAGCTGCTCAGCCTCAGATAAAGCAGTAAGTCCAGAATCGGATATTGCACACTTTGACACATCTAGATCACTGAGAAATACACAGTTGTCAGCAATGGCCATCAAACTTGCATCAGTAATCTTCCTGCAACCATCCAGATTCAACATTTCAAGAGTTTCACCATGTAGCCGAGTTAAGGTCAAAACTGCTTCATCCGACAAATTGAGGCAGCCGCTAAGATTCACTTTGACTAGCCCTGCTTCACAACTCTCAAACAGTGGGAGAATCCCAACATCTGTTATTCCACATAGCCCACTCAAGTCTACATGCTGAAGCTGAGGGCACAACTTCCCCAGCATGGCCAGGCTTGCATTTCCAAATCCAGGGCAGTTTCGTATGGACAAGAACCGAAGAGAATTGCTAGGAGAGGCCATAGAGATTCCTAATGCCATATCCTTAATTCCCATGCACTTCACAAGGGTGAGAGACTTCAACTTTGTTGCGCAATTGGACAGGACACCGATAATTCCTGATTCGCTGACCCTGTTACACTCCTCCAATTGAAGGATCTCAAGAGATCCTGCAGATCTAGCAAAAGCTACCAATCCATTGTCTGATATAAAGCAGCACTTACGGAGGCACATCTGCTTCAGGTTTGCACAACCCTTTCCTATGACTTCAAGACTCACATCAGTTATGCCTCCACAGGAAGCAATTGTCAAAGAAGACAATTTTTGCAAACCCTGAGCATTACCCATGACCCAAAATCCCTTCTCACTCACATTTCTGAGACCACCAAGCATGAGAGTAGTAACAACCTTGCCATAGTGCCCAATCACTGCCAGAGAGAAATCAGTGATGTTCAAGCCCTGAAGCTTGACCTTTGTGAGGACAGACGAAGCTGATGACAACAAACTCGAAATTCCATGATCCCTAACGAGAGGACAGTCCTTGATAGAGATGCTTTGTAGCCTGGGGCAAAACTTTCCAATAGCTTGCATACCCTCATTGCCAATCTTTGAACAAGATTCAATGTTCAAAGCAGTCAAATTAGGGCAGCTCTGTGCAATGGCAATCAAACTCTTGTCTGAAACTGTAGGGCAATGGCAAAGTTCAAGCTTTTCCAACGAATGGCACTCTTTAGCAATTTCCAAAAGACCTTCGTCCCCAACACCAGGTACATTCCACAATGAAAGTGACCTGAGAGAAGGGCAGCCACGGGCTATTGCTGATAGACCAGAGTTTGTTACACCACGAATATAATTGCTTCCCCGGATCGAAAGCTTCCCAAGCCCCCCATGGCCATTTGTTCCAACAGCAATTGCAGCGAGTCTCATATCTGTAGCTTTCTTCCCATCCAAGCACCTAGTAAGATAGCCATTGCCATCTTCATCACATGTCATCATTTCAACATCATCAGCAACCGTGGCCTTCTTCAGATCCACAGATCCATTGGTTTCCCCCTTGCAGATATCTGCCTTACGCATACTGCTCAATACCATAAGCCACTTCTTGGAGACACAAGAAGCAGAGCTTCTCTCTTTACCACCAGGAAGCCGTCTAAAGATCTCAAACAGGCATTCCTGAGGAAGAACTTCAATGGATGGTCGATTTTCCCACTCAAACTCACTTTCACTGAACACAAACGGATCACTGATTCGTGCCCTTTTAAGAGCAGGGCAGTAAACATCCACATAAGAACCACAACCCCCAGATAGGAATTCATCATCTCCTGCAAAACCCATTTCAACAAATATTTCAATAACCTAAAATCCTTATTACAACACCCAAAAAAAAATAAAAACATTAAATTTGATCATCCTTGACTCAGTTTGGAATGAAACAACATTAAATAATTCAATACCAGTAATTCAACATCAAGCTCATATTTTAACCATATAAATCCCTAAACAAGTCCCTAAAACTACCTAAGATCAATCTAAATCTGCAACCATGTTTAAAACAAATTAAAAAAAAAAAAAAAAGAGAAGAAAACGTACCAGAGTAGTTAACAAGAGCAGGCATGATTGAGGAATGTTGAAGCGGTGCCCAGAAAAACCAGAGAGCAAAAAGGAGAAGAGAAGGAAGCAGATGAAATACAACAAGGATTGAGAGGTTGAATGCATGAGATAACAAGTAATGTATGTGGTGAAGAAACCCTAAACGAGTAGGGCAAAAAAGAGAGAGATGGAGAAAATGGAGAAAAGTGTTGTGGTTGAGGATTATTGACTCAACAGATGGGGAGTGTATGTATATATGTAGACTTTGTAGAGAGAGAGAGACGTGTCGTGGTGAGAATTTTTTTTTGCAAGATACATTAACTGACAAACTCATGCAAAATGCAATGTATCTTCAAAATTTCTTATTATATTCTTTCTCTTCCCTCCAACCAACCCAACTTCGCTTTCCACCTACTTGGCTCACCCCCTCTTACACACACCCCCCCTGCCCTTTTTCACCTATTAGAAAAGAAAATACTTTTCATGAAAACTGCAGGCGTAGATGATGTATGATTTCTATATTTGAATAGTTGTAATATATATATATATATGGCATTTTCAAAAATCATAATTTTATGAAAGTTGAATATAATTTACAGTTTTAAAATTAGATCAATCTTTTTGGTTAGTTATATGTAAAATGTACAAGTTTTTATCAAATTTTGAAATTTGTGTGATTTTTTTTTTTTTAGTTTTAGCCAAATTTTAGGATTGGTTTTCATCATTTTTTTTAATGTAAAATTAACTATAATATCAAAAACTTTTAAAATAATCCCAAGTAACTATGCTGAAAAAATAATATACTGTAAAGTTAATTAGGCTAGTACTACCAATAACAATATATATATATATATATATATATATATAGACACACACACCCCTTGAATGAATCTTATGGTAATTGTTGGGAATTTATAAAATATCTAAGAGACGTGTATTCAATATAGAGTTTATTGGAGTTTGATGAATTTTTTTTAATAATAGTGCTGGTAGAATTTACATATCTATAATCTTCATATTAATTTTATTAGAATTCTTTAAGAAATTTAATGAAATTTTTAAGAATTATTATAATTTTTTTTTATAAAAATCATTTTAAAATTCATTCAAAACCATCATTTAAATGAAATTTGTGGAGTAAATAATTTTTTGATACACTTAAATTTTATTGGATTTCATACAAATCTATGAATACACCTAAATTTTAATAGATTCTGTATAAATCTGGATTGAATAAACATGCATTACAATGGAATTTGTTCAAATTTAGATTGAATACACATACATTACAATGGAACTCATTCAAATTTATATTGAATACATCCAAATAAAATAGATATAAAAATAAAATATTTTTATTCATATTTGGCATAAATATAATTTGATATAATTAAGATGAGTAATGTTGGACTTCTAAAAAATTTTATTCAAATTCATGCTTAAATGATGAGGTATGTAAGTTGTTAAAATTCTATTAATTATCATATTATCTCATGATTTATAAGATTTTGACAAGTCACATATCACACTTATCATATCATTTGAACATAAATTTAAACAAAATTTTTGAGAAATCTAGAATTACTCAATTAAGATTGGGATATAAATATTTTTATTAAAATTATTAGGTTTGATTTGATCATTTAAAAGATTCATTAATCTCACGATAGATTATTTCATAATCATCTTATAAAAGTATCTCACATTCTGCTTAAAACTACTGCCAAATTTACTCATATTATAATCATGTTTTAAGCTTTTACCAAATACATTTTTTATACCAAAATTTTTAAATAACCAGATTTTAACTTTTCAAAACCAATACCAAATGGCCCCAAATGAAAATTATGTAACTTTATCTTTGGTTTAATTAGTTAAAGTAATTGTGACACCATTTGTTTTATAATTCATCACACAAACCCAGCAAAAGGAAGTCATGATTTATCTCTGTGTCTTAATGGTGTAGATTCTCTGGAAAACACAAGTGTGTCTGTGTGCACAAATATGTTAAATAATTAAAAACGGGACAACAAAGGAATGAACGAGACAGAAGTTGAGCTTGTGCACAGGATAATACAGTTTGGTGATAGAAGAAGAAGTTGGGCAAGTGTCTACTTTTGATAGTTTTGTAATCTTTGATTAGTTGTATTCAGTCATTGCTTGTATTGTATGCATGCACGGTTATCCTGCAATTTCCAACTGAGACTATGGGATTTGGAAACCCATCTGTATTAACCAGCTTTATTATCTTTACCTAATCAACTATGCTTTTATTGTTACCATTTTAGCACCAAACAAACAACATTTTAGTCAAATTAATTACCGTAGTAAATGATTGCACTAATTTATGGCATGAAATTCAGTTCTTTTTTATATATTGTAGGTTTTTTATTTTTTCAAAAAAACCAGTTTAAATACTTCTTATATTGAAGCTATTATGTATGTAACTTTGAGTTTTAAATGTTATAGTTGGATATTTTTCTATCAACTTAATTTTTAGGATCTGATGGTAAATAACATGATATCAAAACTTAGAGGTCTCTGATTCAAACTCTCTCTTTCCCCTTTATCTGTCATCTTGTTATACATGTTATACGATAAGGAGCCCTTAAGTCTTAAATACTATAGTTATGATATTTAGTATGTGTCTATTATCTGTCTACATTATGCATACGAGATCATTTTTTATTAGTTTAAATTTTTAGATATAATGAAAAAGTTATTACGGTAACTACCAGAAGCTAGTGATTTTTAATAACTTATACAGTTACATGTTTTGTGTATAAAACTCTCATTACAATCGCATCAATGTCAAGTGGAGGTATAAAAATGCACCACGAGCAATTAAATGTTAAAAAAAAATGTAATCTGTATTAATGATTTTCTAGAGCTTTTTATTTAGTCAATTCATCAATTATACATTGACAAATGTAGCGCACCAACTAATTTGGCATCATTGTGTTATCGATTATCAGATATTTCAATTGAATTTCAATGCATTTAATTTTAAATATGGCTAGTGAGTAGTGACAATTTATAGGCCAATCATATGTATTTACGGGATGATTAAGAAAATTTACTATTTAAATTTAATAAAATAATAACTGGTTTTGATTGAATTTTACAAGCAACATTTTAATATGCATTAATTATGTTATTAGATGTGACTTTCAATTATTTGATAGTGTATCAATTCAATTAGTAAAAAAAAAAAAAATCACTTGCATTGACTACTAGATTAACATTAATTTAATAAACATTAAGTTAAAAAATCTTATTGGGGAAAACCTATGAACATTGGGCTATTTACAAAAGTTACTAAACCTCAAATTTTGATTAAATTTTAAACAATTTAACAAAGATATTAGATCATCTTAAATACATTGAAAGAGTTAGAAGGATCTGCCATTTGTTTCAGTTTTCTGGACCCAACTAAAAACCATTAAAGCCAGACAAGTTGGAATCAAAGGGGAAGCCAAGTTAAATGAATTTCATCAAGTTGTTTTGGAAGCTGTATATAAGTCGCTAATACTGGAGTCAACCTGCAGGCAACCTTGGAGGTAAGCAGCAGCGGTCAATTTACAACTACGTTCCAAAAAGAAAGAAAGAAGCGGTCAAAAATGTAAGGTTGACTTGGGAACCCCAAAAATTAAGACGGTAGGACCCATTCAACCCAATGTATCATGTAGGCTGCAATTTACATAAACATATGTAAACTTGATGGTTCTTTTCTCTTGGACATAACAACTCTATGGACATGCAGTGCAGTGAACTTGATTAGTCGTACGCATATTAGGACACATATGATGTGTACATATGCATGTAGGTCCAATGTATGGCCAGAATTGAGTTTCAGATTGAATAAGCTTTCATCGTAATCGGTTAGAATCAATGGATCTCTCTTACTGAAACCTCTAGAGACTTTTTCAAAATGCATGACTCATACTATCATTATCGAAATACATGACACATATTGTTCAAAAAGAAATTGTGTCATTGCAACATTTTTCACCCTTTTATTGTTTATCAAATAATGAAATCAAGTAAAAGTTTTATGCTGTATATAAAATAATTAATTTTGTTAGGTCTTGATTGTCATCATTAAACAAAAAATCACATGAAAAAATAATTTCAATCGTTGGGTCAATCTAATACTCGAAATATTACAATTTTGTTACTATATTATTATAGCATAGTTATTGAATACTTGTGAGGGAGCTCACCACATATTTTTGCTTCTCATTTTTTTTTTTGTTTGAATTTTAAAGTATGTATTTATTTGTTTATTAGATATTATCTATAATGATCTTTAGTCATCACGGTAGTAATTTGTCCATGTGAGGTTTTTGACTTTACCCTCAGAGGGGTGTAACGAAGGTTGACCCTCCTTAAACCACAAATAAATTAGCAATATGACATTTTTAGGATTTGAATAAAAAATCTACAGGTATTTTGATTGTAAACCTGATATCATAAAGGTAATGTAATAATCGTTAGTCATCATAATAACTATTTATCCACGTGAGATTTTAGCCTTAGCCCCAGAGAGGTATGGTAGAGGTTAGTCATTCTGAAATCACAAGTCTGAAATAATATAGAATAGAGTGAGGAGCAGAGTGTGATAGAGATGTGTTCTTTTTAAACCACAAATAAATAGGTGATGTGGCGTTCGTAGGGTTTGAAACGAACACCTATAGATATTTTAGTTGCAAACTCAACCAAAATACCTATAAGTCTTTGGTTTAAACCCGAAAATATCACATTACTATTTATTTTTGGTTCAAGAGGGGCATGTCTCTACCACATTCTGTTCTATACTGTTGGGGACTTAAGGTTTAAGGAGGGCCAACATCTACTATACCCCTCCAAGGATAACGCCAAACATGGCACATCGACAAATGGTCACTACGGTGACTAATGATCACTACATAAAACATTGACACTTTTTTAATAACCATTCTTCAACCATACAAACTCTTTCGGATTTTCAACATCCATTTAACAAAATGAAGAAACCTAGATTTTCAATGACACAAACTCTTTCAATAACCATTCTTCTTCCTTGAAAAATCGAAACAAGGATTTTTAATTAGATCTTCGATGACATGGCGACTAGATCTTCAATGATCAGGTTTTTCTCAACTTCTAATTCTATTAAAAAAAAAAGAAATTAAAAAAAAAAAATAGATCGACGATGATCTAATCTTCCTCAACTTCCAAACTCATTAAAAAAGAGACAAAATAAATAAATAAATAAATAAATAAAAATCATCATCACTGATCTGGTTATTTAATATGATCATCTCTTCCTTAATACTCGCTTCCAAGACCCACCCCTTTAAGACCCGCTTTCAGGACCTTCGCCAACCTAATGTTGCCAACGCTGCGGATTTAACCACCGATTGCACCTATGACAACTTCAACCTCACCAGTAACTCCACCACCACACTCACCCACTCGTCCTTGGCCGTCGTTACCACCACCAGCATCTTACCACTTCACCTCCACTCGCATTTCTTATTTTAAAAAGATAAAATAGTAGATTATATAAATTGGAACATTTCTATTTTTATTTTACTTTTCTACTGTTTTAATAATTATTTTATTTTACTTTTCACATTTTTAATATTTAATTATTTTATTTACATTTTTTAGGTGACATATATTGGATATATAGGAGTGTCTAAAGTCGAAATTGTCCCTCCTGTATAACATTTGACCAATAATTGACTTATGGTAGAAACTAACTTAAAGAGTTAGTTTATATATAGGAACCACATGAGTTATAAACACATTCATTTAAAAATTACAATTTTTTTTTAAAAAAAATATAGGAACCAAAATAAAATTTATCTATCAAAATCCAGAGGACAGAGAACCTTACAATGCATGCGTTGCTCACATGTTGCCACCTTAGCATAATATAAAAGGATTATGACCCTATAACAAATTAAGATCGCTTGATTAAGACAATACAATCAATCAATAATATGAAGCTACAAAAATTAGACTCACTTACCCAATAAGTCTTGTTTTTGTGTGGTTAGGCCGGGTTCATCTAATCAAGCAAATTCTCTGTACAAATAAACTTGAAATGTGATATCTTATCCTCCGTCGGGATCAGATTTTAACCATTTTTTTTTTTATCTATAATTATAAATATTTTTGCTGGCACTTGGAAGTTGGATCAAGAAAGCCGGCTTGTATTCTGAAATAACATAAAAATGCATCAATCTTCCTTCTTGCTACCTATGATTAATAACCTCTTTACATTCACTTGATTATTAATTTTTTGATATTCATGGGACCCCGCTGTACCATTGCTATTGATATCCCATCCTTTATGATTGTTCATATATGATTAATCCATTTTTTATTCTGAAGTCATCATTCTTGAGGAATGCTAGCTATTGTAGTTATTACAACAGTATTACATGATCTTTAAATTGAAAGTAAAAATTGTCGTTCATATTAGAATTATATCATAAAAAATGATAAAATTTATTTATTATTTTATATGAATATTTATCATTTTACGATCGATTAGTATAACATTATATTTAGTGAGCATCGGGCCGATGTGTTATAAAATATATTCGATTTATATGTGTTGACGCAAATGCACGTGAATGGATATAAACCAAAAGTTCTTCATCAATAGTGCAAATTATTAGTTCCAACTGTTGGTGAATTGTGCAGTTCGAAAGTGATCGAAGTTATAGTGCTAGTAACTTCCAGTCACAATACATTATCTAAATGAGTCTTCACTACGGATTATAGTGTATGACAATATATTAAATTGGATCATATATGTGAAACCACTCAAATGAAATTTACTATCCAAGTGGATTAATAGTAATATAGCGGCTATAAAGATAATTATGACTATGAAATTCATGTTCATGGTATTCAATTGGTTGTATAACGTACAGTACAATTATGATATCTGAATATATTATAATAGTCACACAACTGTAATGGGGTAACTTGAAGAACCCAACCAAAGATGTAATCAAATGTGATTGACAATATATTATCTCCTTATTGATTACGGAAATCTGAGTAGAAACTGGGAAAAAATGGTTTGATAAAATTGTTATTACTGCAATAATATATTTACATTTGGAGGACAATTATAATTCTATTGGTGATACATGTTATAACCAAGAAAATATGAATTACAATAAATCCTTAAAGGGAGTTTATAATAAATAATTTATATTTAAAATAACCAAATTAAATATTATCCCAAGGTTCTCTACTAAACTTAATATTTAAAAAATATTAAATTAATTATTTACAAATGATTTTTCTTAAATTAAAGAACCAATATATAAATAGTGAATTAGATTATAAAAAGTCTTGACACTATAAATACAACTATTTTACTTATTTTCAAGTGCAATACTAAATACATTCACATTATTTTTAATTTTTAAAAACCATTTTTAATAAATCCTAGCAAACACAATGTATTTTTAAAACATGATTTTCATTTTACTTTTTTTTTTCCCCAAAAACCCTATTTTAAAAACATCTTTAAGTCTTTAGGAAATTTTGTTTCACAATTGCTACTCCATTAAATGGTCTTTAATTAAGGAAAAAATTTTACTATCTTTTTCACTTGTATGATAAAAAATCAATGGAAAAACTTTTGGTGTTTCAAGGAGAGTTGCGACTAGGGTTTGAAGAGGATCTTCGGGATTTTTTAAAGTCAGTAAATGAAGAAACTCTTGGTGAAAATATCATTCGACTATTTTTCTCAGATCCGTTACATACAGATTACATGATCTTTCAGGACTTCGGCAGTTCGGCATGTACCTGTTTGTGTCTAGTTTTATGGTAACAAAACTTCAATTTATTGGAAGAATAAATTATGAATTGACCAATTACCATGAACCTGAACAGGAAATCAAGGACTGAAGCTTTACGGAAATGGTAAAACTTAGGGAAAAAAGTTGAAATGGTTTAATTGCAGGCTAAAATCGAACATTTCCCATTTGTTAAGAATCCATAGATCAAGAGGCCATTTACAGAAAACAATCAGACGTACTAAGGCAAGGATATTAATTTATTGTCGCAACTTCAACGTGAAGGATAAATTAATGTTGACCAAGTCTCGTAAATTCGGTGACTTTATTGATTCAGTCAGACATAATGGTTATTCATAAATCATAATTACAATTAAAGACATATCCGATTAGGTGATTATGTTATGTGAATATTATAATTAAGAGATCTCATATGATTCTGATGCATGATATCCACAGAATCAAGGGCCGCTTTCTGTTTCAAGACTGTGCATGTGTGCCATATCTTTTTTGTTTTATTTTAATTTTATTTTTGCGGTTGTTTCCTTTCTAATTAAGCAGAAAATATTTCATATGTACTTGTAATTGGCAACTTTATTTGAATAAATTTGAGGAATTCAATTCTAAATTAATTTGAGCTCGACCTACCCAATTTGATTGTGGTATACAGTCATTATCTACTAGATCACTTTACTAATAATTGAGAATTAATTACTGTCTTATAAAGGTAAACTTTTATCAATAAAGATAAATTTTTTATTGTATTATCACTGTACATTTCTAAAATAGATAGGACAAGAGAAATGTTAAATACTCTCTACACTCTTTCAATACATTTTTCATTCAATATATTATAAGTAAGTAAAATTGTACTTTTGCGATGTAATTTTTATATCAAAAATGTAAAATTTATTTTAACTTTTGTGCTTAAAAAGTATAATTTGTACTCTCATTATATGTTGAATGAGGAGTATATTGAAAAAAATATATTTACTATATTCTAATATGATAGAGTTTAGTCAATGGTAGTAGGCACTATTGGTTTAGACGCCAACTACCCTCATGTCTTTAGTGGTATAGGTTCAATATCGGAGTAGCTAAAATAATAGCTCCCTCATCGTTATGTGTAAGTTGCTCATCTAGCTCCATGTGAATAGATAATTTCCATATGGGAGCAATATTTTGAATCGCGTCATTAGTGTTTCTATCCCTATTAATTCTGATAGTTTTTTGAATCAATCTCAATTCTTAAAAAAAAAAAAAAAAAGAATTTATTAAATATTATTATTAATAATTTTAAATCAATCAGATATCTATTGTGACCTGTGAAAGAGAGCGCAAAAAGTGGGTGCATGAATGGCGATTTTTTGTAGCATTTTGATTTTAAATAGGATAGAAGGAATGAAATACATTGAACATGAGGCATGAGACTTATGTGTCGATGCTGCCTGCAAGCCTGTGAGTAGTTATGGGCCACATATTATAAATGTCACCCAGTAAAATATGCAGTTTATGTATCCCCGTTGCATGGAGGCCAAGAATTGTTTGCTGATTCTCTATTGTATTCCCCCCTCTTACACGTCACCTCTGCACGTGTATCATCAATCTTCTTGAATCTTGACATTGGTTTTGTTCTTTTATTTTGAAATGCTTGACATTGGTTTTCTGGTATCCTGGAATCTGTATATATAATAATAAATAACACCATCAAACTTGAATGACCAATAGATCAATTTTCCAATGTGCTGAACATATGCACTTAAGAACGTATCATTTACATCTTAGTCGAAAGTGTGTGGGTGGTGATTGCATTTATCTTCTTTTGAAACTCATCGTCTAACGTCTGTATATACGGTATAACTGAATAATCATAAAAAAGGATATTTATGCTACCTCATAATATTATTGATCTGAACATATACTTCAAATTATACATGTAAAATCCCAACAAATAATAATAAAAAAGACTGAATTTTTAAACTACCATCAAAATATAAATTTGAGATATTTTAATATTAAAAATTAAAAATTAGTGTGGATTATTTTTTTATGTGTAAACTAAAAATTAGTTTATATAAAAGAGAGTAATTCATGCACGAACTCGTGTTGTTAAGTTAATTCAATTTATAATTTCTACATTAGTTTCAAAATTTAAAATTTTCTAATAAAAAAAAAAAAAACTATACATGCCAAGGTGGAAAGAAGCTTTTTTGGACAAAAGTTGTGAAAAGACAAAGCTTCAATTTACTTAAACCCAACTTGGACTCGAAGCATTCATGCCAAAGGCTGTCAACCGCAGCTTGTTGCTGATTTCAATGTGAAAACCAATCATGTGCCAGCCTGATTTATTTTGCCAACAACTGACCCATTCTGGTTTATGATTAAACTTAATCCGAAAAGCTCCGCAACTTGAATAATTTACAATTATTGTATTTCTCAACCACTTCATCAGCAGCATAATCAATATTCTCAGTAGCTTCATAGATAAGTCCTCCACAAAGGCTAAGCATAATCATTTGACTTTTCACACACATATATGTATATATATATATAATGAAAATTTACTATATTCTTTTTTTAATAATTATGATGCTTAATTTCTTAGATTCTTCACACATTTAATACTCCAATTCTCTCCAACCCAGCAATAGAAACTAGGATGTGATGAAAAAAAAGAAGGAAGATCACTCAGCTCATAAAATAAGGGAGAAAAGGCAGCATATGTTACTTAAAATTGATGCTTAAGACTAGGGTCTCTATGTCCAAGTATACATTGATCTTGATCACATTTCAATAGCAAAAGAATGCTCTTATTAGATTAATTACAATTCTTTCCGCAAAGCACGCAAAAAGTAGAATTCAACACGGTTTTTTAATATAAAAATATATGGTTTGTTGGACATCAAAATATATGTATATCGTTGAAATGCGAAGGATTCATGAACTGCGTAAATACTAATTATTTAGTGATTGAAATGGATTCATACATCATCCCTATCCACATTGAAGGATTAAATAATTTTTATACAAAATGAGAACATGGTGCGTTCATATGGTTTGTTCAACTTGGAGCTTTCAGATAAGCCAAGATCATGCAATAATATTAAAGCTTAAAAGACAAATTATTTATATTAGTTATCAAAATACTACACACATAGTTCATTAAAAATAATGTTTTCACATTCGACAAAAGGATTTTTGTTTTGTGTTGGAATATTCATTGTACGAGGATGCAGACTGTGCATGAATCTGTTTAATTTCTGACAGAATGCATATTTCCGAGTACGACTGTATGGTTTCCCACTTGGGAAAGATCAAGCTCAATTTCGCTTTTGGTAGGCTTGACGCGTTCAAAATTAACAGTAGTTATATCCCTGCGCGCATTTGCTCTACAAAGATGGAGGCATGTCTATTTTGCGTGAACTTCATGACATCTAATAGCATTTTGTGGGTAATGACTTCTCGTGGATTAGTGCATATCTACTTATAATTCGTGTGATTATTATACACTTTCTTTTTATGTTTATGATGAATGTTTGAGTCTCATTATATACATCTACTTATCTATATGAGATATTTCTTTTTTGAATTGTAGGAGTAAATTTCTCTCAATGTTAAGAAAATAATTTTCTAGATTGTTGTACTATTTAATCTCAGTGGTCGGTCTTGATAGACCTCTATGATTAGTGTAAGTTGATTTATGATTATATTATAATTATATTAAAAAATGTAAATATTAACATTTGTCTTTAGGACATAGATTAAGACCTAGGAAATTGAAAAGGAAAAAAAATCACAACATGAAAAACAAGATGCATATATAGATGATTTGTCGCATGTAAATCATAATGTGCAGGAGAAGAAGGGCTTTGTCACAGATCATGAAAAACACATGACAACAAGATGCATGTATAAATGATCATTTAATAACCTTAAATTTCGCGGGCCTAATTGCCCTTGGGTTTCGATAGCGATATCGAGTGGACAGCCCAAAACTTAGCCCATCAGGATATAACTACAGTTTTTGGGGTAAACCTTATTTTAATCCCTAACTTCTCAGGAATTCTTCTTCTCAAAAAAAAAAAAAAAAAAAAAACCTGCCCACCAATTCAAACTTTTTTGGAGACAATACGTTGTTCATATACATGACCTTTATATAACTAAACTGTAAAATAATTGATTTGTATACTATGGTTTTGTGGTCGCTAGATCATAAGGAAATAATAATTTTTACAAATGATTGAATTTCCAATTATCTTTAAATGAAGTTAATATGTAAAATTAGTGTAGTTGAAAACTATTTTTAGGAGCTCCAATAATGAAGAGCACTTTATCCAAGTTTGCATTATAATTGACTTATCAAATTTATGACCCGAAGAAGAAAAATTTCGAGTTTATTTATTTTTTATTTGATATTAATAATTTTATCAAGTATCTTGATTTTAGGTTGTGACTGTGCATGTTTGGTTTTATTTTTAAAATGATATTTTTAAAAATGGAAAACACGAATTTAAAATTATGTTTTCAAAAATACAATATGTTTGGTAGGTTTAGTTAAAAACTATTTTTAAAAACAGAAAATAGAGACATAAATGTGTTTAGCATTAATTTTAAAAATGAGTAAAATAATTTTTTAGAGGGAAAAGTAATTATTTGTTTTTAAAAATATGTTTTGAAAATGATAAAAAACATAAAAATATTGCTTTTCACTTTTTAATTATAATTTTTCAAAACGTGTTTTCTAATTTCAAAATCATATATCATAAAACAACCCACCAAACACATACAAATCCATTTTTTTTTGTTTTTAAAAATGAAAGACCAGTTTTGAAAACACTTCCAAACACCTTCCACATTTTTCTTTATTATTTTTTTTTTTAAAAAAAAATTAGTGCGCTTGGAATCGTTTTTAATATTTTGTTTTTTAAAACTATCTTTAAAAGTGATGTTTTTGAAAATGTAATATGTTTGATAAGATTTCTTAAAAGTTATTTTAAAAAAATAAAAAATGATATAAATATATTTGATATTGTTTTGTAAATGAGTAAAATAATTGTTTGGATGAAAACGTAATAATTTGTTTTAAAAATACGTTTTGAAAATATTGAAAAACATTAAAAAGTTGTTTTTAACTTTTTATTTATAATTTAAAAAAAAAAGTATTTTCCAAAAACACATTTTTAAAACATATCAAACATCTCTTTCTTTTTTTTTTCTTTTTTTTTTTTAATGTTCCCAAAATTCATTCATTGAATACTTTGAGAGAGCTCATGATACTATTGTAAGAACTAAGGGTATGTTTGGTTCACTGAATTAGATTGATATTAACTTAATTTCAGTCCAATCTAACGTTTGGTAGAGATATAAGATTGGATAAAATCCAATGTCATGTCTTCTTGAGTCACACAACCATAGGACTTAATTATTATTATTTTTTTTCCTTCTTTTTGTAAGTTTCTTTTTATTTGTATTTAAATATTAAATATAATGGTTTCAAAAAATATATATGAAATATATTTAAAACTAATTTAATATATTTTATTATAATATCGTTAATATTAATTAAAAATTATTTTTATTTTATTTTAAATTTATAATTCATGATTTTATTTATTTTTAAAAATAATTAAGTGTTTTATATTACTCAAAATTTAATTTAATATGATTTCATTTTTATGCAAGTAATTTAAAATAATTTTATTTTATTCAAATAATGAATTTAATATAATTTTATTCTAAGTCATATAGAATATAAAAAATATATATATTTTGGTCCAAATCCATGTTATACCAAATAAAAGACAATGTTATTGTAAATTCAATCTCAATTGCACCAAATGCATCGAAATACTAATTAATTCAATTCTATCCAATTAAATCAAATATAAATAATCTAATCCAATTCACGTGCCACACGAGACATGAGAATACTTGATCTCAAAATCATATATTCTACACTCAAATTGCAAGAAGTATTCACAATTAAACATGTGTCATTCTCCGCTTAATATAATTTGATGATAAAAAAAAGCTCTCAATTAATCCAATTAATTATCTAAGTTCGAGTGGTAGGCGGTTTTTAAAAAATAAAAATAAAATAAAATAAAATATGTCACGTGTTGTTTATAAAAGAGGAATTATTATTGTTATTTTATTTTTGACCCATATCACAAAGAAATTATTAACTCTTTCACAAAACAAAGATATTGTTTTCAATGGGTAAATTAAAGACAGCGCATTTTATGACTTCTGTTCACAACAATAGTGTTACTTTGACCTTATGCTTAAAATGATAAATTTGATGCTGTTATCGTAATTTGCATAACATTTCATTTCAAATACCTGAAAACACACCGATCTAAGTAATGCCAAGAAATCCGTAATTTTCAATCAGGTAAATCTACGGCCAGAAAAAATAAAAAATAAAAAATTAGCGTGCATATTACCACAGTGGAAAATCTAGATGAGCAAGAAACCTGTGCATATGTTCCATCATTGCCTATTTACAGAATCCTTTTAAACCAGGTACAGATGGAGGGTATCTTGTATATGAAAAACCTAAACCATTTTTGCAATTCAATTTCTCAATCATAAAATCCCTCGTGCTCCCATATGTCCACCAGAAAATCAACCATGTCCTGTCAGTTAAATACCAGATTAGCAAGTCACAAAAGTATGCATTTAATTTTATGTGCCATAGGCGATATATTTCCACTGGCCCATATCTGACTGAAAGGTTTTAACCAGCGAATGGAAGCAAAATTCAGAGGTGAAGGGCGTCCACAATTTCTACATTCCAGCCACCGTCACAAAAGAAAAATACTTGCAAAAGAAGAAAAAAACACCTGATTGATAGGATAACTTACAGAAAGAGGGATTGGCCGCTGAAACGGCTTTTTGGTCACAAGTAAATTTTCATATGTAGGAGTCCAACTGCAAAGACATAAAAAATTATGAAATGTGGAGAACAGTAAATGAAAAACGACACACAAAAACGAATCACTAAGATATTTGCTTGGAAAGAGGTGAAAACAAAGTTTATTTAATATATGCTACTCGGATAATTTCTCCTTACTATGTTTAAATGTATTTGAACAGGACACGGAGCTTATATGTAACAAAAGCAAGAAATCTTACTAGATTAATTACCCAAAAAAAGGAAAGAATAGTTACATTTGAAAGTAGGAGCTGTTGCATTACAGAATCACCTGATAAAAATTCAGAATTAAAACATTGAATGAACAACAAATAGAGTAAGTTAAACACCTTGATACTTGTTGAGTGTGACTCTTAGACTTGCTACTTCCAATCCATTGAAGTCTGCTCTGGTTCCAGAGAAGAAGACCTGCAATCAACAGTTTGTCAGCATCACATTGTATGATCCATTTCACTGTTTGGTTGACATTGAAGTAGTATCAATCAAACGGATATTCAAGTCCAGACAACTAATCAAAACTCCATTACGGCATGATCATCATAGAAATACAATAGCTGCCATTTAGCATACACAAGAAGTTATACTCATCCTAGAGATTGATAAGAAAATTAAGAACCAAATAAAACTGACACTTGCCATGATTAACAAAATCAGAATGGCAACTCATGCTACCAGCCCCACTGCAGTGGTCGAGGGTTGGGGTTTGGTTAGAAATGCTAAGAGATGACATGCTTCTCTGAGATTGAACAGTACTGTTCTCCAGATCACACGTGCTTGTGCTCCAAAAACCATCTGATATGCTAGGTTTCTTCACTGTCCGCCCTTGAATTTTCAAACCCTTTGATGGTTCGTCGACAGCAATAATCGGAGTGGGCTTAGCACAGCACCCGAAACAACCACTGCTCTGTTACAAACAAGGTTAAACCATGTACATAATACATACCAGCATAAAAACTATTCTAGAGCTGAGGCCACATTATATATTGCTAACATTTCGATAGATACATGACGTGCAGTAGAAGATTAAGAATTCCCCTTCCAATCACACTGGTCCAATATCTAAAAATAATTAGGTGAGCAACAAGCCAATAGAACAATTTCCAAATCTCCAATAAACTAAAACACATTAAATTAACTTATTTTATTAATGTTTTTGGTACAGAATATATAACTTCCAAACGAGGAAGTTAGTAATTGAAATTTAAACATCTATAAAAGATGAGCTTCTTCTGATTTGACTACAATACAAGTGCCCGTCAGAGTATCAAAAGAGCCAAAAAAGGATTGGTAAAGTCATAATGAATGAAGAAGCATTTTGTAAAGCACACTGGCATTGCAAAAGATTCAAAAACAGAGCTTCATATCAAAACCACATCCTTAACTAAGCTGTAGAAATATACCCATTTAGTCAAACAGCTTCTTTTATTTCCATAATTAATTATATGCCTATATATGTCACAAATTTATCAGCCAGCTTCACTACCAAAATAATCAGATAATTAAAATTGAAACTTAAAACAATGATTCTACCACTCCACAAATTAGCCCAACTAACTGAAACCCAAGTAGAATTGGATGAAAATTATAAAAAATAACAGTAGAAAAAGTAGAGAAGTGAAGAACAGACCCCGTGCAAGCGATTAATTGACGGATCCAAGAAGAGATGGAACTGTTAAGCGTCACCATATATACAAAGCAGGAGTGGTTAGTTTTTTCTGAAAAAGGGGGTCTCGTGGGTGATTACTATTGCCTTCCGCCTGAGCGCATTCTGTCTCTTCCACTTGTTGGGCTTGCTTTGGTTGACAACTTGTATATCTGAATCTATATCTTCTACTAGTTGCTGTGATGATTATAATCTTATTAACGTGTAGGCCCCCTACCCATTTGTTGGATGTTTTTATACATAGAAAGGTCCTTATGGAGGCCCCCTTGCCCACCCATTTGTTGTATGCTTTTGTGTATATAATTGCACTGTAATTGAAATTTTATTAAAATCGATATCCCAAATTCAACTTATTGATATTAATGGGATATATTTAATTTAGAATTTATTAAAGTTAGATGATTTTTTTTTAATGATGCATTTTAATGAAATTAACAGATTCTATAAATTTCATATTGATTTTGTTAGAATTCTTTTAATAAATCTAATAAAATCTTAAGGAAAATAATAAAATTTGTTATAAAATTTTTTCTTCGTAAAAATCATTTTAATATTCATATAAATCTGAATTGAATACATCTACATTTTAATTGATTCTATGCAAATCTAAATTGCATACATCAAATCTATTTAAATCTAAATTGAATACATCCAAACTTTTAAAATATTTTAAATTTCAATAAATTATAAATTGAATATACTCCCACAGAATGATAGGTCTTGGATCTATGAGATTTGGATGGTTTGGATTTAACAAGTTTATTATTCATTTTTCCTTTTTTACTCTTATTAATCATTAATTAATTTATTCCTGCTCTCTCTTTCAAATATATATATATATATATATATATTCTTGCTCCCCTCTTTCTTATATTCTCTTTCCTAAATCTATTTAAGATCTAAATTATTTCTTTATCTTTCGCACACACCTTAATTCCCTCGTGTTTATATGTCTTCTCCTCTCCAAAATAGTACAACAATGTCTTCTCTCTTAATTTATTTCCACCATTAACATGAAGCAAATTTGCTTTTACAAAAAAAAAAAAAAAATTAATATGATGCTTTTAAAAACTAATTACATATAAATATAAGTTTTAATTGAAATTATGTTTTTCCATTGGTCTGTACATTTATAATCTAATTATTTGATTTTTTAAAGCATACTTTTACTTTCAATGATGAAAAAATTGGAGAATGTTGGAACTAGCCTTGTTGATGAACGTATGACATGATACTTATTGAGTTGGATATTTATGGGCAATCAATTCGTAAAAGCATCATGTTAATTGTAGAGGCCAAAACTCGACAGACCCATAAAACATTGGCCCATAAAGCATTGGATCAAGACGTGTTTCGATGGACTCGTCCAGTTGTCTGGTCAGCCCAACCTTAACAGCCCAATGCATACGTCGAATGAATGGCCTAATGATCCTATTGGCCCAATCCAAGTCCAAGAGTACAAGATTTGTACTCTGACCGTAACAAGACTTAGTCTAATGATTAGACTCTAATCCATTTGGAACTCTTGCCTACGAAATAAGGAGATGAATGAAGAGGACACAACTATATCACTATATGAAATCTAAGAGCATCTTCAATACAAATATATATTATTTTTCATAATCCATTATTATGTCATCAATATTCAAAAAATTGTTTCTTATATGACATTGAATAACAATTGATAGATAGTAAAATTACAAAATGTTCTCCAATGTTTCCATTCAAAATTTATATTTTGATGACATTTTTTTTTCTTTTTTCTTTTAAATTACAAAGTTAACCAAAAAAAAAAAAAAACAACTCTTAATAGAAAATAAATCAATTAAAATCTATACAACACTCTCTAACCGACTAGATGTCTGTTTATATTCTCACCTTTTGATCCAATTAAACTCATCTTGTAAATCTTATGTTATGTTTTATTATTTTAATTTCATTATTAAACCCTTATTTGCATAGTATTTCTCTATTTTTTTTTCAAATATGCGTTAATGAAATAGATATCATTATTTGATTATATTTAAGTAGATTGTTTTATCTTTTTCCTTATATCTTCATCAAATTCTCTGCTATTGTATTGAGTTATTTTTCATGAATCATATAAATATAATGTCAGTCAATATATATGAATGAAATTGACAAAATTACTCATTTGCTAACAGAATTTTTTTGCCACCATGTGCTTGTTTTCTGCACAAAACTTTGTTTATGCATTACTTTATTATGATTTTGTTTCATTTTTAGTTAAGTTCATGTTTAGTTGTTGTATCTATATAAATGATTATATTTTCCATAATATTTTTTTATAGGTGTCAAAGCAATGTCTTCATCAAGTTTTAAATTTAACTCTGATAGTTCGTCATCAAGCAATGATTCACTTTCAATGATGAAACGAATATTTGATGAGCCTATAGAAGAGGATAGCTTAATATGTACAAAGATGACTTATGTACAAAGATGACTTATGATATGGTTCAAACCATTACAATCCATGTTCCAGTTATAGTTTCAACAATGTTGATTAGTAAAAAGTGTCCTCATAAGGGCTCGACACCCGGTAGATGTTACTTTCATCGTGATAGAAAGAAGTGTCATGTTTTAATTATTAATGAATACTTTAAAGGTGAGCAATCAAAGTATATAAGGGAGCATTTTCATCGTCGATTTCAAATGGACATTGAATTATTCAAATGTATTTTACAAGCAATTGAAAATTATGATGTTTATTTCACACATAAGGTAGATGCAGTTGGAAATGACGGTTAAGTTCTTTACCAAAAATGATAGCATTTGTGCGAATACTTGCATACGGTTGTGTGGCCGATCTCCTAGATGAATATGTTCAAATTGGAGAAAGCACTGCAATCGAAAGCCTAAAGTGCTTCTGTGATGCTGTAATAGGAGTTTTTGCAGAATAATATTTAAGGAAACCAAATGAGGATGATATTGCAAGGTTGCTACAAAAAGGAGAGGATCAAGGATTTCCTGGTATGCTTGGGAGCCTTGATTTCATGTATTGGCATTGGAAGAATTGCCCCATAGCTTGGCATGGTACACATACTAATCATTTTAAAATAGTTCCAACTCTCATTTTAGAGATTGTAGCTTCAAAAAATTTGTGGATTTGGCATGCATTCTTTGGCATGGTTTGTACTAATAATGATGTTACTATTTTAGATAGATCTCTATTATTTGATGATCTAATTAATGATGTTGCACCACCATATAATTTTGTAGTTGTTGACGTTCGAAATCAGTCGACTCAGGTTCGTGAGCCCAATATTGCAATGAGAGTAAAACAGAGCAAAAAACAAGCAAAGAACAAAAAGAAAGGGTAGAGAAAGAACAAAGAATGCAGGTTTTTACATGGTTCGGCTAAAGAATGTTTACGTCTATGCTTTTTTCTCTCTTTATTTCTGCAGAGTAACAGTATTTTCTCTAAGTGTTTTCTTTCCTTTTTGCAATGAAACTCATCCCCTATTTATAGATGAGAATGTTACAATTAAATATGATTAAAATAAGAATATATTTGTTGATTACACTTTCCAAGACTGACATCAGTTAAAGGTATGACTAATCTCTGTCAAAGCATGATTATCTTCTTCTAAAGTATGGTCTGGACGTCATCTCCATATTGGGTAGTTGAGATTTTCCTTAAATCAAACTGTCATTAGTCTGAAACAATCTTCTTAACGTATACGTTAAGTTAAGGACTAAATTTCATTAGACAGTTCTAATTGTAAGTGACCTACGACCTGAGAGTTGAAGTAGTAGATAGAGAGCCAGTTTCTGCGAGCTGGAATGTCCGATATTAGCAAAGCGTGAGCTTGGTTATGTGGGCTGCATATATGGCGAGTTAAGAGTAGAATTAGCGAGCTAATAGTTTAATGGGCTAGTCATTTGGCGAACTGGGTTGATAATAAGGTGGGCCTTAGTCTATCGGGTAATTTTATTGGATGATCAGTCTTGGACATTTACCAACCCATTTAGGTAACCCTAACATTACTCATTACAGTAGTATAAGGTCATCACTACAATATGGAGTATTATCTCTCCGATGGAATTTGCCGTCAATATGCCACTCTAATTCAAACAATATCTCAACCGTCTTCTCTTATAGAAAAATTATTTGCTAAGCACCAAAAAGCTATGAGAAAGAATGTAGAGCGAGCATTTGGCGTGTTGGAAAGTAGGTGACATATTGTTAAAAGTCCAGCATGTATGTGAAATGCAAAAGATCTTGGAAAGATAATGAAGACTTGCATCATCTTGCATAATATGATCATTGAGAGTGAGTATAATCAAGGAATTAACCCTGAAAATTGGCAACCTCATAGAGATGAAATGGTTGAAGATGTTTATCTAGAGCATGATTATACTTTTGTTGTCTCTAGAATGATAGATAGAATAAAACAAGTTCGAGACAAAAAGGTGCACAAGTATTTAAAGATCGATCTCATCAATCATTTGTGGGACATATATGGCGGTCAACAAATAGCTTGATGGTTTTATTAGTTTCACGGTAACGGTAACAGTTTCAATTTCTTTGGCGTGATTACATCTTATGGATTTCTTTGGAAGCAGCTTGGATATATATATATATTGTCTCATATATTTTAACTATGCTTACTCGATTAGTGTTGCTTTGATGTCAGTTTATTATACTCATGTATGGATTGTTTTTAGCAGTTTGGTATATCAACTGTCAATAACCTTTAAAATATGTCTTTTTTTTGTTAGTTGCCATCACTTATGTGTACTATTCTAGTTTTATATAGTTGAATTTACAATTTTTTTTTTTTAATTTAATGATGTACTTGTATCCCGTTCTCTTCAGTTTGATGTTTGTAAAAGTCCATAAAATAAATTGATCTATCTTCGAAAAACCAAAACTTGGTTTCTTGGAAATTAGTGGACAGAGGAAATCTAGCAAAAATATTGTATGATGATGTATAGAGGAAATCACTTGACATCACAATCTTATCAACGATTCTATGTGTCATCATGTATAGGTTCTTGAAATGATTTTTCTCTAAGGTAATCTCTGTCCATTGACATGTTGATGTGTGATACTTGAGATACGCTCTTATATCAACACAACAAAACCAAAACTAGACAAGAAAAATCAAATGTAGTAAAACTTGTAGCTATTCAAATAAAGAAAGTGTTAACAGATAAACAAATCCTATCAAAATCAACACTAATTAAGAAAATCAAATATTTGTCCAACAAAAAATAAAACAAGTTACTCACTACTTGCAAAATTTGTTCCAAACAAACCATCATTTTCCTATTCCTTTAGTACTTGAGTTTGATAAATCTCAATGATCTTTCATAATGTCGATGGAAGTTTGTTGACATCTTGATACAAAATATGTTTTTATTCTTGTCTCTTTTGAGCTTTCTGCCTCATTTGTTGTTATTTCTCTTTTAGCTGTTGATATTTTTCTTTCAATTTTTGAGCTTTCTTTTTCAATTTTATCTCTTTCATTAGTGTTTGTTCTTGTAACTCAAACTCTTTCTTATCTTTTTCCTTTTTCAACTCCAACTCTTCTTGATTAATAGTAATTTGCTTTTCTAAAGTACATTGCAATTTGTTCAATGCATCAACCATACCATTTTCATCGTTCAACCTCCTCTTTTTCTCTTTAGTACATTTTCTTCCTTATGAAGGTTCAATTCCATTAGAGTAATACATTCAGTTTCGGGAGTATCCAAATCGATAAAGTTATCTCCTTCATTGTTGGTGGTTCCTAGTGTTGATGGAGGCAGATTATCGTTGTCACTGACCCCCTTTTGTTTGTTGAAATCATTTGTCTTGATAAGTCCTTTTGAACACCATTTTGGATTTTTTTTCAAAATCTCCCAACAATGCTTGTATTTGATTGACTTATCATTAGTAAGATCCTCATACATATGCATTGCTTCCCTTTTCTACAAAAAAATTAAAAAAAAAAAAAACAAAAATAATAACTAAACAAAAAAATAACATAGATAACATAAATAATCATGAACAAGTAAATGAACATTATAAATTATAAATTACTATATAACATAATAAAAGTTACCATATCTTCCAGGATTGTTCCACTTTGAAGATTTCTTCCTAATCGTTCATATAATGTGTGAAATTTGTTTACCGTAGCTACTATTTTTCCCCAACGACATGCTAAGCTATTGGAGGTTCGAGTCTCATCATACGCTCCTATATTCTCTCTCCAAATTTGTAAAATACAATTCCACATTGTTGGATTTTTCTGATTATTACCAATATCAGAATCAACAAAAACATAAAGTCATACCTTTGTTAAAGTTACATCTTCAACTTTAGTCCAGTTTTTGTTAGAAGTTGAAGTTTGAGAGGTATTTGACAATATAGTGGTCTAACCTTTTTTCTTAGATCCCTTGCATGTATTAACAGTTTAAGTGTCAAATGAAAAATTAGAAGCATTCAATAGATCTTAAAATGAGAATCTAAATCAAATTGTTGGTGAACATGAAAATGATATGAAGCATTCATTAGATTAAAGGTAAAATTGGGTTGAAACGGTAGGTTCAATGGGCCAAATTGGTTAGCTTGTGACATAGAGATTTGTGGGTGAAATTGAGGATTAATTGAGTCATTAGCATTCGTATGTTTAGTACCATTGGCAAGGTGTTAAGAGTGTGACAATTATTGAGAGTGTTGTGAATTCATTTAATAATGCCTGTACAAAAATAATTCATTGATGCAATATGAAAATGTTAAAATTAATTAACATATTAACAAACAAAAAACAACCATGATGAGATAAAGAAGAATAAAAACATCTACATTTTTTGAAGGATGCAAAATCTGTAATTTGTGGTGGATTTCAACAAAAAAATGAGAGGTAGGAATGTTAGACAATACTAAAAGGAAGTTAACAGGAGGTCATCCTAATCCTTTCTTTTGTCATGGATTATTTATGAGCTAATCCACACAACTCTTAGTTTATAATTTGATTTAAAATTTTTGGGCATGTGTAAATTCAATGGAAGACTATGATAATATCAGTTCAAACTTTCGAAATGAATGGTTTAGCTAGGTACTAAGTAAACATGAGTTCTTATTTACGGATAGCGTAGGCTATTAAAACTAAAAAAAGATGAGACAAATGCAAGAGGCTAAACATGCATATTAAAGGGTGGGGATAAGGAACCAACACAACAACAAAAACATACTAGCAAAATAAGGAAAGAATGATGCAAATCAAAGTTCTAAATGATGGTGCTTTGTTGAGAATGATAAACAGACTAAGCAATACATTCAAGCAGCATATTCAGCTACATGTCTATCATCTCTAACAACCTATAAGAAAGTAAGCAAGATGAATCCACACAGAAGTTTTGGTAGAGTTGCAACACCTGATTCATTGTAAACAGATAGAGAACTAAGATGGCTTGTGAAACAAGCATTGTATGTACATAAAAGCAGAGTTACTACTTTCTATTAATTGTAGAAGTTTTTGTATCATCGAGCTTATGAATATAATACATTGTTAAATTCTCTGAAATTAAGTTTAGAGTTTCATTGTTTTGTTTCAAGATTTCATATAGATTTTACATTGTTTGCAAGAATCAAACATACATTTTAAGAAAAGATTAAAGGTGGATAATTAACAATAGCTACACTAGCCAGTTGCAAAAAACTCAACAAAGCTACCACTACCACATGACTAACATTTGACTACACATGAATAAGAAAAAAGACAGGCTAATAACAGTACATACAAATAACATGAATAAAAAATCCAATAACATGAATAAGAAAAAGACAAGCCAATGATAGTACCCCAACATGAATAAGAAAAATACATCTTTAAGGCAAACTCAAGAACATAATTTGATTGAAAATCACTCAAATTAATAGATTGGATGAACATAACATACAAAAACATGTTTGGTTCTTCAAACCTTAAAAAAAGGGGGGATATAGTTCTTTTTAAGAAAAAATACATACTACTAAATACATAGAAAATTGAAACAAGAGCTAGAGGTTCTAATGTTTCTTCGAATGAGAGAAACAATGGAGACTGTAGCAGAAAGCCAGAAATAACTCCTGTGCGTTTTACTTTTGCTACTCAAATTTTCATTTTCTTTTAATATTGTGCCATAATGAATTTTCATCTTTTAATTAGCTATTCAAGTGACCCTCTGAGAATAGAGGGTTATGTTGACAATGTTATTTATTTATTTATTTTTTGCTAACTTAGCTTTACAGTTGTTGACGTCCAAAATTAGTCGACTAAGTTCGTTTTTTGGCCCAAGCTATAGTTTTGGATTTGTTATTATGATTGGCGAAACAAATAAAGGCAAATAGAGTAAATGAGGTCATGGAAGAGAAAAAGAACACGGGATTTTAAGTGATTCGGCCTAAAAAGATGCATACGTTAACTGTACACTTTTTCACTATTTTAGTAGGGTAACAACATTCAAGAGATGTATTTATCTTTTATAATGAAAATCTTTCCCTATTTATAGAAGAAGAGAGAAGCTACAGTAGAACATAATAAAATAATGTACAGTGAGATAAAAGGTGTAACGATTAGTTACATTTAATGTGTCTGAATTGTATTTAATACGTCTGGATTGCATTTAATACGTCTGGATTGCATTTAATGCTGTTGACGGTGCCAGACTAATTTTGTCTAAAGCATGGGTTTAGGCAGCTAATTCATGTGGGTTAGGTGAGATCACCGTAATCCAAACTGTAATCTCTGACGGGATTGACGTGCACGACACGTTTTAGGCTGTAATCTGCTTGACAGCTTTGACTTCCATTAATCTTACGGAGAGAGAGATGTAGCGATGATGAACTCTTTAACGAGCAGAGCAGTTCATTGAGTTAACGAGCAAATTAAACTCGGGTACTTTAAACATTTTGAGACTTCTTAATGTAGGCCATAAGCGGGCACTTTAGCGATTAGACATATCAGTAGTCAACAGGCCTCATAGGTGAGCAGGTATGCGAACATGAGTAGGCAGACTAGAGGGGTTACGCGGGCAAGAGCACGAGCAACCGATTAGTCTCATGGACGAACTCAGTCACGAACTAATAAATGATCACAAAAGAAGAGCCGATGAGCGATCAGATACACGAACAAGATATCGAGTAGATTTTCCAGCAGACAGACGAACAGATGAACGAGCAGGAAAGCAAGCAGACCCCAGGTGGACAGAGATAGACATTTTTGGGCTCTTTTATCATTAGACCCACTTTTTGGGCTTTCTTCGATCCATTAAGTCTGATCGCAAAAATACCCATAACAACAATGAATCCAAATAATTGCATTAGAAAAACATATTTTGAGTCCATGTCTATCTATCCTATGTGGACTTCAATTTTTTCACAATATATTGGCTCATTGGAGATGCTCTAAGGATAACCATTGGATATTCCTAGGTCTCCATTGAATCTACCTCCTAAGTTCACTTAATTCGAAAGAACCTTCGTACTTTATAGGACAATATTGTCTATATAAAGAGGCACTACCTCATGGCAAGACATCCAGTGTTTGGTCTCCCCATACTGTCAGTCTGCCAAAATGCTTCCACAAAAGTCTATATGTCGATCACATCATAGCCCTTTTGTTTCCATTCCCCTATTGTCAATAGATCTTCGATCATCACTTTCTACTGTAATAGGTCTCTAAGTTGTTTTGGTCCATTCACAAAACCTCCATTACTCATGGTAGGAAGGTCTTTTTTGACAAAGTCACGATCCCAAACAATCTTCATACTCTCTTAGAGATACACACATTTTGTCCAAGTTGTTGGACCGCTATTCATAGATCAACAAGAGCATACTTGCCTCCTAATTTTGGTTTACATTCCACCCGCATTCTGACTTGTAGGACGACAATCTCATTCCTTTACTATTTACTTGCTTTGCCTTGCTTTTCTTATTTTTTGTTCAACATACTGATTTGGGCGTCGACCTATTTTCGATCAACACCCCATCGATGCCAAAATTACCCGCACTCATTTTGTTTAATTTGTGTACAACATAAATTGTTAAGTTCTAAGGAAGTTGACTGACAAGACCCGCTTAAAGTCAACATATTGTAATTCAAGCCCACTATATTAATGATTTTACATTTTTGCAAAAAAAAAAAAAAAAAAAAAAAAAAAAGAAAGAAAATCAACATCATGTTAATGGTGAAAAATAAATTAAAAAGACCGTATGAGTACATGAGGAGAAGAAACAAATTAGAATTAATTAGATTTAGGAAAGAAAATCTAAGAGAGAGGAGAGAGAGAATAAAATTAATTAATGATTGATAGGAAAAAAATAAAATAATAAATAATAAATGTAACACCCTTACCCCAAATTCCCGTCTGTACGAGGATCGAGGCGTGAGATGTTACTCTTTTTCTTATTTCAAAATTTCTTTTATAAGAATTTTCATTTTCAAAAACTCTTATTATACTTTAACGAAATTTCGACAGAGTTTTCTCTATTTTTTTCTGAAAATCCAAATTTAAACCTGTAGAGAAAACACACTTCTAAATCAATTCATTTCTCAACTTCCTGGTTTCGGACCTCTCGTCCGTTTCCAATCCACTCCAACACACAATCATTTGATAATAAATATTTCAAATATTTTACAAAGATCATACCATATAAAATCTTTTTCAGCGAATAATTTACAGAAATTATTACAAGTGATAAACGTTAAATCCACACAACATGATTGTGGCCAAAATAGGATATTCCTACAACACAACAATGATGATTACCAAAATGATGAGAGCGGATGTGACTTGAGGGAAACTGCAGCTATTTTGTCTTTGTCTTTGCTTCAAGCCTTATTCAACTACCTACGCGTGGTAAATCCAACGCGCTAAGTCTTTCGACTTAGTGGGTGTACTCATATAATATTGAAATCATATTTATTTTCAAAATACAAGTATAAATTAAAACAATATGCACGATCATAATTTATTTATCAATAAAACACACGGTACCCAATTTCATAAAATAAATCATAATTCTGTGATTTTCCAATACATTTTTATTGCAAGCACAAGCACAATCACAATCTAATTTTCACAAATGCCATTATCAAATAAAATCACAAGATTTTCTTTATTCAATTTAGTTTAGCCCTTCGTAAAGTCTATCACTATACCATGGATCGGTAACGGGTTTACTGGCATCAGCCAGACTCAACGGCAACCCCGGCAACGGCCGCTCGGTGTCTATCCACCGGGTCGCATATCACAATCTGTTTCCGTTTCAGGACCGGGCATTCGGTGCCTCTCACAGTCCGTCATACAACGTCTATAAGCAATCATAACGGTGCAGTACTGCTAAAAATCACCCTATTGGCTAGCCAACTACCAATCCCCACCTACCGGTGATTAGTTTTACTTGGGCCCTTTAAATTTTTCAAAAATACAGAATTTAACAAGACTTTAATCACATAAACATTTTATTTCATATTTAAATCTGTTATTCCAGATTCTTCGGGGTACCACTCGTGATCATTTCAAATGACCATTTCGCCCCTAATCTCATTATCACATCTTAATAAAATTATTATCTCATTTCTCTTATTTTTGGGACGATCCCAAAATAAGATATTCTCAAAATTTTTCATTTCAAATATTAAATCCATCAAACATACCACCAATACATCACATAATTAACATCTCAAGACAAACAAAATGACGAAAATATCCCTATAATAATTTATACATCAATTTCGACTATAAGGGATTTTAATTTCAAGAATTGTTTCGAAGTCATTTTTCTTCAAATAAATTCATCAAATAACATATAATTAATACCCAAAACAATTTAATATCTCAAACTAACAATTAAATCAACTATCACAATAATAAATATATATTAAAATTCGGAATTAATAAGCAAAATTTTTAAAAATATGAGTACACCAACCTTTGGGCTTTCTACTAGCCTCTAACAGCTCCCAATTGATCCCTAAAATCTTTAATTGAAATTTTTGGGATCAGAATCGCGTATTTCTCTACCTGGGGTTTGAAAAATTAAAGAAAATCATGCTTGAGAGGTGATTAAGCTATCATATAATGTTATTGATGCTTCCTAAATATTCTAGCATGCTTCTACATGAATTTCTACACGATTTGAGCTCTCAATGGGATAAAAAAATTAACTTACCCGAATTTCACTTCACTGATAATTTTTCAAGTCTAGATTTAGACACCCAATAGCTTGAATAAGGTTAGATCTAGGTGTTTTGGCTAGGAAATGGGTTAAAAATGGTTATTAAAGTAAAAGAAATAAAGAAAATAGGAAATAAAATAAAAAAAATCAAAAATTCGCACCAGAGACGCAGCCGGCTGAAGGAAAGAGAAAAAGGAATAGTACCGGTCACTATGCTTGTCTTTTTATATAATTTTTTATGTCAAATTACAATTTAGTCCCTCAAAAATTTAAAATCCTAAATCGACCCCTAAACTTTTTAAAATTCTCATTTAAACCCCTCGAATAAGAAATATTCCTAACTTGATATTTTCTTTCATTTCTTATTCCATCTTAACCCCAAGATCAACTACTTTATTACCTTTATGCCACTCATTGAATTTTTATTTTAATCCCCCTTGAAAATAAAATTCAATATATATATAAAAAAAAATTCAGAAAATTTTGGGACGTTACAATAAACTTATTAAATTCAAGTCTTCTAAATCTCATAAATCCAAAGGCTACCAAATCGAATAAAATATTATGTTAAAAATGGTGACCCTCGATCCTATATAAAACGAATTTTTTCACACTTGATGATAAATATGAAAAATGAGAATTAAATCCGAAGTATACGTAAAAATATATATACTAATTATTTTAGTTATGGGTAGATGTGCATTCTTTGGCATATTGATTGGCTTATCTTTTTCTCCTTCTCATCATCTTGTATTGTAAGTTGTAATATTATTTTACTTATTTATTTGTAGGCAAGTCTTTAAAATGTTTAACAAAATTAAATTAATTATAAAAGATATTATTCCGTAGGCTTAAGTAATCAATATTCACACGCAAAATAATATTTATTTAGTTTTTGGATGAACTCCCAATAAATGATCAATACGAATGTTGAGAGTAGGGAGGGACACAACACAACCTGTGTAGATTGAAGTTGGGGACCAGAACATTCGTATTTCCTAGCAGATAATAGATAATTGGCCATGTGTGTTATCAATTTATAATGAAGTAAAATGAATTTTCATAGGAAAAAAAAAAAATTAACTTCACTATAATTTGAAGGTAAAATAATAAAAAAAAATTATGGTACACAATATTTGAATAAAATAAAAATTTTATAAAATATTCCAAAAGGCTTAAGTTTTTTAAAACATATAAAAGATTTCACATATTTTTACAAGCATACAATCTTTTTTATCTTCTAAAATCTGATAGGGGTGGTACAGAGTTTTAAGAAATTTTCACGTGCATGTAATAATCACTAAATAAAATAAAATAATTTGTTTTTAGTGATGTTATTGACAAGCCACCAAATCTTTTTTCACATTTTACTTTTAGTTTTTTCATTAATAACACAATAAAGTCACAACCAAAACAATATCTAAATAAGACTTAAAACAAACTATAAGATCTTAAGCATTTTAAATACTTATGTGTAAATATCTTTAAAAATTTAGTTATTTAACATAAAATGTCTATAGAGAATAGTATGAAAAGAAAAAAAAAAATGGATTGCAAGAAGAAAATCCCTTTCAAAATAATTGCACTACATGGTCTAGCTAATTTCCCTGTTTATATAGCAGGGATGCAAGGTTGGCAGTTCATCCATAGATCATTGACGGTCCAAGCAATTTGGGTATATGTGAAGCCAGCTCTATCCCCAAACTAGGATTAGGAATAAACCCCTCCTTGGCATTTGAATCCTGGACCTGAGAGAAACACCAAAGCAATTTTTCTCATTTCATTTCATTTCTTTATTATTATTATTTTTTTAAGGATAGAAAAACAAGAACGAGCTTCTAGCATATTTAGCGGGAGACAATGCTCAGGTTGTATCCTTTCAAGTGTGAACATCATACTAACCTGTCCAACTACGGAAAGAGAGTTACAAGTATACATTTCTAAATCATAACTACTCTGTGCCAAGAATATTTCAAAATGGCATGGTAAGCCAGAAAAGAAATTTGTCAGAATTTTATTGAAACAATTGGGCAATTAATATATGATATTCATACTCATTCAAACGCTTGAGCAACTCATACCATTAAACTCATGCGGAAAACAAGCATTGCCCTCTATGACAGATGGAATAGTGAAGGTCATATACAACTGCACGCTTGAGGCCTTCCAATGAGAACAACCACCTTCTTATATGGGTAGCAATATGGGTTATGACACGACGAGTCGACACGAATTCGTAAAAAATAAATGGGCATGGGTTGGAGTTAAACGAATTCGTATCGTAATCGTATCAACCTGTTTAATTCGTTTATTAAACGAATCGAATTGAGTTTATTTAAACGAATCGCGAATTGACACGATTAAAATAAGAATAAATTGTAATTTAACATATTAAAGGGGTTATATATGTAATTATGTATATATATACAGATATTCATCCAAAACCTAAACAATATAAATCATTTGGCCATTTCAAGCTCATTTTCGCAGCCACACCCACACCCCACCACCTATTCTATCAAATCACCCTCTTCTCACTCATGGTCACCACATTTTCTCTCACAGTCGTCTTTCGATCGCCATCTTCTCCCCACTGTCGTTGTCTGTTCTCCCTTCGCCCTTCATGATCGCCGGTCCGATCTTCCCTTCTCCTTCACAGTAGCTGGCCATTCTTTCCTTCTTCCTCCCGGTGTCCGCCTGTTCTCTCCTCCTCCCTCATGGTCGCCACTCGTTCTCCCTTCCTCCTTAACGGTCGACGCTCCTTCTCCACTTCTCCTCAAGATCGCCATCTCTTCTCCACAGTTCACCATCAGATCCATGACTCCACCACCAGATCCATCATCTCCACTACTAAAATGTTATACAAGTTTAATTTTCATGGATTTGCATTGAGTTTGAGCATGATTTGATTTGATTTTGTTGTTGATTTAATTTATTATTTTTTTTCTTCGAAAATTAATGCGTTGGTTTTTATTTATTGATTTTGTTGAATTTGGTATTTGATTTTTATGTGTTGATTTTGTTAAATTTGGTATTTGGTTTTTATGTGATGATTCTGTTGAATTTGGTATTTTGTTTTTATGTGTTGATTCAGTTGAATTTGGTGTTTGGTTTTCATGCGTTGAATTTGGTATTTAAATATTTAATTATGAATTATTTATTATATTTATGTTTAAAATATTATTAAGATTAAATAAGTTAAATGAACTGAACGGTTAAACGAATTAAATGAGTTAAATAAATTAAATAGGTTAAATGAATTAAATGAATTAACAGGTTACTGAGTTAAAATCCTTTATGATCCAAGAATTAAATGAATTAATCATATCGTGTCGTGTCATTCGTTTATAAACGAATTCGTGTTGAATATAAAAATGTTAACCCGTTTCTTAAACGAACTCGTGTTGAATTGGTCGAATTCATAAACAAATCAAATCGAATTCAGCTCGACCCAATACGCCAACCTGTTTTGTCATCCCCACCTTCTTGCAATGGGTCAACAGCACAATAACACACATGCATTTTGTCAAAGGTTATCATCAAGATCAGTACACTAATGAGATTGGAGTCATGCAACAAAGAAGTTAATACCAAAACATTAAAGATCAGAAAGGCTCTTGACAGTCAAAATGCAAAGTTAATGGTCACTCATGAATCTATGGGAGCAACTGGCCATAAATAGAACAAAGGGAAAGCTCCAGACACCAGTCTGTCTACTAAAGGAGCCCATGAATGATTTTTTACTCCCTTTCATTTTTGAACACTGTAGACATCACATCCCTAACGTGTTTCCCTCGTTTATACGATGCTGGTAGCAGATCCAATAAGCAAATAGCACCAGAACTATCCAATCATTACCACCTATTGCTATTGCCAATACATTCCAAATGTGGATCCATTTTAATTTTGCCATAATCCTGCAATGTTGGCAAATTTCACAAATAAACATGTAATAGAAGATTTCTACTACATAACTCGAATAATTGCCTCAACTTAAACATAAACACAAGCGCATAATTCTATACATTTCAAGGAGTATCAATTTTTTACTAGAAATAAGAAGAAAATTGTATTATTTATCAATCATTTTTCGTGTTATCAGCATCATAGTTCAAATTTCTATTGCTACATTTGTATGTATTCTATTAAATTAGATTAACATTTTCTATGTTTTGGCTTCTAAATATCTAAATTTTATTTCATTATGTATTCAGTGCTTGAGGCAGTCAACATCCAAAAAAATTGATGATAAGATCTTCTTTCCTCTCTCTTTAGACAAAAATAAGTGCAATCTCATAATCTAGACAACTTGTAGGAGCTGAAACTGAACTCATAAAACAAAAGATCTTGATGCCATTTGAAAGTACAATTTGGATCCAATCATACCAAAAGCCAGAAACACCATATATAGTTAATAGGATTGTGCTAATATACATTAATAGGACAATGCTAATATATATACACCAACTGTAAGTATTAAAAACCGCTTGAATTGTATTTACAAAAAAAAAACCGCTTTAATTGGTGTCATTAGATGCATGCTCTCTAATTGTATAGATTCAGAAAATTATAACATAAATGGAAACCTTGTTGTTTGAAATTCGTTTACAGGTAGAAATAATTGAAATAAAAAATGGACCTGAAAAATGACACAAAATAGAAAAAAGAGGGTACTTGGTACTTTTTTCTTTGTGATAGGGCACTTTGTACTTGAGATTGAAGAAATTATTGAAAAATTGTGTGAAAGTGCAAGAGTAATGGCCTTTTTGGGGGCTTAGGGTGGGATCAAACCTGTCAGTTTGCTTGCCCAGCCCACATTACAAACTGTGGTTTCCTCTGTAGTCGGGTTTTTTTAGTGGCTTGTATTGTGTAATAATAATACGAAGGACAATTACTTCCATAATAAAAGAGGATAATATCCACTAAGTTTAAGTATACTTTCGATCGAATAAAAAATAATAATAATAAAAGAGGATAATATCTACATAAGTTTAAGTATACTTTCGATCGAAATTAAACCCTCAACTCTTTAGTAATGAGAATGTGTCCAATCATTTTTTCTGAAAGATGATGTGCTAATACAAAGTTAATGGTGCCGAATAAATAAACTTTTTTATTTACCCTTTTTTTTTTAATAATAGATTAGGTGTGTGATTTAGATTTAAAAAATAATAATAATAAAAATAAAGAAGGCAGGTCTCATTAACCGTTAAAACAAAAAGCACCATTTGTACTGCCACGACCTACGAGCATTGAGTTTTGATGACGTGTAAGTTCGCTTGGGTGAAGGGCAAATAAATGCATGACAATTTCAAAATTCATGAATGTTGATTAGTCAACTTATTGCATAGAATAATAATGTTAGAGATGTTCCAACATTTGACGATGATGGCACATCAAACCTACCTCATTACCATACTAAATTACAAAAAATATCATACTACTTACTAGATTAGTAATTAACTTTTATTTTTTAAATTCTTATCCGGCCAATATTGGCCAAGGAAAAATTCAACCCCTGCCTTGTTTGGCGGCAGACAAGGCCTCCACCAGCCACCACCCATCTCTTCTTAAACTGCAAACGTCGTCATACTTTACTAATTTTATAAATTAATAATACTGATTAGTGATATCTTGATTAGGTATCATCGACATAAGCAGGCATGCTTGTCTATATAAGTATTTAAAGATGTCGTCATGGCTTATGAATTGGGAAATAATAATTGTTTGCTGCCAAACTCCCCGTCTCAATTATACAAACGTGATGCCGAATTAGATTGAGGTACGAGTGCAAGAGCCAAACAATATTCATTGTTTGGAGACTTTTTCTATTATGGCCTTGAGGGGTTATTAACCAAATTAATTGGCTCTTTTATTGACTATGACTAATTGGATACCATGGACCACTCGCAAACTGCCTAAGTTTCTTAAACTTTACTCTTTCTTTTGCTTTAAGTTTCTTGGAATCTTCCCTCAAATATATGATTAAATACAATGGATTGATATGGTAAAGATATGGTAGAATTTCAAAAACTCTTTTGAGATTTGATCAAATTTGTAAAGTAATTAGACATTCAAAATTACACAAAAAAAATTTCGGCATTATTTTTCTGTTCTGATCAAATTTCATTGATGTTTAGGACTTCCTTCGTGTTATAAATATTACTTTTTTTTAAGGGTAGTTTGATAATTTTGCAGAGAGTTTTGTCATTGATTTAAGAATTTGAAAAAAAAAATTGAACTGTAATTTTTTGAAAATCTCCAATTTTATTGGTAATTCAAACATTGTATAATAATGGAGGACCCAAGGAGTTCTCTTCAAAAGTTTCTAATAGATGATTCAATTGTAGCAATATTCTTGATATAAATATTAGAACACTATTATTTATAACACTATTAACTACAAGTACACAAGAAAAGCTAAAGGACAACAATTAGAAAGCAAGAGAAGTGTGGGTGAGGTAAGGAAAAGTGGAAGGCAGGAAGGAAGGAAGCAAGCGTTAGAATGATGTGGTGAAGGTTGATTGAAGGAAAATAAATGGCTGTAGAGGCGTCATGTTCCACAGGCAGCGTGGCATCTACCAATTGGGGGTCAGTCCCATTCTGGTGATCGGTCACCCTCAGTCCCTCACCTGTGGCCCCCTGAATCAAGGTCTCTTTCAGTTTAGGAGTATTATGTCAACTTTCATTACTCATCGCTCATCATATTACACTTTAGTCTTTACTACCCTAACATTCACGAATCAGTCCTTTACTATCACCATATAAAATTAACCATGTACAATGTATCCCTTCTACCTAAAAAAATAAAGAAATTTATTGAACGGACAAATATCGTTTCATACTCATAGTCAAGATTTCGATGATAACTTTAAGAATAAATATATAAATATTTTTATAATTGTATATGCATTTTATATTTTTTTTATTGATTTTAATGTAGATTTAATTCTTATCAAATATATTTTATAAACTTCATATGGGTAATATATATAAATAAATAGTAATTAATCTTGATAAATTACATCCAACCATACTTTTGTGCGTTATCAGGATTTTTTTTTTTTTTCAAAAAATACAAATTTCAATTGGCTATACAGTTCAAATTGATTATTAAACGGAATCAACTTTATGTTTTTATTATAAATTGCCCATCCACCGTTAACCCAAGTCCATTAGCTTTGATGAAAAATAATATCAAAGTACGAAAAAGATGGAAATGCGCCTAATGGTTGAAAAGCATATTGTTTTAATTAGCTTCACCAAATTAAATATTAAACAAAGGATTTCAAATAAACCAACTTTAAAATTTATAAGATCTCTGAGATAGATGGTAAAAATTAATTTGAAAAAGAATTTTAAATTTTTTTCTAAAAAAGAAAAAAGTTAGTTCTATTATTCATTTTAAGATAGACGGTAGAGATTAATTTGAAAACATCTACAAAACATCATCGTCTACATCTTTCTGCCACCATTAATTTGAAACCATCATTAAAAACCTAACAAAACCCTAGATTGAACATCAAAATTTGTTGTCGTTTCCTATCTTCTTCATTAAAATCCTCATATTGAAGTCGTCTTTTCATCTTTCCTTCATTTAGCTCTCTTATCCTATTCCCTCTTCCTCTCTTATCCTTCATTTCTCTCTCTCATCCGACCTCGACCCACCCTCCATCTCAAGTTGGAGGTGGAGGTTTGGTTAGAGACCCACTTCAATTTGAGTCTCTAATGATGGATATCCAAAATGGGTTTCTAGCTTTGGAAGCCCGAAAATAAAGTCATTCCATCTTCAATTGCAGATTGTTTTGGCTTTTGGTTTTTGATTGTAGGTTTGGTTTTCCAGTAGTTGCCAGATTTTCTAATTTTATTTTTGGTTTGAGTTTCCAATCACTGCTAGATTTTTGGGTTTGATTTTTTGTTTGAGTTGTTGAAAACCGATTTGACTTGGTTTAGTTAATCCACAAAAATTAATTTAGTTAGTGTTTGTGGAGGGGATCCTTCTTGTGAATGTAGTTGGAGCAGGTGATGTGATTAGAATGTTGGAGAAGGAATCGAAATAGGTATCAAACTCCCCATCTGCAGATGGAGACCCGCAAATTTGGATCTCCATCTCAGGTGCGAGACGAAATTGAATAACATGATGATATTTTATTCTTGATGAACTGATGACTAATTATTGACTAACCTATACTAACGACGGGGTAGATGATTTGTATTAAATATATAAAGCTGACTCCTTGTGATGATAAGTTTCAAATTAGTAATTAATTTATAATTTGCATTTAAAAAAATAATTATTATATAAAATATTATGAATTATTTTTTATTTTAAAATGTTAATAGTTGAAATCTTATCCTTTAGAACGTGCGAATAGTTTTTATAAATTTAAACCAAAAAAAAACGAGGAGCCTATGTTCCTCCGCTGTTGCCAGTCGTATCATGGAGTTGTTGGCAGCTAATGCTTTTCCCTCAAGTGTTGGTACAAAAGTCAAAATACTAGGAAACTGTACACTTGTAAGCTCTAATCACTCTTTCACATCAAATTTCTTAATTTCATCGTTGACATGAAGGTTTTCTTGCTTGATTTATTACAACTAATCAGAATTTCCTTAGCAATAATTTTAACATATTGATGATGCCAATACCATGAAATGCCCTTCACATTTTGAAAAATAATCAACAAATTTTGATAGTAGTGGAGATAATTAATAAAATATAATTTAACGTAATATTATACCTATCAATGTTACATTTGATTATAATTTTTTTTCCTGAATGTTACATTTGTGGAGTATAAACATCAAAACCTAAAATATGAATAGAAAATTCATATTCATCATTATTAAAACAATTGAGGTCATTTTTGTAAAATCATATCAACTAGCGTCTGGACAATAAGGACAGGTGTCAAATCTAACTTTTTATTTAAAAGAGGTTAATGAAACTTTGTTTAATAAAATTTTAAAACGAAGGAACATCATACTTCATAAAAAATAAAAAAATAATAAATAATAATTTAAAAAAAAAAAAAAAAACCAAGGAACATCATGTGCAACAAAAAATAAATAAGAGAAAAAGTGAAAAGAGGACCCTTCGGGGAGCACGGTTTAACTTGCGCTCTCATAATTCATGACAATAAATAAGTCAAAATAGCTATTAAATTGTAATTAGAACTACAACAGTATCATATTTTAGTAAATGTTTTGATTTACAATAAATCTATGTAATACATCATAAAATTGACTGAATAATTATTTTTTTTAAAAAAAAAAAAAATTAAACCAGGTCAAAACTGAAACAAATAAATTAAGCTATTAGAGCATAACTTAATAGAAGTAATAACATGCCTGAATGAGATGCTTCTTTTAGGTTTCCTTTTTCACGTTGGTTTGGTTTAGTCAAACACTCAATAAAGGGGGTAGGTTGGGCAAACCAACCCTCCTGGAAAATTGAAAATAAATAGCTACCCGCTTGATTGAATAAAAAACAAAAGTGGAAGAAATTGAATAAGAGACACGAAATGAGCCCCCCTCCCCCACAAGCAACATGAAAGGCACTTCCAAAATTAAAATCCAAAAAAATTCCAAAGACAACAAAGCAAGGCATTTGTTTTTGTTGTTGTTGTTCCCACAACACCGCAATTGCAACGCTCCCAACTAAATTTTCAGTTGCCCATGCCGTTTTCTAGAGGCTTTTTCTTCTTTAATTTGTCCCCTCCTCAGCACTTGTTCTCCATGTGTCCACATAAAATACATATTTAAGTATTAAATGCTTTTTAATTTTAATTTATATTTTAAAAAATAAACTTTAAACACATCATCTCTTATTTCCATACTTCAGAAAGTTGAAAATTCAATTCTCATCAAATGCATATTATAATTTATGTGAGTAGTTTTCTTTCCTAATTTGATTGCCCATAAAAATAGATAACTAAGTTTGTAATAAATAGCATTTGATTTCAACGCACACCAGGTCTTGATAGTCTTCCTATGACTTTCAAAAAATAGAAAAATAAACTTTCAAATAACTAACTAAGGATTCAAGACAAACAAAATATGCATTTTATAATTGAGAGAATCATGGGTAGAGATTCTACCTCATAAACTTAAGCAAAAAAACAAAAGCTCAAAATATATATGCAACAATAGGTCATTATAACAAAACTGCAAGGGTTGTTGTTCTTGTTGGTTTTGTTTTGTTTTATTTATTTATTTTTTAAGTGTTTTTCTAGATAACACTTTTGAATAAACAACCTAACAGTTTTAATTACAAAAACCAATTTATCATGTTTATTTTTTAAAAAAGAAAACATTTTTTTTTGAGAACTTCAAATTTTAATTTCATTTAAATTACAATAGAATGAATCATAAGTTTGCTATGATGTACTTCGATTAATCACTATTTATATTGCTTTTAATCAAGAGTCTATTGAAATTTGTCAAAATTAGTAACTGCTTTCATGACTTGAATATCTACTCCAATAATGAGAGTTATGTATTTTTATAATAAAAGGAGAAAATTACCATATGAAGCTTGTAAAATACATTTAGTAGAACTTGAACCCTCACTAAAAAGATGAATGCGAGATACATAATCACTTATATTAGAGAGGATGTGCCAAAAATTTAAAATTTTAGATTTATCTATTTTTATAAAATAATATAACCTAATTATGGAAAAAAAAAAGTACGAACAATAATAAATAACAGTGTTTCTAATGGAGTTCATATATGATATGTCAAGCCCCTCCATATTGGTTGACTAAACAACGTAGAGGTCCTTATATAATAGTATGGTTTAAGGACACCAATGGGTCATTTATTTAACTAGTCTATTGAAAAAAAAAAAAACATAGACATGTAAGGCGCAATTAGCCGAATAGATTACTTTATCTGGTTATACACTTCTTATATTTCTGGGTGGTTGAAAGAAATGTTGTGGTGTGATAAAATCATAAAAGAGAGCATCCAATGTTCACTCATTGTATGTATGTACCCGTACATGAACATGGGCTGAGATAGTTCACATGCTCAAAAAGCAGGACATAGAATACGCACTAATTCCTGTATACACATGCAGATTGCTTGCTGTTGCAAAGGGGACCATATGCCTCCTATGCTTATTAAGTGTTCTTTCAATTATTAATATACAAACCAAAGAGAGTTTAGTTATCCCAAAAGAAAAATAGAGATTAGTTTATCAAATTCTATTATCTGCATGACTAATTCGAATTTTGGATCTCCTAATTTTTTTTAAACATATCTAAACGGTTTTTAAATGTGAATATTAAACCAATATGATTTAGCATAAGTTTTGTAATATATTATATAATAGTTTCTGAAACTTGATAAATAATTTATTGTATTTTTTTCGATCTGTTAATATATAATTTCCTTTATAGAAGAAAAAATAAGAAAAAAATAAGAATTGTACTTATTAATTTTTTTGATTGTTTTTTCAGTCTTACAACATATAATAATATGATATATCTTAACTCATCACTAAATCCCCTATTTAAGGGGTTCGTTTATTTTTTTATCTAAAGACTGGACTGTATTATTGAAAACTGAAGACTAAATAATGATTGAAACCTAAAATCTAAATAACATTTTTTTTTTATCATCTCTGAATATGTTGTAAACTTGTTTGATTTTTAAATTTAAAATTATCTGAAAATTAATAAGTTGACATTTATACAATTTTTACTATTTATTGTTATGTAATTTTAATTAATTTAATACAAATATTTGAAAATGAATAATTTAATAAATTTTAAAAAATTTTTATATACATATTAATAATAATTTATTCAGAATTAAAATATAATTAAAAAAAATATAGTAATATTAACCATATTTATATATTTAAATATATTAATACATTTAAGAAAACAACTAAAAAAATGAATATTTAAGTTGTAAATTAAAATATATTAGTTTAATTCCAAGATAACTTTAGATGAGATATATTTAGATTTTACTTTTCAAATATATTTTTTGTACGTATTAAGGCTAAAAAAAAAATAGTAATATAAAATTAAGATGAATTGGAAATTATGTTATTTTGAGGAGAATAGATTCAGAATAAAATTTTTTAAATGTCATTAAGTGATTTATAATTAAATGAAAAGTTAAAAATTCATACTTAAAGGTTAAAAATTCTTACTTAATTTTTTTAGTTATTTTTAATAATTTTAAATGGTTTGATCATTTAAAAAAATAAACGAAAATAACTTAATAAGTATAATTAAACACTATTAAATAAAAAAAACAAATAATCCCTGAATATTGATAGGGTTACATACTATGAAGACCATTCATGCTTATCTTCTCAATTAAATTAAATAGGGTTGCTTTATCAAGTGGGAAACAATAATCAAAATTATTATTTCTAAATTCAAAACCTAAGAAAAAATGTCATGTAAAGAATTTAAATATGAATTTGTAGAATGATTCATATTCTTCGTACACGAAAGTCAATATATATAATTTGGGAGAATTACTCACAACTTTCCTGTAAATTTGATATTGACAGGCGAGTATAACATTTTGAATTTTTTGTAATGTCCTCCCCTGACTAACAGATGGGCTGGTTTGACTCACTTTGACCGTTTAAAAAATATTGAAAGATGAAACTGCCCCCAGTCATCTTCTTCCAGTTTCTCTCCCTCTCTCCTCCTTCTTCTCTGATCTGGAAACCCAGACGACTTCTGGGTTTCCAGATCTGGAAACCCAGATCGTCGTCTGGGTTTCCGATCGGAAACCCAGACCGTCGTCTGGGTTTCCAGATCTGGAAACCCAGACCGTCGTCTGGGTTTCCGATCTGGAAACCCAGACGACTTCTGGGTTTCCAGCTGGAAACCCAGACGACGGTCTGGGTTTCCAGATCTGGAAACCCAGAAGTCGTCTGGGTTTCCAGATCTGGAACCCATCAGACTTCTGGGTTCCAGATCTGGAAACCCAGATGCAGAGAAGAAGGAGGAGAGAGGGAGAAGAAGAAGGAGAGAGGGAGAGAAACTGGAAGAAGATGACTGAGGGCAGTTTCGTCTTTCAATATTTTTTAAACGGTCAAAGTGAGTCAAACCAGCCCATCTGTTAGTCAGGGGAGGACATTGCAAAAAATTCAAAATGTTATACCCGCCTGTCAATATCAAATTTACAGGGAAGTTGTGAGTAATTCTCCCTATATAATTTTTTAGAACGTACGGCTTTACAACTTTCTACTTATTTTTTATTTTTCCATTCATTTTAATTTAGAGATTTAAATAAAAAAATCTCATGTAAAGAATTTAAATATGAATTTGTAGAATGATTCACTTGGCTGTTAATATTCTTCTTACAAGAAAGTCAATATATATATTATTTTTTAAAAAGTACGGTTTTACAACTTTCTATTTATTTTTTATTTTATATTTTTCCATCCAATTTAGTTTAGAGAGTTAAATCCAATTATAACTATTATGTAATTCTTCTCGGTGTGTAGCTGCCAATTTCGTGACCTTAAGGAGTTCGACACCCATACTGCCAAAAAAAGGGTGGTTTTTTGTCATCGACCTTTGTAAGTGGATGTTGCTCTCTTACTCATACGTGAATTGTTCTCTCAATCGTACTATTAATATCCTCTACCGTTGATCTCAATTGTAGTCTCAGCAATTAAAAAAAAATATTATGTAATTCTAACTCAATGAGTACATATTTAAAAAAATAATGTAAAAATAATAATTTAAACTTACATGAAGATACCAAGACTCTAAAATTTATCAATTAAAAAGAGTTTACAGGTTCTAGACTTCTAGTTCCACGTTGTTTAGGATGGGGCCAGCTTTCATTTGCACCGACGCATCAAGCCGAAGATACAAAAAGATTGCAGGAGAAAGAAAAGAAGAGGTTGTCCCGAAAAAACAAGAAAGAAAAGAAGAAAAGCCAAGTGACTGAAAACAAAGTTAAAATGCCCAAGTAGTCAATTAAATTTATGTATGTCCAAAAAAAAAAAAAAAAAATCAATTTATGAGCATAAATAACAAAAAGAAAAACGAATTAAAATCTAATTATGAGGATAATTACACTATAACGTTGAACAAATTCCTAGATAGTTCAAGAAGATCCACTGGGTAGTTGGCACATACCTCCACCAACCAAGCTAGTGGACCCAGAAGAAAAAAAAAATTATGTACAAAAATGGGCTATAATTGTGCAAAAATGAGATTAGTGAGAGTAGGCCACTCGTTGAATCACACGATCCCTTAGAATTCCATTGTAGAGAGCTACTCTATTAGCAGGCATTCCTTTAATTTTCTTGAAGTGGACCGGAGATGATGGATTCAGAGATGTTGATGACGACGACGAAGAAGATGACGTTGATGATGACGTTTTTCTACAACCATGTTGCCTCCTGAATTCCTCACCGTTCCCTCTTGGATCCACCACATCTTCTGCAAAGTGCACCTTCTTCTTCTTCTTCTTTTCTCCTTTCTTCTCATCTGCACCCACAAATTGCATATACATACGAATTACGATTCTATTTCTATACATAAAAACAGAATTTTAACATATAAACTTGTGCATACATATACATACCAGAAGAAATACAAGATCGTAGAGCTTGTTGCGAGGACTGGGGAATTTGGTCGATGGAAAACTGGGTTGTTTGGGAGGACTTCTGGAGGCGAAAAGCAAGGAGAAGTACAGTGCCAGAGACTGCCATGGCCGTGGCTAATACCACCCCTTGTGAGCTCAACATGGAAGACATGGTTAAAGACGACAACAACCACCAACACCAAGAGAAACCAACCAAGGCGTCAGTATATAAGAATGAGATGATATGGTGGGTGTTCTGAACTTGCTGGTCTTTACAAGGAGACAATGATAAATAAAAGCATCGTGGGTAGAGTGTGAACAAAAACAATTCAATATAAATAATTAAATAAATAAAAGGTTAGAATTTTATAATAATATAATATACAAATCAAACGGACGCACTTTACTTCTCTTTTCTCTTACAGACTGTGAAAGTGAATGTTACTTTTTTCTTTCACCAAAATGGGGACTGCAGTGAAGCAACGTAATAACTATGTAACATGTGCATGTGTTTTGGTGTTGTGAGAGGGCTATTCCGTTGATCTATTAGAATCTTCGTCATAGTATTGACATAGGTATATTACATCTATAAATTTTAATAGTTTTGTACCATTACAAGTTGTACATATAAAAAAAGGCGGACTGTACGAGTTACTATGAGACCGGATTATAATAGTTAAAAAAATATAGTAAAAAATTAAACATTTCACGTAATACTAAATTTCACTTTTAATATAATAAATATTTGCTCGTGCACTGCACGGCAGTGGCAAGGGAAAGTTGTTGGGTGACGTCATGGTCAGGTTCTAGTTGAGTAGGGAATCTCCTTTTGTTACATTCAAATGATAAAAACTACCGCCGCCGGCGCGTGCGTGAGTTTTTCCTTTCTGGTTGTTCACAGCAGATGCTAAGGATGTGATGTACGCCCAAGAAAAGGCCGGCTGTGTGAACTGTCAGACTGCCTTTAAAAGATAGCGGATTTTAGTCTCACGAAATTGTAGGTATTTTTTGCACATGTTGAGAGTTGTTCCCACTTGGTAGGTACGAGTCTTTTAGGGAGGAGTTCCACATGGTGAGAGTTGTCCCAAATTGATGTGGATCTTCTAAGAAGGAGCGTGGACAGTGTTCCGAGTGTTGCTTTATTATGGTTATTATCGCTGGAAAGGATAATGAGTCCGGATCACCCCCCGCCAGAAGATTGGAGTTTTGGATGCTTAGAAAGTAAAGTTGAATGCAGCTAAGATAGGAAAATGAATTTGAACCAATCAGATTCCGTTTTCAAGAGATGATGAATAAGTACAACTGTGTTGGGCAGGAATCATGGTGGTCCTCCCTAGCTTGGTCTCAAATTGCGGTGGGAGATCACTTAAATAACAAGTTGTGAGTTTATATTTATAAGGTAATAATTGTACATTACTTATCAAACATGACTGGCTTATCTGTACGTTCAGTCTTAATTCAGTTGATTGGTGTATGTACATTGGATGGTAAAAGCTTCTTCCAGAGTAAAAATTGCATTTTGAATTTTTGAAAATTAGAAACAAACAGAAAAATCTTTCAGATTTGTGAACATGATTTTGTACCTTGAGACAATATTATGTTCTTTGTCAACATTGCAATCAGTGATCTTGAAAACCAGATCTATAAAAGATAAAAAAAAAAAAAAAAGAAGATTGGTTTTCAATGAATGCTAGGTCTCGTTTTCAAGGCAGTCGCTTTCGCTTTTCACATTGCTTTTTTTATCAATCCCAATCCCAATCCCGTCACGTCGGCCGACGACGATATTTTCACCCAATAGTGTATCATTCTCTTTATTTCATCGTTGTTTTTAATCTAACAAGCAACAAACGTATATAAATTTTTATGAGAATACATTGTGGATATAATTGATTAAAGAATTTAAAATTTCTTTTGCACCCATCTGTAAAAGACACTCCATTTTAAAAACTTAAAGATAAAAAAAAAAAAAAATTAAAATTCCTCATTTTGTTCCAGTTGCTTTTATCTTTTGATACTTTTCTTATGAAGAGTTTTATTATTATTATTATTTTTTTTTTGAAAAATAAATTTATTCAAACTTTCAAAAACACTTCATTATATTTTAATATTATTCATTATTAATGTTGAGATATATATATATATATATATATTTAAAAAAAGAGTTTTGAAGCAATTCTCAAATGTCATTATATGCAGAATCAACAAATTCAACTCAATCAATGAAATTAACATTAAACCGTATTTTATGAAACTTTCAACAAAATATATCCATTAAATTCTTAAGATTAACACTAAGGAAAAAATGTAACTTAAAATTTATTAAAAAATCAAATGGCCAAAAAATTGAGAGTGTCAGTATTTACAAATGTTAAGACAGTCCCTTACAGTGATGAGGGGATTTTAGTTTGAGACTTTATGATTTTGAAAATATGTTCATTATCGACACAATTAAAAAGTTTAAAGTTTTAGATAAAGATATAATATCAATGTCTATCAGATCTGAGATGTTAACAACCATTTCAAATTACTTTCCCAGAGAGTTTTCTTTGATAAAAAAATTTTCCGTAAAAGCAAAACTTTTAATTTCTAAAAGAGAACTTTATTTTTATTTCTATACATTTAAAAAACTTCTTAAATTTTATTATGAATCCGTTTATAATATTTAGGGATAATCCCAAAAAACCGATTCTAGTTTATAAAAATATCCATTTTAGTACTTAGGTTTCGTTTTTGTCCAAATTACCCATTCTGTCAGTAAATTAACAGAAAACTTGATAAAATTACGAAATGACAATTTTAACCCTGATAAAATATTTTTATTTAAAAAATAAAATAATTACAATTTAATTTTCAATTAAAAAAAAAATTGATTAAAAAACGGGAGATTCATCCACAACCATCAGCTTCAACCGCTTCAACCTCCACTCCATCATCATCAATCTTCATCACCAACCTCCAACATACCAGCCACAACCATCAACAACAAATCAGTAAAGCCACATTGAACAATAATCAATCAACAAATCCACAAAGAATGAAAAATAAAATCATCAAACATCATCAAGCACTGGGTTTGAACGCAGTAACCAGTTGAAGGTTCAACTGAACCCAGATGAACCCTCATCTGGGTTCAAACTCACAGGAGGGTTCGTCTGGAACCCGCGAACCCAGATGAGGGTTCGTCTCATCTGGGTTCGAACCCAGACGAGACGAACCCAGTCGTCTGGGTTCGAACCCAGAGGAGGAGACGAACCTTATCTGGGTTCGAACCCAGATGGAACCCAGACGACTGGGTTCGTCTCCTCTGGGTTCGAACCCAGATGAGACGAGATGATTTCATCTCGTCTCATCTGGGTTCGAACCCAGAGGAGACGAACCCAGTCGTCTGGGTTCCATCTGGGTTCGAACCCAGAGGAGGAGACGAACCCAGTCCTTATCTGCGTTCGAACCCAGACGACTGGGTTCGGCTGGGTTCCAACCCAGACGAACCCTCATCTGGGTTCGAACCCAGATGAGGGTTCGTCTGGGTTGGAACCCAGCCGAACCCAGTCGTCTGGGTTCGATCCTGATCTGAAAAGAAAGAGGAGAGGAGAAGAGAGAAGGAGGCGGCGGCGGCACCAGAGAGAGAGAGATGAAGATGAGTCGGTGAGGGAGAGGTTGGTGGTGGATGTCTGGCGGAGGCGACGGCGAGCGACGGAGCCTGAGCGGTGAGGTTAGAGAGAGAGAGAGACTGGTGAAGTTATGGAGAGAGAGAACGGTGAGGTAGAGAGAACGCAGAGAGTGACTGAAAAAAAAATATATTTTTATTTAAATTTTTTATTTTTTAAATAAAAATATCTTTATTTTTTATATTTTTATATTTAAATTATTTATTTATTTTAATTTTTCATATTTTAATTAATTAATATATAAATTTTTAACTTTCTTTCGCATTTCCGCTTTTACCCCCGAAGTCAAATGGTCAACCTTATTCATTTAACGGAATCTGTTACTGTCAAGGGTATTACCGTCTTTTCATATGCCTTCAGGGGGTATTTTGGGTGTTTAATTAAAAGTTAGACGGTAATTTGGATAAAAACAAAACCATATGGGGAAGAATGGATAATTTATCAAACATGAGGCGGTTTTTTGGGATTATCCCTAATATTTATGTTTTCTTATATTTTAAAAATTTATCAAATCAGTAACTATCATCCCTCAATAGATGATCAAACCTGATAGTTTTATCTTTTAATATTAATTGATGATATAAATACACGTGTCAATTAGAAAAAAAAAAAAAAATTAAATGAAAACAACAATTAAAATGAAACCTGAAATGACTAAATTATCCTCCTACTACTTGTCTCAGACACTTCTACCACCACACCGCCATCACCATTTGTCTTCCAATAGACAGTTCTCAGTCACGGACTAAGGGCACATGGATTGAGTCCCTCCGCTCCAACACCCGCCTCCAACCAATTTCACGAAGCCATTTCCACTTACATCAACACCGCCAAGGTATCCAACCCGATAACTTCGCTTTCCCCGCCGTCCTTAAAGCGGTGGCTGCCCTCCAGCTCGGCAAACAGATCCACGCTCACGTTTTCAGATATGGGTGTAGCCAATACCCTTGTGAATATATATAGTAAATGCGGCACTGACATATGGGATGCATGAAAGGTGTTTGATAGAATTACTGAAAGAGACCAAGTCTCTTGGAATTCGATGATTGCAGCTCTCTGTCGTTTTAGAGCTGGCGTTAGAGGCGTTTAGGTTGATGTTGTATGATAATGTGGAGCCTAGTTCGTTTACGTTGGTGAGTGTTGTGACGCTTGCTTGTTCGAATTTGAGTAGGTGCGAGGGTTTGAGACTTGGGAGGCAACTGCACGCGTATACTATGAGGGTTTATGATTGGAAGATGTTTACTAACATTGCTTTGATGGCAATGTATGCCAAGTTAGGTAGACTTGATGACTCAAAAGCTTTATTCAGGTTGTTTAGGGATCGCGATTTGGTTACATGGAACACTTTAATGAGCTCGTTGTCTCAGAACGATAGGTTCTTGGAAGCTATGTTGTTATTGCAAGTTATGGTTGTTGAAGGGGTTAAACCTGATGGGTTCACGATTGCTAGCGTGCTTCCTGCTTGCTCACAGTTGGAGATGTTAGATGCTGGCAAGGAAATTCATGCTTATGCGTCGAGAGATGATGTGTTAATTGGGAATTCGTTTGTAGGTAGTGCTTAATTGACATGTATTGCAACTATAGGGAGGTTGAGACTGATCGCAGAGTTTTTGATGGCATTTTGGATGGTAAAATTGGATTTTGGAATGCTATGATTACTGGTTATGTTCAAAATAAACGTGATGAGGAGGCGTTGATGCTGTTTATTGAAATGAAACAAGATGTTATGAAGTATAAACCAAAAAAAAATCTTCCTGTTCCACAATGGTAATACAGCGTTTTCAACCTATTTGTATATGTAAGTCCAATGGCAAGACTGTAATTTCACCTACTCAAATGTCATTTAAATCCATCCAATGTTAATCAATTTACACTTAGGGTTAAAATGGTAAAATAACTCAATTTATTAATAAAGGTATTATCATAATAAAATATAATGTTAAATATTTTTGTCATAAAAATTTCATACCAAATTGTAATTCTAAGATTTCTAAAAAGAAAACACGGTAATTTAACATGTGCATATGAACTTAAAGGTAAAACAATCTTTTTATCACTTTTTTTTTTTTTTTTTCGAAATTATCTTTTATCATTTTCTATTGACTTTGATTGTTAGATATCATGTTAAGGAATTATTAATTTGATGAGTTTTCGAAATATTAGGAATTAAAGACATAGTAAAAGGATTCGCAATTAAAAATAAAAAGTTTTTTAAAAATATAGGGACCAAAAGTTAGGGCCAAATTATAATTCTAAGATTTCTAAAAATACGCTTGCTTTTTTAATACTAATTATATTTCTTTTAGACAGCTAGATAATATTTGAAATGTCTGTGTTTTGTTGATCACAAACAATACTTTTGTTCCTTTTGAACCAAAAACGATAAAGAGACCTAAAAACGATTTAACCTACTTATTAGTTATATAGTAACTAATAAATTACTTGAAGAAAAAAATACCACACAATTCATTATCTCAAACAGAAGTAGTTAGGTAATGTGGTAAAGTGGTGAGTGCTAGGGAAGTAAATAAGATTTAGACCTAAGAATTTTAGCCTTGGTGCCTAGAAAAATACCCTCCCAGAAAGTTGTGTCACCAACCCATTACTTATAACAACAAATGTGATTACTTAGCAAATGGCTTGGCAAATTATGGTCTAAGTGCCTTTGATAAGTAAAGGGGCCTTAGTTCAATTTTCAAACACATTCGATGCTTACCGGTTAGAGAAAGAAATCATCAAGCATGCCTAATGCTCATACCACTGTGCCGTTCTATATTGGCTAACTAATATGTTGGGTAGGCTGCTATTTGATTAATATAGGCAGAGCATATAATGATGTATTAAAACATCAACTGCAAAAGGCATGTGTTGATAAAATTTAGATTTTGGTATTATAATGGATCAATGTAGAGCAAGGGAAAAATATAAACTAGCACGTATACTGAAACAGAATCATAGTTCTAGAAGACTGATAACATCAATTATGCTTACTGATTATTATCTTGGTATGTACATAGGTCATGAACTGTCTGGATTCTTGAGCTCACTATAATATGAATTAGAGTTATTATCACTTTCCCCTCTAATTATTAATAAATCATCATTTTTTCTCTTAAGGATTTTGAAAATATCAAAAAATCCCCTGAAATAGTATTAATTCAAGTTAAAAGAAGAGATAAAATGATGTTTTATGAATCTATAATGAGGAAAATGATGATTCATTAATCGCCCGGGAGGAAATGATAATATCTCTCTATATTATGTGCCGTTGTCTCTAAGGTGTACTTACGCAGTCATTGGAATTTGCTTCAATTCCTTTGGCATGAAGGATATTATACATAATATCTAAAAGCAAATTCAAAATATAAATTGGATTTTCGGACTCAAGCCATTCACTGTTTGGGAATTCGAAAACTAGAAGCATAAGCAAAAACGGATCCAAACTACTGAGTTTGTATCACTGGCTGGATGAAGATCACGGCCACAATGCATGTACCCACATTTGTAATCCTGTGATTTGGTTGTGTTTGATTGAAAGAAAATTGACATTTAATCTCAATTTACAATTCACCGTGTTGCACTTGTAATTGCACACATAGACCTTTGTTAATCCGTCTTTACATGCCATAGAAAGAGCATCCACATTGTTTTTTCTTTTATGTAATACACAAGCATGCATGGTTGTGAAAATAGAGGACGTGCTCATCAAGCATTTGACCAGAGATAGACCCTTGAATTTGAACTTCGTACAAGGCTGCAGCATGGACCGTCAGATTACAGACTTTTTAGCTAAATTCCGATACCTTAACAATACCCCCCAAAAAAACAAAAAAGAAAAAAAAAAAGTTTGACAATGATTTCTTTCCTTCAAAAATGTGATTGAAAACGTTTTGTCAAAAGTATTCAGACTGTACGTTCATGATTACAAACCATGTCAAGATTAAGACATTTGTATATGTACAGGCATTTAATGCTCTACTAATTTAAGGAGACATACGATAGGAAGACGTATCAGGACTTAGATCCCGAGCTACTTGAAGAAGATGTTCTATGTTGATATCTGGATAGTGTTGTAAAAGCTTTAAGTTAGCTGCAAAATCACCCTGCAATAGCCTGCTTTTTACACACAAGAGCATTGAGCAGCAGATACGTAGCAGCATATCCTGCATAAATAGAGTTTGATCTCAATATATCAGGATTATTTCTGGCCATGTATACCTCCTACAGAAACAAAAGGAAATGGTTGCTAGCAGAGTCAGTTTGAGGGAGAGACCTGAACACCAAAAGGATTACTCAAAAGAGAATCCCAAATTCTTAAGATTGACTGGAAGTTAAATTCTTGAGTCAGTAGCAATGTGATCCACCTAAATGCATAGAATTGCGGCTTAACCTGCTCATGAGGATGCCGTCTATAAGTCTCCATGGAATAGTGGAAAGCAAGTTGAGGACAGAAATAGCAACTTGTAGCAGTTGTCTAAAGAGACTAAGGCCAGTGTGCACAAAGGTTCAGAAATACAGAAACAACTGCCAAAAAGGCAACAGCTATATTTATTTTAATTTACCTTGTTTGTGACTTCAAGATGCCTCCACAGTTCCTCATCATTAGCTTTCAATAACTCTGCCAAGCGGGAGAGAGTTGAAAGGATACCCCCTGAACTATTGTCCAGTTGTTGACAAAAGTGATCAACCGAATCACTCAAGAGTCGGACAAAACATGAAAAACTATCTGCTTCTGCATTGGCCTGAGATTACCAACCAAATAAATAGTAATAGTTATTGTTTCTTTTGCTGCGAAATTGTAGAAAATAGAACCATCTCAAATTGCTACCAAGATATTTAATTTATCACATATTTGGATCTATATATGCGTGGTATGGAAAGGGAAAACAGTAATGTCTCTAAAAGTTACACAAGTGTGCCAAAAGTTAAAAGATTATTCTACAGATGGGACAAGCTCGTTCCTGTTATGACCTATACATTATTCTTCAAAAAACAGCATAACAGTACCTAATTGTACTGGAAAATGCTAAAATTCAATGGGACGCAATCCAAACAAGCCTAAGAGAGCCAAGAACATCATATCATTCTTACAGCATTCTGCTCAGCAGGGTCAGTACTAAATATGTAGTATAGCGGTGCCAATACTTCATTCATGCCTTGAACATAGCGTATAGCAGGATTTAATTTTGAAAATAGGAGAAGAATATTTCGCATTGCTTCCTGCAGATAATAAACATCACAGAATTCAATTGGGAAGAACCATAAATTGGCCTAAAATTTAAGATAAACACTTGTGGTACCAAGAGGAGAACTAATGACGTGGTTGACAATCTATCAACAATTAAAACTCAATGCTAAGCAAATGAAAAAAAGAAAAGAAAAGGAAGAGATAGGTGGTAGGTGAAATAGATAGACCTTGTTTTTCCTACCAAATGGCGTGTCCTCTGAGAAAAATTTCATATCAGGATGTGTGCGTAGCAAATCACGGTCAATCTGTTCTGCTATCTCATTATGCTAATAGAAGGACATGTATGATTTAATAGACATAAGTATCACAACTAGCTCAAGAAATCCAAGTGACAACTTGTTATACAAATGAGATATACCTGAAAATATCGATGCCAAACACTAGCTTCACCAAGGCTCAAAGGGTGATCTTCATGAGATATTTCATGTCGCCTAAGCGGTCCGTCAAAAGCAGTGTCTGAATTTTGCTCATTGGAATTCATTGCTTCTTCTTTAGTCCTCGTGAATTCTGACTGTCTAGATTTAAGTTTATGATTAGTGGACTTGATCACTGAAGCACTAATCAAAATTGATGCATCTCAGCAAATAAGCAAATACGTCTGCTACTAAATAATGGGTATATCAAGCATCTTACAGGACTCAATAGAAATTCCTCTTTCAGCTTGGAATATTTTTGTCGACTCTCAGTAAGCTCCTTTTCCCATAAGTCACGAGAAGCGGGTAGAAAACCCAAGAGCAGCTGTTAGGATATAAATTGCAGGAAAATGAATACACAGTTCAAAACCAGTAGAGAACAATTAACGTTTATCATTTTGTCTGCGAAACATTTAAGTTCAAGGATCACCACAATGCGCTGTGTAGATTAAGGTGACAGTATAAACTTACTGCTTGTATTTGGAACAGCCTGGTGATTAAGTATTTTCTTTTCTTCATTCCTCATATATATATATATATAAAACCTGATTCAACATTCCTAATTTCATATTAATATTTTTATAGTGTAACACGGTTGGTTGTAAGGAAGTCTGCCAAATTTAGGTGGTACAATAATGCAAATGTCAAATGTCATACTGTGTGACAAATTGCCTGCTCCAAAACTATTTGCATAACAGCAATTACCATTTGGGCTTCATGAATAACGAATTATTCTGTACTTATTTGACATCAAAGATAGTCAATAGATGCCAACTTAGCATTGATAGTTTAGCAGTGTGTCAGTGAGATCCAGTCATTTCTAATCCTTTTTTTTTTTCCTCAAATGACATGCCTAATCTAATATCTAAAATGTAATTAATAATTGAACAATGAATGTCATAACAAGGATATGGGCAATAGCAGCATTTAATCTCTTGCGCTTCAATGAAGTTTCAATAAATATTCCATTCTTAACAATCTCATCATCTACCAATGTAGAAGTTAATCTTACAACATGTCTAGCCTAACATCTACCAAGAGCATACAGGAAATGAAAATTGACCTTCCATGTGGTAGCTCTCAATCCTCCTCCATCAGGAAGTCCCGAGTCAGCGATTCTTTGCAACTTGTCCACATTGATCTCCTTCAGGGATAACTGGTCACCACATATAAATAAACCAAATGAATGATCGCATTACTCAAAAAAGAAAAAGAAATCAAACAGACAATATAAAAAACTAACCTCGTACTCAAGGTCAGACCTTTTCTCGTCGGCAGCAATAACTTCCTTAACTGAAACCAAACCCGAACCATCTCTTTCCGGTTTCCACCGCACCTCTTCAATTTTCTCAACATAATCATCTTCACTTTCCCGACCCGACCCACACCCATTGGGTTCCAAAATTTCAAGCTCTTTACCGGACTCTTCATCAGTATCGTCGAAGCCGGTCACTAAGCTGCCGAGGCTGTCGGGAAACACTCGGCGAGCCTGGTCAGGCAGCTTGAGCTTCCCTCTCAGCATTCTAGCGTGGTGAATCAGTGGGGACTCACTCAATGGCGTAAGGGTTTGGCGGATGGTGTTTCCATGAGAGGCCTTTTAGAGAATAGATTGTTGTTGTTGTTTTTGGGCGATTCATGACTCGGCGAGTGCAACTCAGTTACTGAGTCAACAATTTTAATGTCTTGTTTGTTCAAGACCGGTAGTTAAGACAGTTGAGTGGTAGCTGGGTCCAAATCTTTGTTTTGGCCAATGTCTTCCTGACAGATCATTAGTGTCGGTTAATTGCAAAGTTGAGTTTGCTTATCGAAATATTTTGAACCGCTTCGGTGGCCGTCCCTTTAATTTCCATCCGACGGTTGCTATTATTTAATTTTTTCAAACTAACATCAGCAATTCAAATTATAAGGGATGCCGAATGAGTTACATATTAGAAATTTGAAATATTAATGAGGATTTGAATATTTTACTGATCGAATAATCTTACTTAACAGTTATACTAATTAGATTGATTTTAATAATTATTTTTACAATAAATCAAATAGATATAATTGTTATATAAAGTTATCCAACTATTAATGGATTGAAAATGTATCTTATTATCAACTCATATTGAATAGCTATTAGAAGAAAAGCTCGTGGTTCCTAAAAATTATAAGTACACTTGGAGCTAATTACTAAATATCAATCAAGACATGGCTTTTAACAAACGGGAACGCTCTTTCAATCGATTAATACATATTTTCCTTTTATTAACTATTTAACTAAGATTGAAGATTAGCTATTTGAGAGGTGATATAGTCATTTCAATTTATTTTTTTTAATATGCATTTTAAAAAATATAAGGCATTTTTGACCTATTTGGATCACCCATGTCTATCTAGACGGTGAAGTTTTATTTAAAAGAATTAAAAAAGTATATAATTTACATTTAAAAATCTTTAATTTTTTTATTTGAATCTCCGCCGTTCATTTGAAAAATGGACGGTGGAAATCAAATTTGAAAATAAAGAAGTAGAAAATTAAAATTATATATATATTTATATATATATAATAGCATAGACTGTTTTGACAAGGCGATCAACTACTGGCATTTATGTTTTGTTAGGTGGTAATCTGGTTAATTGGAGTTCAAAGGAGCAAACTGTTGTTGCTCGGTGCAGTGTAGAGGCAGAATATCGAGCTATCTCCCAGCTGCTACTAAGTCATTTGGCTTAAGTCACTGTTTGCTGAACTAGGAGTGTCATTATCTCATACACCTATCATCTGGTGTGACAACCCCAGTGCTGCTGCTCTAGTACAGGATCCAGTTTTTCATGCCAGGACACAACGCATATAGAAGTGGATGTTCACTTCATCAGGGAAAAAGTAACTGCTAAGGAGTTATCAGTTCAGTACATTCCAATTCTCCAACAAAAGGCTGACATATTCACAAAGCCTTTATCGCACACTCAGTTTGATTAATTACGGTCCAAACTGACCATGACTATTTCACCTAACCTCAGTTTGCGGGGGGATGATAGAGTTTGTAATCAAGCTACTCAAGTTAGCCTGAACCTGAAGGGAAACTGTCGGTCCAAGTAAGCTCAGGCTGAAAATACCAGTGGAAGCTATAATGCTGTGTTATAAGTATTTCCTGGTAGGTGTAATAGGAGAGTAAATCATAATGCAGTGATTGATTCATCAAAGATCAATCATCATATCATCAATGGTTTGTACAATTGTAGGAGGATAGGAACCATAGTTGATGATCATGTAATTAGGTGTAATTAACTTAGTTATAATTATTTTGTTAGGATGATGTCGCAACAATCACTGTTTTCTTTCCCAGATGAACTTGAAGAACTTGAAACTGATAACGTCAGAACAATTCTTGCCAGCCTTTTGCATGTGAAAATCTAAAGACTGTCAAACTAGGTCCTACACAAGGAAGAGGTTTATCATCAGACTTATTTGGTTTTGCAAAGTTGGCAAATTTGCAAATCTCTGGTAGCATATCGCCTGCAAATAAAGGTGATCATTTCTCAGGTTTCTCGACCCTAATCAACTTGAGTTTAATAGACTGTCATATGGCAATCAGGGTATTCATTACCATATCCGCTCCACGCCTGGTCAATTTGACAATTCAGTTGTTGTGGTAAAAAAAAATGCCTAGAGATTCAAACATTTTGACATCTGCAGTACCCAAAGTTGAATTCCTGAACCTGAACCGCTGCCACATTTTTATCAGGAAGATCACATCAAGAAGCAAACATTTACTTGGAATGTGATGCATATGGTTGAAGTGCTCTGCCATGTAAATTCATTTACCATGTTACTTTACTTTCTTGAGGTGATTAAGTACTTTGAGTTCTCATGTTTATGCTCTTCATTTCTACTCTGTGAGCCATAAATTTGACTTGATCGGTAGTTGTTTAATTATTACTTTTCAAGATAGATTTTTGTTATATCATAAAATTCCGAATACTAAAACTAAATTTGTGGACATAATTGAGATGCTTGAATAGATGTTTGAATGATTTTTTAATAAATTAGTATTGTTACATTAAAATTAATGAATTTTATGTTCTTTAACTTATTTTAGTATCCGTACTTTATGTTTAAGTTTGAGATTTATTAGTTTTAGTTTATGTGTGAATTTAAAAAAAGTTAAATTTTAAGCATATGTTTAATTATAAGTTTAAATTTGGGAATAATTTCAAATTTAAATATACATATGCACATTTAAGTGAACATTAAAATTTATATTTAATATATATTTTTTTATGAATCCGATTAAAATAGGTCAGGGATGAGCTTCTAGGCCCAAATAGGTTGAGTTTAGGATGAAAATTGAAAATCCATTTGGGTCATGGGTCATGGGCTAGGTATCAATCATTTGCTCAAACCAGGTGTGAGATTTGGAAGCTCAATCCAACTTGTAGCCATCCTTACAACTATTCCCACTAGCTTCCCCTAATTACGTTATTAATAGCGACGGTATCTCAACTGGGTCACCCAATAACATTATGGGGATGTAATATTTATTAGCTATAATATAGAAATATTTGTTCCCAAAGACATAAAAATTATTGATACACATTCCATATTGGACATTTTCCTTGCTAATTGATGATTATGATGTTGACGTTAAAAATTGGTCAACACCCGGATTAATGCAAGTTGAATATAATGACAATTGAATGAGTATAGTAATGACATAATAACAAAGCAATAAAAGTGCAAAAACAATAAACAAACAAGTCAGAGAAATTTTTAATGTGGTTCGACTGTATGGGAACAAAGCATATGTCCATGATTACATTAATGCTTAAGAGGAGAGCTATATTTTCAACAGAGCCTCTACAGGGTTAAATAATCTCTATTTGTTCTTGTGAAAAATGCTTAGGGTTCCTTGTTTATGTGCAATAAGATTACTAAAATATAGGGAAGATTAAGATTTCTTTCCTATTCTACTTACATTAAATTGTATTAAATACATTATATTCGAATCAAAGTGCAATTATGAAAGTTTTTTGGTTTGAAGTGATTTTTTGCCTAATATGGAATTATTACCATTTCTAAAATTCTATAGAGTTAAGGAAAACTACGAATTACTTGTTAATTCGAGCTATTTCATATGCAAGCTAACTGATTCGAGTTGCTCTCGCTATTCATTACTTAGAACGATAATGTAAGGCTCCAATTTAAGTGGACTATGAGATTAATTGAAATGTAATTTATTATTATTAATTTACCCCAGTCTAAGTTTTAGGAACAGAAGAGGATTATGGATAAATGTTCACTTGGTGGATATTTTTAAAAGAAAAAAAAATCGGTTTGAAATGAAAAATGACAAGCAAAAGGAAATGGTTCCATGTACATTCATGTAAAGAAAAGAAATGCATGACATATTGATTAAAAAAATAATAATAATAATAGTAAAATTGGAGAATAAGACCAAAATAAGTGAGTGATAGTCAACAAATATAATAAGTAAAATTTGGATAATTAAAAGATAGAGACATGTTAGATTTGACTTTGAGGCAGTTTAATATGTATATATGTACATTGAATGGGCAACAAGCAAACATTGTACTGATTTGGCAGAAAAAATAATAATAGAAAATTAGTTTATGATTGTTTATTAATGAGACTTGAGGTGGTATCAGTGTTTTGTTTATGTGTGTGTGTGTGTGTATATATATATATATATATATATATATAATAGAAGCTTCTGGTGGCAGCAAACATAGAAATGGACAAGCAAAATTAGAAAGAAAAACAGAAGAAAGAAAGTCGAGAGAGAAGAGAAAAGAAAAGAGGAGAAGGGGAAAAAAAAAAGAGGGAAGAAATATAGGAGAACTTTTATATGAGTGGTCTGAATAATTGAGTATTCGATTTATCAACATAAGTGCTTTTAATTTTAATGAGATTTGGAATCTAGGAAATTAATTAATTTTCTTAAGTTTTAAAATTCATTTATATGATTTTTAGGGTGGATTTAAGTTTATTAGGAATCAGATGAGAACCTATTTTAAATTCAAATTTGAGCAAATGAATTATGTGAGTGGATTATTTTTATTGGAAATTAATTTATTAAATCTTGTTTATTTATATTTAAGTGTTTATTATTTATTAGAAATGAATGATTTATTCTTTTAAATAATATTTTATATTGTAAATTATGTTTTATTATTGAAATGAGGATTTATTACGTATTCGTATATCCATATATGTATTAAAAATTTCAATAAGAATTTCATATTCACAGCTTGAGTTATTATTAAAAAGTTTTCAAAAGGATTTAAATAATATAATTTTATGTTTCAAGAAAAATATATTTATTACATTTTGAGAAAAATATTTATTCAAAAAAGATTTGAGAAAGGAAAATAAAAATGTTTTCAGAATACCGAGGTTGTATCCTCCTTTCTAATAGCCAAATAAGCTTCAAGTGTGTAAGTCCGAGCGAGTCGTCTAGTAAGTATATGACAGATGTCTAGGCAGTCATAGAGTTACCCAACACATGTATGATAAATGTTATTTCTTACTCTACATATATGTTGAGTATCTTCACCACATAGGATAAATTTTCTTGGGTATTAGTTGGTGTAGATTTTCATATTACAGATGTTTATAATTTTATTATGAGATTAGAGACCACATGTGTATAAGAGCCATAAGTCCATGGATGGGAGTCAAATAGAGGCTTGAAGCATTGTGTCAAACTAGATAAGCTTATGCAGTATTCGAAAGAGATTTCAGAAAGGTTTTGATAAGATAAGCTTTATTTTATAAACCAGATTCAGAATGATTTCTTATTGTTTTCAAAGAAGTTTTATAGATAATAGTTCCAGAATATATTTTACTAAAGAGGAAATGTCAGTAGGTAGCATTTTCAAATGTTGAATTGACAATCTTATCTCATTTGAATAAAATTAACAATTATGTTCCAACATTTTTTATTTTTTTTACACAAATACCCTTAATAAATGTTAACTCATTTTCTCTTTTCTCTCTTTGGCTCTTTTCTCTTTCGACATTCTTTGCTCTCTTTTCTCTTTATTTTTCTTCTGCATTCATTGTCCATCTTCATTTTCTTTTTAATAGTCACCATCCACCATCCATCATCCATCTTCATTCTCTTTTACACTACGAATCAATTTGTCTCTCACTATCCAACCACTTTCATTCGTACAATCGCCACTATCCATCTTCATTTTCTTCTTCATATCCACCATCCATAATCTTCTTTTGCACTACGAGTAAAGTATCTTAACTTTTGAACACTTATTTTTCAGTTGTTATTACTTATTATGGTTAGCTGTGCTGATATTGAGCTGCAGGAATTGGCTTTAGGGTTTACGATCTTAGTATTTCTCTGTATGTTGTTGCAAATGCCACATTGTATGACGTTATTAATGCAAGTTATATTGGTGTGATTAGTAATGACATGACTTAGTAAGCTAATAAAAAATAAAAAACGAAAACACTAGTCATACCAAGATGACTTACATTATTAACACAAGTTAACTTGGTGTGATTAATGGTGACATGAGTTTATAGAAAAAAAAAATCAGTAGCCAAAACACTAGTTATACCAAGGTGACGAGTGTTAATAATGCTAGTTATCTCGGTGTAATTAGTGGTGTCATGACTTGATGAAAAAAAATCATTAGCCAAAACACTAGTCATACCAAGGTGATGCGTGTTAATAATGCTAATTATCTCTGTGTGACTAGTGGTGTCATAGGTTTTAAAAAAAATAATAATAACAATAACCAAAACACTAGTCACGCCAATGTGACTTGCATTATTAATGTATATCACATTAGCGTGACTATTAGTGCCTTATTATGAACATTTATTTGGTAGTTTAGTTACTTAATTTTATTAAAGTATGAGTAACGATATATTGCTAGTCTTGATTTGGAGCTTAATTACTAAATTGGATCATTTATTTGTGTGCAGTGATATGGATGAAATTAGAATTATAGTCACCCATGGTGGACAATAGATTGGTCATAAATATGAGGGTGGTGAATCAGAAATAGCCTTTGTTTCGACGAAGGCGACGCTTGATGACTTAAAAAAGATCATTGAGAATATTGTCCGAGTTGATACAATAAAAAGTACATATGACTTATACATATTGGTGGAGACTTGCGGTAGGCTGGTCATACTAAAATTAACAATTGATAAACTGTATCTTTTTTGCTACATAAGAAAAATCTTGAAGTTTACGTAATTGTTATTCCAAAAAACATAAATGATTATGTAAGAAATAAGGGAAATGTTCAATTACCAATCCAACAACAAATTCAACCATCAATCCATTCACAGTAACCAATCCTACCACAGTTTCAACTACCAATCCAACCGCAAATCTAATGACCAAGCAACCACAAATCCAATTCATAAACCAGCCACAACACCAAAGTTTTGTTCAATTAGTTTCTTAATTCAAGTCTGTTTCCTCAAGCAACGAAGTTCCACTCCACAAGGACCATAACATTGAAAATGAATGTGAAGACATAGATGAAGATGAAGATGAAGATGGAGATGAAGATGAAGATGAAGATGATGATGATGATGATGATGATAACAATGATGATGATGATAAAGAAAAAAAAGATAATATTGATTCACACGGTGAGTATAACTTAAATGACAGTCAGTATAATCATTCTACAGAACATTGGTTGGATGACATTAATTCAGACGAGTATTCTGAATACTGTCGTCCAGCTAAAAGTATTCCTATAGTCACTAATATTTTCACAGGAGATAGAGTAAGTCAACATGCAGTTATGGCAGAAGATTTAGGTGGCAATGGTGATAGTGGTGGTGGATTTGGTCATGATGTTCATGATGAGGATTGTAACATAGATAATGATAATGTTCGACATAACCATGTTAGGGATGATGGTATTGGGTGTTCCCATCAAGCCAGTGATGATAATAACACACAACAAAGAGTAACTAGTGAATGGTGTATCCTTGGAATAGATCTTTTCGCATTTCGTACAATCGCCACTGAAGAGTAAAAAGGAGAAGACCATCATTTTTTCAGAGGAAAAATATTTCCTTCAAAGCGTGATGTGGGTAAAGCTGCAGAGATGTATACATTGAATGAGGGTTTTCGTAGAAAAGTCAAGAAATTGAACAACATCCATTATGATTATGAAAGTGTGAAATGTTCCTATTGTGGACAAAAAGGCCACTATCTACAAAACTATCGTAATCCACATCCATCTCAACGACCCCCTACGAACAACAATAAAGGCTCCATTACCCAAGTAAGAAGATGACAAAAGTGTCGAATCTGCCACTAACTAAGACACAATAACAAGACTTATAACAATGTTCCACGACCTGTTGTACCAGAATAATCTCAAACATAACCTTGTATTTGTTTGTTGAAGTACTGTTGCTTTTATTTGTAACAATTGCAAATCTATCTGTCCATTTATCTGTAATATTATACTTATTTGTGTTTTTATGTTCGGTATTGTTTTTATCAAAGAGAGTCATTATATAAGGGTTTTGTTTCAAAACAGTGACCTAATCAATAGTCATATTAAGACAACTAGCATTATTAACACTTGTCACATTGGTGTGACTAGTGTTTTAGCTACTGATTTTTTTCTATCAAGTCATGACACTACTAGTCACACCGAGGTAACTAGCATTATTAATACTCGTTACTTTGATGTGACAAGTGTTTTGGCTATTAGTTTTTTTTCATCAACATGGTATCACTAATCACATCGAAGTAACTAGTATTATTAATAGTCGTCACCTTGGTGTGACTAGTGTTTTGGCTACTAATTTTTTTTCATCAAATCATGGCACCACTAGTCACACCGAGATAACTAGTATTATTAACACTTGTCACCTTAGTGTGACTAGTGTTTTGACTGCTGTTTTTTTTTTCAACTTAACAAAATATGACACAAGTTTAACATAAAACCTTAAAATAATGCAGAATATATTCGCAAAAACATAAATGCAACATAGCATCTCCAAAAAACTTGATATATATTGATATATAAATGTACGGAGATATATATCCACAATTACATTATATTTTCGTCAACAACATTATAAAATATGGCGAAGGCATATTCCCTTCTCATTTTGTAAACTTCTGGTAGCCTCAAATTCTATGATACATCTTTCCTGATGATACACTCGACATACTTATATACAAATCCACCACAACTATTGTTATCCTTTTGAGTTGGTATACTTATGTGGTTCAACTTTTTAACGGTAAATAAGTCCCTTCTTATTTCCATTTGTTTCTCCTCAAAATAATTTGATTTTGTCAACATAGAAGGCAACAAGTACCACAAAAGTGCCACCTAGTTCTCTCTATATGTCGAATCGATTGGGATATTATGTGACAACGAATCATAAATAACAATACTTCACTGTAATAAATCTACCTTACATAATATCCAATGACCATCAAGAGATCCAACAACACACGGAATTAGCAACTGCATAACAAAAAACAAAAAATTACAATAAACTATGGTCACATAACAATGTCAAATAACATTAAATTATACTTTCTGTATTTACAAATGTCGATCTCTTCTCCCATGCTGGCTTTTCTTCAGTACTATATAGTATCCAATTATCAGGGGCGTTGAACGATAATGGATCAAATTAACCACTAAATGGTTCTTGCATATGTGGTGTCATGGGTTTATGTAATAAAATTAGAAGCCAAAACACTAGTCATACAAAAGTGACGAGTGTTAATAACGGTAGTTACCTCGATGTGACTAGTGTTTTGACTACTGGTCATTTTTCATAATCCTATAACACCATTAGTCACACCGAGGTTAAAACATTAGTCACACCGAGGTAACTACCGTTGTTAACACTCATCACCTTAGTGTGACTACTATTTTGGCTACTAGTTGTTTTGCATAAACCCATGGCACCACTAGTCACACCTAGGTAACTAGCATTATTAACGTTCGTCACCTTGGTGTGACTAATATTTTGACTTCTAGTTTTTTTGCATAAACCCATGACACCATTAGTCATACCGAGACAACTAGCATTATTAACACCCGTCATTTTGATGTGACTAGTGTTTTGGATACTGGTTTTCTTCATAAACCCATGACACCACTTGTGTTAGAAACTGAGTTTGGTTACTAACAAATACTTACCGAATTAGTTGTCTGTTAGCATAGTGCAAAAAACATACAACAAGAGACGACATACAATGAGATGCTACATTGAGATGACATCAATGAGAGACGAGAGACGACATCACTTACCAGGAAGATAGGAGATGCTACACTGATGAAATGACCTGAATGGAAGATTCTGAGCGACAGATCTGAACAAAGGGAAAAAATGAGAAAAAGAAGAAGAAGAAGGGAAAGAGAAGCAGCATACCTAGTCTGGTGGTACGGAAGAAGAAGATAAAGGGCTTGAACAGTGACGGAGAAAGGGAGATGGTGTGTCGGTCTGGCAAAAAAGATAAAAAGTAAAGAAGGAGGAGAAGAAAAATAAGAAGATGGAGGGTTTGATCGGCAATGACTATGATACAAAGTGAGGGACAAAGAGAGTGTAGTAAGGATATTTTAGTTATTTTACATATTATTTAGGACTCAAATATTACATTTTGTGAAAAAAGACATAAATATCAACTTATTGATATAATATGCCATTTTTGCCCTTGCCCCTTTACTAAAGATATAATGATGATTCATACAGATTTATAATTTCATTATGATATGAGAATTATTTATTATCACTAGCAATATGTTTAGTTTTATTAGAAATATTTTAAAAAAGTTATACCCATTTATTGAGCTTTAGTCCTTACTTTTTTATAAACCCATTTTTTCAGGTATCTAACGTAGGTTCTTGCAAATTATTCTAGATCGTGAGAAAGGTCACATGGTGATAATAGAATGTAGGGGTGGGCATGGGTCGGGTCGATTTTAGGGAAAATCGACCCGAAACCGACATAGATCGATCTTTAAACTTGAAGATCGAACCGAACCAAACCGATGATACAACCCAGCATGATCCGACTTGTTCAGGTTGGTTTGCTTCGGGTCGATTCATATTGGTTTGGGCCTGTCAATGGGCCTTCACGATACAAAGAGGCCCAATGCAAAACTCAAACAAAAACCCAAGCTCGTTACTAACTACCCCCACCAACTCTTCTGTCATTACCCACCATTACCCCCCACCAACTCACCAAAGCCCGTTACTAACTACCCCCACCAACTCTTCTGTCATTACCCACCACTACCCCCCTCCCCCACTAACTCACTAGTCAACTCACCTCCACCACCCACCAGTTCCCTTTTCTCTTCGTCTCTTTCCATCCCTAACCTCCATCTTTTTCTCTTTCTAAATCTGCAACCCGTAACCATTAGCATCATCATTGATTCACCATTCATCATCAGTCATCACCAACTAGTAGCATCCATTTGCTTTTTCTTTTTCTATCTCTACATCATCGCCAGTAGAAGAGATCGATGTCAATCTCCTCCCTGTAGAAGAAATCAGCATTGATCTCCTCTGATTGGAGCACAACAACAAAAACGAAGCTTAACTCACAGATTCTAGATAGCGGCAACACAAGAAACTAAGGGTCTTACACAACCGTTTATAGTGACTGCAAGAAAGGAAGGAGATGGAAGAAGGTGGTAAGGAGAGAGAAAGAGAAAAGAAATGGTTGAGGTCTGAGAGAGAAAAGGAAAGAGAGAGGAGAAAAAAATAAACAAAGATGAGAAAGATTGATGAATGATGCGACAGCTAGAGTAAATTTGAGAGAGGATTGGGTTTTAAATATAAAAGTCGGTTTTCGGGTTGGGTTGGCTTATCCGATCTGAAAACCAAACCGAGACCGATTTAAATCGATTTTTATCTTTTTAAACTGACCTGATCCGAATAACTAATATAACTCGATAATTTCAGGTCGGTTCGGTCTTAGCTGGGTCGGTCCCCTTTTTTTTTCCACCCCTAATAGAATGCATTAATATTTTTTCTAAGTAGTAAGATTTTTATGTCAGTGTATATTAATTTTAATTAATCAAAATAGGTCTAAAAATGAAATATCTTTTTCATATATTTTATGAATATAGTTTATATATTCAGTACATAGGTCCAATACGAGAAATATAAAGATTTTTAATTTGTTCAATTTATATTTATAATGAAATTATGAAATTTATTATAATTTTTCTAAATGATTTTCATTAAATTCTATATTTCAATCAGAAGGATTATAGTTTTTATGAGATTCTCCCGAACTTAAGAGAGAAGTTGAGTCGAGTTCTGTCAGATAAACGTTGTGCACTCCCTATTGTCATGGCACATGCTATCGTGGTATTGGCTTATGAAGTTCATAGTACTTCTATTCCCTTTGGTCATTCGGGCATGCTTGGTTTCTTGGGCCCCATTGGGCCTCATTGGGCTAAAAGCCCAGTTACCTAATAGATGATATTTAGGTTTCGTTCTTACAAGCTGAGTTTCGTTTGCCTCAAAAGAAACATATGTATATTTAAAAATTATAACCTTTGTTTATTCTTCTTATATATCCAACAACACTTTCTAGAAAATATTTTTACAACTGTCTTTTCCTAAAAATTCTTTTTTTCCTTCTAACATTAATAAGTGCTTTAATTTTAATTTTAATTTTTTTGAGAATAAGTGCTTTTTTTTTTTTACACTATTAAATGCTTTAATTTATTTCTAATCAAATATCACAAATAATAAATAATCAGAAAAAAGACCTCATTAAAAAAAAAAAAAAAAAACCTTTTAAACAACAAAACGTAATTGTAAATGTTCGATGAAAGGGTTTAAACACTTCACATGGAAGAATTTGACTAATTTGACCCAAATGTGGTGGTCTACTTGTATTATAATTTATGAATGCATAATAAGCTATACAGAGGTTAGATATATATACAGTGTGCATTTCGTTTTCATTAATAAAATTTGTTTTTGACATCAGAATGTAGTGATGGGATAAACTGATCTAACTTCTACAACTATTTAAAATCCCATATAATAGTTTTCAAATGTAATAATACTCCTCACTCTTTTTCTAGTGGACTACTCCGAGCTCATGCATGAAAATGGTGGTCCTCCAGAATTTTCTCGTCGGCCAATAATTTTTCGTTATTTTTTTTTTATAATTTTATTAAAAAGCCCTATATTATCGTGAGTACCGTATATACCATAATTTCACTACATTAAGGTCATAATTTCACTGGCCTAGCCAGGTAGACTTCGTGGTCATCACAATTATTCGAAATTGGAACCATTTGAGTTGAATTAACGTGGTCTAAATTTATATTGAGAGAGTTAATACGTGAAATTCATTATAAATGGCAAAAAAAAAATTAAACTCATTTTTAGTAAAAAATAATTATTCATTTTTAATTTCAAAAGAAAACTTAATTTTGGAGGTTTAAAATAGTTAAATTTTTGTTCAGAACTAAAATAAAATATTTTTTTTTTAACTAAAAGCAAATTTTTGTTTTTGTTTTTATGATTTCCAACTTATAGGTTTATGCATGTTCCAATGAGGGAAAAAGTACGTTGAGAACTTGTTTGCTGGTAAAAGGCTTGGCTGCATCCAGCATAGGAGCAGTGATTCTCTATAAGTTTTTTATTTTTGCTAGACTTTTAATATGTGGAGTTTAAGTGTGAGTAAAGTATGAAACAAAAAATATATATAACAATTTTAGTCATTCACTATTTTTATATACTGATATGTTATTAGATTATTAAACTTAAATCTAATTAAAAAAAGAATAAAGAAAGTTAACAGAAAATCCTTACTCAATACATGTTAAGTGGTGCACCAAACTACTCAATGTTCGATGAATGGTAATTTACAAATAACATCCAATAAAGTCAAAACAACGATTCTCTACTAAGGTTTTGTTTTTTTTAAGTTTATGAGTTTATATTTGAGTAATGTATAAGAGAAAAAAAATATAATAATTTTGATTATTTACTATATTTTATATTGACATGTCACTAATTTATTAATAACTTAGTAAAAAATAATAATGATAGAGAATTTATTCAATAAAATGAAAATCAAATTCAACTGTACATCCAATCAATGTTATTCCATCATTAATCTTTTTTTATTTTATTATTATTATTTTTTCTTTTTTTTTGTGGTTGGTACAAATCCAAGGATCAATTGGAACCAAATGAGATTTAACTCTGAGTTGCCGCTCAAGAAGTAACTCCTATGTGAGAGGAAACATCCCATAGATAGGTAGGAGACTCACACAAAATGGGGGGACAATTCATACATTTTATTAGTGGGAGGGGACCTCATTGGGTGTGGAGCCCATGCACCATGACCTGGATAGAAATGACAAAAAAGGTTTGCTTATCGAGTTGAACAGAATGTGATTCGATTCGTTTATGAATTCGACTTACCACACGAATTCATTTAATAAATTATCAATATTTTTGTATTTGACACGAATTCATTTATAAACGGATAACACAATACGATACGACTAATTCGTTTATTACTTGGATCATGAATTATCTAAACTTATTAATCAATTAACTTGTTAACCCGTTAATTCGTTTACTTTGTTTAACTTATTTAACCTAAATAATAGTTTGTCCCTATTAAAATATAAATATTACAATTTGACCATATTAATCATGTTGACCCGTGAATCCATTAAGCAAGCTTAACTCAGTTTGTTTTATAAAAAAGTTAAGTCGGTTGACACAATTATGACATGAATTCATTTAAACTCACTCCCATTTATTTTTCGTGAACTTATGTCGATCCGTCGTGTCATGAACTAAATTGCCACCCCTACTCATGAGGGGCAATGTGTTAACCGATGAGATCACTATGTGTATCAAAATGACATCTACCAAATCTTAAGTCATCGGTGCACCATTTGAGTGGTATACAAGGTGCACCCAATATTTTTCCTTTTGTTGACTTGTTGACTTAGAATGTGTTTGGTAATGTTTCGTTTTCAATTGTTGGGGTTTTTTTTTTTTTTTTTTTTTTTTTTGTCCTTAATTGAAAACAACAAATCGATTTTATGTTTTTCAAATTTAAAAATGTATCTGATAAAAATTTGAAATTAATTTTTTGAGAACGAAAAAAAAAAAAAAAACTTCTAGTAGTATTACTTTTAAACTTTTTCTAATTTATATAAATTAAAAGAAGTTTAACTCTCAAAGGAAAGAAATTTCAAAGCAAAGAAATTTCCTTCCTATAGAGTTAATACATTTTCCTTCGCTACTTTTTTTTTCCCTCAAATCTCTAAGTTTTTTTTTTTAATCTCAATTTTTTCTTCCAAATTTTAGTTTTCTTCCTTTTATTTTCTTGTATTCAACTTTTAATTAAGCAATCTTACAAATATAACCCCAAAAAAAATTAAGAAAATTCTATAGATTCAAACAACCTAATCATATTTTCACTATGAACAACCATTCAATTTATTGTTATGAACATTAGAATAAGGTTTTTTTTTTTGGTTCATGAAAAATGGTATAGTATAGAGAAAATATAAGAATTAGAATTGAATAATGGTGAGTGAAAGAAGAGAAAGAAAAATGAAAGGATGAAGAAAAGTAGAAGAAAGGGAACAGATAAAAGAGAGAGCATTTATCTCATTAAGGGTCTCTTAATCCGTGTACATTTTTGGTGCTATTGAAACTCAAATTGTTAAGTGGATGTTTGGATTATAGGATTCCAATAAAAAATAAAAAAAAAAGTCATAACATTCCATTTTCACTAAATCTTAGAAAAATGTCATAACATTACGGACCTTGAAGCTCTTGCTAGCTCTTGGCTCGCACCAATCCTTGTCTGATAAATAAGTAATGCAGACATCGATCAACATCGCAAGCTGCATTGAAAAGAAATTTGAATTTTGGTACAGGATTTGGTCCACTACGTGAGGACCATACGGTTACAACGAGGCCCAAAGGCAGCTTAATTACTGTACCAAATGAAACAACACTACATTGATGATCCACCAACTTCTTGTCTAAAATCTTTTACATTGCCACCACTACTCTTCTTAAGGAGTACTATATACACAATTAGTATCAATTTTTCCTTAACAGGTGATAACCCGGCTATAGACAAACTTAGTGTAACTTGAAATGTTCCGAATTCTATTTAACTAATATTTAAATTAAGATTAACTAATATTCCATATTTCACGGCTACAAATTCGTCATATTTGGCCGTATCTCGGATGAATTAATGCCCACAGAAAGCTTTCTTCGTCTCAAAAAACATTAATTTGTACTAAGTACACAATTGCAGTGGTCGATCCTCTAGCTAGCTAGTTGGATTGATCACTTAAATGTAACCATATATGATGCGACTTAACATTATAATAATCACTTGATGTGAAAGGTTGGTGCTTACTATGCCATAATTAGATCCATATATACATAAATATTCAAAGAAATTAAATACATATTGCCCTATTAACAATTATTGATTATTTACTTCAAAATAATATATATATATTGATTATTTGATAGTAGTTGATTGTACAGGTTCGTTGCGTATATATTAAGAACATTTATATATATATAATATATAAATGTTCTTAATTAGCACTGGGTCAAAAAAGCAATATTAATAACATAACGAATTGAAAGTCCTTCTACTCTTTACAAGTCCATAGAACATCACTTCTACAAGAAGTAATTAATTAGGGGACGCCTAATTTGTGTTTAGAAATGATTTTCAAAATTTGCAATTAACTGAATTGAAATAATGGGTTCAGTTAAGGCAGTTGAAACTTGGCCCTGATTAACAAGTAATCATAAATAAGGATAAATGTTAAAGGTTTCAAGAGAAAAGCAAAATCATATATTTCATTTCACATGCCTTCGAAGGGCGCTAAAGTTGAGGTGGGTTCCTCAAGACTTTAAAGTTAGGGCTAGCTGTTTCAAAACGTTTTATACAGATGGCGTATCCATGTTCACATGTAGACATGCTCCGTCAAACGATCGTTGGCCAATTGAAAAGTTTCTCATTTTTATTGGTAGTATTTCCGATACAAATATGAATTGTTTTTCATAATCAATTATCATGTCATCAATATCCAAAGAATTACTTTCTAAATAGTATTGAATAGAAATTGATAGACAGTTAAATTATAAAATATTCTCTAATACTTCCATTCAAATTTCATATTTTGATGATATGTTTTTTTTTTCTTTTTTTATTATTAGTATCTCCAATACAAATATGGATTGTTTTTCATAATCAATTATCATGTCATCAATATCCAAAGAATTACTTTCTAAATAGTATTGAATAGTAATTGATAGACAGTTAAATTATAAAATATTCTCTAATACTTCCATTCAAATTTCATATTTTGATGATGTGTTTTTTTTTTCTTTTTTTTTTAATTACAAATCTTAACCAAAAATTAAAAAACCCAGCTCTTAACAGAAACTCAAGATGTCCTTTTTCATTGAAAACATTACTAGATTTGTTGCTGTCGCAAATCTTCTTCTTCGAAACATCCTTCAATTTATCCTTTTCACTGCCCACCACCTTGTCATCTTCAGATCTTGGAGCCTTTGCTTGGTTAACCAAACTGCTCAACCTATGAGCCCCGATAGTGGCCATCCCACAACCTGAATGTTTTCACATAACAAATTACATTAATGAATAGCTTAGTATCGTAACCAAATAGATACTGAAGTAAAAGCATATGTTTCTTTCACAATCCAACTCTGTACATAATATTAGTTACAAAATAATAAAAATAAAAAACAAACAGACAAACAAAAACAGAGAAACATCATGCATCAACAGGAAACTCCCACATAAAACCAATATCAACCATAAAACCAATAAACATGAGATAATAACAAAAAGTTGATTTATTGTTATATTAAAAAAAAAGTAATATATATATATATATATATATATATATATAAATCAAGAACTGGATTCTCTCTCGAGAAACACATAGAGCACAAAAAGTGATTTTACTATTCCCTTAATTAATTAATTAAAAACCCAGCTCTTAAGAAAAAAGGAGGTGAGTTGAGAGAGAAAAAAAAGTTGTATTTAATGATTTACTGAGTCATCTATTAGAAGTCTGTCTAAGAGACTTTCTACAAGTTGAGGATCGTCTTCGCAATGTTCACTTTTTTTTTTTTTTTGTCAGCTCAACTTGATAGTAAATATTAATATTTGTATTGGAAAAGTTATTTTTTATACAATTCAATGTGTTATCTTATTTTTGTAGAATCCACGTTAGCATTGGAAATGCTCTTATTGAATAAATAAAAAATGTAAATATAAGGGATGCCAATGAATTTTATATAAAGATCACACTTACTGGTATGACAAGGATGTCTCATAATGTGCAGTAGTGATTATTATTATCTCTGAATTTTTATATGGAGATCGATGATCCACGTCAGCTGATCCTGATGACTTTGTTATTTTTATTTTTCATGTTCGTATAGATTATTTATTGATGACATAAATTGTATAGATAAGCTTTATAACAAATGTATAAAAGGAAGAACTCTTGTAATGTGTTACTAGCTAATTAAAACAAAACATTTTTATGTCGACGATAGACATTTTGCGATTCGTTGACCAATTACAGGCGCATTGTCCTTATGATGTGAAAATGATTGATAATCTCTGACACGAGCCCCCTGATCACTTTTAAATACATTAGTGGGGAGGACTGTCTGGCCAAATTATAAGGAACCAATAACTAGAAATTTTTCTATTTCCCAAAAAAAAAAAAAAAAAACTAGAAATTTGTCTATTTCAAAAAAATAACCAGAAATTTGTTCGTTAGCTTCGCATATTCATCTATCGGCCACTAAATTTACTTTTAGTTAGTTAATTAACTTTCGCATCTATTTAGTAAGTAGCTCACAAAACTCAGGCTAACATTCTTAAATTCAGTATGACGTACCCAAAAAAATGCTCTGATAACAATCGATCTTTATGCTCAAAACTCTTAATCAGTAGCTTCCAAAACTCACATTGACTTAAAAGAATATTGACAAAAGTAACACTCACAAACTCTTAAAATTATTTATAAATAGAAAGATCCTCCTGCTTGAATTCCTAGTTTTTCTCTATTCCGCGTGTAACATATATTTAGAAAGCTTATATAGTGTGGATCTCTTCGAACAAAATTTTTAAAATTTGTAATTTTATGTCATTACGAAATAATTTTGTATCACCACATATTTACTTTTGTATCACTACAAAAGTAGAAATACATATATATAATGTTTTTATAATCAGACATACTCGATTTTAAAAAATAAGGATCAGTTAATCAAATTTATGCATTGTATTTGAATTAAATATGAGAGAGAATTTATTTTATGAGAGAGAATGTAAAAGATGAATTTGATTGATTGACCTTTACTTTTAAAATCGAATATATTAGATTATAAAAATTTTATATATATATCTAAAAAACAGTGACTCCAATAGCTATTCATCCACTTTTTTATTTTTGGATTAATTAAGTGAAAATGGACGGATGAATATTAAAGTTAATTTTTGAAGTTAACAAAGCCTCTCTCTCTTTTGTTAATCTATATTAACTTAAAATTTGGACTTAAAAAATGTGACATCAAAATTTATTCATTATTTTCATTTAATCTAAATACCGTTGTTAATTTTGAATTTATCAACTTTTTTATATTAGATGAATGAATAGTAAAGTCCCTTTTTAAACTCAGTATTTTAAGATATTCTAGCTTTTTTTAATATAAAAAAAAAATTGCGGTTGGTTAGCCATCATCGCTTGGCGAAAGAAATGTTTATACCGCAATCAATTAGTTATGGCCCCACTAGAAGAAAAAAATTAAAAACAAAGAAAGAAGAAGAAGCGCTATACGTCTCAGCTCAGAACCCGGAAACGAGATTACAAATGCCGTAGACAAATTATAAAAGAATTAGAAACCCACGAAAAGAGAGAGAAATGAGTCACATGCCAACAAGAATTTATTTAAAAAATCATTATTATCGAGTCACACCGCAAATATATTTGCTCTAGACCTATACACTTGCACGGATTCTTATTCCCATAATTAATCCAAACACATATACTTCAAATGATCTGTTGTATCAACGCAAGCATATGAATATAAATAGTAATTAAATCATATGCAAATCTATACAACACTTAGTTGTTTTAAATTTCGACATGAATCCCCAACATATAACGTACTAAAGGTAAAAGCTACCGTCTGGTTTATCTTCAACTCCAAATGATGAAGGGCTGGGACAGTTTCTATTGAGAAGCTCTTCAATCATTTGCAGTGCTATTCTCTCTTCTTCATCCATTTCTGTCCTGACTTCTGGCCCTTGTGACTCATGAGCCAATGGCAATGCATTACCCGAAACATCATCCACATTATTTGTCTTTCCGAGCTGGACAGTCATTACCCAGTTGGAATCAGAGCGTTGACCTGCCCGCTTCTGCCAGACTCCAATGTGAGAATTCTCAGTGTCAAGTCTCAAACAAGTCATCGAAGGTGATGGTGCCTTGCTACATTTTCGAAGCTTGGCGTGTAGAAGTTCGGATAAATCATTTGGAGGTGATGATGATGACGATAATGAGGCTGCTGGAGTTTCACTACTGCCATGTTTCGGGTCTCCACTTTGATTTTGTGTTATTGGGAAGTTTGTTTTCGCATTTCTTCCACTCATCAAGATTGCAGCTTGATCGTAGGCTCGAGCCGCCTCTTCTGCTGTCTCAAACGTGCCTAACCAAACCCTTCTCTTCCTGCATTCAACAAGAAACCACAAATACAAAAATCATTAAAAGAAGGAAAAAAAAAAAAAAACAGGTAGAAACATGTCTCTTGAAGCATGAAGATGGTTGGTGAAGTGTACAGTAGTGGATGGCGAATCTCAGATACCCAGGAGCCCCAGTGACGCTGTCTGACACCTCTGAACTTCTTTGATTGCACCATCTTCAGAGAGAGAGAGAGAGAGAGGGGTAGGTAAACAGGGTTCAGACAAGAAGAGAAGATAGTTGGGGGATGAATATATGGAAGTACAAAATGGCTCAGAGAAGATATAGAAAGATGATTAGAAGGGGTTGAAGTGAAACAGATGATGAGAGTACGTCCACTGTCGGCGAACTACAAGAGAGTTTGGTACTAGGAAAAGCTTGTAATAAACAAAACCCACCTACATCATCCTTAAAACCCTCATCAAACCTAACCAATAAATGAATGACCTTTTTACCTTTGCCTATCTACAGACTACAAGCAATTGTATATTGTCAAAATTCCATGTGAACATTTTATGAAGAAAGATATCTTATATTGGTGGGACACTATACTACACTTCATTTTATGTGATTCACTCTAAGTCACTCGATTCTCATCATATTTTTGATCTTTTGAATTTGTGATGATTGTACTGTGTTTTACTTTTTGAGCTAACTTCGCAACCGAAAGTAGGCCAACGTCCTTGCATAATTCCTAAATATGATGCCTTAGACCTCATGGCAACACCAACCACAACGTATTTAAGCACATCTTTTGGATCCTATATTTAATATCCCCACCAGTTTACTAGGTCCAGCTTCTTTATCTTACATTATATATCCTGCACATATATGTTTTAAATTTCCATAAGTGAGCATTTAATGACGCAATATTTATCGAAATATGAGGGCAATCACCAGCTGAAAACAGTGGATGGGTAGGCTTGGACTTTGGAGTTTGGTTTTCCTTTTTAAAATTAAAAAAAAAAAAAAAGGTCTTGTTTAATTGATCTTGGATTTTGTAGTAAAATATCTTTCAACTGATTAATATAAATTGACTTGGATTTCTATGGCAGTAGCAATATTTCTATCCTTTTAGAGTATCATCTTTGTTTGCAGTAGTGTTACAAATATTACGTATGTTGCATTATGTTATTTTTTAAAATAAGTCATTCGAATATGGGATAGGTATTGTTAGACAGAATCGACCATTTTTGGTGTGAAGCTACATGGGCCAATAAAATTTGATACATGTAGAAGTATGGTGATGAAAAAAAAATTTTAATTAAGAATTATCTAATTACTTGAGGTGCGAATATATTTTCATATTTTCTAATGGGAAAATGTGTTTAATATATCAAGCAAAAGACGTACCAATATTACGCCCAACAAATTGACTTTACACCCAACTCATAAATGCAACCGTTTTTTAAATCAAAATTTTATTCTGTGAATTAACCCTTGAAGCATCTCAAAAATAACCGTAACATTCTTCAATTTATTTTTCTTTCCTGCGCTCGCGGTATTCTTTCAACTCGTTTTATAATCCATTATAATTCTACAAAATTGGCTCCCAACCTTTTATGAACCCCAGTACGCTTGTATGTTGTTCCTCAATTGTCATTTTAAACCACCGATTCACTCACTAGTGGCTATATATAGTAAAATTCAGGAATTGACTCACTAGTGGCCATATATAGTAAGATTCAAGGAAAAACCCTTTGTCAAAGACAGAAATATATTGATTGTACTTAATTTCATTCTCTTTTTGGTCTATATTTTTTTTCAAAAAAAAAAATACATCAAACAACAATTTCAGAATTTTTACTTTTTATTTTTACCAATAAATATGGTTCTCTTATTTTTATGACAAAAAATATATATATTTAAAATTAAAACAAATCAATCAAATTCATCAATTATATTCTCTTTTCTAAAACAAATTTTTTCTTCTATTTAATTCAAATGTAATTGATGAATTTGAATTATTTGATCGATTCGTTTTAACTTTTTATAATTATGAGACACTAATGGTAAAATTATTATTATAAATATAGTGCTTTTCAAATAAGGACTTTCTAACTTTAAAAATTTGTTGAAAATCAATCAAATTCATTCATTGCATTTAAATTAAATAGAAAAGATAATTTATTTTAAGAGAAAGAATACGATAGATAAATTTGTCTGATTTTCAAAAGTTAAGAAATTCTCATTTTAAAAACACTACATATATATACACACATATAGGGCTTTTATAATCATGATATTTTAACTTTAAAAAATAAAGACAAATCAATCAAATTTATTTATATATTTAAATTAAATAGAATAGATAATTTATTTTAGAAAATAGAATATAATGAATGAATTTGATTAGTTGATTCTTATATTTTAAAATTATGACGATCGGATTATGAAAGTATTCTAAAATTTATATATATATATATATATATATATATAAATTTAGAGTACACATGCCATGTGCGCACCTTTTAATGCAACTTGTAACATAACTTGCAAACTGAAGATTAATGCACTTGTAATTAACGGTTGGAATTAAATGTTTTTATTTTTTGAATCAATTATTTTTTCTTTTAAGAGATTGGAATTAAATGTTAAACGCGGTGTAATCATGTGTACTAATTATAAATGTCAATGTAATTTTAACTGTTCAAAGTGCATTGATAAGGTGCATTTATTAATTAGTTTAACTCTTCAAGTGGGTAAAGCTATATTTTTAATTACTTTTTTTTTTTAAATCTTTTTCTCTTTTCTATTTTGTAAACCTTAAGGAACTAGTAAATATTTCAATACAAGAAAAAATGATAAAATATATGGGCTTTATCCCTCAAATTAAGGTTTGATATTTGAGCAGTGTTAGCTTTCTTGAATTTTTTTGAAAAATTACAAAAATGACCCATTTAAAAAGGCCAACCTCAAAAATATATATTTTTTTATTGTTATAAAAAAAATATTAGGTGTACAAAAGTACCCTTAATAAAATGGGAGTCATTTGAATTATAGTTGAGATTCCCAACCTTAAAATTGATAATCTCAACTTTTATGTTAGGAGCCCTATCCTTCAAGTTGAGATTCCCAATCTTGATTTAAAATTAAGATTGGGAATCCCAACACTAAGGTTGAAATTCCAAATGTGGATTTGAATCAATATTAGGACTACCAACCTAAAAGTTAGGATTCCTAACATGAAGGTTGAGAATGTGAATTTGGATATTCTATCAAGGTTGAGATTCTCTACCTTGATATTGACATTTTCAACTACGAGGTTAGGATTCCTAACTTCAAGGTTGGAATTTAGGTTAAGATTCTCAACCTCGAGATTGGGATTTCTAACCAGATTGTTTGGTAGAGAGAGTGACCGACAAAAAAATGTGGGTCAAGGGCATTTTCGTCCAAAAAAAGACATTGTGCAAAGATTTAAAAAACAAAGATTATTTTTGAAATGAGTTATAAAAAATGGGTTAGTTTTCAACAAAACCCAATTTTTTTATCCAAATTCTTACTCAAATTATATGACATTTGAATCGTCAACATTATGTAAATTATGAAATAATATAATAATTAATATGAAGAATTTAGATAAAAAATTTAGAAAATCTAATATTGTTCATAATATATACATGCAAAAATTTGCATGGAGAAAATAAACACTAGTGTGGTACAAATTATTAAAAATATATATATTTTTCGAAAAATATATATATATATATATGAAAAACAAAAAAGCCTAAAACCAATCCAATCTACAAAGAGGTAGGCGATGGCCGGTTTAGAGGGTGGCCAGGGGGCATCGTCCCTTCATTTTTTTTTTTTTAATTAATTTTTTTAAATGTACCTAAAAATTATATATGCCTACTAATAATTTATGTAAATTTTACTTTGATCCTCCCTAAATATTGTAAATTAGGTTATTAACCATCTTAAATAGGTTTTTCCGATTCCACTTTCGAAGATTGGGCTAAGTCAAATAATAAATCTGTAAGATTTTCTTATCAATTATATATATATATATATATATGATTAACTAGTTATCATCTCGCAAACTGCTTTGGGTTAAATGTGAATCAGTCTCAAAAGGAAGAATCAATCATTTGATTCCTAATTGGCTTACTATAGTTAGCTGGATATCTTCAATCCATATACATAATTGCATTGTAAGTAGTCAGGCTGACCCACGACGTTCCTTTTTACATCAATTAGTTTCCGTATTTAGATTCTTTCATCTAATTGTATTGATTGTTTGGATGGGCGGCTTCCAATCTACTTTATCATACTCACATTAAATGACAGATAAAACAGTAGAAATTAATCCTAAGTGTGTAACAAAAGAGTTTGTTTGTAAATGTACATATTGCTTCCTGGTCGGTTGGTAACTCGTCATCTTGCGTCTATTATTTCATCGATCAAAGTGCAATGAAATTATGAACCTAATGCTATCAATGTGGATGAAAAAACTAACAACAGGAGCAGATCCCATCGACACTGTGATGTATGAGCAGGGACGAAACACTGTGTGGGCTAGTTACCCCCCCACATTGAATGTATAAAATTACAATTATAAACTCCTGGCCGAAGCTTCTCGTACTTCCTGCTGTACTGCTTCTTTTGTTTTTTTTGACATACCGACTCTACTACTTTTACTTTTTGTCAAGCCTACTTTTACTTTCTTATTGTTTTCTTATATATATATATTCATATATTAATTGTTTTATATCAAAATAAATATGTATTTATTCTAAACCTATTATATGTATTTTCTTGTTTATATTTATATATTTCTATTCAAATATTATATATGTAATAATTTTATTCATATATTATATATGAAATTTTACTTAAAATTTTCACATTTATTTATTTTTATCATAATATTAATTGCATAACATATATTTAAATTTAATATCTTTAGTATTTTTTCTAATGCTCTCTTTAATTTAAAGTGTGATATATAAATATGATAAAGGCCTTAGAATTAATTATTTTATTTAATTTAGGATTATATTAGTTTAGGTTTATCATAGTTAGTTAGAATGATCTTATGTTAAAGTTATATTTTTATTAAATCGTGTGATAATTTATAATTAGGATTATCTTTAATTAATGTTTTGATAATTAGAATTAGTATTATCAACTTATTTTTCTTGAATAGATTAGGAGTTGTAAGTCTATAAATAACCATGAGATTTAAGGGTTCATTATGCTATGTATGTTTTTGCTTTGAAGTAATTAATAAAATCTCGCTTTTTGATGAGACAATTATCTTTGTTTTTTTTGGCTTTTGTGGATAGCAATACTTGGAATCCTTTGGGTTAGAATTCAAGTCAAGTCAATTATGTGATTTGATTCTGAATTTATTCTGATTTTTCTAAGTAATTTTGCTCGGGCTGGTGATTATTCTTGCTTGAAATTGTTTGGGTTAGGGTTAAATCAATCTTGTGCTCTAATTTTAAAAGTTCAATTTGCTCAATTCTTTTGGTTAATTGATTCAAAATCTAACTTTATTTTGACATGACATAGGATTGTTGTTGGATGTAAACTTAGGTCTTCAACAGAATTATGATTATTAAAATGTAGACTGTCTATAGTTAAAGAAAGATTTTGACATTATCCCGTTATCATATTATAATTCATATTTGATAAATTGATTATTTAAATATCTTCAGTTACAGCTTGATTGATACTTGATTTTACTTTCATTAAATAAGACTTGTTATATCTCATTCAACTAAGGATATTTATATTTTTTAATTTATAAAATATTTTTGTATGGTCGAAATTCATTTAAAAATTTTATTTTAGCCCGCCATGACGTAGATTCATGGTTTAGTTACAACTTAATTGATGTTTGATTTTACTTATATTAAATCAAATTTGTTATATCTCATTCATCTAGATATATTTGTATTTTTAATTTATAAAATATTTTTATATGACTGAAATTTATTTAAAAATTTTATTTTAGTTCACCATAACGTAGATTCCTAGTTACGTCCCTATGCGTGAGGCAAATCTGGTTGAGCTTTGTACTTGGTTGCATGTATATATAAATATAGGGTTTTATTGAAAACCAACTTATTTTTTATAACTCATTTGAAAAATAACATTTGTTTTTTAAATATTTGCACAGTATCTTTTTTTGGACGAAAATGGTCAAAAAATGCCTTTGACCCACATTTTTTTGTCGGTCACTCTTTCTACTAAATGATGTGGTTGGAAATCCCAACCTCGAGGTTAAGAATCTCAACTACATCCCAACCTTGAAATTGCGAATCCCAACCTCATGGTTGGAAACCTCAACGTCTCAACCTTGATAGAACATCTAAGTTTACATTCTCAATCTTCAGGTTGGGAATCTCAATATTCAGGTTGGGAATCTTAATCTTGATTCAAATCCACGTTTGAAATCTCAACCTTAGGGTTGAGATTCCCAACCTGAATGTTAAATCAAGATTGAGAATAACAACTTGGAGATTGGGATTCTCAACATAGAGGTTGAGATTCCTAACTTTAAGGTTGGGAATCCCAACCGTGATTCAAATGACTCCCATTTCATTAAGGGTATTTTCGTCCACTCAATATCATTTTTATAACAATAAAAAAAGAAAGACTATTTTTGAGGTTGGTCTTTCCAAATGAGTCATTTTTGTAATTATTTTTATATATAAATATATATACACAGAGTCTTGCACGTCAACGCACGTGCACAAACATGCACACACACATATATATATTTATAATCCATTTGTGATTGGATTCTATGCTTGTATTCTGTGCTTGTATTTTTGTTTAAGAGTTTTGTCGGGTCATTACTTTCTACGAAGTAAATAGATTGAATTATAATTTATATAGAATTTACTTCTACTGAATTGTGAATTCTATGTAGTTAGAAAATACGAAGCAAATATAGTACAATGTCGTAGATGGCAGTTGATGTTGTTGGTTTATACATCAGTTGCCCCATATCAAAACATTTGGCACCGTTCTATACTCAGGAGAATCAAATAAGATAATAAGCTCTCTCACTTTATGTATAAGTAGTTTTCTGTATCCTTATGTGAGTCATATTCTACCTTCATGTGGACAGATCTCTCTCATATAAGAGTAATAACTCGGACTTTATTATCAATATTCTTATCTTATTGATTCTAATAGTCTCTTGGACTAATCTTAATCCTAAAAAATATATATATAGTACAAGGTCATTATTAATTAAGACCCCGAGTCTTGTCTAGTTGTTGTTGCTCCTTGTCTCTCTTTCACACCCACCGCCACTAAGAGGCATCACGAAACTGTTTTGTTAGCTAACTACGCTAACTCCATTTGTCAGTCTTCAATATGGCCTATCATAGTCCATATGCATATGTGTATTAATAAATATTGCAATAATAATGAAAGGGACACTACTGGTCCAAGAATGAAAAAGATATTGATTAAATATTGACAGGTGGTGCTCTCAACTTCCAAAGGACTAGGAAGCTGATCGAAAAAGGCCTAAACGTGATCAGGGCATATTCCCATGTGTCTGGTGCCAATCCTGCTACATACTTAAGATGATATAAGCAAGCTTTTCTATATCATTTTCCTAAGATGATACATGTATTTTCTAACTTAATTAATGAAATTCTCTGCTTCTCAGTGTGTTTCAAATGACTTTGGTTTAGTTTTTGAATCATTTCTTCTCTGCAAAAATCGATCGACACATGGTAATCACATAAATATGATTAATTTTTATGAGAGTACGACACTGCTTAAACGGCATCCAGGTATCCAACTCAAATATTTACCAAGTTATTTTTATACATTCTATATATATTGATTGCACCGGCGTACGACAAAAGTTGACGAGCAATTAATAGAAGGAAATTATATTCCACGCAATTGAAATTACAGTAGTTTAGCAAAAGAGAATAATAAAAGAAAAAAAACTAAAATCATAAAAATTCCAACTAATTGTGTGTGTGCAGGGCGGACCCAACTTAGGGGCACATGCCCTTCCTAAAATTTTATGAAAATTTATTGCATTTATAATATCAGTTATTCAATATGTAAATATATAAATAAATTACTATATACGTACATAGTTTGCAACACGAATAAACTCACAAAATGTTATAGGTATTGGCGGTACAAGGTATACCTTTCTTACCACCACTACCACTGTTGGATTTTTACAGTTGCTTTTCTCATTTTTTTTCAAAAATATTGAAGCGGTGTGTGTTTGGGTGTTCGAACCATGATTTGCAAAGAAATGTCACATTTGCTTTTTCTTTCTTTTTTTTTTTTTTTTCAAAAATAATGAAACTGTGTGAATAGGTGTTCCAATCATGATTTGGAAAGAAATGACACAATTACTAACCAACCAAGCTGATATTCCAATTTGACATATTTTGACTGCAAACTTTTGTATCTTATCACAAACTATGAACAATTATTAGTAACTATATAGTTAGCATGAACCTTTTTTTTTTTTTTATTGCAAACTATTTTATGTTTATCATGACCAAATTTTGAAAGTAAAAATATATTTAATGATGAGTGAATTACACCTCCATTTATAGTTTAAGTAATTAGTACACTCTCTTTTGACATTCATGATAAGAGTTTAAGATCCATCATGTGTATTTACCAGCATATGTAGGGAATTCTCTCTCTTTATTATGGAAGTAGATATTTCTCAATATTATGATACTAAAACGTATAATGTTGTTTAATTTTAATAGGTCTTAGTTTATTTATGATTATTAGTATGAATTATATTTGTTGTGCATAGATTATTTTACGTGATAAAATTCATAATTAAAAAATCTCATATGAATTACAATTTTTTTTATCATTAATTTTTATTTTATTTTGTTTTGTTTTATTTTATTTTACTTTGTTATAAAGTGTTCATTCTAATAAAATATCTAGATCCAACACTTTATGTGTAAATGTGTGCACACGTATGCATGCATACGAGAGAGAAGCATACTTAATTTGACTTAAAAGATAAGTTTTTAGTGTGTATATGTGTGTGCGCGTGCGTGTGCATGTATGTGTGTGTGAGTGAGAGAGAAACAAATTTAAGTTGGCTTTAGAGATGAGTCTTTGTTGATAATACTAGATTTGTAAGAATGATTTAAAAAAAAAAGGTACAAACTGAGAAAATGAAAAAGAAGTTGATGATGACAACTGGGAAGAAGGACAAGATGTTCATAAAGATTAAGAAGTATATGTATGTGTGTGTATGTGAAAGAGCAAGAGAGAAACTAATTTAATTTGACTTAAGAGGTGATCGAGTCTTCAGTTGATGAACTAGATTTATGAGAATGATTAAAAATAAAAAATAAAAGGCACATATTAAGAAAAAGAAAAAGAAATCAATGACGCACTACAACAAAATAGGTCTTGTTCGGTATGGCTGACTATCCATGTTGGGCAGTCGGCCCGACGTGGATGCTGTCGGTACAAATATCGACAGTATTCATATCGAGCACACGTCCGGTATAGATAATTGATATCCATTCTTGGCGTTACCCGATATGGATATATTCAAGTCATAGGTCGACACGCGACCTGTCTAATTTCAATATTGAGCCAATGCTCGGTATAGATAATATTATTCATACTAAGCGGGCACCCGGTATAGATATTTATCCCATTTCGGACTCCGACTAAGTATAGATACCTTTGTCTATCCCAGGTTGGTGCTCAAAATGGATAATTATCTATATCGAGCAGCCCAGTATGGTTAATTTTATCCATATCGGCTTATGTCTGGTATGAAAAATATTTTAATTTAAAAAATATATAATTTAATATTACAATAAAACTAACTATAAATTAATTTAATAATTTAATGTTACAATATATAATTTAATATTATAATATTACAGAAACCCGATATATATAATTTAATATATAAACAACATTTAAATTTTATCATCTAAAGTGTTAGTATATTATTTAAAGTCATCATATATTGTGAATTCATCTACTTCCTTCTTTGGAATATGAAGTCTAAAATGAAATATATATATATATATATATATTATTTAATCACCAGCTATGCAGCAACAACAATGGAAAACTTAATGAAACTAAAGTGAAGTTCATATCCTAATCATCCAGATGCATGCAATACTACTCATGCAATCCCAAGAATACAAAAAAACATCCTACCTCAGGGTTCAAATCATTAACTTTCTTAATAGCATCCTCAACATTTTCACACTGTACAACCTTTTTAATAGCCATTTGGTTCGTTATGGTGGCAAGATCTATGTCTACTATTCCTCAATAAGGAAAAGTAAACATTATATCTAACATATCTATTCACACAATCCACAAAACATTAAACACCAGCAAAAAAGACATGCCATTAAAAAAAAAAGGATACATTCAGTTTCAAATTCCATCCTAAATTTCTCCGCAGCATCGATATAATCTTCAGTGACTAGAAAATTCATCACTAAACTTATTCATATTTTCTTTCCTAATCTTCACATCATTGGGCTTTTTTCCCTACTCTTCTTGCGTAATCACTTTCTTGGACATAATCTGTCCACAAACATATCTAGACATCAACATTTCCCATACACCAAACCCAAACCAAAAACAAAAACAAATAAAAACACCACAAAAGCTAATATTTTCGACATCCAAACCATTCGATTCCTAATCAAATGCAGTTAAACTAAATCATTTCTCAGTTCAAATTACTTATCTCCAACTTAAATTTTTTTAACAACCCACACAATCTACATTATAAAAAATAAAAATAAACCACATATTCAAATTCTAATAAAATCAATCACTTAAACAAACTCAACACAACAAAAATCAATCAATTCCAAAATCTCTCAACTACTAGTCATAATAACAATAATAAAAAATACCATTGCTTCGATTTCCACTAACTGACGAACAATCTAAAATAGTGACATCAATGCACCATCACCTTCATTCCCATTAATTTTCGATTCATAAAACTCAAATCTATTCAATAACCAAACAAAAACCAATCAAAATCCATAAAGAGAAGAAGAGGACAAGAAGAAGAGGGGAGTGTACATACCAGCGACAGATCAGCTATGAGGGCGGTTGGCAATGAATAGCGGGCTACTGGTGGGACAAACGTGTGGTCAAGTGAAAGGGGGGCGGCCAGGGTTTGAAGGAGAGGTGATGTGAGAGAAAGTGATAGAGAGAGAAAGAAAATGAAAAAATGAGGGAAAAGAGAATCGGGTGAGGGTATTAACCCAGATTATCTATATGGCTTAGTATGGATAATCAAACAAAATTTTTTTATATTATTATCCATACCGGATCATTATTGTCTGGTATGGATAATCAAATTTAATAATAAAAAAATATTATTCATACCGAGTTTTTAATGTCCGACATGAATATTAAAAATTTATTTTTTTAAAAAAAAAAAAAAATTATCCATACTAGGTCATCTATGCTCAGTAAGGATAATCATATAAAACTTTTTTATATCATTATCCATACGACCATACCAGGCCATTATTGCCTGGTATGGATAATCAAATTTAATAATAAAATAATATTATCTATATTGGACTTTTAATGCACGGTATAGATACTTTACCATATCCATATTGAACGGGTCCCATTTGGTATGGATATTAATTTTTTAAAAAAAAAATCAAAAAATAAAAAGATTATCCATACTGGGCCATCTGTGCTCGGTATGGATAGTCAAATAAAATTTTTTTATATTATTTTTCATATCGGGCCATTATTGCCTAGAATAGATAATCAAATTTAATAATAAAAAAGTATTATTTATATCGGGTTATGAATGCTCTACCATATCTATACCAGGCAGTCCCACCCGGTATGGATATTAAAAATTCTTTTTTAAAATTCTTTTAAAAAAAATTATCCATATCGGGCCATCTACGCCTGGTATGGATAATCAAATAAAAATTTTTTTATATCATTATCCATTGGCCATTAGTGTTCGGTATGAATAATCAAATTTAATAATAAAAAAATATTATCCATATCGGGCTTTTAATGTACGGTATGGATGTTTTACCATATCCATATCGGACAGATCCCACTTGGTATGGATATTAAAAATTCTTTTTTAAAAAATAAAAAAGAAAAAGATTATCCATACCTACCCATTTATGCCCAGTATAGATAATCAAATAAAAAAATTTTATATTATTTTCCATACCAAGCCATTATTGCCTAGTATAGATAATCAAATTTAATAATAAAAAAATATTATTTATACCGGGCTATGGATGCTATACCATATCTATACCAAGTAGTCCCACCCGGTATGGATATTAAAAATTCTTTTTTAAAAATTTTTTAAAAAAATTATCCATATCGGGTCATCTATGCCCGGTATGAATAATCAAATAAAAAAAATTTATTTGATTATCCATACCGAGCCATTATTGCTTGGTATGGATAATCGAATTTAATAATAAAAAATATTATTCATACCGGGCTTTTAATGTCAGGTATGAATAATTGGTATCCATACCGGGCCTTTGTACCCGGTATGGAGATCCTGTTTTGTTGTAGTGACGATAATTGAGAATAAGAACGAGATGTTAACGACGACTAAGAAGTACAAATATGTATGTGTCTCAATGAGAAAGAGAGAGAGAGAGTAATTTTATTTGGCTTTAATTTGGCTTAACAGATAAGTTTTCAATTGATGATACTAGATTTGTGAGAATGATTAGAAATAGAAGGTATAGATTATGAAAAAGAAAAAGAAGTTGATGGTGATGATTAAGAAGTTTATGTATATGTGTGTCAAATAGATGAGATTGATCAACCTGCATTAGAGAGAATTGGATATTTTTATTTTTAATCATTAATAATTTTTTATTACACACACCTTATAAATCTTAGTGAGATTATTTGGTGGGTTTAGCTTGTGTGGTGTATAAGCCTTTATGAGTTTATTAGATACATTTAGCTTGTCTGCACAAGTGCATAAATTTGGTATTGTTTCAAGATAGTTTGAATCTTATGATTTTGAATGTTCTTTAGTTGAGTTTAGGAGGTGATTGTAACTTGTTTGATATTGATACAAGTGCATTGGTAAACCCATCATTAAATCAGGTCAGACATATAGCCCTTCCTATGATTTTTAAAAAATTGATAAGATTGTTTTTCCTTACAAAAATTCAATCAAGTCCTTTTCTTATAGCTCCAATTAGGGGTAGGCATAAAAGCATATAACCAAAACGATCGAAATAAAATCAACCTGCAGTTTTCAGGTTGGTTTTCATGTTTATTTCTAAGATGTTTCAACCCTCCACTTAAAAAACACTATGTTTCATGGATAGGGTCGAGTCTAGATGTCCAGAACCAATCCAATCTATGAACAAAGTTGCACGGGTAATTTCACATGCCATATATGAAGCACCTCAACCCTAAATCTAACAGACTATTCTCCATTTCCCCTTCTTTTCTTCTCGCAATCACATCCTTTCTTCTCTTCTTCATTTCATCTCTCATCTCTTGTTGTCTATCGCCTTGAAGCTTTTCTCACCATTACCATGAAGCTCTTCTTCCCGTCACCGTGAAGCTCTTCTTCCCGTCACCGTGAAGCTCTTCTCGCTGTCACCCACCTTGGTTTTTTGGTAACCAATTTGGTAAGCTCTCTTCGCCGTGAAACTCTCATCTTCTTCCACTTTGATATCTCATTTCTTCACCTTGGTTTCTCATTTCAGTTTCATGGCACTTTCACTCATCAATCTCTTTTGAAGTAGTGGCTTACTAGCTTGATACTTCTAGTTTTGATCCTCTACAGCCCCACACATTAACAATCTTCAACTTGGTGAATCTACTCAGTTCACACTTTCATTTTATTACTTGAATCTTGATTTTTATATGTTCAGTGGCTTCAGACTTCATTGAAACTTGATTGGGTGTTTGTGTTTTAATGATTTCATGTTTATTGTTTTGAATCCTGTTTGTTACTAAGCTACTATTAGTTGAAATTACATATTACATCCTTTAAGATAAAAATCTTGTTTAAAAAAAAAAGCATGTTGCTTAGTTACTTGAATCCTATTTGTTGTTTTGTTTTGTTGATTTCGAGTTTTAGAACAAAACGAGCAAATTGATGAATTTTAGTTTAGTTTTGTTGATTTTATATGTGTGTTGACTTAACAGGTTTAATTATTCTTATTATTTATTGTGTGTTATTGTTGTTGTGAATAGATGGGAAAAAGTTAGAAAGTGTTTCAGGGTCTGAATTTGATAATGATGGAGTTAGCTCAGTTGAAAAAATCATAATTTTAGGGTGAGTAAAAACATAGAGAAGAAGTGTGAGGCTACATATACTTGTGATTCATTCTCTAATAGGACGACAAACATGAACAAATTTAGGTGTAAAGTACTCAAAGTTAAGCAAGTTGATGTCACTGAAAAAACTTTAATGAGACAAAGAACATTAGAAGGATATGGTAGTAATTTGCCTACATATACCTTTAATCAAGAGGAATATTGGAAAAGATTGATGGAGATGATTGTACAAAATGAATTGCTATTTAAATTTGTGGAGAACAGAGGATTTCGAAGGTTTAGTGAAGCATTGTGCTCTTGATTTCAAATACCATCTAGGAGAACACTAGTGAGAGATGTGTACAAATTGTATCTTGACGAGAAGGAACTATTGAAGAAAATGATCAAGCCAAGTAAAATGAGAATTTGTCTAACCATGAGCACTTGGACTTCAATCCAAAATATTAATTACATGGTTATGACATCTCACTTTATTGATAATGAGTGGCAGTTTCAGATTGAGCTTCACTCTAATAGAAGATCTTAGAGGGGAATCAATTGAGAGGTGTATTAAAAAGGTTTTGCTTGATGGAGGTATTGATAAAGTTTTCACCATTACTGTTGACAATGCAACTGCAAACTCTGTTGCCTTAAGTTATTTGATTTAGAAATTGAATAGTTGGCATGTGCATGGAACAATTTTAGGAGGAACATATTTACATGTTAGATATTGTGCCCATATATTGAAGTTGATTATGGGTAAAGGTTTGAAAGATATCTATAAATCAATTATAGTCATTCGAAATGCAGTGAAGTATGTTAGATATTCTTCTAGTAGATTAGCGAGGTTTAAAAAATGTGTTGAAGATGAGAAGCTTCAGCAGTCGAGTTTGATATCTATGGATTGTTCTACAAAGTGGAACTCAACATACTTTTATCCAGTTGGAGGAGGAGGAGGAGGATGGGTATTATGTTAGCTACTTTACAGAAAGTGAGGATAAAAAGAAACGATTTGAGCCACCTTTTTTGTAGCATTAGGATTGTTTCATGGTATTTATTGATTTCTTACGGACCTTTTATTAAACTACTTTGACATTTAGTGCTTCTTTGCGAGTGACAGCAAATGAATATTTTTCAAATTGGTGTTCGGTATTTAAAATAATCATTGAGTTGAAAGGTTTATTTAATCCGCTTCTGGTTAGGATAGCCTTTAATATGAGGCAAAAGTTTTTCAAGTATTAGGGAGTGGGGGTTAGATAAAACCAACATGATCTTGTTGGTAACAAAAGTGCTTGACTCCAAGTTCAAATTGGATTATATCCAATATTGGTTAGAGGCTTTTTATCTTTTGGTAGAAGCACAATTCATAGCCACACAAATGAGAAGGTTGTTTGAAAAGTTGTTTGATTATTATAAATCATTGTACTCTAATGGGGATGAAGATGATCATCATTGTGGTGATTCTATTGTGCTTTGTGGTGATGGTTAGAAGACTCAAACTCATAAAGCAAACATGGCTTTAGCAGATAAATTATGGGCAATCAAACAAAAACAGCAAAGTGCAAGAGTGGAGAAGAAGACTGAGTTAGATTTGTTGGAAAAATGTGAGTCCATAGATAATAAGATGTTTAATTTGTTGCATTGGTGGAAGAATTATTGTATAAAGTACCCAGTATAGCAAAGGATGTGATTGTAATATACTCTCCCCATTTTAGTATTGTACACGTATATCGCATTTATGGAATAAAGAAATAATTTAGATTATCCAAATGTAAAATTTGGATTATGATGAAATTTACGGATGCGATTTTGAGCTTAAGAAACAGTAAAATAATTGATTTAGAGGTATGAAAATGGTATTAAAAGAAATATTGAAGAAATGGTGAAATTGAAAAATTTTATGAAAATTTGGATAAAAGTGCAAGGATTAAAAAGTTATATTTTTAAAAGTTTAGGTTAAAATCGTAATTTTTAAAAAGTTGAGGGAACAAATCGTAATTCGATCGGATTATATCGTCATCTTCTCCATCCAGCCGACTCACTTCCTCTCTCTCTCCTCAGATTTCCAGCAACTTTCATTATTCATGAGCCAAACTTCGACCTCTCGTTCCGACCTCATCCGAACTCCATTTTGGCCGATCTTGATACCGTTGGAAAGCTCGTGCGATGTAGATTCTATAGGTACCAATTTTGTCAATTTTTATCACTGTTTGGGTCTTCGTTTCAATAGAGGAAGTTAGGCCGTTAACCAACTTTTATTTTTCTAGATTCCGGCGAAACAAAGCGATTCCGACTCCGATCGACCTCATTTTCATGACCAGTGTGTCGAAGACAAAAAAAACCCACCTGGACACACCTCCTACCACTGAGGTCGCCGAAATCCGACGGCGAAAAGTCGCCGTCGGCCACCACATACGGCGGAGGTAAGATTTTTGACCTCCCGAACTCGAAATTTAGCTCCCAACGTGTCTACGGACTTGTTTTTAAGTGTATAATTCATTTTTAGGGCTATTTTTCCTATATGGCAACCGTACTAAAAATTTTATATATTAGATTACTTTATAGATTTAATTTAGGACGGCAATAACTATATTGGGAATCGAGGGAACCCGAAAGCGTGTGATTTTGTGAATCAATAATTGGTGAGTGTTATTCAAAATATTTTGGATATAATTTTTTAAAATTTGTGGTATGATATGTTATAGTTTAATTTTGAAATAAATGAAATTGTATGAAAAATATTTTGCATGGACTATAAACGATTAGATGAGATGTGGATTTTCTAAATTTGAAAAGTTTATACGAAATAAGTATTTATGGTGAAAAAATTATTTAATGGAAATATATATTGAACATATGGTATGCTTGATAGATACTACAGTTATTTCCGGTTGAAGTTGAGTACCCGAAGCGTGCATTGGTAGTGTTGGGAGTGTCTGTCACTAACAGCGGGCGGAAACCCGCAGAGGAGGATTGTGTCGAGTCATTGGTTCAGTTTAATGTGTCGCCTAATGCACGTATAGAGTATATTATCAACTAGCTTCCACCTGAGCGAGGAAAAATACCGCTCCGTAGCGAAGGAAAAATTCAGCTACGTAATACCGGATAGATGGCCTAAACGAGGAAAAATTCCGGGAAGGCCGGAGCGAGGCAAAATTTCGCTCCATACCTAGGATACCATGTGGTACGGACCATTAGTGGTTTGCTCGTTTTATTCAGAGATTTTTCAAAAATAATAATGCCACCACTATTTATATTTTATGTAGAGAACTGAAAATATATGATAATTTATCGTATCATTTAGTTTTATAATGGAAATGAATGATATTTATATAAATAATTTATCCATGCATTTATCTGAAAAATAGTTTTAAAGAGAAAAATTGATTTTTCATATTACAATGATGAAAAGTTTATAAAATATTTTAAAACTAAGGGAGGAATTTTTATAAAGATAAAATGAAAATAAAAACTTACAACACTCACTGAGCTCGTGTAGCTTATACTATTTTATGTTTTACAAACAAAATCTCTCCAAGGACAGATGCAGGTATGGGTACTGGTACATCAAGATCAGAGACTCCAGCCCAGGACTAGGCAGATTGAGTCGGGAATGCTTTGTACTGCTGTGATTGTATAAATGTAGCTTATTTTGGGAAATACTTAATTAATTGTATATGACATAATATATAAGTTTTTCTTATTTTTGAATATGTATAAATAAACATATATGCATGACGTACTATTTTATGTTTTAAATTATTTTGGAATTTGATGACATGTTTGTGGTTGTTTGTGAATTGACGAATTGAGGGCCTGAGGCCCAGAAGTTTGGAGAAAACCATTTGATTTTAGAAGTGTTTAAAGTTTTTACCAAATTCGCAGGGTGGTAATCTCAGAAAAATAGTTGTTATACTGCCCAAATTTTTACTAAGTCTATTATATAAATGTATAATAAAAAGTTTTCAATATGGGAAAACGGCTTAGCTTCACGGGAATCTTTCAGCCGGATTACATATAAGCTGGAGGGTTACCGTGGGGTTGTCGATAGGCTGTCGTCTGTACGAAAATAGAAGTGCAGAAACGGGGTCTGTCAATGATGGCAATGCAAGTTTCAATAATGGCGTTGGAATCCCTTTTTAGCACAGACAGTATTATTCTAGATCCATTTAGGGGTTCATTAACTCCTAAAATGGTGAAGGGGATGATTTGTTATCAAAATTGGTTGAGTGCTTTGGACCCAATGCCCAAAACTACTAATGTAGACGAGCATGCAGAATACGACGACAATAGTGTTTAAAATATTCAGTTTTAACAAACCCTTGAAAGTGGCGAGTTTATAATTAGTTGAACATTTATATTTTATGTTTCATACATATGTTTATATAAATATTACTTGATAATTTGATTTTGTTTAATTTTTGATATAATGCCTTACAACAATATGGCAAATGAAGTTTTAATTTAAGTGGATAATTTGGAATTGTCTTAAAATTTTGATGGTAAGATATTATAGTTTATATTATTTTTAATATCCTTATTCATTTATTATATATTTACTGTTTGTGTACTAATAAATTTGTTTTAAATGACTATAAAAAGGTTATTGAACTTTGGAGCTAATCTTTAACTGGTTGGAGTTGGACTTGGAACTAATCTTTGGAGTTGTCAATTGCCACATTTTTTTCCAAATTGTTATATTATTATGTGTACTATTTTGTTGTATTGTTTTAAAAATATATATTTTGTTGTATTTCCATGTCTACTATTTTGTGTAATTTACGGATGTGGACATTAGACAGTGTTGAGATAAAATTTGGACAGTTTAACTTGTTTAATGTTTATGCCTCCTTTAATGTTAAGAGCATGTTGAATTTTTTTTTTTTATTTATTATTAACATTGAAGGCTGCAGGTAGGTTGAATAACTTGAATATTTTGTTTCCACGTTGCACCCACCTAATTTTTTTCGTCACCCACAAGATAAAGTAAGCCTACAATGAGAACAACTTCCAAAGCAAGAGAGAGCAATGGTGGGGGGAAGACCCACATATAAAGGGAGAGAAAGGTGTAGAACACACGATCTTAAAAAGATCATCGGTGGACAATAGCTTATCTACATCATCGCTCAAACCACATGATCCACTATAAATTTTCGTGTATCTTTAAGTTTTTTCGACTCATTTAAAAGATGGACTTTGTTCAACTTCTCCTTGCGGGATCCTAGACACAAGAACTTAACCTTATGGAATGTCGTACCTAGAGCTTCAAATTTGTTTTAGAGTCAAATATTTCTTTTTGAAATGATCCATATTCTCAAGGTAAGAACTTAGAGCTTTTCACTTTAGATTTCATCACTTAGGACCTGTTTGAGATAGTTTTCACTTTTGATTGTTGATAGTAGAAGAAGAGAAGTGAAGCTCCTTTTTTTCAAAAGCCACAAGGGCTAGGTTCCTTCCAAAGGGCTTTTGAATGATAAAAACTCATTTCTAATTCCATTCAAACAACCTCCAAAATAGCTTTTGGGATTAAGAAGCCAAAAAGTAGCTTTCAATAGCCATCCTAAATAGGTCTTTAATTTTATAAGCTTCTCTTTCTTGGAGTTTTCTTCTAAAATCTAGATCTAGGTTCTAGCGTTGGGGGGTTTTTCTTATAAGACTAGTTTCATTTGATGATTGTGCTTTATTCATTTATCTAGTCTTCGTATGAAAGACTCATGCATTCTACTTGATTTTGGGGATTAACATTTCAACTTCATATCTTAAATCCTGATTTTATATCTTTGGGTTTTCTATACTGGGCTATATCTATTTAATGTTTATAATTCATGTTTTATCATGTAGTCCTTAAAGAGTGTTTTAATTATTCTTTCTACTTGATTTCTACATGCATTGAACACATGATCATTTTATGGTTTCATTGAGATCAAGTGTGTGTTGCTAAATGTTAAGCGAAAATTTAAGCAAACAATTAATATTCAAGAATCATTGGTAAAGGTCTGTGATTAAATCAGTAAGGGACATTGCTAATTAGAGGAGTGTGATTTTAAGAATCAATTAAGGATATATGTTTTATCACCTAATGAATTTTAGAACAAGGTTTGTTAGGAATTATTAACAAAACGCTTGTAGGTAAATGAGATGTGATAATCCAAGATGAGTGTGATCTTGATCAACAACTTGAGGGCATACTTATTGATTAATTAAGAAATTTTGTGATTTGCGTTCAAGAAATTGATATGTGATTTTTATGGTATCATCAATGCTCCTATGGATTTTTTTTTTTTTTAAAAAAAAAAAAGAAGTGTTATGTCATCAATGTTAAGAAATTTACTTTCTACATTATATAAATATGAATTGATAAATAATTAAATTAAAAACGGTTTTCCAATACTTTCATTTAAAATACAGATTTACATTAGACAGAAAGGCAACTCATGCCAAACAAGGCTTGACCAGATCACCAACAATCAGATTAACCTCTTTGAACACCCAAAAGCACCCAACCAAAGTTCCCAACATACCTAGACACAAAAATAGCCTAATCTACTTGGCTCCCATTCGAAACGTCACCAGTTCCCAAACCAAACTGAATCCTAGAACCACCACATAAAGAGAGAAAGCTATTGGTTTCTTGTGAAAGCCACCTTCAACCTAAACAAGCTGAGACGAGACATCCATCAAGAAATTGGAGACCAAGCAAGTTGTGTGTACCAACCAGAGAGAAGGCAAACAAAAGGGTTTCTTTCGCGGAAGAGGCCAGATCTAAGGAGCAAGTCAAGGTCGTGGAGGTGGTTAGAGAGGGAGGTGAAGGCGACGTCGAGGTCGTTCTGCATGAGGAGCTTGCTGCCATAAAGAATAAGAGGGCTTTCAGGTGCTGGAAAGTGGAGAGGAGTGAGGGGAGGAAAGTGTGGAGGAGTGGGTTCTTGCTCTAGTGAATGGAGTCTAAGACGGAGGAGAGAGAGGATTGAAGAGAGATCAGCTTCGTTCAAAGTAATGGCTGCAGCAGTGCTGTGGCGGTGACTGTGGCAGAGGGAAAGTTAGTAGCAGTAGTGGGATTGGGAGTATGCATTTCGATGGCGATATTGGCTGGAATAAAATGACTTGCTCAAGGTTGATAGTCATCTTGATGTTTTTTTTTTTTTTTTCACCTCAACTTGACAGTTAATAAAGATAATTGCATTGAAAAAGTGTAATGTCTATTTATTCTATATAACATATCATTTTTTTATAATCCATAAAAGTATTAAAGATACTTTTATCTTTTGATAGATTTTCAAGGTATATTGATCATGTTGACTTTTTTTCTTATATATATTGATCGTGTTAATTTTTTGTTTGATAGTCAATAAGGATAATCATTTTTTTTATAATCCATAAGAGCGTATATTGATCATGTTGAATTTTTTTTCCATATATGTTGATCATGATCATTTTTCTTTAACCCCTCTCATTATAATCAATCATATTTGATTTTTAGATTTACAATATTGGGTTTTGGAGAACATTATGTTTAGGTTTATGATTTCATATTGTAAAATTTGTTGATAAACCAATTGCAAATAGCCATTTTAACCTATCATTCTAATTCACGCCAAAGAATCACACAAAGCAGCTTCAACTCATTCACATGGCAAAAACAATCAACGATAAGGATATAACAAAAAAGAAGTTCGAAATCTTTCAATGGTCTATAAAAACCAAAACTAGACCAAACTCCCTTGACCAAGCACAAACATTAACAAAAGACGAGATCACATTATTACAAACACACCACAGAGAGGTCCTAATGCTGGTGAAATGTTCAAATTCCTTAAAGACAACCGCCATGACAAATCACAGAGCAGAATACTGTATTGCCCAAAATTTAACTTTATGCCTTATAACGACACTGCATCAATACGGTATGACGTTAGTGAGACGGTGTGGTCAAACATGATATCAAAGTACTATTATTGAATTTTAATTTTAAGGGAAAATCCTAAAAACCCCACTGACTTTTGATGGATTATCTATTTTATCCCACGTGATTTTATTTTTATCTAAAATTTCTATTCTGTTGTAAAATTAATAGAAAAATTAAACAATTAATAAAAATATAATTTTACCCTTCAGATTTTTATTTAAAAAATAAAATAATTATAAAATGATATTTTAAAATAAAAAAATATAAAAATTGATAAAAATTAAAAAATTAATATTTTAAAATTAAAAAATTATATACTAATTAATATTATCTCCATTGTCCATCAATGAAATAGATGATGGAGATCACTCCATCAAATTTGAAAAAAAAAATTAATAATTTTTTTAAAAAAAATGGAGATCCAGATTAGATCTCCACCGTCCACCCAATTTGGACAGGCGGTGGAGATCCAATCTGAATCTCCACCAGCCATTACTCCAACTTCACTAACCTTCAACATCTATCAACCCATATTTCCCATCATCAGCCTCTCATAATCATCTCCCACAATAATTAACGATTAGCACACTCCAGCAAAATAAAAAACTTAATCAACAGCAATCAATAACCCAAAAAATAATAATCAAATAGCCAAAAAAAAAAAAAAAAAACTAGACAATAAACAACGGTAGCAACAGTGGAGAGGAGCTGGGTCTCCGATGGTGAAGACTTTGCACCTTGAAAACCCGAAATGGAGACTTGATCTGGTTCTCCACCATTGGAGAACCAAACTAGGTCTCTAATGATAGAGACCCAGTTCGAATGTCCATCACCAAAGACCCAAAACCTTTGTCTCCACTAATTTGCCACTGTAGAACTCACCTTGCCGTCGCCATCCATCCACCTGCAAATCCGATCAAAGATAGATAGGGAAAAGGAGAGAGAGAGAAGAGTTTAGAAGAATTTTTTTTTATTCTTATGTATATTTATTTTTAAATAAAAATACTTTTTTATAATTTTATATTTAATATTATTTATTTGATTTTTTATATTTTAATTAATATTTTTATTGAATTTTCGTTTTTGCTTCTGGAGTTAAATAGTCAATCATATCAACCTAACGGAATTTATGACTGTCAAAGATATTATCGTCATTTCAATGCTTTCAGAGGGTATTTTGAGTGTTTATTCAAAAATTAGACAATATTTTTGTTAAAAACAAAATGAGATGGGAGAAAATTGATAATCTATCAAAAGTGAGGGGTTTTTCGGGATTTTTTTCTAATTTTAATATTTGCTATACATTAAAAAAAAAATTAATTTGTTAACGAGTGCATAACCAAGCTCTAAAAGAGATATATAAAATACATAATAATATAATAATTTAAAGAAATTAAAACAAAATAATATAATCATATTTTGTGTCGATGTCCCAAGTATAATTCATGTCTGCATGGAACAATGACTTTTTATTCTTTTGGTTACAAGATGGAGGTTAGCAAACAATAGGTGCTTTATCAACAATTGAAACTGAGTATATTGCAACCGCTAGTAATGCTACTCAAATTATGAGGTTGTGTCGTGCGCTTTGTGATCTAAAGCACAAATAAAAAGCTGCTATAGTGTTTTTTAATGACAACTACCCTACAATTTATTTCACCAATAATCTAGCCTCTCATGGTAGATTTGGTAGATCAACATCAAGTTTCGTTTCATTTCAATTAAGCTTAGTGAAGGACAAAAATATCGTGTGTTATTGATTACTAACGTTTTGAAGATCAAGTTGCAAAAATGTTTACAAAGCTGCTCAAAATGATCAAGAAGAATTTGGGCCTAAGGAGCTATGTCAAATTTGGCTTATGAAGGGGACGAGGAGATCAGACCAAACTCCATGGCAACATTTATTAATCACTTGTTCATTGTTCCCATTTTTAGTTTAGAATATACTTATTTGGATAATGTTTAACATTAGAGATTTGTGTTAAAGTGATGATATTTACACCCCTCAAAAATTGTATGGTACTAGTAAATAAAATTACAAAATTCGATTTCATTGATTCAATTTTAGCCGTATTTATGGCGCTGTTCTCATTTTGATGTTGTTGTTGATGGTGATCATGGGTTTCAAGCAATGGCTTAAACAGACTTCGGTGCAACGTCTACTTGTTCTAAAAATCCAAACAATAGTATGTTCTATCTCAGTGGTTCTTTAAACCCATTCATCTAGTCTTAGAATCATGAAACTCGCCAAATCTCTAAACTCAACTAGTGTCAAATCTACCACCTCAATCTAAAGATTCTCAAGTCCCAGACAAAATGGTGGCTATCCAAATTTCAATCATGTTCCATCTAAATTAGTGACGGATCCAGAAATCTATACGAGGGGTGGCACATTTATATAATAATTATAATATCAAAAAACTAAATTATATGAAATTTTCTATGTAATATTTCCTTCAATTGCTAGAATGATATTATATGAAATAAAAATATTTAAAATATATAACCAGTAGAGAATATATATTTTTACTTTTTATAAGATTGTAAACAAAATTTCTTAAAATAATATTTTTAATACAAGTATAAAAACGAAAGCATACTAATTGTGAGTTGATTGTGCATTAGTTTTATTTTGGAGAAATTTTAATTTAATCCTTAACGTTTGGTAAAATATTACTTTTTTACTAATGTTTGTATTTCGAATTTCTGTCATCCCTAACGTTTCAAAAATACATCAATTTAGTCCTTCTGTTAGTCAAATGTTAGTCAATTAGGGTTAATTTGGTCATTTTAACTTGAATATATTTATATAATTTTAATATATATTTAATATAATATATATTTTTATACTTTTAATTTAATATATAAAAAAAAATTAAGTTAAAAAAACAAAAAATAGGAGGTCATGGAGACCTTCTCCTCCCGACAATGGAGACCAGTACTGGTCTCCATCGCCGGACCGGAGACCGGGTCTCCGGCCTGGTCTCGCTGGAGACCTTGTGCTGGTCTTCAGCTCGCTGGAGACTGGAGACCAACTGGTCTCCAACGAGACCAGTTGCTGGTGACTCCAGCAACTGACCAGAAACTGATCTCCAGCCTCGCTGAAGACCAGACCAGTCTCGCTAGAGACCAGTTTCTGGTCTCCAGCGGTGCTGAAAACCAGTTGCTGGAGACACCAGCAACTGGACTTTTTCTGATCTTCAGCGGGGCTGGAGACCAGTTGCTGGAGACACCAGCAACTGGGCTGGAGAAACTAGTCTTCAGCCTCGCTAGAGACCAATTTCTGGTCTCCAGTAGTCTGGAGACCAGTTGCTGGTGACTCCAGCAACTGGGCTGGAGACCAGAAACTGGTCTCCAGCGAGTTGCTGGTGACTCCAGCAACTGACCAGAAACTGATCTCCAGCCTCGCTAAAGACCAGACCAGCCTCACTAGAGACTAGTTTCTGGTCTCCAGCGGGGTTGGAAACCAGTTGCCGGAGACACCAGCAACTGGACTTTTTCTGATCTCCAGCGGGGCTGGAGACCAGTTGCTGGAGACACCAGCAACTGGGCTGGAGACCAGAAACTGGTCTTCAGCCTCGCTAGAAACCAGTTTCTGGTCTCCAGCCGCTGGAGACCAGTTTTCTGGCTCCATCCGATGGTTGGTCTCCATCGTCGGAAACCAGATCTGGTCTCCGGCGATGGAGACCAGAAGGTCTCTTTTTTTGTTTTTTTTTTTTCATTTTTTTTATTTTACATTAACTTCTTTTTTTTTTTTAATTTGGATAAATTTTTTTTTTTTTTAGATTTAGAAGATGTTTGGTTTGATGTTATATCTTTAATTTGGATGATGTTGATTTGATGAAAATAATGAAGTGGTGATTTTGATGAATGTAGAAGATGAAATTGTAGACGAGGAAAATGATGAAAGGTAGAAGATGAAGATGAAGAAGAATTTTTTTTTATTATTTTATATTAAAAATATTATTTTTTTAATTAAAATATTTGTTAACAATAAATTATATTAAAATTTTTGATTTAATAATGTGTCACAATTTTATTAAAAGGTGATCAATGACAATTTTGTAATAATAGAAATGCTTATTTTGTAATTATCAGGTTTTGAATTGGTAATTACGTCATTTTAACTATTTTAAATTATATTATGGGTAAATTTATCTTTTTATCTCGTCTAGTTAGTTTGACTGTTATCTTTTTTGTCAGAATGACTAAATTGATGCATTTTCGAAACGTTAGAGATGACGGGAATTCGAAATGCAAACGTTAGTAAAAAAGTAATATTTTACCAAACGTTAGAGATTAAATTAAAATTTCCCCTTTTATTTTTCTTAGTGAGAGAAGTTTAAATTTCATGTTACTTAAAAAAAAAATGAATAAAAACTTAATTTAGGGATATGTCTTCTTTATAATGACATGATTGTAAATAAATGTATGTAATCAAACTATATATATTTATTATTAAAGTTAGTAATCAAGTTACATTTATATTCTTTTATCTAATAAATGTATGTGATTTATAACAAAATAAAGTAAAATAAAAATAAAAGATAAAAACAATTATAATTTATATGAGTATTTTTATTTATGAATTTTATCATATGAAATAGTTTATGTAAAAAAATAATAATTTACACCAAATAATCATGAGTAAACTAAAACCTATTAAGATTGAATAATACTATATGTTTTATTTCTTGGTTCGTGTAAACATAATATAATTTACAATAAAAACAAATAATTTGAAATGAGTACAATAATTTGTGAAGTCAAAATGTTTTACATTTGAAGATCAGTTTGTAGTAATGTCAAAAAAAAGAAAAAAAAAACAGAGAGAAAGAGAGCAAACAAAAAAAAAACATGTTTGATAGGGAAATCGATCGAACCGTAATAGGAAAAAAATTGAGCAAAAGTAACATGTTTTAATAGATAAAGAAATTGAACCATGGTGGATAGAAGAAAGAAAAACATGGTCTATGTCAAATATATATATATATATATATATATACATACACATATTTATGAACAAAGCAATTATTAGGGGTGAATAAAACATTAGAAAAAAAAAAAAAAGTGACAGTAATGACTCTAAAGGGGATTGAACTATGGTTTCTCCTAAAATAGAAAACAAGCACAACCATAAAAACTAGCATATGCATGTACTTGATTTTGGAATTTTTTTTATATAATATACTAAATGACTGAAAATAGAGAAAAAACAAAATCTTTTAGGTGGGTTAGGAATTGAACCTATGACTTCGCGAGAGAAAGGGGCACGCACAACCAATAATGGCACCCTACACAAGTATCATCTTGCCACATTAGATTTATATATTTAAAAACCTAATGATTAACATACTAAATTAATTTTTTTAAAATTTCAATGGAGCATACTAAATTATCCCCTGACCCAATGGTGGGTTCGCCCCTGATCTAAATTATCCGTAGCAAATCCTTAAATGAAAATGTTAGCTAATCAAGGAGCCCAAATTAATGTCTCCTCTTATGATTTTTACACCAAAATTCATTATCTCCTCACAACAAATTAAATTTTTAACATCTTGATCTACGAAATCTATAAAATAAAAGCAGAGAAAGGTATGTCATATATTTATATTATAAAAATGTAATATTATAAAAGCTATTTTTTTATGTTAAATGGGGTGTACATACAAACTATTTATTTTTATAAAATCTATATATATGTATGTATAAGGCAAACTAATTAAAAGGGTGCACATACAATTTTTAGCGGGTGCAAATATTCCCTATTTATGTTATAAAGTTTAAAGTTTAATTAACTTCCATGAGCTACTATAATTATCATTGCTCCATTTATTATTTTTCATAAAGTGAATAAAGTTGAGTTTATTCAATAAAACCTTCCTTTTTGATTGTGTGTGTTTTTTGGCAAGTGTATCATTTTAAAAAGCGATATACTAGAACTAGGGGAAAAAACGAAAAGTTAAATTGAATTTTGGTTATAATTATTTTGTTTTCTTAACTATTTTTTTTTTTTTTAATAAATAACTTTAAAATGGACAGATAATATAGCATAATATAAGGAAGTTTAGTGACAATGAGTGTTCAACTTGACAGTGAATTAAATAAATTTGAATCACTCACACCGTAAAACATATATATATGTATATATATATATTATATTTTTATAATCAGTATCTTCTAACTTTTTAAAGTTAGAACGAACCAATTAAATTCATCTATTGTATTTGAATTAAATATGAAAGAAAATTTGTTTTAGGAGAGATAATGTAATTTAAGAATTTGATTGATTCGTCTTTAATTTTTTAAAATTAGAAGGTATTGATTATAAAATATATGTATGTATGTATGAAGTTATTTGATTATAAGTTTGGGTTAATGCAAGTGGTGAAGTCGGTTGACTCGTTTCTATGACCCAACCAAAAATAAAATAAAAACAAAATTGGAAAAGAGAGAGAAGCAAAACCTTTTAGAGCGAAGTTGGGCCTCTATCGTTCGACAACCCAAATGCGCCACCTTATGCAATTGAATTGGAGCCCAACCTGTAAGCCTCGTGGATCAGCAAGGTGGAGAACGATGAGCGGACTTGGGACGAAAGTAACATGTGTTACATGAACCTACCTTCCTCATTTTGGCAAGTGTTTTTTTTTTTTTAGGTGATAAAAAAAGGAACATAGTTTGGTTTTCTACGAAGTTAAGCGGGGGATAGCAATTAGCATACGATAAGAGTCGGCGTTTTCTGTTGTTTCAATTTATAACACTCCGGGCACAAAGTCAATGGAGCTGAGGTTGAGTAACAAAAAGGAGAATTGAGACAAGACGATTAGGTTTTTTCTAAAACTGGATTTTATTTTCTTTTATGAATAATAGGTAACGCCATTTGGACTGTATATCCGTTAAAATATGCCAATCGTTGGATTAAAAAGCATTTTTGGACAGAAAATCAGTTATTCCCCAACATTTAAAGTTTTGTTTTCAAGAAAGAATCTGCAAATTACTGTTTTTGTTGTGTAGTATAAAAGGATAAGATTATAAGTGGATAATTATTATCCTTCCTCTAATCCGAAAAATATGTTGTAGTTGGTTACTAATCAAGCTAACAAAAACATATTTAGGGGTTATTTGTTTTTTATATTTATAATTTAATGTCGTTAAATTATCTTTATTAATAAGTTATTTTTATTTGTGTTTTTTAAGTGATCACATCGCTTAAAACTACCTAAAAAAATTTTTAATTTTTAATTTTTAAATGAATTTCAATTCATCGAATGATTTTTTTTTTAAATATTTTATTCTAAATCTATCATATTTGAAATAGTATATTTTCAAATCTATCTAAACTTTACATTATACATATTCCTTTATACTCTAATAATTATAAGAAATATCTTTGAAAAATAAAATCCTCAAACATGTCATCCCCAAATTTTCTTGTAACTGAATTACTATATTTCTCCAATCAAATTTTTATAAGAATTTTTATTTATTTTCTTTATTAAACTACTTTTGGGTCGCCTATGTTAGTTTTTTTTTTTCATGTTGTTGGAAGTATATACATTGTTGTAAGAATATTGTTTTTTTTCTTGGTAATGTTTTGGAATTGAAGGCTTTATGCTGTAAATTGCGGCATCCAATTATTTTTTGGATTTTGTTTTAGTACGCTGTTATTTCTCTTTTAAATACTATACTGTTGTTTAGTATATAATTCTTTTTATTGTTGTTAGTACACTGTTTTTTTTTTTTTTTTAAATGTTGTGGAATTGAATACTTCTATAAAAAAAAAACAAAAAAAATTGCAGTACCCGGTTAGCTTTTGAGTATTGTTTTCGTATATTGTTGTTTTATTTTATTTTATTTTTTATGAATATAGTATATTGTATTGTTTAGTTTATTGCTAGAAAAAAAAAAGTTGTAGCACCCAATTAATTTTTTTCTAAATTATTATTAGTATTTGTATTATATTTTATATTAAATTGTAAAATTATTTGTATTATATTAAATAAAATTACATAACAACTAAATAATGAAATGATCTAAATGTTAAATTATTAATTTTTAGATAATTTTATATTAAAAAATATAAAGGAACAAATATATATTATTCAAATTTTATATTTTAATTATTATTCAGTGTAAGTTTTAATTTTGACTAATTAACCATATAGGTACCATAATAATATCCATCCAGCAATAATTAATAAAAAATAAATTAAAAGATTTAAGCACGTAAATAATACAAAAAATTGTGCTTCAAAAAAAAATCAAAACAAAACAGAAGGATTGTTTTATTTTTTGTCCGAATAAAAGCTTCAATATTTTAGGATGTAAGAGCATCTCCAATATAAATATGGATTGTTTTTCACAATCCATTGTCATGTCATCAATGTTAAAAGAATTGTTTCCTCATTAAATAGTAATTGATAGACATTGAAATTACAAAATGTTTTCCAATGTTTCCATTTAAGATGAGAGATGGATTTAGAGGTGAAGAAAAGAAAAGGTAAGTTGAGAGAGAAAAAAAAGAAATTGTATTTAATGATTTGCTGAGTCAACTAGTAGATGACTGTCTAACAGACTCTCTATCAATAGAGAGTCACCTTCATAATGTCCACTTTTTTTTTTGTCAACTCAGCTTGATAGTGGGGATTGACATTTGCATTGGAGACATTATTTTTCATACAATCTTATGTGGCATCTTATTTTTTTATAATTCATACTAATATTAAAGATGTTCTAAGAAAGAATCTACTCCCAGTGCACAATGAAAGTAACGATTGGCGAGAAGAATTTATGAGTTACACACGTCTCAACACGTTTTAAGTATTTAGAAAATTCTTCTTAAAAGAAAGCATCCGTGATAATCGAAGGGGACATTCCAAGTTGAGGTTAAGAATATCCTAGTGAGGGATCCGAATCTTCCTTAAAAATGCCAAACAGTCCCTTCAGGAAAATCTTCTCTCTGACCTTCAAATTTAATATGAAGTATAATGAAAGACGGTCCAACAGTTAATTCCAAAATTACCCTTTATTTGACTTTTTCCAAGCTGTTGTGATGACAGATGGAAGTTGTCATCTACTTGAAGGTGGCAAGGGAAGGGCCAACGACCGGTGATATCAAGTTGCTTTTAATAAGAGTTCAAATTTCTAGGTGTGACTGGAGCTGTGCCAAGCATGGATATTCTGCATGCCGTGAGAATTATACCATGCGTCATTAATGAGCAACCATCACTTCACTTAATTGGCTCCTGCTCGGCTCTTATCCGCACTTAGCCAAGCCAACCACTAAAAATCACAGGCCCAATTTCCCTCTCCTTCTGCTGTCATGAATTCCCACTGGCAACAAGATTTCGTTCTACGGTCATTCACTTCCCTAATCGTTGTTAAATTTTCATTCGAGTCTAAGATTGGGTATATGTTTTAGTCTTTCAAAACTGAAAACATACAACATCTATGATTACATTAATTTGACAAAATGAGTTTTTTTCTCCTTTTATGTTTTAATGTTAATAACTTATCGGTTAGAGAATTGTTGATACCTACTGAAATAGTTCACTGATAGCATAATCCAAATAATTATTCTCATAATGGGGGAGAGTAACTTCTACTAAGAGAAAACTCACAGTATACATCCGAATGACTACTCCTATAATAAGAAGATGACAACTTCTAATAAGAGAAAACTCACAACTTATATATTGTGTTTTAAAGGACAGAGAGTGAAATTTGAACTCTTAACTTTTTAGGGTTAAAGTAACTACTTAATTACTCCTATTAAATGATGATATGTTAATAAAATGAGTTTAGTCTAATAGTATATTCTACACACTTATTTTCTAGAAGTTATGAATTTACATTATCTATATGGTTCCCAAATCTTAAATTTACTATAATAATTTTTTTTTTAAAAGGTATTAATAAGTATTGCCTTTATGTTCCATGACTAATGGCTTATAAATTGATAACTTGCTAACTTTTTTTTAAAAAATAAAAAATAAAAAAAAAAGTGCCTGAGGTGTCAATTGAGTGGAAAAATGCATGACCCCTTTAACAGTCCATCTTAGGTTCGAATAAAAAACGTCACCCTCACGCTGTAAATTAAAAAAAAATAAGAATAAAAGTGAGTTCTCTTTCTCCCTCATTTTTGAGGATAGTCATTCAATCTATATGTAGATTCTTCCTCTCATTTGGAAGTTTCTATCCGAATCTTACGTTCAGTGTATATTCATCTCATTTTATTCTGATTGCATTCTGGATTAATTTCGATTATAAAAAAATAAAAAAATAAAAAAAAAGGGAAGTGGCATCAAAGCAGCTTCATAAATTACTGATGATTTATTTGAATTCAAAATACTTTAATTTATTTAAGTCCCTTGCCCCTTTTTTCTCATCAAATAGACAAAATAGATTTGTATTTGTTGCTTTAGAATTTGATTGAATGTCGAAATGAAAATTGGATTCAAATAGAAAACAATTTAATTAAAATAATTATTAATTAAGACCAGTTTGACATTTTAAAGTGCTTAGAATATAAGTTATTCACTTGAGTTCTTTTTTACTAATGACACTAAATGCTTGTTTGAGATAATTTTTATTTTTGTTTTTTGACAGTAAAAAAAGAGAAGTAAAAACCTTTACTTTGTATTTATTATTTGGATAGTAATTTACGTAAAAGCTTTTACATTTAGAAAAACTTTTAAAACTGTTTGGTTGAAACATTTTAGAATTTCTACTACTATAAAATGACCTTTCTATCCTTCCAAAACTTTTATATTAACTGAGTTCAATTAATTTAAGACACTTAAAAAATTATTGTTTGTTCATATAATAAAAAATAAAAAAAAGGAAAGTAAAAGGCAATGATTTTTTTTTTTTTTAACACTTAAATTTAATTGAATTTCATATAAATTTAAATTAATCAATATGTATAAATTTTAATAGATTCCATATAAATATGAATTGAATATATTTAAATTTTAGTGAAATTAATTCGAATTTAAATTGAATACACCCAAACTTTTAAAATATTTTAAATTACAATGAATTTTATATTGAATATATCTCTTGAAACTCACTTTTTAATTGATGTTCTATCATTAGCATGTATAATGGCTTTGAAATTGTTGAAATATACAATAGTGGGAATCATTAATGGTTTGAAAACCTTGTTTGGATTTAAAAAAAAAAAAAAAATTGTTAAGATAATCTAAGAACATCACCAGCCATGCTAACCATCAATTGTACTCAGCTAAAATAGCTACTAAGGTGACTTTTTATAGACTCCGACGGCTCTCTCTATCATTAGTTATTTTATAAAAATTGAATCATATTAGCTAAATATAGAGAACAATAAAGTTTTAACTAAATTCTCTCTCCTATTATTTTAATATTTAATTTATTTTAAGTAAAGCAATTTAAAAATCCTAGTTAAACTTTATCTATTATTTTAATATTAATATTTAGCTAAAATAGAGACAAGCTATTTCATTTATTATTATGACTAAATCAAAAGTTGCTAGATAATTTGTTTTTTCTCGTTATTTTAACTAAAATTTAGTTAAAATCTTGGAAGTATAATTGGAGATACTCTTATCCTAATATTAATGCTTAGTCAAAACAGAGAAAATGATTGGAGTGATCTAGTCAAAAGTTTATAGTTAAAATAGTTTTTTGTTATTTTAGCTAAAATAGAAACAAACTGTCTCTCATATTATTTTAATATTAATGTTTAGTTAAAATATAAAGAATAGTTTGAACAGCTTAGTCAAAAGTTTTAGCTAATATATATATATATATATATTGAGTTATGCTAAGTTTTTTAAATATTTCGTCTAAATCTATGCCCAAATGATATAACACGTCAGTTATCAAAATTTTGTCAATCATGAAATGATGTGATAGTTAATAGAATTTTAACAACTCATATACCACATTATTTAGACATGAATTTGGATAAAATATTTAGAAAACCTGATACTATTTTTTTTTTGTTTTTTTTTTTACCTAAAATCTAGTGAAAGTGTAAGAAGTTTGGTCAAAGATTTTCTTAGCTATTTTGTAAAAAGTAATGCTAGATTTCAAAAAAAATTTATCCAAATGATATGATATGTGAATTATCAACATCATATCTCAAATATTTTGTTTAAATCTATACTTAAATAATTTAATATATAAGTTATTAAAATTTTTTAAATCATGAGATGATATGATAACTAATATGATCTTGATAATTCACATGCCACATCAATTGAGTATGAATTTAGACAAAATATTTGAGAAGTCTAGCATTATTCTATTAATTATCAGATCATTTATGTTGACAACTTACATGCCACATCATTTAGGTATAGATAAACATTGAGTTAAAATAAATTTTTTCAATGCAATTATTATTAATTAATATCAAGTTGAGGTGGTAAGAAAACAAAAATAGACATTGTCAATACGACGACATCATTTATATTGATAATTTACATGTCACATCATTTAAACATAAATAAACATTGAGTTAAAATAAAATTATTTAATGTAATTATTACTTATCAATGTTAAACTGAGGTGGCAAGCAAAAAAATAGACATTGGTAACAGGACCATCTATTTTCAAATGGTTCGTTAGATAGTCATCTACTAAGTGAATAACTATTTAATTCTACTTTTCAAATCTAATTAAAAATAAAAAAACATGGAAATGTTTAATGAAAAAACGTGCATACATCAAATGAAAATATTAAATGAAAAGACTAATGTTAGGTTTTTCAAATATTTTATCAAAATTCATATTCAAATGATGTGGTATGTAAGTTGTCAAGATCTTGTAAATATTGGGATAATGTGATACTTAATATGATCTTAATAATTTATATATCAAATCATTTAGGTATGAATTTAAATAAAATATTTGAAAAGTCTAACATTATTCTAAATGAAAATATATGAAAGTATCGGAGAATAATTTTTAATTTAATTATCTATCAAATAATATTTATGTCATGTAAAAAGTAAATCTTTTGATTTTGATGATATGAATATTTTTTCTATTAAAACATAATTCAGGAGATAATTGCAGATGTTCTTAATTAAAATAGAGAAAATTATTAGAGTAATTTAGTACAAAATTACTAAGATTCTTTTAATTATTTTAATTAAAATTTGGTCAAAATGTAATTGTAGGGAGTATCACCGGAGATGCTATAAGTTTGGAGCCCGCGTGCAATTAATCTTCAACACGCCGATCGGCTTCAGCTTCCTTTTATCACGGGAACACAAGGCAGCCAAAAGCTACAGGTAGAAGCCGCTTCGAAAGTGACATGCCACGTGTCAAAACAAAAACCCAAAAAGAAAAGATAAAATAAAAAAATAATAATAATAGAAATCTAATCTAACATCTAAAAACTCAAAAAGGGAATAAAACGAGAGATATACCCTCGCAAAACAAACGGATATTCCAAAACTAGCCTCGCGAATATTCCGCCCCTACCGTTATAATCTCCCCCCTCACCACCTTTTCCACTCCCTTCCATTTCGGTTTTCGTTGTCCTTCCCTCATCGAACGCAAAAAACACACACTTTAAGGATGAAATTCGGCAAGAGCCTCAGCAACCAGATCGAGGAGACCTTACCTGAATGGCGCGACAAGTTTCTCTCATACAAGGACCTCAAAAAGAGATTGAAGCTCATCGAGCCTAACAGACCCGGCGACAGGCCTTCTAAGCGCCCTAGATTCGAAGACTCTGCTGTCTCCGACGCTGACGCCATGTCACCTGAGGAAATCGATTTCATTAAGTTGTTGGAGGACGAGATGGAGAAATTCAACACTTTCTTCGTTGAGAAGGAGGAAGAGTACATCATTAGATTGAAGGTAACGGAGTATACATTCTTTGCTTTCTTTTCAAGCAAACGGTGATCAACTGGATTTTTCTTATTCCCATTTTGTTTTTTAATTTTTTTAAAAAATGAATAAAATAAAAAGTGGAAAACGGCATCGTTTGATATAGATCCAGATGTGTAGTCTGTATTTCGCGTTATTCTGTGGGGATTCGTCGTTACTTGTGTGAACCAATTTTCGTTTGTTTGCCAGTTGTTGTGCACCTCTACTTATAAACTTGGAATTATTCTATGGCATATTCGGTTAATATGCGGCGCCCTTTGCTTTTATTTTATTTTTCTTTTTTGCGGCAGTTTTTCAAGGGAATATTTTATTGTCAAGGAAGTTTTGTTGCTTCCACCTTGTTTGTATTGTGTCTCGTTGTGACGCCATTACCAGCGTTGCTAGATGCAGCGCACTCTGCTCCTCTCACCAGAAATACAGAGTTCGAGTCTACTGAAAACGTAAATAATTATCACTTAATCTATTTATGTGTGGATAGATTACACGTATATCTCTCTAGTTGGAGCGGAGTTTTCCATATAAGTGGGTCTCTCTCCTGATTTTTAGAAAATAGGCTATAAATAAACATCGAGTCCCGAACCTACCTTAAAGTTTTATTAATGTGATCCCAACTGTTATAGTATGTACTTGTTGAAAAGAAAAAAAATAAATTAAAAATTAGATGGGGAAAAGGACAATATAGTGATTAATATATGTTTGGTTACCACAAAGAGAGTAGAAGTTTGACAATTTTATGTTGTTGGGATTGGATGGATTGCAGGAATTACGGGATAGGGTGGCATTGGCGAAGGTGAAGTATTCGAATGAAGAAATTATAAAAATTAGGAAGGAGATCGTGGACTTCCATGGCGAGATGGTTTTGTTGGAGAATTATAGTGCTCTTAACTATACAGGTACTACTACCTTGTTTGTCAAATTTATTATTTCCTTTATTAATTGTAGTATTAATTAGTCATAATTTATTGTTAGATAGGGAGGACAACCATGCTTTAGAGTATTTTCAATGCTCTCATTGATAGTGAAAAAATTATATCACATAGGATGAATAGATATTTAATTAAAATAAATCTTGTTAATGCAATTATCACTCATCAATGTCAAACCAATGAGATAAAAAGAAAAAAGACAATAGATATTATCAATATAATTATCTACTTTTAGAGGATATTTTAAACAATTATATTAGTAAATCAATAATTATTTAATTTTAATTTTAAAATTTAATTTAAAAAAAAAAACTATATATGAAAACATTAAATGGAAATATATGAAGGCACTAAATGGAAATGCATAGAAACATTAGAGAACAATTTTATAATTTAATTGTCAGTCAAATATATCTATATCACGTAAGAAATAAATTTCTTGATATTGATGGTATGATATATATATTTAAAAAAAAAAAAACCAATATTATGAAAGAAACTTTTATGCTTTCTGATTTCTAGTTATACCTATACGGCCAATAGAAGTTAATATGGAGCCCAATAATTGACAAATTTCTTGATGGACCAAATTGTCCACTGAAACTTGTTAATCAGCCATTCAACACGGAAACTAGAAACCAATATTCAAAAATTCAAGCCATTGGTTGTTTTAGTTTTTTTTTAGTTAGGAGTAAATTATGTTTAGGATTGTTAGCAAATAGAGATAAATGTGTGTATATATATATTTTTAAATACTGGGACTTGCTCAAGTAAATCCCAAGTTACTGTCAGGACCAACTGCGATATGACTTTGTGGTATGGTCCAGGGTTTTCCTCTTAGGAAAGGACAATCCATGCAAAATAGAAAAATTACCCATACTTGAGATGAGACTTTTTGAGTTGATCCCACAATCTCGATGATAAGTAGTGGTTGAGTTTGGTCTTGCCACCGGATTAAAACTGCTTTCTCATAAATAAATGTATTTGTTAACATAAAATCCTTGTTAAATTGACAGGATTGGTGAAGATACTGAAAAAGTATGACAAAAGGACCGGTGCTTTGATTCGCTTGCCTTTCATTCAGAGGGTGTTGCAACAGCCCTTCTTCACTACCGACTTGCTTTACAGGCTGGTGAAGCAGTGTGAAACAATGCTGGATGGCCTCTTCCCCATAAGCGAAAAGCCTGATCCAGCGGAGGCAGATGATGGGGATGATGGCTGCGGTCCATCAACTTCAGCTACCACAAAAGATAACAATATTCTCAAAATGCCCAAGGAACTTGCTGAAATTGAGTACATGGAGAGCTTGTACATGAAGAGCACTATTTCAGCATTGAGAGCTTTGAAGGAAATCCGGAGTGGAAGCTCTACTGTTAGCGAATTCTCGTTGCCACCACTGCAAATAAGTGGTCTGGATGATACATGGAAAAAAATACCGGTTCTGGAACAAGCTGCCAAATAGATTATGAGATAGTGCTCTTCTTATCTTTTGTTTTGTTTTATGTTTTTCATTTGTAGGGAAAGTTTTATGCATCTGTGATGGATGCCTTATGCCTGGACACTAACACAGTTGTAAAATATTAAATTAATTTAGACTGGAATTAATTAATACGAATATAAGTTTTGCACATTGAGAATTATTGATTGCACGAGTACTTTTTGGAAAAGTGAAAATGGATGGACTATGATAGGATGTGATTAAATAGGGTTCCAGGAGTATAAAGTAAACCATGCATTTCTCTGGCTTTTGCCTATGTCAAAGGTCAGGCATTCTAAATGGGAGAATAATGGACTATAGTACTTGTTACAGTTCTACCATGTATGTATATGTGCGTGTGTGTATTTTCGACGTGGTACGTGTGGGCAAATCGCTCACACACCAAGGTGGGCGGCCAAAAGGGTGGGTGCAACTGTTATGCACCACCAACTGCTGTTACAGTTCTACCAATAATTGTTCTATTCGAGTATCATATCCTCTGCCTCTGGCGTTTCTCTTGGATGCTCATTTACTGCCATAACCCAACTAGGAGGCACTAACCGGGCTGTAAGCCCAGTAAAGCACTTCGGTCCCAGCCCTGGACTTACAGTAAAGGGCAAGACACTTGGGTTGGGCATACTCTCATTGATTGCTTAATACTTTTGCTCTATAACTAATGGCTGATCATGTACTCACACTTTCTATTTCTGTTGTTAGAAGTTAACGATCAAGGGGAATAAATGTCTTTGTAATATAAATTTATCTATATTAAAATATGTCTTTGTAATAAAAGTTTATCTATAATAAAAAGTTTTTAATAAACTCGCACAAGCCTCCCTTAGTTATGGTGGGAAGCCTCCCTACAAAGGCTTCAACACAAGGGACGCTCATACAGGGACAGAGTCAGGATTTTGATATGAGGGGCGGAATAATATAAAATAAATTGATACAGAATAAGCATATTAGCAATATTTTAAAATTATGTTTTTAAAATTCAAATGTAATATTATTTAGTGTCAAATAAATGTAATAGTAAAAAAATAGTTATCAAGTTAAAAGCAAATCTCAAAATTGAAATTTTAATAATTGATAAAAAGAAAAATCACAAAAGACTATGTAGATAGCAAAATTAAAAAATAGTCAATTTAATGTTTTAAAATGTTAAAATTTCATATTAGAGTAAAAAGACATGACTTAAATTTGTAACTTCAATAAGATAAGTATGAAGGATATATAACACTAAACTAACTCCTTTTTTTTTTTATAATTGGGACGGGTCTAGAGGAAGATTGGGACCAACCGAGATAAGACACTAGTGACACGGTCTGGATAATTACTCCCAATTGGGAGGGATCCACCCACACGAAGACGAAAGAGAAACCTACACGAAGATGGAAGATTAATCCACACATAATGATAAAAGACCAAATATTAGTATATTTATAAGAATTATTATATTATATATATTTTTGGATTTTTTGGGAATGGATGTCGAACTCATGCCTCTTACAAAGGGAGGCATAAGGGTTTTGTAAGAGAGGCATAAGGGTTACTGACGCCGAAGACCTAAACTAACTACTTTTTGAAACAACAAATAGTTAGATTTTAAAAATGGTGCTTGCTTTAATTAACTTGTGAGAATTATACATGTATAAAATCAATTTGAGCTAATAAATGACAATTGCGTGATATAATAGGAAATTGGAATGGAAAGTACAAAAGTTATGTCTCTCTACTTCTTTTGGAATAAAAAAATGCTTATATATATAGAGGAAATTATAACATATATTGTACGAATCTATGTATCTAAACGTATATGCATACAATATAAAATTCAAAGCATTTCATTTTAAGCTTAGAAATGCCTAAAAATGCAAAGTAGTTATTGGATTAAAGCATCTTCAATACTCTTATGAATTATGAAAAAATTACATGTCACATAGGTTGAATAGACATTAAGTTAAAATAAATCTCTCCAATGTAATTATTACTCATCAATATTAAGTTGAAGTGACCAAACAAAAAAAAAAATAGACATTGTTAATATGACTATCTATTTTCAGAAGATTTGTTAGATAGTTATATTAACAAATCAATAATTATTTAATTCTAATTTTCAGTTATAATTAAAAGTAAAAAAAAAAAAAAATGGAAGCATTAAATGTAAAATATAGAAGTATTAAATTGAAATATATTGAGACATTAAATTAAAATATATGAAAGTATTGGAGGATAATTTTTCAATATGATTGTCTATTAAATGATACATATGTCATGACAGAAGTAAATCATTTAACATTAATGATATAACACTTTTTTTTTTCAAAACACAATTAACAAGAGCATTAGAGATACTTTTAGAGGTGTCAAATTTAGACAACAATTTAGGTACAGGATATCACTAAATATTAGAAACAACAATAGAGGAGTATACCAACACATTATTCATTGTTTTTTTAAAAAAAGATGAAAGTGTAAATAGACTTAAAAAATATGTAGTTATATGCTTTTACAAAAATTCCTTACATTCTTTTCAATTGTTTGACTATACAATCAAGAATCAAGATTTACATGATTTGTTCATATTGCTTGAAATAAACAACTTTAATAGCTTATGCATAAATTTTACAAATGTATTTTATGTTCTTAAGTAGTCCACCATTAAGTTAATGTCATTATACTATGAAAAGAAAAATAAATAATTCCGTTGAATATCACTTGAAAAGTGTTGACGTCAAAAATTAGTCAACCAGGTTCTTCAAAGCCCAATGCTGCAAAGATGATCAAATCAGTACAAGAAACAAATAAAAAGCAAAGAAGAAGGCAAAGGAATAACAAAAGACAACAAGCTTTTTAAGTGGTTCGATCAATATATGCCTACGTCCACTGTTCTTCTCTTACTATTTGAGTAGAGTAATAGCACTTAAAGTGTTTCTCTCTTGATTTATAATGAAAATGACCCCTTATTTATAGAGGGGGATGATACAATTTAAATATAATTAACCTGACACATCATTAATTAATCAACAATTTTCAAGACTGACGTGCAGCAAAGTCAGCTTCAGCAGAATGGAGCTCTGACACAGCCCATACTTAGTAGGTGAGATTTCCTCAAATCACGATGCAATTAGTCTGAAACACTTTCCTTAACGTGCACGACACGCCATAAACTGAATCTGACCTTGCTCTGGAAGAGCTGAAGCTGCTGAGCATGTCTGGCTACCTTAGCTTGGTAATAGTATATGATCCCAGTTTAGCGAGCTTGACTTCACTGTATTGTAACATGCGCGAGCTGGGAGCTAGGCGATCAGGGAGCTCGCTTCTTCGACCTGGTAGATTGGTCTTGTCTATTAGGCCAGTTTATTGGGTTTTTACCAGTCCATTTAAGTGATTCAGAAAATACCCATAACATAAATCCTCCAGCTCTTAGGACATCCTGCGGATGAGAGCTCCGAGCTCGCTGGTAAAAGCTGGTTTGGCGAGACTTGTCACTTAGCTTTTTCAAATTGTCTTATTTCTGAACACGTAGCAGTTTCCTAAGCGACCGTTTCGACGCACATCTCATGCAGTGTTCATTTAATGCACACGTTTTTCAACTGAAGGTACATGATGACTGAATCCCGAACATCGCGCTACGTCATCAGATCAAGAGTGGTTACTGAGCTATTAGATCCAACGGTTGGGGCTTGTCAGCTATAAAAAAGTGGAGACTCTTTACATTCTCCTTCCTCTAGTCACTTTCAGATTTCCGACCACTATTCTTTGTTTTTCTCTCAACAGTTACAGTCATCCTCCATCCCTGTTGAAGATTAGCCCTAACTTTTTGAGCCATCAAGTTCTGCCTCACTTACAGTAAGTTCTTGCAACTTCTTTCTTAGTTCTTTGGCTTCTATAGGCTGCATTATTAGCATGGTTTTCTGGGTTTATTTATGGCTTGTGCTTCATGTTCTTACTGTTTGAGTGTTTACTTGAGACTGAAACTTCATTTTTGGTTGATTTGATCTGGTGATCCTGTTTTTTGTACTCTATTTGCTGTTTGTGACATGCACGCGAGCTTATAGATAGAGAGAATAATAGGTTGGTAGCTTGCAGATCGCTAGGTTGTAGACTAAGACATGACTTGTAGTAATTTCTTGTGGTGTTTGTGACCTGTTGACTTTAGGAGAATTTGTAGATAAGGAATTGGAGCCTTAGATTGATTAGGTTTAGTCTGCATATAGCGATCTAACTGCTCCTTTTCATGTGTAGATGTTCTCAGGTCGCAGATGCCAACCACACATAATAGGAGAGGGAGAAACTTTGAGCTTTAACTAGCATATGGAGCAGGTGCGAGCTCAAGAGGCGACTGGTCGCTGAAGAATTCATTGTTCTCGTGGACCTAGATCCAGCCTAACAATCAACTGCGACTGATTAAGTTGCTGCTGCTGCAAAAAGAGGGGAAGAGAGGAAAGCTCGCGAAATGTTTAAACATTACCCCATAAGAATATCTTATACGGAACTCATGAGAGTGGTGCTAGAGTTCCACATCCCAAGAGGTTATTGCATTATGGCAGCCTTTCCTAGCGACCACACGCTTATCCTCCCGTGGGCTTCGTTGTTATCAGTTTGCATCATTTAAAAGCTGGGTTTAGGTTTTCAGTTCCTTCTTACATTGTAGATCTTCTTAATGATCTGGACCTTGCCCCATTTCAGCTAACCCCAAACACATACTCCCAAATTACCTTTGTAGCCATTCTCTTTAGAAAGAATAATCTTCTATTTCCTTCTCCCAAAATACTAAAGTACCTGTTCTCCTTCAAGGGTACTAATACTGGCTAGCCACGGGATGGGCTGTACTATGTCTCAACTCGTTCTTCCCAATATAAGAACATCTTGCCTCAGGGTCAAGCAAAGGGAAAGTCCAATGTGAGCGATTACAACACACATTGGTTTTATATTTCTTGCCCTTCTTTGTTTTGCCTTAAGAATTTTGGTTTTCGAGACGAGCCAAGTAAGGGTTTCCAGATTGTGCCATGGATCACTTTTATTCTTAACTGCTTGTGTTCTTAATAACAATGGGTTTTTCTTTTTTTAGACGTAAAGACCCGAAGGATTGAGTTAAATTAGGGCGAGGTAGAGGATCTTAAAGTTCTTTCTGCATAGAAATCAGAGGAGGACGACGTTAAGTTGTCAGACAAGCTTCTCCGCACCTACCAGCTCGCCCCCTCTCTTGGAGATAAGCTTATTAGGAGCAAGTACATAAGCTCCCGCAGTTTCAAGGATATCGAATCAGTCTTCGAAGCGAGAGACGTTAATGGAAGCTCCAGCTCGCTAGGATTGTCCTCTTCGAGCGATACCGAGGTTGAGATCATCTCGAGGGAGGCCGCAGAGATGGCCAATTTGAGTTTGATGACTCCTTCAAAAGGAGATCTTGTCAGCCTACTTGCTTGGCTGCTGCTACCTCCCCTACTCCCAGTTCATCTGTAGCGGTAGCAAAAGAGGGGCCTTAGGACGTTAGCATCGCTGAGTTTACTACCCCTATTCCTCTAGAAGGTCCTCCAGTGGCTGCCCCATTTGGGACCTCGCAGGCTATCATTCCTGCCCTTAGCCACAAACTCCCTAAGATCCAAATGTAGAGACAGCTGCTACGGTCAAAGGTAAAAAGGTTACCACCAGCTCAGGGTTAAGAGAAAAGGGCCCGAGGCTCTGAGCAAGCCCCTTCCTGCCAAGTGGACATAGAAAGAGAAGGGGAAGCAGGTCCTGGCTCCAACTCAGAAGGCACCATCCAAGGTCATTGTTGAGCTGCGTCCTGCAACTATCCCCGGAGGGGTCTATGTCGACCTCATGTTCGAGCAGCTCCTCTCCTTTGTAGGTTCTACAGTCAGGAACCTTAAGGAGGATAATTTCACTGGCGTAGACCTACTTTCCTGATCGGTTCGCCAGTCTATCAAGGTAAAACTCTCTTTCTTCCTCTTATGCTTGTTAATTATTTCTTGATTCTTACTTTTATTTTCTGGATTCTACAGACCTCTATGGGACTTATGAAGGCCTTAGACGAAGAGCTCCTCTAAGAAAAGCAGTATGATAAGCTTAAGGCTGCCAATAAGAAGCTCAAGTAGGCAGCAAAGAAACATGACAACGAGCTACTTTCCTTGACGAACGAGCTCAATGAAGCTAAGGAGGCAGTTGACAAGGCTAACGAAACGGTTGGGCTTTTTCAAGCCAAGTTGGACGTTGCTGAGGTGGCCAAGAAGGAGGTTGAGGTCGCTTTGTCGAAGAATGATAGCCTCCATAAGACCGTCACCTCCAAGCTTTACTCCCAGTTGAATAATACAAAGGCTTTGCTAGAGCAAATGGAGAAGGACTTAGAGACGGCCTCTAAAGAAAAGGAGCTGGTAGGGCAACAAGTTGAAGCTGAGGTGCAGCGAGCTGAGGCTGTGGAGAAACGGGCTGAAGTTACGGAGCAAGAGGCCGCAAAGCTAAAAGAGGAGGTCACCTCAGCAAGAAACGAGGTGGAGGCTCGCGTTCAAGAGGCGAGGTCAGAGACAGAGGATAAGTTTTAGTATACCCTGTGGAAATCATATCCCAATTTAGACTTCTCCATCTTTGGTGAAGAAGGCGTCAAAGACGTCTAGTTCTTTACCGAGGAGGTTGAGGGAGCGCAAGGTAAGGTACATGATCAAGTCCAGGAGACCTTGCCCGTGGAATGAGTAAAAGACTTGCCTGCAGGAGGTGTGATAGACTTATCTGAATGAGGTACAGAGGCCCAGGCACCTTCCAGCTCAGCTCCCCAGGACCCTGCCCTTCAAGACCTTTAAAGCCCTATTTTTCAAGATTCAGCTTCTTTTCAAGATGACCTCGCAACCATAGCTCGAGCTTCTTTTTCCTTTGTTTCATAGATCAGGGAACTACTTAGAACATTTAGGAAGTTCTCTTGTTTTTTGTATTTGATAATCATTAATTTCTTTGTTTTGCCTCGTTTGTGAGGTTGTCTCTTTATTTGCATGGATATTGACCACGATTGAGGTTCTTTTTATTTTGCTTTAATATAGTATTGATGATTTCTGCTATATTTTAATTCTTGGTGAAATATATGGACTGGTAATAATAGTACTCAGCAGATTGCAACTTTAAGACTTTACAAAAATATTGCGTATATCTGCCTAATAAGATGAAGCTCGTAATATAGGTCAGATTAAACAAAGACTGATGAAATCAGTATGTCGAATTTTCAATTAAACCAAATACTTATAACAGATTGCACAAAATAAGCTATATATATAGATGAACCTTTACTCATAATTTGGAGAAGGCTTTTATTTGCCAACATATACGTTTAAATAAGTCATGCTGGTTGGGTCAATGATATGAGCTCGCGCGGCCTATCAACGAAGGTTGACGATATGAGCTCGCGCGGCCTATCAACGAAGGTTGACGATATGAGCTCGCGCGGCATATCAACGAAGGTTGACGATATGAGCTCGTGCGGCCTATCAACGAAGGTTGACGAGATGAGCTTGTGTGGCCTATCAATGAAGGTTGACGATATGAGCTCACGCAGCCTATCAACCTTTGGTGGGTGCTTCATGAGAGCTGATTCTCTTTGTGCCACAGGGTAGGTGTGGGGTAGACTGAGAAACGGATATTAAGCCCCTTACCCCTGTAGGATCTCACTTGAGGTGGAACTCCCAACTTTATAGTACCTATCGTTGAGCTATTCTCGCCACAAGCTCGTTTTTCTAATGTATATGACCTTGAATAAATGAAATGGTATCAGTAAAACTTATAGAGAACATAAAGCTTTTATTAACTTGCAAATAATCAGGATTTACAAAATGAAAATGAATGAACAATAAACTATTGGAAATAAAGTCGTAAGTGTTTTGCATTCCATGCTCGTGGCACTGTTGCTCTACTCATACTTGTCAGGTGATATACTTCATTCTCTAAGTCTTCTTTTATGATATAAGGTCCTTCTCAGTTTGGGCCAACATCTCGTCGCTGGCCCTGCGAGCTCCAGGTAGAATGAGGCGCAGTACAAGATCGCTAGGCTTGTAGCTCCAAACTCGGACTTTCTTATTATAGTATCTGACCACCTTTTACTGATAGATGACAATCCTCATGCAGGCTGCTTCCCTTACCTCGTCGAGCAGGTCCAATTTCAAGGCGAGGAGCTGATCATTCTCAGCTGGATTGAAGCTCACTCTTCGTTGACTGGTCACCTCCAATTTAGCTGGGATCATAACCTCGGACCCATTTACCATCAAGAAAGGAGTTTCTCCAGTGGTGCGAATTGTTATTATGTAAGCCCACAACACCTTCTGTAGCTCGTCCACCCACGTTTCTTTCTAGCCTCAAGCCTTGTCTTCAAAATCTGTTTGATGATTTTGTTGACTGCTTCAACCTGACCATTTGCCTAGGGATGGTTCACTGCTGAAAAACTCTTCACAATGCCAAGGCTGTTACAAAATCTAATGAACTGCTCACTGTTGAATTAGGTGCTATTGTCGGTCATAAGCTGCTGGGGACTCCAAACCTACAAATGATGTTATTCCAAAACAAACTTTTCTACCTTTGTAGTGGAGATCTCGGCAAGTTCCTTAACTTCTGCTCATTTGGTGAAATAATCTACTGCGATAATGGCATGTTTACACCTTCCACGCCCTGTTGGGAAAGGCCTTATTAAGTCTATGTCCCAGATCGCGAATGGTCATGGACTACTCATCTGTCGCAGGTAGACATGTGGAACTCGTGGGACCCTTGAGAACTTCTAGCAACTGTCACATTTCTTGACCAAGTCGATGGTATCTCGCTTTATAGTTGGCCAATAATATCCCTGCCTTAGCACTTTCTGGGCTAAGGAGAGCCCCCCGGCGTGGTTCCCATAATGACCTACATGAATCTTCATCAGAACCTCTGTGCAATCAGGCTCATCTATATACCTTAACAGCGAAGCTAAGAAGCCTTTTTTGTAGAGCACATTGTTACAAATACAGTATCTAGCAGCTCGGGATCATAGGCGATGTGCTTCTAACTTATCATCTGGCAATTTCCCATCTTATAAATAATTGATCAAGGAGCTCATCCACGAGTCATCTGCCACAGTCATAATCATCACCTCGTCTTTTAGCTTTATGCTGGGTGTTGGTAAGAACTTGACCGGTGTAGCCCCAGAGAACTCCGCATCCTGAGCTGTTACCAGGCAAGCTAAAGCATCAGCATGAGAATTTTGAGCTCGTAGGATCTGATTCACCATGTATTTCTCAAATGTGCCCAACAACTCTATAACTTTCTGTAGGTAGATTGTCATCTTTGACCCCAGAGTTTGGTATTCACCCTGCATTTGACAAACCACGAGCTAGGAGTCACTGAAAATTTTGAGTCGTTCAGCTCGTATTTCCCTGGCTAAACAAAGACCCGCCAGTAAGGCTTCATACTCAGTCTCGTTGTTGGTGGCCCGAAATTTGAACCTACGCGCACAGAGAATTTTATGCCCTTCTGGGCTGATCAACAACACTCTAGCTTCTGCGCTTTGCTCGCTAGATGACCCATCAACATACAATTCCCAATATGGTCCTTCTAAAGTCTTAGCTTTTTCTTCCTCAATAGACCTAGTGAACTCGGCTATGAAATCAGCCAGTGTCTGCCCCTTGATTGCTGATCTCGGTTTGAACTCTATATCAAATTGGACCAGCTCGATAGCCCATTTAAGGAGGCGGCTTGACGTGTCCGGCTTCTAAATGATCTGCTTGAGTGGATACTTGGTCAGAACTTCAATTTTGTGCGTTTGGAAGTAAGGACGCAACTTCTTTGACGCCACCACTAGGAAGTAGGCGAGCTTTTCCATTGGGGTGTACCTTGTCTCAGAATCAATCAGCTTCTTACTGATGTAATAGAACGGAAACTGCGTCCTTTCATCTTCGCGGACCAATGCTGCGCTCAGCGCATGCTGAGATACCCCTAATTAGATCATCAAGTCCTCTCATTCTTTTGGTTTTGAGAGGAGCGGAGCTCGCTCCATATATTCCTTCAACTACTGGAACGCCACTTCGCACTCCTCTGTCCATTCAAAATTTTTCACCCTTCTCAACACTTCAAGGAAAGGAATGTATTTGTCAGTGGCCTTTGAAATGAACTTGCTGAGGGTCGCGACCTGATCGTTAAGACTTTGTACTTCTTTTACCTTTGCTGGCTACCTCATGTCTAATAGAGCCCTTATCTTTTTAGGATTGGCCTCAATCCCCCTGTTATTCACCATGAAACTCAGGAATTTGCCTGAAGCCACCCCAAAGGCACATTTGAGAAGGTTGAGTTTCATCTGATACTTCCTCAACACCTGAAACGTCCTCTCGAGGTCGCGTACATGATTAGCTATCTACTTGGACTTTACCATCATATCATCTAAATAGACTTTCATGATCTTCCCAATCAGGTCCTCGAACATCATATTCACTTCTCCGAGCTGACACTCATACATGTCCGTGGCTCATCTCAACCTGTCGATACCCATCGTGACTCACCCTCACTTTCAGTCCTGAAGACTGAGCCACATTCTTGTCATCATGAGCTCGCTAAGCCCGAGCTCTAGATTGCACGTTTGAGGAATGAATCGACTTCTGTAATGTTGGTACTTCCCTGGTAAGTGTCCTCTCCGTATCTGGGATTTCAATTGGTCTTTGGGCGACCTGAGCTTGAGCCTGTGTCAGTGCCCAGACAACATCTGCTATCTGTATCTGTTGACATCATTTTCTGATCAACCCAGTTCTTTAAGCCAAATACCTGCGAAACAACAAATAACAAGGAAAAATATAGAAGACTAAAATCAAAACAGATTGGACACACTGATTTTTACGTGGTTCGACAAAGTAATGACCTACGTCCACGACTGTCACTCTTATTTCCACTGAGTAACAGTATATATTTTCTTAGTTCTCTCTCTTTTACAATAAATTTTTATCCCCTATTTATAGATGAGGATGTTACAATTTCAATTGGTTTCAGAATCTTACAAATAAGGCAATTAATAAAATACATTAATTAAAATAATATTTGTCAAGATTCTCTCCACCATATCAGCAATAGCCATCGAGAATGTCATGATTTGATTTGCATGAAAATAGGCAGGTTGACTCATTCCTTAATTAAACCACTCCAGACTTTTAGAAGGTCAACTGGTCAACTTTAGCAAGCACTTTGAGTGAGTAGATTATCCAAGCGATAAGTTATTACGCCCAGCGAGTAGATGAAGAGATGAGTAATCAACCCATGACTTGACAAGCATTCTGGAAAGACCATGATATCTGGTCGCACAATGGGCGACCTCTTGATCACTCTGATTGCCTTTGAAAAATACTATCGAACAGTTCTTGAATCATGATCAAATTGGCTTAGTGATCATAACACGCGATCAGGCTGCCACGCGATCAAACACATGATCAAATAGACGATCAAATGATACGATCAGCCATACAGTAATATAAAATGATCAGCCATGCAATCAAATGTGCTCAGGTTTACAAGCTGATAACCGACCATATGTTCCGTCCTTCAATATTTGCCTAATGGACCAGCCTCTTGGGCTTTTTCTTATTAAAATAACATACTTGGCTCATTCTTGAGCTTTTATCAGCCAATTTTCTATGATCGCAAAAATGTCTATAACAGTATCATTATATTCTCCAACACCTCTTAGCGCTGCTGCAGAATCTGCATGACATCCCCTCCTTAGGCAGTTTCATCCATAAGTGCATTCGAGGTGCCCGTACCCAGGTTGGCTGGCAAAGCCCCTCGCCGGTGATCCATACCTTCCATTCTGTCAACCATCACACCAGAACTCCTAGTCGTTCTACCTTTTGCCTTGGTGATGATTGATAAAAAACTGCAGTTGGGCCCTCCTTCTAGCGTCAAAATGTTGATGTCAAAAATCAGGCAACCAGGTTCTTCAAAGCCCAATGCTGCAAAGATGATCAAAATAGTATAAGAAACAAATAAAAAGCAAAGAAGAAGGTAAAAAAAGAACAAAAGACAACAAGCTTTTTAAGTGGTTCGGCCAATATATGCCTACGTCCACTGTTCTTCTCTCACTATTTGGGTAGAGTAACAACACTCAAAGTATTTCTCTCTTGATTTACAATGAAAATGACTCCCTATTTATAGAGGGGGATGATACAATTTAAATATAATTAATCTGACATATCATTAATTAATCAACAATTTTCAAGACTGACGTGCAGCAAAATCAGCTTCAGCAGAATGAAGTTCTGACATAGCTCATATTTAGTAGGTGAGATTTCCTCAAATCATGCAGCAATTAGTCTGAAACACTTTCCTTAATGTACACGGCATGTCATAAGCTGAATTTGACCTTGCTTTGGGCGAGCTGAAGTTGCTGAGGATGTCTAGCGACCTTAACTTGGTAGTAATATATGATCTCAATTTAGCGAGCTTGACTTCGCTATATTGTAACATGCGCGAGCTGGGAGCTAGGCGATCAAGGAGCTCGCTTCTTCGAGCTGGTAGATTGATCTTGTCTATTGAACTAGTTTATTGGACTTTTACCAGCCCATATAGGTGATCCAGAAAATATTCATAGCAAAAAGTTTATATATATATATATATATACACACACAAACACGCACACTCATACATACTATTCTAAAGTAAAAATATTTATTAGTTACATTTTCATATAAATTATTTGAATTTTTAGTAGTGTTATATGTATTTTTGGGATACCCCAAATAAGCTGGTAAAAGCCCAAAAGCCCAGCAAACAGAGACCCAATTTATCAGGCTCCAGCTCCTTCAGGTCGCGTGAGCTCCTCCAGGTCATGAGCTCCTCAGGTCGCTAAGCTCCTTCTGGTCGTGAGCTCCTCCAGGTCATGAGATCCTCAGGTCGCTGAGCTCCTTCAGGTCGTGGGCTCCTCAGGTCGTGAGCTCCTCAAGTCGCTAAGCTCCTTCGGGTCGTGAGCTCCTCAGGTCGCTGAGTTCCTTCAGGTCGCTGAGCTCCTTCAGGTCGTGAGCTCCTCAGGTCGCTAAGCTCCTTCAGGTCGTGAGCTCCTCAGGTCACTAAGTTCCTTCAGGTCGCTGAGCTCCTCCAGGTCGCTTTGAATGAGCTCCAGGTCGCCCAGAACAGCTCTAGCTCGCGCGATAACGTGACGTGCACGGCCAACTGTTTCATATTAGTAGCAGCGTGATTTACTCAACCACTGCAGTGTGGGTAGCGTCAGAAAACTCAGACTTTTTGACAGTAGGCTTTGAAAATTGTATTATACATTTAATGTTTTCCTATTACTGTAGCACCTCCCCCCTTTCTATAAATAGGAGCAAAATCTTAGTAAATGGGGATGGTTTTTTCTCTCTGCTCTCTCTCTCTTTGTACCCAGAAAATGCAGCAATAAAAGTGACTGTCACCACCAACGGTGGAGGCGCTGTAGACGTAGGCCATGCTTAAGGGCCGAACCACGTAGATTTTTGTGTGCTTTTCTCCCTCCTCAGCTTATTTTCTTCTTCCTCCTTGCCTATGGTCTCCTGTTTTTGTTCTGTTTTTCGTTGATCTGCGACATTGGGCTCAAGAATCTCGTTGACTAGAGATTCGGGTTATCTTACCAGATTTTGACGTCAACATTTTGGCGCTAGAAGGAGGGCCCAACTGCAGATTTTTCCAGATTTTCAGGCAGCCATGGCAAGGGAAAGAAAGACTAAGAGCTTTAGTGCAGCAATTGTAGGTGAACCAAAATTCCTGGGCAAGCTGAAGGTCAGCTCACCTAAAACGAGCTCTCTCCAGCCCCTTACCAACCAGATCCGGTAGTCCCACTGACTAGGGGGCTTCAAGAGCTGCATTAGAGACAAGATTCTCAGCTTAAGCTTTTAGCTCTCAATTCTCAGGTTGAGCTCGTAGGTAAAGCTTTCAGCTCCCAGTTCTCAGGTTGAGCTCGCAGGTCAAGCTTTCAGCTCCCAGTTCTCAGGTTGAGCTCGCAGGTAAAGCTTTCAGCTCCCAGTTCTCAGGTTGAGCTCGTAGGTTGAGCTTTCAGCTCCCAGTTTGTAGGTTGAGCTTTCAGCTCCCGATTCTCAGGTTAAGTTTTCAGCTCCCAGTTCTCAGGTTGAGCTCGCAGGTAAAGCTTTCAGCTCCCAGTTCTCAGGTTGAGCTCGCAGGTCAAGCTTTAAACTCCCAGTTCTAAGGTTGAGCTCGCAAGTCAAGCTTTCAGCTCCCAGTTCTAAGGTTGAGCTCGTAGGTAAAACTTTCAGCTCCCAGTTCTAAGGTTGAGCTCGCAGGTCAAGCTTTCAGCTCCCAATTCTAAGGTTGAGCTCACAGGTCAAGCTTTCAGCTCCCAGTTCTCAGATTGAGTTCGCAGGTCAAGCTTTCAGCTCCCAGTTCTAAGGTTGAGCTCGTAGGTAAAGCTATCAGCTCCCAGTTCTAAGGTTGAGCTCGCAAGTAAAGCTTTCAGCTCCCACTTCTCAGGTTGAGCTCACAGGTCAAGCTTTCAGCTCTCAATTCTCAGGTTGAGCTCGTAGGTTGAGCTTTCAGCTCCCAATTCTTAACTCGCAGGTTTGAGCTCGCTGGTCTCAGGATGCTCATTTTGAGCTTTCAGCTCCCAGCTCGCAGGTGTGAGTTCTCAGGTCTCAGGATGCTCAGTCCAAGCTCTTAACCTCAATTAGCTCTCAAGCAGCTAAGCCACAAGCTCCCGAACAACAAGCATGAACATGCCACTCATTCATCCTCGCTGTAGAAACATATTTATATGTACGGTAACATTCTGAGCTTCTATCATATACTTTATGCGTTGTGCTTCTTCTTATTGATCAAGTTCGCGAGCGCCCTGCCTATGCCTGAGGGTCTCATGGAAGGCGTTAAAGGTGAAAGGGTCCAGTTCCGAGCATCAGCGCCCTGCCTACGCCTGAGGGTCCCATGGAAGGCGTTAAAGGTGAAAAGGTCCAGTTCCGAGCATCAGCGCCCTGCCTACGCCTGAGGGTCCCATGGAAGGCGTTAAAGGTAAAAAGGTCCAGTTTTGAGCATCAGCACCCTGTCTATGCCTACGGGTCCCCTAGATAGGGGTTAAAGGTGAAAGGGCCCGATTCCGAGCATCAGGGCCCTACCTATGCCTACGGGTCCCCTAGATAGGGGTTAAAGGTGAAAGGGTCCGAATTGCCACGCCATATGGCCAAAAGGTGTGCAGACCAATAGGCCCCCAAACTACCTAATCGGTCAGCCTAGTCAGCATTACGTTGTACAGCTTGGTCTATAACCCTTAGAGCATAGTTAAGGTTACGACCTCAATAACTTTTATTATATACAGCTCAGGTTACGACCTTTAGAGCACGGTTGGAGTTTATATATCTATCTGTTCACCTTTGGCCATGCCATGGGCCCCTACGCCCCATCGGCACAACGCAAGATGTTTGTTATTACTGATGTTTTTACTTTTGAGTCCACAGGAAATTCAGATGAAGCAAATGCCTAATAGACCTCACCGCGAGATAGATCAGCAACATGCTTCCAGCATTTCCCCATCTCATCGAGACAACAAGCTCTTATGCACAATAGCTTTTACTAGCAAGTTCAAGCTCCCAGTCCATAGAACGAACTAGGAGCTGGGGGGCTTGTGTTATATGTATTTTTGGGATACCCCAAATGAGCTGGTAAAAGCCCAAAAGCCCAAAAGCCCAGCAAACAGAGACCCAATTTATCAGGCTCCAGCTCCTTCAGGTCGCGTGAGCTCCTCCAGGTCGTGAGCTCCTCAGGTCGCTAAGCTCCTTCTGGTCGTGAGCTCCTCCAGGTCGTGAGATCCTCAGGTCGCTGAGCTCCTTCAGGTAGTGGGCTCCTCAGGTCGTGAGCTCCTCAGGTTGCTAAGCTCCTTCAGGTCGTGAGCTCCTCAGGTCGCTGAGTTCCTTCAGGTCGCTAAGCTCCTTCAGGTCGTGAGCTCCTCAGGTCGCTAAGCTCCTTCAGGTCGTGAGCTCCTCAGGTCACTGAGTTCCTTCAGGTCCCTGAGCTCCTCCAGGTCGCTTTGAATGAGCTCCAGGTCGCCCAGAACAGCTCTAGCTCGCGCGATAACGTGACGTGCACGGCCAACCGTTTCGGATCAGTAGCAGCGTGATTTACTCAACCACTGCAGTGTGGGTAGCGTCAGAAAACTCAAACTTCTTGACAGTAGGCTTTGAAAATTGTATTATACATTTAATGCTTTCCTATTACTGTAGCACCTCCCCCCTTTCTATAAATAGGAGCAAAATCTTAGTAAATGGGGATGATTTTTTCTCTCTGCTCTCTCTCTCTTTGTACCCAGAAAATGCATCAATAAAAGTGACTGCCACCACCAATGGTGGAGGCGCCGTGGACGTAGGCCATGCTTAAGGGCCGAACCACGTAGATTTTTGTGTGCTTTTCTCCCTCCTCAGCTTCTTTTCTTCTTCCTCCTTGCCTATGGTCTCCTGCTTTTGTTCTGTTTTTCGTTGATCTGCGGCATTGGGCTCAAGAATCTCGTTGACTAGAGATCCGGGTTATCTTACCAGATTTTGACGTCAACGAGTAGATGCTCTCTAATTATTAGATTTTACAAAAATATTAGTAGTGAAACTTTATGGATATAAAATGGAGCCATAATTGATAAGTTAAATAAGTTTTTAACTAATGATAATTATTGTAGGTCCATGTAAAATATCCCAAGTGTCAAATACGGAAGCAGTATATATGCATGGTTATCCATGCAAACCCATAATATTGATGTAAATTAATGTGAACGAGACGAAAAATAATAGGATGGAAAAGAGGAAAAACGCGTCGACGAATCTATAAAGCTAAAGTATGCACAGTGAAATCCAACACCTCCCATTCTCTAATAAGCAAACAAAATCAGAAAGTATACACCACTACCTCAAAAAAAAAAAAAAAATCATTGGTCCCACGTGCACGCGTCTCCACTAGGTGATGCGGCTTGGGCAAGCAAAATGCAAAAACTAAAAAGAATATATATATGTGTGTGTAGCTTCTAAGTAGTGGCACAGATGTTGGTAGCCAGTAAGGAGGAGAAAAACCAGTAAACCTAATTAATTAGGAATATTGCATTGAGCAAATGGAAGGTGTTTGGTTGTGTTTAATGGTGATGTCTGTAATGGTTTTGTCAGTGGAAAGCCAGTTGAAAACTGGGTTTTATTCTTCTTCATGCCCAAAAGCAGAGGTGGTGGTGAGGTCCACAGTTGCATCACACTTTAAGAAAGATCCCACTATAGCTGCTGGCTTGCTGAGGCTTCATTTCCATGACTGCTTTGTTCAGGTAATTTGCCTCCGATCGATGCTATGCAATATGATCATACATATATCTTAAACTGTAAATTATATAACATGTATGTATGCATATATATTGTTCTATTATGCAGGGTTGTGATGGTTCGGTGCTTATCAGTGGGTCTTCTGCTGAGAGAAACGCATTGCCAAACCTTGGATTGAGAGGATTTGAAGTAATCGATGATGCTAAAACACAACTAGAGGCCTTGTGCCCTGGTGTCGTCTCATGCGCTGACATCTTAGCAATTGCTGCTCGCGATGCTGTCGACTTGGTATCTTTTCGAGTCATTATTTTCTTTATATGCATGCACGACTCACTTTTTAAACCCATTTATTGCATTTATATATATATATATATATTTCACATAAATTTTGACACAATTTTTCAATCATTAGATTGAAAGCAATTAATGGTGTAGATTTCATATTTTTTTTAGATGAGAATAGTTGTTACAGAGCTGTGTTACACCAGATTATTGCATGTGTACCAATTTTTCTCTATTCATATTCTTTCCTATTCTCTATTTCTTCAATTTATTTTTTAATTAATTTTTTTTATTTTGAATTATTCTAATCAATATGTTTGTTTACACATATGTAATATGGATTTTATTTGAAAGTACATGTTAAGAACTTCAAATTCATATATTATTTACATGATTTGATTTACTGAATAAAGAGAAATAATTAAATGCGAATTGAATTGATAATTTTTTTATTTGATCTACGGGTAGAGAAAAAATAGGGTAAAGTATACAAATTCAAAATTAATAACTAATTTACATCATTAATTACTTTTCAATCCGATAGTTGAAAAGTTATGTTAAAGCATGTGTCCCACAATCCTGTCTATATATATAATTATTTTATTATTAATATCTTCTAACTCTAAAAAGCTAGACGAATCAATTAAATTCATTCACTGCATTATTTCTTCTAAAACAAATTATCTCTTTTTTAATTCAAATGCAATGGATAAATTTAATTGATTTATCTTAACCTTTTAAAATTATGAGACATTGATGGTAAAATCACTATATATATTAAAATAATATAATTTTAAAATTTGAAGCATAAGTTAGGAATATAGACAAGATATATGATTTAAACTTACGATCCCAACACGTGAAAGTGAAAGACTTACGGCTAAACCACCTCAACTTTTATAAAAGGACTTACCACTTATCAAAAATGGTTTGTTTACTTAATACAACAAACCTTAAATGTATATAACATTAAATTTACTTTAAAAAAATGTACTTTAAAAAATTGTATATAACATTAAATTTACTTTAAAAAAATGTCCTAAATATCTTAAAAACAATATATATATATATATATCCTAATTCATAAATAAGTTGGGATTATATGTTTCCTTATCCTAATTCCTAAATAAGTTGGGATTTTTTGAGAATAAAATATATAAATATTGATAAAGTTTTATTAGACAATTATAAGTTAGCTAGTTTCCCCTATTATTAAAGACCTATGTGGCTATATTTAACCTACAGAGTCTACTAATTTTCCACTTTTTTACTTCTTCAAAATGTTGGACTTCTTGAAATTAATTGAATTCAATCCCATCGATGATAACTGCATGTCCATTAATTATTGGACATATGTGTATGATCCATAGAAATTAACTCTTATACATCCATGATCGTGGTGTATTAAGAGGGTATTGTTTGCATACTATAGAGTGATGGTCCAAGTTGGGATGTTCCGACTGGCAGAAGAGATGGCAGGATTTCCTCATCTTCGCAAGCCTCAAATTTACCTTCTCCTCTCGATTCCATCGCCGTGCAGAGACAAAAATTTGCTGCAAAAGGCCTTGACGATCATGATCTTGTAACCCTAGTTGGTAATGACTACATATGCTTCCTTCTCTTTGTCTCTCTCTCTTCCACTCTACAATTCACAAGTCAATTCGATAACTATCATATATATATATATATATATGTGTGTGTGTGTGTGTGTGTGTCTTCACTTACATTGTATGGCATGCATGCAGGGGCACATACAATTGGGCAAACAGACTGTGCATTCTTCAGATATCGTCTATACAACTTCACTACAACAGGCAATCCAGACCCTACTATAAACCAATCGTTCTTGGTTCAACTCCAGACCCTTTGTCCCAAAGACGGTGATGCCTCAAAACGGGTGGCGTTAGATACAGATAGCCAGACTAAATTTGATGTGAGCTACTTCAAGAACGTACGTGATAGTAAAGGAGTTCTAGAATCTGATCAAAGGCTGTGGGGTGACTCTTCAACACGTTCTGTGGTGGCAAATTATGCTGGGAACTTAATAGGGTTACTAGGGTTAAGATTTGATCTTGAGTTTCCAAAAGCTATGATCAAAATGAGTGGCATAGAAGTGAAGACTGGTAATGTTGGAGAGATCAGGAAGACGTGTTCAAAGTTGAATTAGGAAACCGCCCTACATAAATCCCATTAAAATAAAATGATGGTGTGATTGTAACTTGTAAAGTAGGAGAAAATGGGTAATGTAAATTATGATTAATAATCACAAAAAACGCAAAAATAATTTATGTAAAAGAAAACAATCGTCGCCTGAGAGATTCCAACTCTCGCGGGGAAACTCCATGTACTTAGCAGGTACACGCCTTAACCACTCGACCAAAGCGACGTTGACGTTGTTGGCCTCGTCATCAGTGTATGTATTATATTGTTGAGTACTCTTTTGTCAATTTGTTATCTTTTATTCACTCGTCATCACTGTTTGCGGTGCGTCAGTAAATGATTCAATGGAAATGGAAGATTAATTACGAAGTGGACTGAACTTGAAAACATGCGTAATCCACCGCAACTCTAAGAAAAATATTACACCAAACATTCAAATATGGAAAACTTTGAAACAGGTAGGCACGTTAATATTTTTTCACTTTTGGGGCCACCTCCACCAACAGCAATACAGGGGGCCGTAATCCAATTTTTTTTTTTTTTTTTTTCACTTTGCATTTTTAAATTTTATTTACGTCTTTTTTTTTTATTTTTAAATTTAAATGGGTATTTATAAGTCAAAGGGTATTTTTGACTTTAATATTAAATATGATTAAACAGTCTGTCCAACTAATAAAGTGTAAAAGTGACACTGACACTTAATTAGTTATCCTTTTAAGATATAAAATCTAAAATCTACCTCACTTCTTATTTTTATTAAGTTTTTTATAAAAAAAATTTAAGTTTAAATGATATATAATAGAGAAAAAAATTATAATAATTTTGATTCGTTAATTATTTTTTAGAAGTAATTGCAAATTACCTCCCCGAGGTTTGTAAAAAAACAAGAGAAAACAAATTTACCTTTTTATTACACAATACCCCCACTCCGTTAGTCAAATTCCGTTAAGATTAGTCAAATTTCGTTGAGTCAAAGGTAATTTCATCATTTAATATTTTAAAATTTTTTAAATTTTAAAATTAAAGAAAAAACCAATTAAAAGAGAAAAATTAAGATTGAAGATCTGGGTTCACATATTCCATTTGAACATCTGGAACCAGATCTTCCCAAAAGAGAACTTAAGAAAAAAAAAAAAAACCAACAACAATATATCATTAACAACAACAGATACCACTCTTCATCAACATCATAGTTCTTCAACAACAAAATCAGCAACAACAGCAATACTACAATACCACAAAATCAGCAGCAACAACAACAGACAAACAACGTAAAATCATTAACAACATCAACCATTTAAAAAAAAAAATTAAAAGAAAATGAAGTTCAGAAACTTGAGGCTCCTTCACCGGAGACTAGGATCTCCGGCGAAGGAGACCTAACCATCTCCATCGCGGACTAGAACTGGTCTCCGTGCGATGGAGACCAGAGCGGTGGAGTTTGAGTCCGAAAAAGAGAGAGAAAGAAGAACAGAGAGGAAAAAACAGGGAAGAAGAAAGGGAAGAGAGAGAAGGAAGGAGAGAGGCGATGGCGTTCATGCGATGGTGAGGGTGAGGCCAACGGAGATGCCACCGGAGCCATCTTCCATGTCGACGACAGCGAAGTCGTAGTCGTAGTCGGCTAGCCGAAATCGCGACGAGAATGGATGAGAAGGAGAGGAGATCGATGTCGTTCGCGCGACGGTGAGGGTGAGGCCAACGGAGATGCCACCTGAGCCATCTTCCATGTCGACGGCAGCGAAGTCGTAGTCGGCTAGCCGGAATCGCGACAAGAATGGATGAGAAGAAGAGAAGATCGATGTCGTTCGTGCGACGGTGAGAGTGAGGCCAACGGAGATGCCACCGGAGCCATCTTCCATGTCGACGACGGCGAAGTCGTCACCGTAGAGAAGGGGTTAGGGAGAGGGGTCGACGGTGACATTGAGGGCAGAGAGATCTGGTGGGGTTTGGGAGAAGTTAGAGGGAGTTAGAGAGTTGGAATCATTTTAGGATAAAAGGGTCATTTAATTGAAAATGTTGGTCAACTGTTAAAATGGAAGGAAGTTGACTAATGGTATGAGGGTTTGGTGTAATTAAATGATAAATATGTTTTCAGTTGTTTTTTGACAAATCTGATGGGGGGGTTTTGTGCAATTGCTTCTATTTTTTATATCAATATCATTAAATTATCAGAAAAAAATAAAATAAAATATTTTCTCGTAAAATAACAGAATTTAATTTGTAGAAGTCATAAACCATTAAAAAGTTCTAAAAGGTTCGAAACTTATATAGTAATTAACAAAAATAAAATTGAGAGGAAAAATCCAAAAGAAGGATCCACTCCAACAGTGTGCACCACACGTAACAGTCCACGGCACAGCCTCTAAGAGACCACAAAAATAAACCAACTCGTATTACATGATTGCCCCGTCCCACAAACAAACGTCGTCGTATGATGTGTCTCTTCCCAGACAGAAGTCACTTGTCCTTAGGTGAGTGAATAGAGAACAAATATTATAAAAATGCGAAATCCAACCAAAATCCTTGTAAGATGGAGAGACACAACACACCTTCACCATGACCATTTCTATGCCCATCCCATTCCCATAACAAAACCCAATTATTCATCATTTCTCTAATTTTCTTTTTCTTGTTGGTAACTGCAACTTATACAATATATAATTGAGGTGTATCTATCCCATACCTTTGTCTTCAAGACTACTTGAACCGGCGTTACAAGCCAAACGTCAATTCCTGTAGTAGTTTTCTATTCAAATTTACTCCATCGTTTCCTTGCACTCTTCTTTCATCTAGAAAACAAAAATCAAATTAGTGCAAAAATCAAGTCCATGGCGTCTCTAACTTCAATTTCTCAGTCACAATCTTTTTTAGTGAAACCCCACTTGACAAACGCCAACACCAAGCCTAGTTTATTGTCTTTCGGGTCTCAATCTTACAAAATACCGACGATGTCCCGGAAGGGAGTGGTGGTGGTGTCTGCGACGACAGCGGAGAAGCCGAAGAGGAGGTACCCAGGAGAGGCGAAAGGGTTTGTGGAGGAGATGAGGTTCGTCGCCATGAAACTTCACACCAAAGAGCAGGCGAGAGAAGGCGAGAAGGAGGTCAAGGAGCCTGAGGAACGTCCTGTAGCCAAATGGGAGCCAACTGTTGATGGCTACCTCCGCTTTCTTGTTGATAGCAAACTTGTTTATGATACTCTTGAAGACATCATTCAAAAAACGCCCTTTCCTAGTTGTGAGTTTTTCTTTTCTTCTTTTTCTTTTTTTGTGTATTATATATAAATCAATGTAATCAAATATGGTTGGTTATGTTTTTCTAATAATCTTGTAGTCTTGTATGTTTGCTTGTCAAATGGTGTTATTCATGTGTTTATGCCTATAATAAAGCAAAAATTATATGCATATGTCAATTGAAATGTAATTTACTGGCAAGAGGCTTTTATCTTGTAAGCTTGCATTAACTGAAGTAAGGTTTGGTGCCTATTTATCAGGTCTTGGTGGGGTAGTTTTGGGTGTTGTTTGAAAGCAAAATGTGCATCTGCAATACTAGTTATAGACCGATACAGCTAAAAGTGTTTTGTTGCTTTTCACTTGCTATCTGGCTTCTCATGCTGTGGTGTGTGTTTTATATGTATGTATTGAGTTGTATTTTATATTTATTATGTTACATTTTCGGGATAAGGAGTAATTTGTTACATTACTTCAATTTAGATGCTGAGTTCAGAAACACTGGGTTGGAGAGATCTGAAAAATTGGCTAAAGATTTGGAGTGGTTCAAAGAGCAGGGCTATGCTATACCTGGACCATCTTCTCCGGGTATCACCTATGCTGAGTATCTTAAGGAATTGTCGGAGAAGGATCCTCAAGCATTTATTTGCCATTTCTACAATATATATTTTGCTCACTCAGCCGGTGGTCGAATGATTGGGAAAAAGGTATAGTGGATATATGTGACTGGCAAATTATTAATGTAATTAATAATTTGTCTTCACATAATTAATGTAAAGTTCCAAATTTATCAGGAATGTGTTTTCGGTTTTAGCTGTAGTGGATATATGTGACTGTAAATTGACGTATCATCATCCATGCACATAATGTGTCACACTTGAGTGAAACGTTCCTTGCTTAGTACTTAGATCAGTCTGTCTTCTTTTTTCTCTTGTTCTTTTTATTCTTTTAGAAAACAATTATAGATGAATCTGTTAATTTTGTAACGTTGTTGTCATGTTGTTAGTTTAGGCATCACTGATTTTTTTAGTCAAAAGTTACTTGCTCACATCACTCTCTCCCTCTTGGATATTAGGTTGCCGAGAAGATACTTGATAACAAGGATTTAGAATTTTATAAGTGGGATGGTGACCTTTCCCAACTGTTGCAGAATGTAAGAAATAAGCTGAACAAAGTTGCTGAGGTAATTTGCCTTTCCATTGCAAAATATACTGTCAACCTTACTCTTTGTTTTGTTTAATGTTCGGTTGTGTTAACTTGTTAATCCATTTGTAATTTAAATTGTTAAATTGGATAAAGTTTATAATTTTTAGAAATTTTCTTGCTTATTTACATGGTATATGATGCATGTATTTGTGTGGTAATACTCAGAGCTGGACTAGAGAAGAGAAGAACCATTGTCTGGAGGAAACTGAAAAATCATTCAAGCTTTCTGGGGAGATCCTCCGTCTAATATTATCATGATATGATTGACTGCTTTCTTTCCTGGTCTTGTAACCTTGTGTAAGTAATGGCGCAAGCCTCAACATTCTTATTAAAATCCAAACCTTTTTATTCTCCCGTGAAAAACATTAAACTACTATTATGCATAATCAGAATTTCCATTCAAGGTCTGAATTGTTAAAGTATATGAACTTTGGTTAAGCCATTTCATGAATGGGTGTTTATACTCATGATCAAAATTAATTCTCTCTATCTGTTGAAGTAATGTCACTATTTTTGGATGGTGGGGGTGTGTAAAAGGTAAAAAGCAATGTAAGCGTGGTTTGGCTTATATTGCTGCTGCCTTTGGGGCCTCCTAACCAAGTCCCTGTTGAAGCTTCTTCTATCCTGATTACTCCATTGTTGTCTGTGTCATGTTGAAGTAAATGGATGATTTAAGATGCAACAACACTCTGTTGCTCTTTATAATAAGTAGGTTTCTAGAATGATAGTGCATCTCATCAGTGTGCGGCGAACTGAATAGAAAATATTTCAATAGCCACATACCCAGATTTGGCTGATCACATACCACATGAGAGCATAAGACCACCCTAGGACTAAGTTTTTTTCTCCTGTCAATGCACACCTATTGGCCCAGAAACCCCACCCATGAGCAATTAAATTGTACTTTGGTACCAACTATGGTTATAGTGTTTCATTGGATCTTGAAGCGCCAGTTGCTCCCTCTGGGACCTTATAGTCCACTCCAGGTGAGAGTACTGTGATTCCATGAGAGAACTTGCAAGGCCACAAGTTTTGCTCATGTACTTCCAAGCTTCAAGCTTAAACTTGGGAGTTGTCAAATTGGATACGACACTTATTAATCCTTGCCCGAAATCATTGACAACAACTGATGATGGGGCCATTTATGGCCCTTTTCTACCAAAAGTTTGCGCTTTATACTGTGTGGTGAGAAATTAAGCGGGATTGGTGTGTTTCTTACGTTTGGGAAAAAAAATGGCAAATGTTTTATTATTCTAAAATACTATTGGAGTACTTTCCGAAAATTAACCAAAGATGCTCCAGAAGTTTTTGAGCAGATGATGTTGTGTATATAAATTTGGCCAAACAGCTTATAAGTATGACAAACAAACATTCTCCTCTTGACAACCAAGAAGTTGCATAGAATGATTAAACCACTAGCATTTTTAGTGATGTCAGCCACTTCCTTCATATTTCCACATGCTAGAGAGCGGTCACTCCTACAGAAGTCAAACCCTTCAAACTCCAAACAAATCAGGTATGTCTTCCTCTTCCCACACATACATCTAGAGCCATGTTTATTCAAATGAAACATGCTTGGTGTTGATTTTTCTTCATCACATTGTACACAAATTACCCACCATAAGCAAGGCTGCAAAGAGCTGTCCATACACTGTGATCGAAAGGACCGGCTGCTCTTCAACATCTTTCACCAGAGACAATGCCAGGCTTGCATTAGGGGATGCTTATAGCAATGAGGTTTGGAGTAAATTTACCACAGGCAAATCCATCATTTTGTGTTTTTCGTTAAGTATTAAAAATTTTTACTTAACAATTTGGTTAGAGGGACAAGATTGGCAAGTTTACGCAAACGATATAGATGACAAGTATGAAAATGAAATCATATTTTTTTTTTAAAAAAAAAAATAAATAAAATCTCTTTAAAATATAGGAATAAAAATGAAAATTGTCCCACTGTTTAAGGTGTTCAAGCGTTTCTTGGGGCCAATTTTCATCAGCCAATGTGAATATTTGATACAAAAAAATTTTGTAGTAATAATTTGCATTGACACTAACAAGCAGCGCCAGTAGCTCAGTGGATAGAGCGTCTGTTTCCTAAGCAGAAAGTCGAAGGTTCTCGACCCCTCCCTGGCGCGTATGGTAAATTGAGTAGTCTTAAATCACTTCAAGCATGAATTCTTCCTAATACCTTTTTTTGTTTTATTTTTTTATTGCCTAAGCAACCACCCCCACAATTCACAGATGCACAAATCAACAATAATGCCAAGAGAACAATTAGATACGGACAGAAAAAAAAATTTCAATTCATCCTTTGTTGGCTGGAAATGTTACAAAAATAAATATGAAATATTTTTCATGCACCAGAAAATGTCTAAGGATATACATGTATGACTGTCTCATTCATGATACTCAAACACAAGGAAAGAACATAATTTAACTCGCTGCCTAGCAGATGGGTGCAATCAGTTGACGATCCAATTCTTGCTAACGTTTTATTCGTCTAATGAGCTCATGAATCCACCTACAAAACCTGCTCCATTGCAATTTCCACACAAAATCTCTCTTTTTCCTCTGCAAGTGAACGTATTATTACAAACATCAAATGCTATTCAAACAGAGAAAAAAAAAAAACTATGTACTAGTACGAAACACTACAAGGGGGCTATACATGAAGTCCACTTCTTATCATGGACCAAGGACAAGACAATTCAAAATTCAGTGACCTCATTGAGAGAAATGAAAATTAAAAATTAAAAATGTATAATGAATTTGACTCCACAACAGATAAGCTAATATTTCCACAGGTTTTTCAAAACAACATTCTCTTATAAATGGTAAAGATGGAGTTGGTTCCATACTAGATGAGTTTTTAAGTTGTAACTGGCCATGCAAACCGGAGAGCAATATCAGATTTTTAAACAGTGTTAGGAATGAAAAATAGACATAGAGTTAATACAAGTAATTTAGATTGGTCCAACAACACTCAACACCAATCGCAACAGGAAGGATGAAAGTGAAGTACAATTTTATGAGATTACCTGCAAAGCCAACATAATCCACCAGCTTTAAATTGTCCATTGAAGTGATCCACGGAATTAACCCCAGTACCTTTGCATTGAGTACATTGTTTTGCACCTGGTAGTTACATACGAAGATTAGAACCCCTATGAGCTACAACCATACATTTGCAGTATTTATATAAGATAAAATCAAATAAAAAATAAAAAATAGAAAGAGGGAAAGACCAAGAACTTGAAATCGATGCTTAGCAAAGCTCTCATAATTAGCTTACAAGGACTGGATTGGATGAAGAATATTTGTAAACGAAGAAAAAGAAGAAAAAAAAATATCTACATAGATCATCACATACTAAAAGGTCAAAGATGGTCATGACAATGGAACGTATATGCCTAGTCAAGACTAATAATCAGGACAATTTCGAAGCTGCAATTCTGTTAACCAATTTACGGCTGTAATATATTGCTCTAGGGATAATTCAGTTACAGGACGTGATAGACAGTAGAATAGTGTTCAATATCCACCAAAAATTTTGTCTACGGATGTACAATCGGCAAAGCTGAACATATGTAAGCGCTTACATACAGGAACGAAGAATTTCAAAAATTAATTTGGCAAGAAATGAAACAGGTTTTATATGTTAGCGCTTCCACATCTGAACCCATCTATTTAGAGTGAGATCTAAAAGCTCCATGAGGACAAGGATGAACGAACAATGTGCTATCAGATACATCAAGCAAGAAATAAGGATAACAGATATCCCAAATTTCAAATATGTGGCCTGAATAAATCTTTTTTTTTTTTATATGGTACTCCAGCGAAAGACATGAGAGACAGTGACACAAAAAAAAACCTATAGGGATCTGTTGCTACTCACAACGGATACATCAAAAGGGACATCGGAATCATTATATGAAGTGCAATGAATATAAGTCTTCAGTCCATCACCAAAACTCTTGACGTGGTGATAGAACCAAAACATCTCACAATTATTGGCTAGATGTAGGTGAAGTGCATTACTCTCTTTCTCCAAGTCATTGTATTGGAAATTACAAATTTTCCCTCATACATATGCATAAGAAACAAAAAAAACAAAAAATCTTGAATAATTTACTGAATGCTTTCATAAATTACAAATTATTTGAGGCTCATAAATAATCAATCAAACTGTTGATAAAAATAGACAAATTGCCTCATCTCAAACAATAAGACAACACTAAAGTAAAGTAGTAGTTAAAGCGATACTTTGCTTACCATTTCCGTCACAATCAGAACAGATTATACTATTCACTTTGGTGGTTTGATTACTATCTGTTGCCTGTTGAACAAAATGAAAGTGAATTTACTGGCAAACAAATATTAAGGAAGATAAGAGAATTCAAACCAATGCATTCCCAACTCTGGTTATCTTTGGCACACTCTTACTTACTGCAATGCCAAATCATAGTTTTTGGCAATACGATATATATTAATTGATCAATATAACAGTTCCATTCCATGATCAAATAAGCATTTTTCCCGCATTTCATCATGTCCAACCTTAACAACACCCTGTTATTGCCACATTTAATCTTTAGCTTACTGATCTAACCATTGCATGAAGGTGCAGCCCTATAATCATATTAATTTCTAATTTTTGTTCGGATTAAACCAAGACCTGCACATGTAAACATTTCATTACTCTTTTGGGCACCACATGTCCATATAAACGTCCTAGAAATGAAAAACTATTGGTCTAAAAATCTGAGGCATCAGTCTCTGCTATATACTTGTAGTTTAACAAAGATTAAAATTACCTGAAAAGCATTAATTAAACTTTATAATTCAAAAGCATCTCTTCACAACTCTAATTGAAAATTTATCAAAATAGATTACTTGTAACATTAAGCATCTTAATTGAAGCTGGAGCTAAAAGAATCGTCTTTTAATAAATGTGAGAACAAGGCAAATAATAATACTGACCTTAACCTCCAAAGATCGAAATTTGGCCGTTCTTGAGTTGTCATTTACCCAAATAACCTTTCGAGAAACTGAATTGTCAATAAGCATTCCTGAAAAACCCACCCAGGTCATACAACACACAATCAAGACACATGTAACATACAGGAGGACATGTGAGTACATACATACCTGGCCTGTTGGGAGCTTTCAAGGGACAAACAGATGTGAAACATAGAGAGTTTGCCATTTTTTAAGAGAATTTCAGTTCAAGTGAAGTGAGAGAACTGGTTTGTGTTTCAGTGTTGGTTGTAACGAAGACAATCGTCCACCACCACTACCAGATAAGGAGGGAGATGACGCAATCAATCCCTTGTATGAATTTACTTAAATAACCTCACTGAAGCCGGTCAAAAATGGCCTAGAGGATGTCTTTTTGGACTTTTGATTAAAAACAACTTAGCTAAAAGCTAAAAACTTAAAACAAACAACAAAATTAATAAAAAGAGGAAAAAAAAAAAATTGAAGCCAGTTAGTTCACATTTTTCACTACTAAACAGAAAAACTGAGAATGGCAATAACCCTCTTATCAACTCCAAGCTTTCTTCATTCACAAAGTAAGTTTTTTTGTGTGTTGTCTCGCAATTGTGGTTCATGCATTTGAGATATGCAATTTGTTATATTATATGCTTACTTGTTAAACAGATAGGGAAGTGGGTGGTTATGTGAGGAATTGCAACAAGTCATTCTATAGAAAAGTGATGTACTACGACAGTTCTATGAGAAGAGAAACAAGTAGCATCCGAGGAGGCAGCCTTGTTGTCACCTCAGTGGTTCATGATTACTTCTTACTCTATTCATTTTTTTTTTTTTTTTGTAGCTCAATATTTTATAATTAGTGACCTTAATTCCTTTTTCTTTTTTCTTTTTTCAAATTTTTCCTATTTTAAGAAATTACATCAATGTCTACATATTACCTCATTTCAGTTTTCTCACTTGATGGATAAACACTGTTTTAGGAAATAGCAATTTTGATTTAATTGAAATGGAAAATCAAATTTTGTGTTTTATTACTTGCTTGATTGGCAGCTTGGAAGTAAAGTCAAGAACAGAGAAACTGTGATTCCCGACCCGGATTATCGAATTCCGGTTGTACTTCTTGGTGAGTAAAGAGTTGGCCTTTTCTTGTAAATGTGATCTTGATGTAGAAATGTATTTGAGCTTGTGTTTAATTTGTAATGAAGATGGTTATACCAAAACTATGAGTAGGGTAGTTTATGAACAGTTTTCAATGTTTGTGAGTAGAGGAAGATGTAGATTGCTAAGTTTACAGATTTGACTTCTTTGAAGCTTGTGAGCTTTAAGACACATTTGATTTTTTTTAAGTTTAAATTCATCCTACCTACGGCTACATATATAATTAATTACTTTTATAAAATCTAATCTATAATTGACTTCTAATAATAGTGGCCAGATTTTGATGAATCCTTGCTCCTGATACTTTCTCATTATGTTCCTCACTTTGTTTAGACTTGATCATATATATATATATATATATATACTGATAATTTTAATAAATGTTGCGAATTTCAATTGAAACAGGTCTAGCTGGTGGATTAGTTTATACTAATAATCTGTTACCAGCCGCACCTGTTGGTCTTCTTGGATTACTCCTGTTGTTTCAGGTATTGATAACTAGACAAAACAGTGTAAGAAGCAAACCTCTGAAAATTGCAATCTGAAAATGTCTGTGTGTTTGAAACAGACCTTCAATGGAAACTTTCTTTGTACCCTTCATTAGGTACAAAACATTTTGGGAAAATATCTTCTCATCAATAATGATAACAAGTATGAATAGAAATCGATCTTCATTTTGAAAGTTCTATATTATGAAATACGCTGTCTGTTGTCATGTTTTGCATTTTTTTTTGTTGCTTTTTTTTCCCAAACCGAAGCTAGCTAACACTTGTTTCCGTCTTCCAGACAACCAGAGTGAGATTTGTCTTTGATGATGAGGCTCTGGTCAGTTCACTCAATTTTCTGGCATTTATTAACTTTTCTTTTCTGGTTGCATATGTGCAGTGTATTATATCTTGGTATGATCTTTCTGCAAAATCTTCATGATCAATGAGATTTTAGATGAATGTTTCCACTAGCTTGACTGCATCAGATTAATTTGCATCAATTCATCTTTGCATTGAACGAGATGCTATGTTATTTTGGTGTGATCAATGCTGATATTTGGAGAAGTGTTTTAATGCTATTTGCATGTGCCTGTCGTTGTCTGTCATATTTAGAAATGCTTGCTTATATGCAGGTGCATTTCTTAGGGGGGAGAGAAAGAGAACTTGATTCAGTTTTCTTCCTTATATTTCAAATCTTTTAATTTTTATGTTTATGACATTTGTGATTGCAGGAGGTCAAAGTAGGAGACCAGCTTAAGGAATCGGGTGAAAATGTTTTCGTGGGTGGGAAAAATCGTTGGAAGTGAGTACACATTTTTTCCCCACCTAAATTGCATAAGGATACGCTATTCATCTAGTTATTTGGCCTCAGATATTCGAGTTTTGTAAACTGGGAGCTGTGGTGGCCGGATTTCCCCATTCTGGTGTATTTTAAAGAAACACAAACAAAGCCGGAAGGACAAGTTCACTTCTTTCCAGTAATTTTCGTAAGTGTATCCTAGATGCAAAATTATACAGACAAAATATATATTAAATTGCAGAATATGAAATTATGGCATTGAGAATTTCATACTGAAATCTTTCATTGTGTTTCATTTAAAAACAGAATGGCAGGCAACTATATGATGTTATGGTAGAGAGAGCTGGCCCGTCAAAAACTAGTGGACCAAAACAGTCTTAAGAGCCTAGCTTAAATCATGAGGCATGAAAGAGTCACAAGCATCTGCGTATAAATCTTTCTTCTTAGTACAGATCAAAATTAAAATTACTCAGTGATTTATTTATCATCCGTGCCTCAGTTTGACTTGCAGTCAAATGAGCCTCAGATTGGATAGATGTGTATGTATATATATATATACACACACACATACATATTACTGTAGAAGGAACCCTGTATGAGTATGCATCAGTTGTATGACCAAAATAACACCTCATATACAGGGGCAGTTGTGGCCATTTGAGTTCTTTAAATTGTACATGGGTAGCAGAAAAGAGAAACTTTATGATACGCAGACATGGCCTTATTTGTCCTTAATTATGTAATATTACCATCTCATCTATTTGAATATAACCGTTAATGGTGTCAACCTAGCTTACCATGCATGGAAATTAAATTGAGTTTCCAAGTCCCAAGAAGTCATAGATAGGTAAATTGTCATACACTCATATTTGTTTGGATTCTTTCTTCATTCTTGTAGAAACTGTAAACAGAGAATTAGAGCAACTGATCAAATTAGAGCAACTGATCAAGTCCAAACAAGCTCTTCGTATTAGCATAACTATAAACTCAAATGCACAAAGAATAAAATAATTTGAAAACCATTGAATAATTTCACCTTTGAAAACGTCATCAAGTTACTTTGGACTATCAACAGTCAATAACAAGTTCAATAAAAACTTCAATAAAATAGGACCATTTTATCCCATAATTTCTTAGCAGTCACTACAAAATTTATTACAATAACTTCTCAGCAAAGTTAAATTAGGAAGAAAATAAAAGAATAGAAAGATGGTAATGTTTAAAATTACACATCCAACTTACCATGATACAAGTAAAAGAAGAATCAAACAATTGTACCGTGAGTGCAAGCACAATAGCAGCTTGATTAATCCTATGTTTACACACACTTGACTAGCAGACTCCTATACAGGCAGTTGCCCTGAGCAGTTAAGAAGCTCAAGTCTAAAATTCGGCTGCATATAATTGTGTAGTTGCTAATGGTATGATTATGACCATGCAGTGTAGTACTTAGTAAATATTCCTTAAAAGTGATTAGTGTGTTGTAACCAAGCAGCCTATCAAGCATGAGGGTAAAGACAAGCAAACAAACACTTGCACAACTAAGCCCTCTTTCCCATGGCAAAATCTGATGTTGCCATTAATCTTTGGTGCAATGAGCATCCGTACCATGCTGAGTGCAACGATGATAACCAACACTACGAAGGAATTCACGAATCTCTTTGGAACTGCTGTTGCTGGCTTGCAACAATCGCTCATCTTCCTCGTAAATCAGGTAGGGGGCTTCACTTTTCTTTCTTGAGAGTAACTTTGAGGCTCCCTTTAATACATGATATTCCCAGCCCTGAACATCTATCTTCAGCAAAAGCACAGGCTCTGACTCTGGGATTACCTCATCAAGAGGGATGGACCTTACTTGAAGTGCAATTTCTTCATTAGATGTGAATGCTAGCCTTGCACCAGTTGCGGAAACAGCACTATTGTCAAGGCGACCAACCAACTGGTGGCATAAACAAAGATTGACAAAAATCAGCTAGCTAAACCGAAGATTTTGGGAAACACTATACCATGAACAAAGTATTGACGGATAACTTAAAGACACCAAATTAAGCAATGGCGAACACTAAATGAAGTTGATCGAACTAACAATGGAAAAGCATGCAAAATTATTGAAACTGCAAATGGGGTTAACCTATGAAAATCAATCAGCATCATAGACTCAACATCATTCAAAACCTCCAACACATTCAAAAAACCACAAGTTATGCTTCCGTGCAACATCTACAAATACATTCAGCATCCAAATCATGTATCACTAAATTCATCAACAAACATGAATACTGCTCTAAGCCCCGAAAGAACTCGGAAAATGCTCCATAATGATTATTAATCAATGATCAACATAGAGAGGTTAAAGATCCACACATCATGTCTTATTAGACGATACAATCAATTTATGCTAGCTAATGTTGTGCATAATATAAAAACTTACATAAATGTTACTTACTGCCATAGAAATTGCACATTCACCATATAAAATCATATAGTGTAACAGAGAGTGAAAAAAAAAACAATAAATGTGGTTACTAACCTTATGGAAAGTAATATTTCCAATCCGATCAGACACAGCAGCCTCAAAAACAGTGACCAAATCCCCAACTCGATTAAACCAAATGCCATCACATATCCGTTGTAAATTCTCGAAAATGGGCTCGAAACACAACACTCTGAAACCCATAACAGCGGCTGCGAAAGTGGCCATGCCCACATTAGATCCAACATCCAGAACCAACCCATTTCTGTTCTTCATGCCCTCCAAGAGCTCCTGAATTGTAGCAGATATATCCGGCTTCCTGAAGG